>AP025053.1:11287402-11954627 GCA_036186865.1 Eustoma russellianum
TGCATGACATTCACTTATGACAGTCACGGAGGAGTACGTGTGGTTAAATGGGTCTAAAACGTGTATTTTAGCAGAAAACTCCTAAGAAGAAGTAGACGTTACGAAGCTGGAAAATTCCGGCATGTCAACGGAATGTGTCGAGTCGTTTTTGTTATGCACTATGCCGTCATTTGCATGTCACATGTCATATATTGCATTCATCGTCACATGCAGGATTCATGGCATGGATTTTACGTGAAAGAAAGATGAAAAGCGTTTTCAAAAAGATGATTTTTGGGTTTTTAAAAGAACGCTTCCCCACCGGTACCGTGTGTGAGTATGAACTGGCAAGTATGAATGATGACCGTGCGGGCCCGGAATAGAATAGACCCTGCGAATATGATGACCGTGCGGGTCCGGAATAGAATAGACCCTGCGAATATGATGACCGTGCGGGCCCGGAATAGAATAGACCCTGCAAGTATGATGACCGTGCGGGCCCGGAATAGAATAGACCCTGCTAGTATGATGACCGTGCGGGCCCGGAATAGAATAGACCCGGCAAGTATGATGATGTTACCGTTCTGAATCCGGGAGTAATAGATTCGAAGGGGAGAAGTTACCGCCTCAGATCCGGGAAGATATATCTGAACACTCTATTGTTTTATGACGATGATGATTTGAAAGAAAAGCATGAAAAGTCATTTTCTGATTTTTACCATGATGCATCACATGTGCATATGCATGCATGACACGTATGGAATCATTGTGTAGCAGCTCGTGTTACTTAAACTAAGTTGTCACGATCTTGTAGAACCTAAGTGATGATGATTATTGTGTTATACGTCGATGCATGTCACAGTCTCTTTATGTTATTCTGCTCTAACTAGTAATTTCTTAAGTTATGACCGTATCACATTAAGCGATGATCCTTATCGAATGTTGATTGGAGGACAGGTATGCTTCTAAACCAAATATTATTTGGGGTTTGGTTCTTGCTCATACTTTCCATTTAACTCATGACTATTATAGTATACTTGCTGGTGACTTCGTCACTCACCCTATTTTTTCTCCAGAGGTGGCAGGAGACAAAGTTGAATGGATTGATGACGAGCCTAGGGTTCCCTACCCGTGAGTGTGTTGGAGGATGGCCTGGATTAGTAGACCGAGCATGCCAGCGTTAAGGGATGATGATGGTGTTTTGTAATTGTGATGGGAAACAATTTGCTTTTGTCGTTTTCTGCTACAATTTATGTGGGTTGTAAACTTTAACTGCTTGTGATGACGCTTTAATTTGAAGTTTTAAATTCTGCCACGGTTTCGCATGTTTATTGCGCGAAAGCACAGAGATCCATGCATTAGTATCATGGATCACGACGCGTATGGACGACGCCTAGTACTCTCCTTAGTGAAGTATGGCGGGTGCACCGACTTCGGCGGGGCCGGGATGCGGGGCGCCACATTAGCATAACCCCACACAAGTACATACATTTGGTTTGCGTCTTGGATTTTCACACTGCTATGCTTCACAGTCGGAACATATCTGGTTTTTTTGGCGTGATAATGAGTTCCGTTTGCTTGCCACACAGGATCAAGATCAAGTGATCCACCTGACTTTGTCATCGGTTTCGCTGCAGCACACTTTTGTTCTCTCTTTAGTCTATGCAAAACATACTGCTACACAGCGTCACCAATTATGGCGCACATTATGTGATTTCTCCACGGGGTAAAGTTACCTTGGATGATTGGAGGAGATTTCAATACGTTTCGTGCCCTTGAAGATCATAGTGGCCGCTCCACACCTTCTTTATCTGCTTTACAGGATTTTGATGTATAGAAGCATGTTCTCTTATGTCGCCGCCATACCAAGGTTCGCGTTTTACTTGGGCTGAAGGCCGCGGTCTTGGACGTGTTCGGCGACGGCTGGACTGGCTATTTATTAATTCTTTGATGCATGATATGTTTGACACTCTGCAGCTTTCTCATTTACCACACGTAACATCGGATCACACTCCACTTTTGATACAATGTCAGTTAAGTACTCAGTCTACCCGTCGCTCATTCTGGTTTTTAGATGCATGGCTTCACCACCCCGATTTCCATACTTATGTGAAGCATGCATGGCTATCATATCCAACACAGGCGGCAATGCGGGGGTTTCTACACAAAATTATTTTCTCTTAAGAAGACATTCAACTCTGAATAAAATATATTTGGGAACATTTCAGCACTCTGAAGGATGCAGAGGAACATCTAATAGAGCAGAAAGTACTTAGGGACGCTAAACCCCACAGAAGAGGCGCGTGAGGCGTTTTATCAGGCAAAAGCGCATTATCTACTCGCCACAAAGTATGAACTACAATACTGGAAACAAAAGGCGCGGGTAAAATGGTTACAAGAGGGCGATGCTAATACCCGATACTTCCACTCCCTCGTCAAAGGTAAATGCTCACAACTATGTATTCGACAGCTTCAGAACTCGCAGGAAACACTGTTGATACAGCCGGATGACATTTATGACAGCTGCCTGTCGATTTTTACAAGGACTTTATTTGCCCGTGCGCCCACGAGTAATCACTCCGCTATATTATCAACATTCCACATCTAATATCTGACGCAGATAATCTAATGCTTACACAGTTACCATTGGAGCCATAGGTAAAAGCATGTGTTGTATGGAGTTTTAGACCCGCAGAGTGCAGCGGGCCAGATGGTTTTCATGGAAATTTCTACCGTTCATGCTGGCCTATAATACATTTGGATGTTCTAAAAGCGGTGCAAGAATTTTTCATTGGAGTACCACAACCGATTGTCATGGCTAGTGCGTTACTTACGCTGATCCCGAAAACACAGTCGCCACAAACCTTTGGAGATTTTTGCCCTATTTGTCTTACAAATTTCCTGAGCAAGGTTTGCACTCGTATCATTGCCACTCGTTTGGGTCAGCTGCTACCACAGTTAATTTCGCCGGAACAAACAGGTTTTCTTCCGGTCATGATATTTCAACTCAAGTGCTTTTGGCCCGAGAAATGGTACACATGATGGACAGAGGGGGACCACAATTATGTTTGAAATTAGATATGATGAAGGCTTTCGACCGGGTAAGCTGGGAATATCTTCAACTATTACTGCGCAAATTCGGTTTTCAGATTCTTCATTCGGATTATCATTAACCACCTAAGTGCCACGAGGATGTCAGTTTTAATCAATGGGCAGCCATCATCCTATTTTCGGCCTTTTAGGGGAGTCAAGCAGGGTGACCCCTTATCACCATTACTGTTTATTCTATCATCTGAAAGATTCTGTAGAGGACTGAAGGTGCTGGTTGCAGCGGGAAGTGTCCAATCGTTTCGCCTGGGGAGAATACCTATGTCCATCTCACACTTGGCCTATGCGGATGACTTGCTTATCTTTTTACGAGGTACGCAGCGCAACCTTAGACGGTTCCACTCATTTCTCACTACATATGAAACTGCATCAGGACAAAAGGTAAATTTTAATAAAAGCAGTTTCATACCATCGTCAAATATCACCTCACGTCAATGTCGAATATTCAAAGATATACTAGGCATGTGATCAACAACTCTGCCTTTTAGATATCTTGGTTCATATCTTCATAAGGGCATCACTCGGTCTGTGCACTGTTCGACCCTCTTACAACATGTGGATGACCGATTACACGGATGGCATTCTCGTCTTCTCTCTTCGGCGGGACGATTAGTCCTTTTACGTTCAGTGATTGCGGCGCTTCCGCTTCATATTCTGGCGGCAGGCGGCTTGCCTAAGTCAGTCATTCGCATGCTAGACAGAAGGATGTCAACATTTTATTGGGGAGATAAACATCATTGGGTGGCATGGAAAAACATCACAAATCCTGTTGAAGAAGGCGGCTTTGGACTTCGTAACCTTAGTGACTTACAACAGGCATATCATTGTCGGATTTGGTGGACATACCAAAGGCACAATACCTTATGGAGTTAGTATATGCATTTGAAATATGGAAGGCGGGGTGATTATCATCAGCGGCTACCAGACTCAGCCGTATGGAAATTTATATGTCGAATTCACCACACTTGTATCTCTCATACGACTAGTACGGGATCCTTTCTTTCATGGACATCTACGCCTACAGGTGAGTTCACTCTCAAGTCGGCCTATGATATCTGCAGGGTGTCACGACCAACACAGCTATCGACAAAATTTGTTTGGTTCAAACACCATTCTCCATCCATAAGAATATTGTTGTGGCGCTTATTTCATTCGGCCATGCCATTTGAAGACTACATAGGACAGTATTTGGTGGCACGTCCTACACAATGTCCTTTTTGCAGGGAACACTCAGCCACAGTGGATCATGTATTCATTTATTGTACTCGCATTTGATATTTATGGAGTTTTTTTGCTGCTGAGTTGCATGGCATACTTCCAACGTCTCTATCTCTGCGACAATATTCATTAGCTTGGTGGTATCGTTCAAATTTTTCATCCCTATTTGGAGTCTTAAAGATAGTCATTCCATCAATTGTAGTTTCAAACATTTGGCGTCAGTATGCGCAGTTAGTATATGGGGACACTACAACCTTTTCGACTGCGGGGCTGCGTAATTCCATACACTTTGATATTCACATGTGGATACTGAAGATACAGGGATCCAAACTTGCAGCGGGTCCAACGCTCTCTCTCTCCTGGATCCCCCGGATTTGCCCTCTGCGTCTCCGCGCTATTCGGTGGCAAAATCCTCCTTCAGGTAGACTCAAGTTAAATGTTGATGCAGCGGTTGGCCGCCACTACGCTGCGGGTGGGGCAATATTGCGTGATCAAGAGGGTCATTGCGTACATGCACTTTCATTTCGTCTGCCTCCCAGTACACCTTTGCAGGCAGAGATTCAGGCTACTCTTTTTGGATTGATGTATTTTCTTCCATTCTATCGTTTGCTCATAATTGAATCTGATTGTGCTCAAATGATATCACGACTGCATAAGCCACAGCATGTTTCTGGAAACTATCATCTCTGATGACTACATACACTGATTCAGCAGCATCGACTGGAGATCATTCACACATATCGTGAGGCTAATATACTAGCTCATTACCTTGCTCAACATGCAATGATGCATCCTGCAACGGGTGTTTTCAACAGACACAATCTCCCAGCTATTGTCTGTGCATCAATCACATTGGATCTCACATCGGCGAGCTTGCTCATAGGCTGACATTCTAGTCTTCCTTATGGATTGACACTTTTTAATATATTCTGCCCGTGCCATAAAGGTTTCGGGCAGGCACGCTACAGTCTTCCACAAGGATTGGCTACGTCGAGCTTTACGTGCCTGTACTTCATTAAGTACAGGCAGCCTCGGTACGTTTGCTTTTCTTTCATTATGCTGGTTCCAGTATGTCATATTCTACCCGCTGACGACGCTGTTTGTTTACTTGATACGTGTATGGACGGCAACATCACATTTGTGGTCTTTGCTCGTGGCTACGAGGCCTTTTCATTATGCTCATGGCTATCCTCATCATAATCTACATCAGACGTCATTGCCTCAGACACTCTGTTGTCTATCATTACAAGTCTTCCAAATGGATTGGCGTGTACCCGATATCTCTGCCGGCACACTGGGTTGTGCCGGCAGATCAGGTTTAATTTACACCCAGCTAACCTCTCATGTTTCATTATGTCTTGGACTTCTGTTTTACTCAGACCTATATTTTTGTTGTGCGTGGACGAGGACAAGGATCGAACTTCTACTCCATACATTTCATGCGACTGTCACCTGGGTCAGGCATCATTATAGACAGCGGAAATTTCCCCTATTTTTTTTCCTCACCTGCTCTATTGTTTCTTGGATTACATGGAAGGAAACAGGCCTCGCGCTCCTTTTCTTCGACACTGACGGGCTTACCGACTGGATACGAGAAACCCATCATGTGCGCATATGGCACTTTATTTTCTTACGTTTGTGTAATACTCAGATTCCCTTTTGTTCTTCATTACATTATAGCGCCTGTCAACAGTCCATCGATATAAATATGTACGTTTTTTCCTTCGCCAAGGTTTCCACAAGGGTGGTTTTACTTGGCAAGGTTTTAATGCTGCATATCATATATAGACTGGATGTTGATAATCATATACTGCTATTTTTTCCTTGTTCCTTTTGATGTAATATGGTTTTCCTCCGCCATAAGTGAGGGTTTTCATAATAAATATATCGTTTTTTCAAAATATATATATATATATATATATATATATATATATATATATATAACCTGAACAACTAAGCCTTACCTTACATCACACTTTTTCATCCGGCTGCCAACCTACCAAAAACAAAAAAACAGCCGGTCGCCATAAGAGAAAAAGAAGTTGAAGATTTCGCTTTGTTGACACGATTTCAGTATCGTAATTACGAATCGAAGTAAGTAATCCCCCTATACTTGTTATGATTTTGCAAAATTATGATGGTATTTTCGTATCAAAAACAGATCATGCATGTGGTATTTGCGGTTGTATAGATTGTTGATTGTTGGACTGTGCACCTGCAATAAACACCACTAGAGGGGGGGTGAATAGTGGTTAGCGGAAATTACACTAGTACCCTTGATTAAAAACCCCTTTGAAAACAGAATCTTAAACTGCCTCAGATTCAGAACCTGTTTTAGAAAATTCAAAACTAATTTTACACAACTCCAAAAATTATGAAACTTTCCTGAATTTGACTTCAATGTGTTAACAAGACTCTGTCAAAAAATCAGACAAAAGTAAGATTGTTTGGACCTTCAAACAAATAAAAAGATTCAGATGGTCAATTTGGACAGAATTGGACAGAATGTTGCTGATTTTGCAAAACATGTTTCTCTTTGAATACTCACCAAAAAGGTTGATCTTTATATCACAACACTCCTTAGGATGTGTAGATGAAGTTCTCAAAAGGCCCTGACCTTAAACAATTCTTGATAAATACAGAATTTAAGTTTTCTCAAAACTAGTCAGGTTGCAGCCAGATTGGAGCAGTTATCTTGCAAAGACTGAAAGACTAACTTTTCCTTGCTCAAATCAAGTGATTCTTGTTCAAAATGAAAGCTAACAGTCTGAAGTATAACTCCACCAAAAATCACAAATTTTGAAAGTGTTTAGCTATTTTTTTCGAAACGTGTGAAGTTGTGTGAAAACTGCAGTAAGAACGGACAGAAAACAAAAATGAAGAAACAAGACAAGAACACCGAGGATTTATCCTGTTTCGGTCAAGGTGACCTGCTCCAGTCCCAAGGAACACCTTTCCTTGGATTTCACTATCAAATGAATCATCTTACAACAAGAACCAAGCTTGATCCTTGGGTTATACACCAACCCTATTCAAGACTTGGATAATCACCTTCTAAGCAAAACTTAGTTGCAACTCTTCTAACACCTATTGATACAGCCTTATAAGAATGGCTAATCAATCTTACAAATGAAGCTCAAGAGGCTTGTAGCTCAACAAAAATAACAAGAACACCTTTGCTACAATGAATAGAACAACAATAACAAGAAGAAGATGATAATAGCTAGACAATTCAACCAAGGCTTGTAAGCTTCAAGTGTGTTTCATCTTCTTCACCATTGCCTCCTATTTATAGTGTGAATTGAGCCTAGAAGATAAGAACTCCAATGTGTCACCATCTTCATCATCAAGTCCAAATGTCTTCTAATCATTTGTTGGCCTTGTCCACTTGGCAAAATAAGACAAAATGATTGGTCCACCTTGGCAACTCCATGTGGCCGAAAATTCCAACAAAAAATAGTCTTGGAATTATCTTGAAATGTGAAGATAATATCACCATAACAAATCCATCATCTTCTCAACTTTTTGGCAAGATATTAGGCATGTGAGAGTAGGCTATTTAAAAATTAAAATTCAGCTCCAAATAATCCAATATAGCCGTTGGCTACTTCATTCTTTTTCAAAAATAGTTTTGATTTTCTTTAATAAAATAAGAAAGGATAATACCACAAAATTATCCTCAACTTCAAGCACAAGAATAGGACATGTGAAGTCTTCATTTGACTTTAAAAAATCTGCTGAAAAACCTCAAGAAAACCAAGTAGCCGTTTGGCTACATTTGAATTTTTACAAGTTGGCAATTTTGTCAACTAGCTCCTTTTTGATTGGTCCACTTGTATCCACCTTAAAAAATGAATTACACATCATATTCAACTGTTTATACATGTTTGGAGGCTGGAAAATATGTATATCAACTCAAATTTTTGAAGAAGAAATCACCAAATAATAATTGACAAGATTATGTCAATATATACCACCAAAATTCTAACTATTTTTTCTTGCATGTAGGGAACACTTCCACATCTTTAACACCTTTATAACCTCTGAAAAATGATGATAGATATGTTCTTATAACACATATAAGAAAGTCTTCAAGATAGAAAAAGAATGTGATATCTCAAATCGTCACATATCCAGCTATAGTCTTTGATATCATCATGTGAGAGAATAGAATAATGAACCACCAAATAATCTTCAAGATAATAATAATTCAACTCCAGAATAATGATAATAATATGCTCAACAGATTACTTAAGTGAAAATACCATAAATACCCTCGGGGTAAAATGACCAAAATACCCCTGGTGTATGAAACCTCCAGAAATGACCCGGATGGTCATAAATACTCATGATATCACCTTTGCCTTGATAAATGGTATAAGAATAAGTCCTTGATATATATTCACCATATCATGTTCCTACAAAATTCAAAATACCAATTTTGCCCTTTTTGGTAAGTTGTAGAAACTTCCAAGGCACGTTAGTCACAATACATTTAAAATCATCAAAATCACATAAGATTCACATAATGAGCATGTATAAATCATATACAAATGAAAACAACCATTTTAACACCCTTTAGGGAAATATTTCTAAAAACCCTAAACATTCTGTGAGACGTGGATCGATCCATGTGAGGGGCTGACGTACGTCGCTCGATCCACATGAGGGGCTGACGTACGTCAATCGATCCACGTGAGAGATTGACGTCTCATAGTAAGTTTTGGTTCTTCTCAGTCCAACATGGATTGATCCACGTGAGGGGCTGACGTACATCAATCGATCCATGTGTCTCTGCCACAGAGATCCACGTCATTTTTCTTCACTTTTCCATCCTTTAATCACTTATAACACCATATGTGACATTTCTAAGTATTCACCACTTAAAATCATGACTTTGAAAATTATCTAAATATATTTCTCAACATTTCCCCCTTTTGGATGATTTTCAAAATAACTTAACATGATTTTAATGTCACAGCTCATAACCAATTGTTTAACATAATAAATCTTACCATTTGTTTTCAAACTTCGTTTTCAACAAAATTTTAAATATTATGCTCCCCCTCAACTTGTACTCTCCCCCTTAACCTATACTCAACTTATACCAATTGAAACTTAGTATATGACTTACCAACTAAAATCATGTTCTTATTCTATCTCCCCCTTTATTTTGCAAATCATGCAAAAGATAGAACTATAGAATGGTGTCATAAGTCATCATACCTAACTTGGCTCGTAAGTTTTCAAACGTGGCTTGATTAAGGGGTTTGGTAAAGATATCGGCGATTTGGTGATCAGTTCTTATATGGTTTATGACTATATCCTCATTTTGAACATGATCGCGAAGAAAGTGGTATCGCATCTCAATGTGTTTGGCCTTAGAATGAAGCACTGGATTCCGAGAAAAATTGATTGCACTCGTGCTATCGCAGAAAATTGGAATCTTTTTCATTTTAATGCAAAAATCACTAAGTTGCTGTTTAAGCCAAAGTATTTGGGTAGTACATAAACTCAAAGCAATACACTCGGCTTTAGTGGTATAAAGGGCTACACTAGCTTGCTTTTTAGAAAACCAAGAGATCAAGTTCGTTCCTATGAATTGACAAGTACTGCTAGTGGATTTTCTATCTAACTTTCAACCACCATAATCAGCATCACTATATGCGTATAATTCCAACTTAGCGTTTCTATCATACCACAGTCCTAAGTGTAGAGAAAAATGAGGTTTGAGTAATTTCAAAATATATGATTTAAATGAGCTTAAAAACGTGCATAAGATAAATGTGCATGATATATTGCATATTACTTGCCTTATATAGTTCATATATGATGTTGCCGTACTAACGGGTTATGAAGCTTTAAAGCTTACATCAAATGGCAAACAGTTGTTGTGTTTATACTATTTTTAGGTGCCACCATTAATGAACTTAAGTAGTTCATTAAGTTAAGTACTTAGTTAATTAAACTAAGTAGTTCATTAAAGGAAGCTACATTTGGACAAGGCACAAAGGCAACAAGAGTAAGAAAGGAAAGTCTCCTCCTCCTCTCTTCATCTAATATACACGCCTACATACATATATAAATATATATTTTCAGATTTTTTTTAAAAAAGGCACATACACATATATTCCAACGTACTACCGACACGTTATGTATTTTACGTACATATGTTAACGTCACACCACCATATTTAACTCATATTTATGAGTATATTCAGGTCTTATATCATATGATATAAGTCATGGTGATGACAAATTAAATACGACACGTTAAAAGGTTCTAAACCGAAAATTGTCGTATCGGGCGAATACCGAAACTTCGCCAACGTGTCACGTATTTGCCATAAATAGATGGCCAGCCCCTACACCTCAAAAATCATTATTATTTTCATGTATATGATGATATTTCCAGCCATAAAATCATTCCATCTTGGCACACACAAATCACCCCACGTTCAGGCCAAATTGTGAGATTCCAATTTCAATTTTGTCACATGTTTTGGCACATCATACGACACGTATCTGGACACTTTTTACATATTTCATACATCTTAAAATGTTATATAAAATTAAATTAAGGGCTGATTGTAATATAACATGTGTGTATTATTAAATGTGCATTATTTTACAAAGTTTGCAAAAATAAAATTCAGCACATGCATATACATGTTGGACACGCCTATACAGCTGAGATGGAGCATGTGGAATCTTGTTGGCATATTGATTGGTCAAGAATCAATCATACAATGTTGGTGATTTAAAGAAAAAAGATACAAAAGGTAACGTTTTAAACTTTATCTCATTTGTAACACATGCTGAAAATTTCAGCATGTGTACTTAAGGGTGGCCGAATTTCCTCTCCAAAATTAGACAAATTTTGTGTCTTGAATTATGTGATTGGTTGAAGGAGAATTGGAAGTAATTTGAATAGGATATGAAGTCATAAATTGTGATATCTTGAATATCACACATGCTGGAAAAAAATTTCAGCATGTGTATGAATGTATCTAGGCGAAATAATGGGCATGTTAGTGTCCAAATTCATTTCCAAAATTGATAAGGATATTGCCTACTAATTGATGATTAATTTTTGGAGAAAAATAAAAGAAAATTTGGTAGTAATTTGAAATGGAGTATCATGTATCACATGCTGAAATTTCAGCATGTCAACTACTCATTATGGCCGATGTTATCACCTTGTGTGGAGAAATATTATCTTGCTTGATTTGGATGATAATCTTATGAGTTATGGCAACTAATTTATGTTGATTTTGGCACATGCTTTTAGTGGAATTTTCAGATTTTCCAAGTCATCAAATGATGACAACATTCAACCAATCATGAAGTGCCAAGTAAGCAAAGGTTAAATGATCATCCAATGAGAAGGTGCCAAGTAAGCAAGATCATGTCACAATGATGCCACACATTCTCCCAAGGACTTAGAAGACAATTTTCAAGAGGAGAAAGACCTAAGGGGGGACGGCTATTGTTGTAACCCAATAAGAGAATCCTTCTTGTACCTGAGGTTGAGTTAGTGAAAATGTGACAATATACGCTTGCAATTGTAATTGATTAAGTCAATGATCCTTATTATAAAGTATATCACGAAGAGTACTATGTGCATTACAAGAAAGGATTCAATTTTCCCATGGCCTTTTAGGGTTTCAGCCAAATAGCAAAGAAAGGCTATTTCTTAAATCACACTTTAAGAAATAAACCATGGAATTGATATGTAATTTTTAGAAAAAAAATAACAAAGGGGGGAACATAGGATTTACTAAGGCTTAGTTGGGGTCATTAAAGACCCCAACCGCCGGGTGGTTTAAGAGAGGAGGGGGGAGGCTAATTAAGAAAAGGGTTGCTTGAATTAATGAGATATAACCTAACTAGACCTAAAAGAAACTAGGGTTAGTCAAAAGTAACTATGATTAGCATAAAGTAACCGGAGTTAGTAGTAAAGAAACCTTGGTTAACCAAAAGTAACCAAGGTTAAGAAACCTAATTTGAGTAGCTAAGGCAAAAAAAAACCCTCACCCCACCCTTATACCCAACGGCTAAACCTAGCCAAAAGAACAAGAATTCCCTCCAAAAATACACTTGAGAACTCTCTAGGCTTTTCAAACATTCCAAAGAACTTCAAGTGAGCTTCTTCTCTTCCTTTCTCTTCCAACCCCACGGCCAAGAGGGCAACCAAGAAGGATTAGGTTCTTCCAAAGCTAAGTGGCATTAGGTAAGTGTTCTTAGCCTTTTGAGAAGATATTTACACTTTCATGAAGATGAAACTCATGGTGTTATCTCTTTGCCCCAAACCGTGACCTTTAATGGTCTCTAGGCTCAAGGACCTCAAGCTTTCAAGGGCTCTATCTTAGAGAAGCTTGGATACTACTCAAACTCTTTTTTTGGTAAGCCACTTAGCTCTTTTTCTAAAAGGACATTGAGTTAAAGATATAGACTAACTATGCTCCTTTCTTTCTCTCCACCACCTGGGAATGCTTGTGTAGAGAAGAGAAAGATTTCACCTACTTACACCTTTCCAAGAAGAGTAAGCAAAGAAGGCAAGTACACTATACTTTTTATGGTTTGGATGTGAAAGTGTGTGCATGAATGGCTAGATGTACTTAAGATTTAATCTTAGTTGTAAAATAATAAGTCGAATGCCCACAACTTTCGGCCTAAGCCATTTGGGTGTGTAGGAGTGAGATCTTGTTCCAAAGATGTGTTCTTTGTGGATTACATGCATTATTATGGGCTAATCTAGGCTAGATGTGTTAAAGATACTCTCTTTTCATGATAAGAAGCTCACGGTAGGAGGGTTAAAGGAGACATGTGTGATTCTACATGAAAAATGCCAACTTAGTGAAGAAGTGGAGACAAGCTTTTGTTCTTGTTGTGTGTTAAGCCTAATATGCTCTTGGTTACTTCATTTTCTTGCATGCACCGAAGGATGAGACTGTTGGTGAAGGGTGCGTGTGTTCATCCCAAAATTTTTGCTAAGTGTGGGTGACAAAAATGTAAGCTATGGACATTTAGGAAGAACATATGATCACTAGAATATTTCTGGAGCTGGACCAAAATTTTGGGCTGTAATGAAAGACCAGAAAAAGGACCTTAAGAACCTTCAATTCCATTGATTTTTGGTATGCTATTAGTTTTATGTGTTTGTTAGATGTGAGAGTTGGAATCTCATTAAAAAGAGCCACAGTTTATTTTTAATGAATTATCTACTGAGATTGGTCCTGCTGGAAAATGTTATACTGGACAGAATTTAAGAAACGTGTTTGGTAGCCTAAATATGGGCCTTAGAGGTGTGCAAATCAACTAATTTTCGGTATGATACCAACCTCATGAATAAAGCAAAAGTGGCAGTTAAAATTTTGTCAAAATAAGTTGTGGTTTATTTTTAATTAATTTTCTAGTAAAACGGGTCAAACTGAAATGTGCTGGATGGACCGAATTTGTGTAACAAGTTGCATGATCTGGAACAGGGCCTTAGAAAGTTGTATTTGGGCTAAATTTTGACAGGATGCTAGCCCAATGAGTTTATTAAGATGGAGAGTTGGAATTTCCAGAAAAAGGTTAAAGGATTGGTCACAATAAATTTTGTAATAAAATATGGTCATTCCAGAATTCAGGTTACACCGTTTCATGAAAAAGCGCAAACGAGTCCCTTATCAACATCGTAATTCCACAACGCATGCATGGCATTCACTTATGACATTTATGGAGAAAAATATGTGAACCAATGGGTCTAAAATGTGCATTTCGGAGGGGAATTCCTAAAGAGAAGTAGACGCTACTAAGCTGGAAATTTCCAGCATGGCGACGAAATGTGTTCATTCGTGTACGTCATGCATTATGCCGTCGTTTGCACGTTACATGTCATGCATTGCATCATCGTCACATACATGATTTACAGCATGTCTTTTTATGAGAAAGAAGGATGAAAAGCGTTTTCAAAAGATGATTTTGTTGTGCAAAGAATCATTCCCCACCGGTACCGTGTGTGAGTATGAACTTGGCCAGTATGAACCCGCTCAGATCCGGGTTAAGCGATCTGACAGTATGACCGTGCAGGCCCGGAAAATAATAGGCCTGATGATGATGATGATGATGATGATGACCGTGCGGGTCCGGAAAAGAATAGACCCGCCAAGTATGATGACGTTACCGTTCCGGATCCGGGAATAATAGATTCGAAGGGGAGAAGTTACTGCCTCAGATCCAGGAAGATAGATCTGAACACTCTATTGTTTTACGATGATGATGATTTTAAAGAAAGCATGAAAGATCATATTTCATTTTATCTCGATGCATCACACGTACATATGCATGCATAATACATTCATGTAGCAACATATGAGATTTAAGTTGTGATGACTTTGTAGACCCTAAGTGATGATTCATATTGTGTTATTCATCGATACGAGTTACAGTCTCTTAATGTTTTATTCTACTGTGAGTGGTGATTTTAATTAAGTTATGATCTTGTCGCATTAAGTGATGATCCCTATCGAATATTGGTCGGAGGACAGGTATGCTTCTAAACCAAAATTTTTGGGGTTCGGTTCTTGTTCGCACTTTCCATTTAACCCACGATTATTATAGTATACTTGCTGGTGACGTTGTCACTCACCCTATTTTTTCTCTCCAGAGGGGCAGGGGTGTCATACCCCGTGACTTTTAAGCGCAACTTTCAATATGTTAGGTCAACCTTAAACGCAATTTAATTAATGAGGTAGGATGTGCGACTTAGTTACTTAAAATATAGTAAAAATAAGAAGAGGGGTTAAAAGTAGAATTAAAGGTAATTAAGGGAAATTACCTAAAAGGTCCCTACTAGGAGATAGGGGAGTTACCAAAATTTAGTATAACTCCCCATCTCAGCCTAATGGGACGGTTATACCATCAAAAAGAAGAGGGGAAAACCGCAGGAAAAGAGAAAGAAGAGAAAAGGAGAGGAAGAAGAACAAGAGAAGAAGGAAAAGGAAGGAAAAGGCCAATCTAGATTCAATCCTTATCAAGATTCTGCCGTAAATTCGTAAGGCTAACTAGAAACAAAGGCAAGTAATCTTTCTATACGCTTTACACAAATTTTGATACTTTAGGCCCTATGTTCTTAGAAAGAGAAAACTTGAATCACACATTAGTAATCTTGTCTTGTCTATGTTAAATGCTTTATTATATGTAAGTTTTGTTTCTAGCTGCGTAAAGTCTTGTTCTTTGGGCCATATTTCTGAAAATAGTTGTGTGGTGCTTTGTTGTTTGTCAAGCATGCCCATGAAAGTGTATATTTTGATGTGCTTATTGTCTTGTTCTATTCTTGTGTTGATTGTCTACACTTAGACATTTGAGAGTAAGTGCAGGGAATTGAAGGATGAGTGATGGCATTGCTGTAGACTTGTTGTGTTGGGAATGTTGATGATAACTTTTGAAGGTGGTGAATGATTGAAGGTTAAGAGTGGATATTGTTAGACATAACTAAGCATCAATTCATGATTAGATGTGTGTTAAGAACGATGAATCTAGATGGTAAGATGGATCTTGAGAGGTTTAACATGAAAGGGTTTAAGGAGGAAGATGATGGGAGGATGTTACTACAGGAAAACTGCAGTTTAGAACCATCAAAACACTTCGAACACCTACATTAGGCGCTCTATGTCACATTAGGCGCCCAATGTAGCGTTCAATGTGTCCTGAAGCATCCCCGAACACTTCGAACACCTACATTAGGCGCTTCATGTCACATTAGGCGCCTAATGTAGCGTTCAATGTCACATTAGGCGCTTCATGTAGGCGTTCAATATCTACGGCACATCCCCGAACACTTCGAACGCCTAGTATAGGCGCTCTATGTCACTTTAGGCGCCTCATGTGGCGTTCCAAGTATACTGGAAGTCTTTTTGACCCTTTAGGCGCCCTATGTACGTGTAGTAACCTTATACACTTCTTTTGAACATGAAACGCAAAGGTATTTGAGGTGTAATTGAGGTCTAGATGGTAAGTTTGATCAATTAAGAATAAGATTGAATCCTGAGTGAATTAGTAAGACGAATGGGCTTGGAAAGATACGAACATGGAGTGTTTGAGGTGCAAGACTGTATACTTGATATGTATGATGTATGTGTGTGTGTGTTACATGTTTGATACGAAGTTACATGTGCATCCTGTATCATGACATGGGCACTTGCATTTGATTTGAGATTTGCTTTGCAAAAGAACATGTGTTTACAAGAAAGGTGTAAAGTTTTCGAAAGACAAAATGGCTGCTGGTTGATCGCAGGGTATAAAGTCACGCCTGCGAAAGCAAGGTATAAAAGCGTGATCTGTGAATCAACAGCAGGGTATAAAGTATTTTATGGGGCCGTGGACCTATCAGCACGGATATATGATATAAGTAATGGGGCCGTGGACCTTTCAGCACGGATATATGATATATGTAATGGGGCCGTGGACCTTTCAGCATGGGGTATAAAGTTCTGTTTGCTGTGGACTGATCACCCACAGGGTATAAAGTTCTGCTACGCGAAGAATATGATATGTAAAGTGATGAAATGCTTTGTGAAATGACATGCATGACATGTTTATGAAAGAAGACATATGCATGAGTGTTGTGTGTGATTTTAAAGAAGTACATGCATCATGATACACGAAGTATAAGACTTGATATGCAAGAAACGTGGTTAGATTATGACTTGTTTATGTGATACGTTGTTTTAATACATGCTTGTTCTCGTACCCGTGTACCATATATGTGCTTTATCTGTTTTGAGAAATTCTTATTGAGATGCTATTTATTAACCCGAGCACCTATATTTTGGGCAATGATTTATACACTGGTGACTCGTCGTGTGTGATTCCGTAAGGTGTATAGACGGGTTACTTGCTGGCGATAATTTCGCTAAGAACAGTTCTCTATTCCTTTTCAGGTGAGCCTGAATATGAGTTGATATTTATCGAGGACGATGGCGAGTGGGCTCAGTGGGAAGACGGACATGGGAATAGATAGATGCTGGATTATTTTCTTGAGATTGGAAACTCAATGTTATTATGTCGTTCTGACATTTGTGTTAGCTAGAAGACCAAACACTTTTTAATTCCGCTGCATTTTCTGGTTTTAATGACGATGAAGTTTTAAATTTATCAATGTTTCCGCTGATTTATCTTTCGTCATAGATGATGTATGCTTGATCCGCTTTGACGCTTCGTAGTTCTCATAGTAGACTACGGCGGGTGCACTGGTTCCGATGACGGTATCGGGCCGGGGCGCTACAGGTGGTATCAGAGACAAGGCTTCAGATCTATCTCGGAAACTTAGGTTCATGATCTTTTAGACACCTAAGTTATGATTCTCCCTCAAGGTCGATCCTTAGTTATAAGTACTGATTTCGTTAGTGTTTAAGTATCATCTGGGTTGGGTGTGTGCGAGCGCATTTATCATCTAATTTCGTATTAGTAGTTGTACTATATACCTCACCCATTTGTACGTGTTCAAGCTTTCAGTAACCCCTTGTATTTACTGAATGCTAATGCAATGTTGACCTTTTCAGAGAAATATGCCTCCAAGAAGAGATAACACAGGCAACTCTGGCAATGGACAGGAGAACCAGCCACCACAAGTTGTTTTACCCCAGGTGCTCACTGATGCACTGACGGTGATTGCACAAGGGTATGTGCAACAGCATCAGCCTCCGCCTCCGCCTCCACCACAGCATAACATCAGGTTCTTTTATGGAGAGATGAGGAAGATGAGGGTGCCGGAGTTCGGTGGATGTACTGATCCTGAGGAGGCTCAGCACTGGTTGGCTGAGGTAGAGAAATGTTTTAGGCTAGTGCAAGTACCGAATGAGATAAAGGTTGAGGTGGCCACGCCCCTTCTAAGTGGCAAGGCTGGCGAATGGTGGGACGGAATGGTGTTGAGAATGACCCCACCAATCTCTTGGACTCAGTTTTGTGATGTTTTCCTGAAGTACTATGTACCGGAGACTGCGATATTGGACAAGATAAGAGCGTTTGACAGATTGGAGCAAGGAAGGATGACGGTGTCGGAGTATGCAGATCGTTTTCATGCTTTGGGTAAGTTTGCCCCTGCGATCATGTCTGATAATTGTCTTAAGATGACGAAGTTTGAGAGGGGTTTGGACTCGAGGATACAATCAGCGATAGTGAATGCGGGGATGAAAACTTATGAGGATATGCTAGATGCGTGTTTCCGTGTTGAGAGTGATTTCCGCCGAGTAGCGGCAAGAGCAGCTAACGCAGGAGGGTCTGATAGAGGCAAAAGGCCAAGAGAGGATGTGAGAGTGGGTGGAAGACCCGGACGTTGGGTCAAGATTCCAAAAAGAGGTCCGGTTGGAAATTTTCAGAGACCTCCACCCCAGAACCAGGTGGCCCAGCAGGCTATGGGAGTATGTCCACACTGCAACAGGAACCACGTCGGAGAGTGTAGGAAAGTGGCTGGAGCATGCTTCCAATGCGGTCAAGTGGGCCATATGATTAGAGACTATCCGGAGATGAAGAAGAATAATCCTGGGGAGGCGGCTCAGCAGCCGAGAGTGAAGCCCCGAGCAAATGCCCGTGTACATCTCATGACGGACACAGATGTGCAGGAGGCTACTGATGTAGTAGCAGGTACCATTTGAATTAAGTTTAAATCCTTAATGAATTAAGTGTTTATGTGTTTAACTTTTTGTGTGTAAAACTTTATATGGCCTTAGGTGCGGTTTTAGTAAATAAGATGCCTGCCAATGTACTGTTCGATAGCGGCGCAAGCCACTCCTTTGTAGCGAAGAGATTCACTAAGCACCTTGGTAGTTTGTCTGAATGGTTAGAGACTCCGTATCGTGTTCAAGCGGCCAGAGATCAGGTTATGGTTTCGTATCAGCAGTATCGAGATTGTGAGTTAGAGTTTGAAGGCCAAACATTCTCCGCCACACTGATCCCTATTCAGATGTACGATTTTGATGTTATATTGGGAATGGACGGGATGGCCAAGCATCATGCCAATATTGATTGTCGATTGAAACAATTGACAATCAAGAACGCTAAGATGGAAAAGGTAACGTTTCAAGGGGAACCGGAACGAAAGAAAGTTCCTAAGAAGATGTATGTGTCGGTTGCACAAGCGTGCAAAGCCTTAAGGAAAGGTGCTGAGGGATTCCTAGTGTATGCAATGGATGTTACTCGGGAGGTATCGTCCCTTGAGCAAATTCCAGTGGTCAATGAATTTCCTGATGTGTTTCCGGAAGATTTACCAGGAGTACCACCCCCGAGGGAAGTGGAGTTCGAGATAAACTTGATTCCAGGAACAGAACCTATTTCTAAAGCTCCTTATAGAATGGCTCCGGCAGAATTGAGAGAGTTGAAGGAACAACTGCAGGAGTTATTGGACAAGAAGTTTATCCGCCCTAGTGTATCGCCCTGGGGAGCACCTGTTTTGTTTGTAAAGAAGAAAGATGGTAGCATGAGGCTTTGTATCAATTATAGAGAGTTGAATAAAGTTACCATCAAGAATAAGTATCCCCTTCCACGAATTGAAGATTTGTTTGATCAACTCAAGGGCGCCAAGATTTTCTTTAAAATTGATCTCCGATCAGGGTATCATCAGTTGCGAGTGAAGGCCGAAGACATCGTGAAGACAGCCTTCCGCACAAGATATGGCCACTATGAGTTTTTGGTGATGCCGTTTGGATTAACAAATGCCCCCGCAGCTTTTATGGATTTTATGAATACCGTCTTTCGAGAACAGTTGGACAAATTTGTTGTGGTATTCATACATGATATTCTGGTGTATTCCCCTGACGAACAAACTCACGCTGATCATTTGAGAACCGTTCTAGGTATTTTGAGGCAGAAACAACTATATGCTAAGTTTAGCAAGTGTGAATTTTGGTTAAGAAGTGTGGCTTTCCTAGGTCACGTGATATCAGAAGAGGGGATTGCTGTTGACCCGAAGAAGGTGGAAGCTATAACTGAATGGTCTAGACCTACCAACGTCACCGAAGTACGAAGTTTCTTGGGTCTAGCGGGTTATTACAGAAAGTTTGTGGAGGGATTCTCAAGAATTGCCGTACCTCTCAGTCGCCTTACCCAAAAGAAGTCCAAGTTTGAGTGGACGGCGGAATGCGATCAAAGTTTCACAGAGCTTAAGAAGAGATTAACGACAGCTCCAGTATTGGCTCAACCCTCCGGAACTGATGGGTTTGTGATTTATAGTGATGCGTCAAAGAACGGCTTAGGCACGTAAACTATAGTATAAGGTTATGATCTTGTATACCCATTAAGCTTAGACTAATACCTTGTTTGTAGGTTGCGTTCTAATGCAAAACGAATGAGTCATCGCATATGCCTCAAGACAGCTAAAGCCTTATGAACAAAACTATCCCACACATGATCTTGAACTTGCCGCGGTTGTGTTCGCCTTAAAGATCTGGCGGCATTATTTGTATGGAGAGAAGTGCGCGGTATTCACGGATCATAAGAGTTTAAAGTATTTGTTCTCACAGAAGGAATTGAATATGAGGCAGCGGAGGTGGTTGGAGTTGCTAAAAGACTATGATTTGACAATCCATTACCACCCAGGAAAGGCTAATAAGGTGGCAGATGCGTTGAGTAGGAAGTCAAGCCATACGCGACAATCACCATTGGAAAGAGAGATCGAGGAGTTTGGTTTAGATTTGATTGACTCCACAGTGAAAGTTTTGACAACATTGACTATCACACCAAGTTTGGTTGATCGGATAAAGGAGGCTCAGAAGGATGATAAGACCCTCACTGAAATAATGGAAAGAGTGAAAAATAGCCGAGTTGAAGGATTTCGGATCAAGGAGGATGGGAGCTTGTGGTTTAGAGAAAGATTATGCGTGCCTGATGTTGACGAACTCAGGAGGGAAGTGTTGCAAGAAGCTCACAACTCAAGGCTCTCCATACACCCTGGTAGCACCAAGATGTATAGAGATCTCAAGCAATATTATTGGTGGTCCGGAATGAAACGACATGTCGCTGAATTTATTGAGAGGTGTTTGGTTTGTCAACAGGTCAAGGCGGAACACCAAAGGCCTGGTGGATTGCTAATGCCGTTGGAAATTCTGGAGTGGAAATGGGAACATGTCACGATGGATTTCGTAGCGGGATTACCAAAGACCAGAAGTGGATGTGACATGATTTGGGTCATCGTGGATCGTCTAACAAAGTCTGCACATTTCCTACCCGTTTCAAGTGAAGCACCACTTGACAAGCTAGTGAATGTATATATGGAGAATATTGTCAGCTTGCATGGTGTCCCGGTAAGTATAGTGTCTGACCGAGATTCACGGTTCACATCTAAGTTTTGGACAACATTTCAGAAAGCCATGGGTACAGAGTTAAGGTTGAGTACGGCGTATCATCCACAAACCGATGGACAGTCCGAGCGGACTATTCAGACCTTGGAAGATATGCTAAGGGCTTGCGTGTTGGATTTTAAAGGGAGTTGGGATGGAATGGTAAAGCTGATGGAGTTTTCTTATAATAATAGTTATCACAGCGCGATTGACATGGCTCCTTTTGAAGCTTTGTATGGAAGGAAATGTAGGTCTCCGGTTTATTGGGACGAAGTAGGCGTGAGGACCATCACCGGACCTGAACTATTGGAGAAGACGCTATAGAAGGTGAAAGTCATCCGGGAAAGACTCAAGACGGCTCAGGATCGCAATAAGAGTTGGGAAGATTCCAAACGACGACCATTGGAATTTGATGTGGGTGAAAAAGTTTATTTGAGAGTATCACCCACGAAGGGCGTTATGAGGTTTGGAGTCAAAGGCAAGCTAAGTCCTCGTTTTATTGGTCCTTATGAAATACTTGAGAAGGTGGGAGCCTTGGCATATAGATTGGCATTACCTCCGGTGTTGGCGCAAGTTCACAATGTATTCCACGTGTCACAATTAAGGAAGTATGTGGCGGATCCAAGTCATGTACTTGAAGCTCAACCTTTGGAACTCAAGGACGATGTTTCATATGAGGAGATACCTGTGAAAGTTGTGGACCGAAAGGATCAAGTGTTGAGGAAGCGAGTGATTCCGTATGTAAAGGTCAAGTGGAGCAATCACACGGAACGTGAAGTCACTTGGGAGCTCGAAGAACAAATGCGGGAGAAGTATCCTCAGCTCTTTGACTAAGGTACGTAAGTTTCGAGGATGAAAATTTTTGTAAGGGGGGTGGAATGTCATACCCCGTGACTTTTAAGCGCAACTTTCAATATGTTAGGTCAACCTTAAACGCAATTTAATTAATGAGGTAGGATGTGCGACTTAGTTACTTAAAATATAGGAAAAATAAGAAGAGGGGTTAAAAGTAGAATTAAAGGTAATTAAGGGAAATTACCTAAAAGGTCCCTACTAGGAGATAGGGGAATTACCAAAATTTAGTATAACTCCCCATCTCAGCCTAATGGGACGGTTATACCATCAAAAAGAAGAGGGGAAAACCGCAGGAAAAGAGAAAGAAGAGAAAAGGAGGGAAGAAGAAGAAGAGAAGAAGGAAAAGGCCAATCTAGATTCAATCCTTATCAAGATTCTGCAGTAAATTCGTAAGGCTAACTAGAAACAAAAGCAAGTAATCTTTCTATACGCTTTACGCAAATTTTGATACTTTAGGCCCTATGTTCTTACAAAGAGAAAACTTGAATCACACTTTAGTAATCTTGTCTTGTCTATGTTAAATGCTTTATTATATGTAAGTTTTGTTTCTAGCTGCGTAAAGTCTTGTTCTTTGGGCCATATTTCTGAAAATAGTTGTGTGGTGCTTTGTTGTTTGTCAAGCATGCCCATGAAAGTGTATATTTTGATGTGCTTATTGTCTTGTTCTATTCTTGTGTTGATTGTCTACACTTAGACGTTTGAGAGTAAGTGCAGGGAATTGAAGGATGAGTGATGGCATTGTTGTAGACTTGTTGTGTTGGGAATGTTGATGATAACTTTTGAAGGTGGTGAATGATTGAAGGTTAAGAGTGGATATTGTTAGACATAACTAAGCATCAATTCATGATTAGATGTGTGTTAAGAACGATGAATCTAGATGGTAAGATGGATCTTGAGAGGTTTAACATGAAAGGGTTGAAGGAGGAAGATGATGGGAGGAAGTTACTACAGGAAAACTGCAGTTTAGAACCATCAGAACACTTCGAACACCTACATTAGGCGCTCTATGTCACATTAGGCGCCTAATGTAGCGTTCAATGTGTCCTGAAGCATCTCCGAACACTTTGAACACCTACATTAGGCGCTTCATGTCACATTAGGCGCCTAATGTAGTGTTCAATGTCACATTAGGCGCTTCATGTAGGCGTTCAATATCTACGGCACATCCTCGAACACTTCGAACGCCTAGTATAGGCGCTCTATGTCACTTTAGGCGCCTCATGTGGCGTTCCAAGTATATTGGAAGTCTTTTTGACACTTTAGGCGCCCTATGTACGTGTAGTAACCTTATACACTTCTTTTGAACATGAAACGCAAAGGTATTTGAGGTGTAATTGAGGTCTAGATGGTAAGTTTGATCAATTAAGAATAAGATTGAATCCTGAGTGAATTAGTAAGACGAATGGGCTTGGAAAGATACGAACATGGAGTGTTTGAGGTGCAAGACTGTATACTTGATATGTATGATGTATGTGTGTGTGTGTTACATGTTTGATACGAAGTTACATGTGCATCCTGCATCATGACATGGGCACTTGCATTTGATTTGAGATTTGCTTTGCAAAAGAACATGTGTTTACAAGAAAGGTGTAAAGTTTTCGAAAGACAAAATGGTTGCTGGTTGATCGCAGGGTATAAAAGTCACGCCTGCAAAAGCAAGGTATAAAAGCGTGATCTGTGAATCAACAGCAGGGTATAAAGTATTTTATGGGGCCGTGGACCTATCAGCACGGATATATGATATAAGTAATGGGGCCGTGGACCTTTCAGCACGGATATATGATATATGTAATGGGGTCGTGGACCTTTCAGCACGGGGTATAAAGTTCTGTTTGCTTTGGACTGATCACCCACAGGGTATAAAGTTCTGCTACGCGAAGAATATGATATGTAAAGTGATGAAATGCTTTGTGAAATGACATGCATGACATGTTTATGAAAGAAGACATATGCATGGGTGTTGTGTGTGATTTTAAAGAAGTACATGCATCATGATACACGAAGCATAAGACTTGATATGCAAGAAACGTGGTTAGATTATGACTTGTTTATGTGATACGTTGTTTTAATACATGCTTGTTCTCGTACCCGTGTACCATATATGTGCTTTATCTGTTTTGAGAAATTCTTATTGAGATGCTATTTGTTAACCCGAGCACCTATATTTTGGGCAATGATTTATACACTGGTGACTCGTCGTGTGTGATTCCGTAAGGTGTATAGACGGGTTACTTGCTGGCGATAATTTCGCTAAGAACAGTTCTCTATTCCTTTTCAGGTGAGCCTGAATATGAGTTGATATATATCGAAGACGATGGCGAGTGGGCTCAGTGGGAAGACGGACATGGGAATAGATAGATGATGGATTATTTTTTTGAGATTGGAAACTCAATGTTATTATGTTGTTCTGACATTTGTGTTAGCTAGAAGACCAAACACTTTTTAATTCCGCTGCATTTTCTGGTTTTAATGATGATGAAGTTTTAAATTTATCAATGTTTCCGCTGATTTATCTTTCGTCATAGATGATGTATGCTTGATCCGCTTTGACGCTTCGTAGTTCTCATAGTAGACTACGGCGGGTGCACTGGTTCTGATGACGGTATCAGGCCGGGGCACTACAAGGGGACAAAGTAGAGTGGATCGATGACGAATCTAGGGTTCCCTATCGGTGAGTGCACTGAAGGACGGCCAGATTTAGGAGACCGAACTTGCCAGCTTTAAGGGATGACTGAGTTATGTAATTGAGATGGAAAACAATTGGCTTTTGTCACTTTCTGATACATTTGATGTGGGTTGTAAACTTTAAATGGTTGTGGTGATGCTTTTAATTTGAAGTTTTAAATTCTGCCACTGTTTCGCTTATTTGTCTGCGCGTAAGCACGAAAATCCATGCAATTTTATCATGGATCACGACGCGTATGGATGACGCCTAGTACTCTCCTTAGTGAAGTACGGCGGGTGCACCGACTTCGGCGGGGCCGGGGTGCGGGGCGCCTCAGGTGGTATCAGAGCAAAGGCTCCATATCCGGGCAGAATATAGAATTAAGTTATGATTATAGCCGACTAAGTTTGATCTTAGACCTAAGAATCGATTTTAGATGAAGGTTGACCTTAGAACAGGACGACCTCGACCGACCGATTAGGGCACGGCCCAGTGATATGCCCCAACTAATGATCTAATGTAAATTTGAATGATAATGTATGTGCGCATATGTTCTTCCGATATGCAGAGTTGAATTCTGTTACTAGCTGTGACATTCCTGTATTGAATAAAATCGACACTGCGTGCTGCAGATGGTGCGACCTAGAGGGAGACCCACCAGAGCTGGGCCCGAGGTGCAAGAGCCTATCCCACCTCCACCAGCTCAGGCCCCTCCACCCCCACCGCCTCAAGGCCAGAATCCACCGCAAGGACCTTTTCCACCCATGATGCCAGACATCAACGCTTTTCAGAATTTCTGCCAAACAGTTGCCCAGATTGGACAAGTGATGCTACAGCAGAATAACCCTCAACCACACGAGCAGTCAGAGATGCTCAGTACTATTTTGAAAAGTTGAAAAGAGCCAATGTTCTGCCGTTTCAAGGAAAGTCAGATCCTGATGTTGCTGAGAAGTGGCTCGATGAGGTAGAAAATTGTTTCGAACTAATCAGAGCCCAGAAGAAGTAAAGACTCAAGCCGTGAGGCCGTTTCTATTGGGAGAGGCCAACCAATGGTGGAAGGCCAATCTACAAGCTTTATCAAGACCAATCCTCTGGGAGAGATTCCTCCAGGAATTTAACAAGTTCTACATACCACCCTCAGTTAAGCTGCAGAAAAGACATGAGTTTGAGTCTCTGATACAGGAGTCCGTAATGACGGTTGCTGACTACGCTAACAAATTTATAGCTCTGGGAAGATTCCAACCATCCACTATGAACGATGAAGAAACCAAAATGTTGAAATTCGAGAGAGGACTGAACCCTAGAATCCGAACATGGCTGGTTAATGCCAACCCAGCAAACTTTGGTTCTCTTCTAGATGCCTGTTACAGAATTGAAAGAGATATCATCCGTCGGGATGAGTTTAGTCAAAAGAGAGGAAGAGAGGTGTCTGGAAGCGGAGGGCCTCGTAAGTCCGCCAAGCAAAACACAAGGGGGTCAGGGCGCCAAGGGAAGAACCGATTTCAACGCCGCTTTCAGAAAAATCAATCACAGAATCAAGGACAACAATCTGCCATTCCAAAATGCTCTCATTGTGGTAAGTTCCATGTAGGAGAATGTTATATCCAGACTGGGAAATGTTTCGGATGCGGCCAGACCGGGCACATCCAAAAGGACTGTCAAAAATAAGGAACCACCTGCTTTGGATGCGGGAAAACAGGACATATGGCCAGAGAGTGTCCGGAGAAGGGGGCCCAGCAACAACAACAGCCACCAAAACATCAGTGTCAGTGTACCAACGCACGAGTCCATGCTATGACCGACGCAGCCACTGAAGAAGCCGAAAATGTGGTAACAGGTATTTTCAAGAAACCGTACTAATTTTCTTTTACAACATCGTTGCCTTATGGTTGCTTAGTAAGAATTATATGATTCAGGAGTTATACTAGTATGTTCAATACCTGCCAACGTACTATTTGACAGTGGCGCCAGCCACTCTTTCATATCCAAGAGATTCGCAAAGAATATTGAGAAAAACCCAACCCATAGCGATGCACCTTATAGAATCCAAGCAGCTGGGGAGCAGGTGCTTGTAGCTCACCATGTATTTTAAAATTACAAACTTGAGTTTAATAACCATCGGTTTGACGCCGATTTAATTTCCATACCCATAACAGACTTCGATATAATTCTTGGGATGGATTGGCTCTCCAAGAATTATGCCAACATCGATTGTAGTGGAAAACAAGTTACCATTAAGGATCCCACATGTAAAGACGTAACCTTCCAAGGGGGATCAGAGTTACGAAGGAATCCTAAGAACATTTATGTAAATGCCATTCGCGCCAGTCCAGCTCTAAAGAAAGGACATCAAGGATATCTTGTCTATGCCATTAACACTGATCAAGCACCCACAGACCTGACCCAAGTTCCAGTAGTTCGAGAATATCCGGAAGTTTTTCCAGAAGAATTGCCAGGTCTGCCCCCGGAGCGAGATATATCTTTTGAAATCAACCTGGTTCCAAGAGCTGAGCCAATATCGAAGGACCCCTACAGAATGGCCCCCGCAGAACTGAAAGAGCTGAAGGAGCAGCTACATGAGTTATTAGAAAAGAAGCTGATACGCCCAAGTGTTTCACCTTGGGGAGCTCCGGTACTGTTCGTCAAAAAGAAGGACAGGAGTATGTGATTGTGTATTGATTATAGGGAACTTAACAAGATCACTATAAAGAATAAATACCCCTTGCCAAGGATCGACGACTTGTTCGATCAGCTTCGGGTAAGTAAACAAAACATTTTATTTTAGTAATAAGTTTCTTATAAACCCTACCTAAAGGTATCATGATGCAGGGGGCAAGAATTTTCAGTAAGATTGATCTTCACTCAGGATACTTCCAGTTGAAGATCAAGGCTGAAGACATCCACAAAACTGCATTCCGAACCCGTTACGGACATTACGGATTCTTAGTGATGCCGTTCGGACTGACCAACGCTCCTGCCGCATTCATGGATCTAATGAATCGAGTTTTTCAAGATCAATTAGACCAATTCGTCGTAGTCTTCATCGACGATATCTTGATATATTCACCAGATGAAGAGACCCATGCAGCCCATCTAAGGATTGCTCTGGACATTTTACGAAGGGAACAATTATATGCGAAGTTTAATAAGTGCGAATTTTGGCTACGAAGTGTAGCCTTTCTAGGGCATGTGATATCCGAAGAAGGTATATCAGTAGATCCCAAGAAAATCGAAGCAATCACGGAGTGGCCCAGGCCGACAAATGTTACGGAAGTACGAAGTTTTCTCGGTCTCCCTGGTTACTATCGGAAGTTCGTAGAAGGATTCTCTCGGATTGCTATGCCCATGACCCGATTAACCCAGAAGAAAACCAAGTTCGAATGGACCTCAGACTGTGAAAATAGCTTTACTGAATTGAAGAAGAAACTGACCTCCGCCCCAGTCTTAGCACAGCCCATCCCTGGAGAAAACTTTGTTGTGTATAGTGATGCCTCTAAGAACGGGTTAGGATGCGTATTAATGCAAAAAGAACGAGTAATTGCATACGCATCCCGACAGTTGAAACCACTTGAACAAAACTATCTTGTACACGACCTTGAGTTGGCAGCTGTGGTCTTCGCACTAAAAATATGGAGGCACTATTTATACGGGGAAAAGTGCAAAATTTTCACGGACCACAAAAGCCTCAAATACCTATTCACCCAAAAAGAGCTGAACATGCGGCAACGAAGATGGCTAGAATTAATAAAGGACTATGATCTATCAATTTAGTATCACCCAGGAAAAGCCAATAAGGTGGCAGACGCATTAAGTAGAAAAACAAGCCACCCACGCCAACCACCTTTGCAGCGTGACATGGAAGAATTTGATCTAGAAGAAGTCGACTCAATTGAGGGCATGCTCGCAAAGTTGGTGATAATTCCTTCACTAATAGACAGAATTAAGGAGGAGCAAGAAAAGGATGAAACCCTAAGGAAGATAAAGGACAGGATACGAACGAAACCCATTGGAGAATTTAAGGTTCGAGACGACAACAGTCTGTGGTTTCAAGAAAGATTGTGAGTGCCCAATAACGAAGACATTTTGAACGAAGTTCTTAAGGAGGCACATAACTCGCGATTATCCATCCACCCTGGAGTCAATAAAATGTACCAAGATTTGAAACGACGATTCTGGTGGCGTGACATGAAAAGACAGATTGCAGAATTTGTGGAAAAATACCTCGTTTGCCAGAAGGTGAAAGCGGAACACCAGAAACCCGCGGGGTTGTTGCAGCCTCTCGAAGTTCCCGAATGGAAGTGGGACCATATTTCCATGGATTTTGTTACTGACCTGCCTAGAACGAGAAGCGGTTACGATGCCATTTGGGTGGTTGTTGATCGTCTAACCAATTCCGCCCATTTCATGGCTATGACAATCAAAGCTCCAATGGAAAAGTTGGCTACAATGTACGTGGAACAAATTGTGAGTCTGCATGGAGTACCCCTAAGTATTGTGTGTGATCGCGACCCTCGTTTCACATCACGATTCTGGACAGCTTTTCAGAAAACAATGGGCACTGAGATTCACATGAGCTCGGCAATTCATCCCCAAACGGATGGTCAATCAGAAAGAACTATTCAGACACTGGAAGACATGTTGCGATCTTGCACACTCGACTTTGGGAAAAGCTAGGATCGGAGTCTCAAACTAGTAGAATTTTCATATAACAACAGCTACCATCGATTTATAGGAATGGCCCCGTACGAAGCGCTCTATGGAAGGAAATGCCGATCTCCTCTTTACTGGGATGAAATAGGAGACAAGATTCTCACTGGACCCGACCTAGTAGAGCAGACTCGAGAGAAAATAAAAATTATAAAGCAAAGGTTACAAGCGGCCCAAGATTGAAGCAAGGTCTGGGAAGATGAGAAGCGGCGACCGTTAGAATTTCAAGATGGGGAAAAAGTATTTCTAAAAGTGTCGCCAACGAAGGGAGTTAAAAGATTTGGTATTAAAGGGAAGTTGAGCCCAAGATTTATTGGGCCATACGAGTTCTTGAAAGAATTGGGAAAGTGGCCTATCGACTCGCCCTACCGCCCACCCTATCTCAGATACATGACGTGTTTCATGTATCTCAACTGCGACGATATGTACACGATCCTAACCATGTCATAAAAGATCAACCTTTGAAGCTGGAAGCCGACACGACCTATGAGGAAGAACCAAAAAAGATAGTTGATCATAAGGAAAAAGTGCTAAGGAAACGAACTATACCAATGTTTAAGATGCAATGGAAGAACCATTCTGTAGATGAGTCTACCTGGGAACTAGAAGACAACATGAAGAACTTGTACCCTCACCTCTTTGATTAACCCTTTCAAGTTTCGAGGATGAAACTTATAAAAAGGGGGGGAGAATGTTGTAACCCAATAAGAGGATCCTTCTTGTACCTGAGGTTGAGTTAGTGAACATGTTACAATATACGCTTGCAATTGTAATTGATTAAGTCAATGATCCTTATTATAAAGTATATCACGAAGAGTACTATGTGCATTACAAGAAAGGATCCAATTTCCCCATGGCCTTTTAGGGTTTCGGCCAAATAGCCAAGAAAGGCTATTTCTTAAATCACACTTTAAGAAATAAACCATGGAATTGATATGTAATTTTTAGAAAAAAAAATAATAAAGGGGGGAACATAGGATTTACTAAGGCTTAGTTGGGGTCATTAAAGACCCCAACCGCCGGGTGGTTTAAGAGAGGAGGGGGGAGGCTAATTAAGAAAAGGGTTGCTAGAATTAATGAGATATAACCTAACTAGACCTAAAAGAAACTAGGGTTAGTCAAAAGTAGCCGGAGTTTGTAGTAAAGCAACCTTGGTTAACCAAAAGTAACCAAGGTTAAGAAACCTAATTTGAGTAGCTAAGGCAAAAAAAAACCTCACCCCACCCTTATACCCAACGGCTAAACCTAGCCAAAAGAACAAGAATTCCCTCCAAAAATACACTTGAGAACTCTCTAGGCTTTTCAAACATTCCAAAGAACTTCAAGTGAGCTTCTTCTCTTCCTTTCTCTTCCAACCCCACGGCCAAGAGGGCAACCAAGAAGGATTTGGTTCTTCCAAAGCTAAGTGGCATTAGGTAAGTGTTCTTAGCCTTTTGAGAAGATATTTACACTTTCATGAAGATGAAACTCATGGTGTTATCTCTTTGCCCCAAACCGTGACCTTTAATGGTCTCTAGGCTCAAGGACCTCAAGCTTTCAAGGGCTCTAGCTTAGAGAAGCTTGGATACTACTCAAACTCTTTTTTTGGTAAGCCACTTAGCTCTTTTTCTAAAAGGATATTGAGTTAAAGATATAGACTAACTGTGCTCCTTTCTTTCTCTCCACCACCGTGGGAATGCTTGTTTAGAGAAGAGAAAGATTTCACCTACTTACACCTTTCCAAGAAGATTAAGCAAAGAAGGCAAGTACACTATACTCTTTATGGTTTGGATGTGAAAGTGTGTGCATGAATGGCTAGATGTACTTAAGATTTAATGTTAGTTGTAAAATAATAAGTCGAATGCCCACAACTTTCGGCCTAAGCCATTTGGGTGTGTAGGAGTGAGATCTTGTTCCAAAGATGTGTTCTTTGTGGATTACATGCACTATTATGGGCTAATCTAGGCTAGATGTGTTAAAGATACTCTCTTTTCATGATAAGAAGCTCACGGTAGGAGGGTTAAAGGAGACATGTGTGATTCTACATGAAAAATGCCAACTTAGTGAAGAAGTGGAGACAAGCTTTGTTCTTGTTGTGTGTTAAGCCTAATATGCTCTTGGTTACTTCATTTTCTTGCATGCACCGAAGGATGAGACTGTTGGTGAAGGGTGCGTGTGTTCATCCCAAAATTTTTGCTAAGTGTGGGTGACAAAAATGTAAGCTAAGGACATTTAGGAAGAACATATGATCACTAGAAAATTTCTGGAGCTGGACCGAAATTTTGGGCTGTAATGAGAGACCGGAAAAGGGACCTTAAAAACCTTCAATTCCATTGATTTTTGGTATGCTATTAGTTTTATGTGTTTGTTAGATGTGAGAGTTGGAATCTCATTAAAAAGAGCCACAATTTATTTTTAATGAATTATCGACTGAGATTGGTCCTGCTGGAAAATGTTATACTGGACAGAATTTAAGAAACGTGTTTGGTAGCCTAAATATGGGCCTTAGAGGTGTGCAAATCCACTAATTTTCGGTATGATACCAACCTCATGAATAAAGCAAAAGTGGCAGTTGGAATTTTATCAAAATAAGTTGTGGTTTATTTTTAATTAATTTTCTAGTAAAACGGGCCAAACTGAAATGTGCTGGACGGACCGAATTTGTGTAACAAGTTGCATGATCTGGAACAGGGCCTTAGGAAATTGTATTTGGGCTAAATTTTGACAGGATGCTAGCCCAATGAGTTTATTAAGATGGAGAGTTGGAATTTCCAGAAAAAGGTTAAAGGATTGGTCATAATAAATTTTGTAATAAAATATGGTCATTCCAGAATTCAGGTTACACCGTTTCATGAAAAAGAGCAAACGAGTCCCTTATCGACATCGTAATTCCACAACGCATGCATGGCATTCACTTATGACATTCATGGAGAATAACATGTGAACCTATGGGTTTAAAATGTGCATTTCGGAGTGGAATTCCTAAAGAGAAGTAGAAGCTACTAAGCTGGAAATTTCCAGCATGGCGACGAAATGTGTTCATTCGTGTACGTCATGCATTATGCCGTCGTTTGCACGTTACATGTCATGCATTGCATCATCGTCACATACATGATTTACAGCATGTCTTTTTATGAAAAAGAAGGATGAAAAGCGTTTTCAAAAGATGATTTTGTTTTGCAAAGAATGATTCCCCACCGGTACCGTGTGTGAGTATGAACTTGGCTAGTATGAACCCGCTCAGATCCGGGTTAAGCGATCTGACAGTATGACCATGCAGGCCCGGAAAATAATAGGCCTGATGATGATGATGATGATGATGACCGTGCGGGTCCGGAAAAGAATAGACCCGGCAAGTATGATGATGTTACCGTTCCGGATCCGGGAATAATAGATTCGAAGGGGAGAAGTTACTGCCTCAGATCCAGGAAGATAGATCTGAACACTCTATTGTTTTACGATGATGATGATTTTAAAGAAAGCATGAAAGATCATATTTCATTTTATCTCGATGCATCACACGTACATATGCATGCATAATACATTCATGTAGCAACATATGAGATTTAAGTTGTGATGACTTTGTAGACCCTAAGTGATGATTTCTATTGTGTTATTCATCAATACGAGTTACAGTCTCTTAATGTTTTATTCTACTGTGAGTGGTGATTTTAATTAAGTTATGATCTTGTCGCATTAAGTGATGATCCCTATCGAATATTGGTCGGAGGACAGGTATGCTTCTAAACCAAAATTTTTGAGGTTCGGTTCTTGTTCGCACTTTCCATTTAACCCATGATTATTATAGTATACTTGCTGGCGACATTGTCACTCACCCTATTTTTTCTTTCCAGAGGTGGCAGGGGACAAAGTAGAGTGGATCGATGACGAACCTAGGGTTCCCTATCCGTGAGTGCACTGAAGGACGGCCAGATTTAGGAGACCGAACTTGCCAGCTTTAAGGGATGACTGAGTTATGTAATTGAGATGAAAAACAATTGGCTTTTGTCACTTTCTGATACATTGGATGTGGGTTGTAAACGTTAAATGGTTGTGGTGATGCTTTTAATTTGAAGTTTTAAATTCTGCCACAGTTTCGCTTATTTGTCTGCGCGTAAGCACGAAAATCCATGCAATTTTATCATGGATCACGACACGTATGGATGACGCCTAGTACTCTCCTTAGTAAAGTACGGCAGGTGCACCGACTTCGGCGGGGCCGGGCTGCGGGGCGCCATAGCTATAGTGGATAAAAAGGAAAGGAAAAGAGCAAAACAAAGACAAGAACAAGCATTACATTCTTGTGGAAAAAAACGCCTAGCACTCCTTCTTCTTCACTTTCTTTCTTTCTTCTTCTAAAAGCCTATTGTACTTATATTCATATTCTTGAATAGGCTTACCTTAGCCACCACACATTCTATATCTTTGTAAAGGATTGATCAAGGTGTGATCAATCTTCAATCTTGCAAGGTGGTGGTGTTCGTGCATAATTGTATTCATCATACAAGGTTTGTAAAGGGTTGGAGTTGGTGTGTAACTCCATCAACCCTGTGGTAAGACGTATTTGTGTTGTGTGACTAGTGTGAACCGAGGAAGGTGTTCCTCGAAGACTAAAGTAGGTTGTTTATAACCGAACCAGTATAAAATTCTCGGTGTCATTTACTTTCAGCACTTATATTCTGTTTCAGCACTGTTTACTCTTTTTGATTACGTTCGTAAAAATAGTAAAAGTTTTTCAAAAATTACGAAACTTTTCAGAAACATTGTCACACGTCTTAGGGTTAATTTGGCACAAGTTTCAACCCTTTTGGATAAGTATAAGTCAATCCAACATCCAAAGTTCTGAGACTAGTGCAGTCTGATTTTTAGGCTTGTAAAGGTTGAGACTTTGAGTGTATTTGACTAACTTCCTGAAAGCATTTTTCAAACCTGTTTCAATCCATTTAAATACAAGGGGTTAGTGGTTAAAATTTCAGAGCAATTGGAGTTAAGAACAAATAGGAATAAATTTTTCAAAACAGTTTACCGTTTCTGGCAGATTCGCTCAATCTGACCACCAACGATTTTTTAAGGGGTTAAAGGTTGAATTTAAATCTGAAATTTTTAGGAGACACTCATAACATCTGAGGCTAAGTTCTATCAAAATTTCAGAATTTTTGAAGACCTACAACCTAGTTTTAAAAACGTTTTAAAACTGGTCTTGAAAACAGAATCTGTTTTCAGAAGTTGAGTTTTTGGTTTTAAACAATTTTAAAAACCACACTTTCCGCACCAACTATTCAACCCCCCCCCCTTTAGTGGTGCCTTGCAGATCCTACACTAAGTGAGGTGTATGCTTAAGATATCTAAAGATCTTTTTCACTGCATTGTAATGTGACACCTTAGGACAAGATTGAAACCTAGCACACATACACACACTAAACATGATATCAGTTCTTGATGCAGTTAAGTATAACAGTGATCCAATCATAGACCTGTAGAGTGTGTCATCAAAAGGTTTACCATTTTCATCCTTATCTAGTTTGGTACTAACACTCATGGGGGGTAGTTGTAGGTTTCAACTCTTCAAAGCCAAACTTCTTAATCATATCATTGACATACTTAAGTTGGCTAATGTGAATTCCTTGAGGGGTTTGTTTGATTTGAAGTCCTAAGAAATAATTCAACTCTCCTACCATTGACATTTCAAATTCTGACTTCATACACTCTTCGAAGTCTTTGACTAAAGTAGGGTTAGTTGAACCGAAGATAATATCGTCTACATATATTTGAACTATTAACAAATCATTATCTTTTCTTATTAGGAATAATGTGTTGTCTATGGTTCCTCTTTGATAATTATTTGCAATAAGAAAGTTTGCAAATCTATCATACCAAGCTCTTGGAGCTTGTTTTAAACCATATAAAGCTTTCTTAAGCTTGTACACATGGTTAGGATTCTTTGTATCTTCGAATCCAGGGGGTTGTTTGACAAACACCTCTTCTTGGATGTATCCATTCAAGAATGCACTCTTGACATCCATTTGGAAGAGCTTAATATTGCTTAGACTTGCAATCGCAAGTAACAATCTAATTGCTTCTAGTCGTGCAACTGGTGCAAAGGTTTCTTCATAATCTATTTCTTCTTATTGATTATAACCTTGTGCGACTAGCCTAGCCTTATTCCTTGTGATATTTCCTTGTTCGTCCATTTTATTCCTAAAGACCCATTTAGTTCCTATTATAGACTTGTCTTCAGGTTTAGATACTAAGTCCCACACGTTGTTCCTTGTGAATTGTTTCAATTCCTCATGCATAGCTTCTATCCATGATATGTCACCTAAGGCTTCCTTAACATTCTTAGGTTCTATGTGTGAGACTAAGCTATGTCCTTCAAGTTGACTTATGTTTCTACGTGTTCTAACCCTAACACTTGGATCCCCAATGATTAGTTCTCTAGGATGCCACTAATTCCTAGATTGACTAGATTCACCTTCATCTTGTTCAAATGTTTCATTCATGTGAACGTTATCATATGTAATTGGATCATTAGTTGTATCTTCCAATTGCAAAGTTTCTTCATTTATTTCATCTAAGGGTTCATGCATGTCTAATTCAGGGCGAGTTGGTTCTAGATGACCAAGTACAGGCTCAAGTAATACATCATCATCAAACATATTTTCAACATTTGTTTCTGATTTATATTGATGTTTATCTCTAACTTCAAAGCATGCATTTTCATTGAATTTCACATGTAGATTCAATTATCTTTCTAGATGCAGGATTATAACACCTATATGCTCTTGAGTTAGTTGAATACCCAACAAATATGCATTCAATAGACTTTTGTTCAAATTTATCTAGATTATCCTTAGTGTTCAGCACAAAACATTTAAATCCAAATACTTTAAGATAATCTATCTTAGGTTGTCTATTGTTTAGCAATTCATAAGGCGTTTTAGTTAATTTCTTTCTAATAGTAATCCTATTTATAATATAGCATGCACAACTAACAGCTTCAGCCCATAAATATTTAGGTAAATTATTTTCACAAAGCATTGTCCTAACAACTTCTTGAATCGTTCTATTTTTACGTTCAGCAACTCCATTGAGTTGTGGTGTTCTAGGTGGTGAGAATTCATGTTTTATTCCATGTAGTTCACAAAATTTGATTACGTCTTTATTTTTAAATTCTCCACATCTATCACTTCTAATTCTTTTGACATTTTCTTCGTAAATGTTTTCAAGTTGCTTGATAAGAGTTTCGATTGCTAATGGAGCATTGTCTTTCTGTGTTAAGAACAATGTCCATGTGTAGCGTGAGTAATCATCTACTATGTCACACACATAGTAGTGTCCACCTAGACTTTTTGTCTTACTTGGACCAAATAAGTCTAAGTGAAGCAATTCTAGTACATGACTAGTACTCACTTCATGTTTCGGTTTTAAGGTTTCTTTAATGTGTTTTCCTTTAATACATGTTTCACACATTTGAAAATTATCTAAGTCTAACTTAGGCATTCCTCTAATTAAATTCTTTTTAGACAATTTCTTAATGGTTGAAATTCCTATATGGCCTAATCTTCTATGCCATAAATTTACATCTAAGTCATGTGATATTAGACACTTAACCTTAGCATTTAACATATTATCTAAGGTAAGAGTATAAATATTACCATCTCTATTTCCTTTTAAAACTATTTCTCTTTTTTCATTTATTACATTACATGAATTGGGAAGAAAAGAGACATTATAACCACAATCTATAAGTTGAGAAATACTAAGTAAATTATAAGAGAGATTGCTTACTAACAACACATTTCGTATTTGAAATGTGTTAGGGTCCCCAAAATTTTTTTTCCCAATAATTTGTCCTTTGTTGTTGTCACCGAATGTCACCTTTCCTCCATTCTTGATATGTTCCAATCCGATGAACAGTTTGGGGTTCTCCGTCATATGCCTCGAACATCCACTATCTAAAAACCATTTGGTTTTAAGATTCTTTGACTTTGCCTCCTTCTTGTATTCCTTGCTTTTTTCCTACAATGGAGACAAAGTTTTAGGTACCCTTTTTTTGGGTCCTTGAATGTTAGGGGCACCATTCTTGTTTAGATAACCCTTAGGTATCCAAACTTGAACATACCTTTTAGGCACATTTTTAGCATGGTTAAACTAAGAAGGATAAGCATATAGATGATTATTCCACATAAGTGAAGATGCATTGTTATACATGTTGCGCCATGGTTGATAATCATTATATGATAGCTGATTTCTATAATGTGTATAAGGCATGCGATTTTGTTTCTTGAATGGCGCTATATAAGTGTGTTCATAGACATTTCTATAAGACTTATAAGAGTGTTGCCTATGCTTAGGTTCATAAAAAGTTGGATGCATTTTATTATGTCTAGTTGCATTTGTATATAGATAGGCATAATTTCTAGGTTTTCTAGATGCAAAGTTTGGCCTAGATGTATGTTTATGCGTATGAGCTTTTGTGGGTGTATGTTGTATTTTTGCCTTAGAATAAACAGAAGGAGAAGAAGAATATTTAGCAGGCAAAGTTGTTTTTGTAGCTTTATAAGGTTGTTTAGTAGTTGATGATACAAACTTAGTCTTTTTATCTAATTTGTCATATTCTTCTTTATATTCTAATCCAGTTTTATCATTTCCATATTTTTGTGACGATATGAGTGTGTCTAACATGTCTGTACCGGATTTAAACTGTTATAAGTTTTTCTCTAAGTCTAGTTTGCATGATTTAAGTGTAGACACTTCATTTTCATAATAATGCATCTTGGTTTTCAACACATTATTTTCGGTTCTTAAGATTTGTTCATTATTTCTAGATGACTCAATTTTAGTCTTTAATGAATCAAGAGTATTTGATGAGTCAAGTTTGAAAGACGCTAATTGATTAGAAAGTTCCAAGTTGGTTGTCTTCAACTTGTCATTTTCTTCAATTAGTTTCTTTTTCTCTTTTGACAACCTTTTACAATGAGCATGCATTTTCATGAATTCATCATACGTTTCATTGAAAGTCATCTCATTATCAGAATCAAAATCAAAAGTAGATGTTACCTCTTTCGTAGACATTGAGAACGCTCCTTTATGAGAGATCAATGACATAATGTATGATTTTAGATGAATACCTTGAATCTTTAATCAAGTGAATGTAAATGCTCCAAACCTTCTTGATTTTGGGATTAGCAGGCTACTATGAGTTCTTGCTTCTTAGCCTTGTCTTGCTGGTACGGTGTTGAATCTTGCTTCTTTGAGTGATGTAGACCTTGCTCTGATACCAATTGTTGGACGGTGCACCTGCAATAAACACCACTAGAGGGGGGTGAATAGTAGTTAGCAGAAATTACACTAGTACCCTTGATTAAAAACCCCTTTGAAAACAGAATCTTAAACTGCCTCAGATTCAGAAGCCGTTTTTAGAAAATTCAAAACTAATTGTACACAACTCCAAAAATTATGAAACTTTTCAGATTTTAACTTCAATGTGTTATAAAGACTCTGTCCAACAATCAGACAAAAATAAGATCTTTTGATGCTTCAAACAAATAAAAAGATTCAGATGGTCAATCTGGACAGAATTGGACAGAATGTTGCTGATTTTGCAAAAGTGTTTCTCTTTGAATACTCAACCAAAAAGGTTGATTTTTATATCAAAACACTCCTTAGGATGTGTAGATGAAATTTTTAAAAGACCCTGACCTTAAACAATTCTTGATAAATACAGAATTTAAGCTTTATCAAAACTGGTCAGATTGCAGCCAGATTGGAGCAATTATCTTGCAAAGACTGAAAGACTAACTTTTCCTTGCTCAAATCAAGTGATTCTTGTTGAAAATGAAAGCTAACAGTCTGAAGTATAACTCCACCAAAAATCACGAATTTTGAAAGTGTTGAGCTATTTTTTCAAAACGTGTGAAGTTGTATGAAAACTGCAGTAAGAACGGGCAGAAAACAGAAATGAAGAAACAAGACAAGAACACCGAGGATTTACCCTGGTTCGGTCAATGTGACTTACTCCAGTCCCAAGGAACACCTTTCCTTGGATTTCACTATCAAATGAATCACCTTACAACAAGAACCAAGCTTGATCCTTGGGTTATACACCAACCCTATTCAAGACTTGGATAACCACCTTCTAAGAAACACTTAGTTGCAACTCCTTTAACACCTATTGATACAGCCTTATAAGAATGGCTAATCAATCTTACAAATGAAGCTCAAGAGACTCGTAGCTCAACAAAAATAACAAGAACACCTTTGCAAAAAAAAAACAACAATAACAAGAAGAAGATGATGATAGCTAGACAATTCAACCAATGCTTGTAAGCTTCAAGTGTGTTTCATCTTCTTCACCATTGCCTCCTATTTATAGTGTGAATTGAGCCTTGAAGATAAGAACTCCAATGTGTCACCATCTTCATCATCAAGCCAAATGTCTTCTCATCATTGGTTGACCTTGTCCATTTGGCAAAATAAGACAAAATGATTGGTCCACCTTGGCAACTCCATGTGGCCGAAAATTCCAACTAAAAATAGTCTTGGAATTATCTTGAAAATGTGAAGATAATATCACCATAACAACTCCATCATCTTCTCAATTTTTTGTCAAGATAATATGCATGTGAGAGTAGACCATTTCAAAATTAAAAGTCAGCTCCAAATAATCCAATGTAGCTTTTGGCTACTTCATTCTTTTTCAAAAATAGTTTTGATTTTCTTTAATAAAATAAGAAAGGATAATACCACCAAATTATCCTCAACTCCAAGGACAAGAATATGACATGTGAAGTCTTCATTTGACTTTAAAAAATCTGCTGAAAAACCTCAAGAAAACCAAGTAGCCATTTGGCTACATTTGAATTTTTACAAGTTGGCAATTTTGCCAACTAGCTCCTTTTTGATTGGTCCACTTGTCTCCACCTCACAAAATGAATTACACATCATATTCAACTGTTTATACACGTTTGAAGGCTGGAAAATATTTATATCAACTCAAATTTTTGAAGAAGAAATCACCAAATAATAATTGACAAGATCATGTCAATATGTACCACCAAAATTCTAACTATTTTTTCTTCCATGTAGGGAACACTTCCACATCTTTAACACCTTTATAACCTCTGAAAAATGATGATAGATATGTTCTTATAATACATAAGAAAGTCTTCAAGATAGAAAAAGAATGTGACATCTTAAATCGTCACATATCCAGCTATAGTCTTTGATATCATCATGTGAGAGAATAGAATAATGAGCCACCAAATAATCTTCAAGATAATAATAATTCAACTCCAGAATAATGATAATAATATGCTCAAAAGATTCCTTGAGTGAAAATACCATAAATACCCTCGGGGTAAAATGGCCAAAATACCCCTAGTACATGAAACCTCCAGAAATCACCCGGATGGTCATAAATACTCATGATATCACCTTCGCCTTGATAAATGGTACAAGAATAAGTCCTTGATATATATTTACCATATCATGTTCCTACAAAACTCAAAATACCAATTTTGCCCTTTTTGGTAAGTTGTAGAAACTTCCAAGGCACGTTAGTCACAATACATTTAAAATCATCAAAATCACATAAGATTCACATAATGAGCATGTATAAATCATATACAAATGAAAACAACCATTTTAACACCTTTTAGAAAAATATTTCTACAAACCCTAAACATTATGTGAGACGTGGATCAATCCATGTGAGAGGCTGACGTACGTCGATCGATCCACGTGAGGGGCTGACGTATGTCGATCGATCCACATGAGAGATCGACGTCTCATAGTAAGTTTTGGTTCTTCTCAGTCCAACATGGATCGATCCACGTGAGGGGCTGACGTACATCAGTCGATCCATGTGTCTCTACCTGATAGATCCACGTCATTTTTCTTCACTTTTCCATCCTTTAATCACTTATAACACCATATGTGACATTTTTAAGTATTCACCACTTAAAAGTATGACTTTGAAAATTATCCAAATATATTTCTCAACATTGACGATATATATGAATATGTATACAGTGGATTGTTTTTTTTAATTATGTGTTGCTGCCGTGCGGTGACAGTGGCCAAAATTTTTGGTGCTACTATATATATATATAAAATAATATATGAGGATTATATTTTTTTATATAAAGCAATTTTATTCGAAAGCCTCTCTTATGGTGGAGGGAAACCATATTACATCAAAAGCAAGTGTCATCGTAAGAGAAAAGCGAATGAAGGAAAGTAAGTATGCGCAACCTCCAATCATATATGATATGCCGCATTAAAACCTTGTCAAGTAAAACCACCCTTGTGGATAAAACTTTGACGAAGGAAAAAGCGTACATATTTATATGAGTAGATGGGTTGAGGAAATAAGGAGTACAATTGTGAAGGAAAAGAAAGAAAGAAAAGAAACATCGTCTGTGATTAGCAGGAGACATGCATGTTGGCGGTAATGTAGATGTACAGGAAAGCCAACGTAATCCTTCTTGTCAACAGCAAGCAATGAAATGCTTTGATACATCGCCTTCGACATCCAACCCCCAAGTTGCCCGTAGCCAATCGACCACGGGCAACCTCCAGTTAATAGTGCTATGACGCCCACTCCAGACTGACACCAATGCGCGTTGTTGCCATTCTCCGTAACTCTCAAAAATATAGAAGGTGTTATCCAAAAATATAGGAAAATGAACAACAGAATGTAGGAGAAAGCACATAAGACATAATGGTAAGGGGACATACCAAGGCTGCCTACGCCAATAATGGACATAGGCAACCCCCGTATTTGAACGCCAATCAAGCATGATACTCATAGATGGAAATTAGGAAGAGTGGTATCCAAGATCAAGGATCCTCGCACATCGCAAGGTAAAGAAGACGTTGATGAATGTAGTGTTGTTCATGTAGCACGCAGTCCATAACGCACTAGCGTATGCGCAGCAGTGTTTGCCTCACGTGGACAATAGCAGAGAATAGACGTATTGAGGCATAGCATCATGATAGTCTTTCGCATATCCGCTGAGTAAGACCCATTATATTGTGAAGGATTTGCTAGTAAATTAAGTAGCATTCGGCAATCAGTTTCGACATATAGTCCATCATATGTCATGGCATAGAAGAGAAGAGAGTAGAGCAAGGCCATAAGTTCTGCTCGAACAGGTGTAACACACGGTAATGCAAAGCAAACAGCCGAGATGAATGTTCCTGAATCATTACGTAGCACAGCTCCCGCTGCTACTCCACTTCTGCCAACCATAACATCCACATTTAATTTCATTCTAACAGAGGGTGGCAATGTCCACCTTACTAACCTTTGTCGGCGAACCTTTAAGTGTGGTGAAAAACCTTGAGCTGCTAGATGAGGAATGGGCTGCACAAATTTATGACCTTGCACGGAAGCACACCAAGAGTATATATGACTTCGGACATGATCAAATAGATGCCGATAAGAAAAGCTGCTGTCACCAAATCTGATGGCAGTATACTCTTTCCAAATAACCCAAACTACCAATGCCAGAATCACCGCCTGAAAATTACCCAGCATGGTAGCAGCCAAAGCTCGACGCCACCAACAAATTAAGTAAGCTTGAATGGTGGACTGACGAGGTAAAGGACCTGAAAATAATACCGCAATCTCAACCCACAAAGATTTGATTTCTGGGCATTGTAAAAATGAATAATCCTTAGTTTCCAAATGCTGAAGCAGAAGACACACTGCGAAGGAGATATAGTCTGCCATGCTCGAAGATTGTTGGTGATTGGGAGAGAACGGCACCATAAACGCCACAAAAACACTTTCGCCCCCAGGGGAAAGGGAGACCACCAAATATACTTGTAAAAATCAAGCAAGGGGGATTCTGTATGAAACAAGTGATATGCTGATTTAATGGTATAATTACCGGTAGAGTCAGCAACCCAATTCAGTCCATCCGGTGTATGTTCAACGTTTGCATACATGTAAGAATTAGTATCACAAAGTCGTTTCCAAACTGCTAGATCATAAATATGAGCATACACACTGCTTCGCTAGCCATATTTCGCCCGGCTGTATGTGGCCCATAACGAGTCAGAGGTATGATATTTCCACCAGAGAAGGCCATCATACACTCTTTGAATCATATCTAAGTTTCTTATACCCAAGCCACCATGCTCAACGGGGCGACAAACATGATCCCATGATGCCCAATGATGGCGACCATTCCACAAGAATGTAGACATTTTCTTATTTAAGGCCTTGATGACACTTTTGGGTAATCTTGAACTTGCAATGATATGAATTGGCATTGTTGCTAAGACATGCTTGATTAGTATCAGCCTTCCCGCCATAGATAATAATTTGGATGACCAAACATTAAGACGCATGTCAAAATGTGCTAACAGAGCAGTACAATATGAAGATCTATTTACTCCTTTGTGTAAGTAGGACCCAAGATATTTAATTGGCAACACAGCCAAACGCATACCAAGTGCTCGTGCCACTCTTAGCCCAGCCATTGACATCCCAACTACCAATTGACTTTTGTGAAAATTAACCAACTGTCCTGAGGCAGACTGATAGGTATCCAAGAATTGTTGGACTTTGTGCATTTTTGCAAGAGTGCCATTCAAAAAGATGACTAGATCATCTGCAAAACCCAAATGAGTTATTGGTGGCACCCGTCCCACATGGAAACCATGCAACTCACCCGAGCTAATCAACGCATTAATGCCACGTGAAAAACCTTCTGAGGCCAGAATAAATAGCAAAGGCAATAATAGATCACCTTATTTTACTCTTCGTGTGACCGAGAAAAATCCCACGGGCTTACCATTGATGAGAATTGAGCATCAGGTTGCTGCTAAGTTATTCAATATGATCTTGACAAGCTTAGCCTCAAAGCCAAATTTGAGTAAAAGTTGCCGAAGATATGTCCAATCCACTCTGTCAAAAGCCTTTGCCATGTCTAATTTAACTATGACATGACCTCTATGCACGTGCTTATCTAACATGTGCACCATTTCTTGAGCTAGCAAAATGTGATCCATTATACCACGTCCTTTTTAAAATCCAGTCTGCTCCAGAGAAATAAGGCGTGGCAATAAAATTGATAATCGCGTCGCCAGCAAACGTGTAATGATCTTGGCCAAAAAATTTGTCAAGCAAATTGGCCGAAAGTCATTAAATGATTGGGGATTTGGTACTTTGGGAATGAGAGTAATAAGAGATGCAGCAAGGTGATTGGGAGGTGGAACTCCAAGAAAGAACTCTTGAACTGCCTTATGTACATCAAATTTAATTACATGCCAGAATCTTCGGTAAAACGATCCTGGGAAACCATCTGGGCCTGCTGCACTAGTTGGGCTAAGAGCCCAAACAACACCTTGTACTTCTTGAAGAACCTGCAATGCAAGGAGTGCTGCATTGTCTTCATTTGTTAAAATAGTGGGAATATATTGGAGCAGAGAAGAAGGATGCTTTAGTGTTTCCGCCGTGAACAAATTTTGATAATATCGAATCGCTTCCTGTTCAATCTCTGTAATGCTTTGATATGCCACACCATTTGAAACAACAATGCGGCTGATCATTTGATGACGCCTTTTGTCCTTGACAATTTGATGAAAATAACGAGTATTAGCATCACCCTCTTTCATCCATTTTACATTTGCTTTTTGCTGCCAAAACAAAGTTACTCGATGTTGCTATGCTTCAAATCCGCCATACTTCTATGATACAACTCTCGGGATTCAGCAGCTGGACAGGCATCATACTCCTTTTCGCAGCGAAGGGCCTTAGATTCTGCATGTGCGACGGCATCAAAGATATTGCCAAACACATCCTTATTCCACTAACTCAAATGTTGTTTAAGTTGCCGTAGCTTAGAATAATAGCCTCGCATACTGCCAATTGTATCATAAGACTGCCAGTGATGAGTGACAAAGCGATCAAATTCTGAATGCGTGGTCCATGCATCCAAGTATCGAAAAGCAGCTGAGGAGACAGATCTTTCTGCAGAACCTTCGAGATAAATAGGGAAATGGTCCGATGTTGTAAGACTAAGGTGTTGATAGGAAACTGCGGTAAACAGATCAAAGAAACTCGACGAACAAAGATACATATCCAATCTACACCATACCCAACCCAATCCTCTCCCATCACTCCAGGTGAATGTTGAACCTTGATAATTAATAGCTTGAAGTGAACAAGAGGATACACAATCATTGAAGTCTTGCAATGTTCTAAGAGGCGGAGAAGATCGACCTTTATGCTCTTCTAGCGATAAGAAAGTATTAAAATCACCTCCGACCAGCTAAGGGACATCAAGCTCAGCATGTAATGCTACCAAATCTTCCCATAGAGGATGCCTCGACGCAACAGAATGCAAGCCATATACAAAAGTACAGCAGAAAGTATCTCCCGTTGTGCGCCTGTGTAAAATCGTATACACAAAAGTGAGTTCTCTTCCTTTTCTTTTGGTGCTGATCATACTGTCAGGGCCGTATACTATTTTTTATATAAAATTGAATATATATAATGTATAGTTGCTTTACATGCCGCATATGAATATATATATATATATATATATATATATATATATATATGTAATTATAATTTACAATCTGCTTGACGTATACACATGAACCAGGACTAAGAAATTATATTTGGGAGAAAAGTGGGTCGAGAGTGAAACGCGTAAGTATAAGTGTGTATATGTACGTGTATGGAGGCGTGCATATATGTGGGTATACTTACATGTGGATGATAAATTGGGATTAAAACGGTAATAAAATGATAAACGTTGGTAAAAGTTGTACTTGTCAACTTCCTGGATTAAGTGTGGAAGTTAAAGTTTTTGTCCTTTTCCAAAGCAACCATCCGAGGCCTTTAGGAAGAAAGGAAGGATTTGTCCAACACCAAGCATATAGGTCAGTGGGGTTGGGGAGAAAAGATTCCGCGTAGGAAGTTAATTCGTCAGAAAGGTAGGTGCCTCTTCCCCCTCAAACGGGTATGATTCATGCATGCTTTGATGGTATGCTTTATTTGTTTCATTTTTTTCATTTGTTTAAGTTGTTACTTTTGTATATGATGGAAAGCATGAGATGTATTGTTTATGGTTGCTATGTGCGTGTATGTGTGTGAATTTGGTGGTATGATTGAATCAAAAAAAATACCCTTCAAGAATTGGGGAAAAACGGGGAACTTTTACATTGGGATCCTTTAAAAAGTTGTGTTTTGGCCTTAGAATTGGTTCTTATAGACTGGAAATAGGAGAAAATGAGAGTTGGGATCAGAAAACAAATCACAGCAGCGGGGCACGTGCCACACGTGCCGCAGAAAAGGCCGCACGTGGGCTTTCACACGTTGCCACTGGTGGAACAGCCATTAAATAAATAAAAAGAAAGAAAAATTAAATTAATGCAGAGAACAGGCCGGCCAACGGACTGGGTCGGTTGGCCAGCAGGTCGGACCGAAGGCGGCCCATTAACCTCTCAAAAACAATGTATCGGGTCTAGCAGATCAGGCCAAGAAAATATAATTAAATACTAATAAATTTCAAATAAATTCCAGAAAATATAAAATATTACAATTAAATTATTTTCACTTAATTTCGGAAGTTTGGTAAAAATTAATAGTAATAAATATAATTAAATAAGGAAAACATAGGAGAAATTAATAGAAAATTCTAGTAAATTAATACAAGCTAAGGAAAAATAAGGGTCGTGGTAAATAACAACTTTCCAATATTCGAAAAATTTGCGAAGCCAAATATTGAGTGCCGGAGATGGTGAGGATGGGTGTACAGGCCCCAGGCGACTTGGTTGTTGCATTCATGGCATGTGCATTGCATTTGGAGTGGGTTGAGATGTACGGGTTTCAGACACTCGAGTGGAGTAGATCATGGTGTACGGGCCATGGGTACTCGGTCATGGTGGATCATGGTGTACGGGCCATGGGCATCAGTTATGGTGGATTGTGGTGTACGGGCAACGGGCATCGGTCAGGGTGGATTGTAGTGTACGGGCTACAGGCATCCAGTCAATCCGGGATCATGCATTGCATATAGGTCTAGGGGCATATTGCGTGACATGATTTTTGTTGCGTGTGACACGTGGATGGAGCATGCATCACATAATTGCGCATTATTATGTGGAGTGCTTTACTTACCGCATTTACTTTATCTTATGCATGTTATCTTATATGTATGTGCTATGTGGTTTTATCTTATATTTATGTGCTATGTGGTTTTATCTTATGTTTATGTGCTATGTGGTTATATCATTTCGGTATGCACGTTTTGTATTGGTTTGAGGCGGGCATCTACTGGGTGATTTCTGTCACTCACCCCTACTTCTCAGGTGAGCCAGATGAGGACTACGAGCACATCTGTGTTGAGGACGAGGCGGACATAGCTGAGTGGGCTGGTTGATAGCTGCATCTAGGATACTTGGAGGGGGGATTCTGCAGCTAATTGTTTCTTATTTACAGTTTGAGGATTTTCACAAACTTCTTAGAACTTTTATTATCAGAATTTTTATTCAGTAATGTAATGACAATTATTTGAGTTTAATTTAAGTTTGATTTACAGTTTCGCGAGAAAAAAATTTCTACATCATTTCTGACATGTAAGAAATTGATTCGACGCCTTGTATTCTCCTTAGCGAGATACAGAGCGGGTGCACTGTTCCCGATGCTAGGGCTCGGGAGCGGGACGCTACATGATGTGACCTGGAAATTTATCATGAAAATCTGAAACATATGTAAAAAATCACATTTGTTATTTGTGAATCAATCAAGATGTGGTTGCCCCTCATTTTTGGAAGAAATTTGAAGACAAATCATGCTCAAAATTGGCCATATTCTCTATGTGCTTAAAACTTCAGCACTTTGTTTAATTTTGAATTCCTTCCTTATGTGTCTTTTCTTCTTCAATGTCACCAATCCCTTGTGGCTCATACTCTACCAATCAAAGTGCCAAACAAGCTCCACCTAAGCTCCAAATGTTCTGAAAATGGCTTGTAGATACTCAGCACCATGTGCTGAAATTGTTTTTGTGATTTTGACATATAATGATGCAATATCTTCACACATGTGGTAAATTTCAATCAACCTGTAAATTTTTTTTAGAATAATCCAATGTGTCTTAGATGTGTAAAAAGTGTCTAGCTACATGTTACATACAATGAAAAACGTCCTATGTAAGATAAGTGTAGAAAACCGAATTTTCGACTTTCGTCGATTATGCGATTTTTCTCCAATTAGTCTCAAACATCTTACACATGTAAAACATGTTATGTCACACATAATATAAATAATATAAAGTGTATTTTCATCTCCAATAGCTGATGCTAAAAACGGCCATGTGTTAAAAAAATTGAATTTGGATTTCCAACAAATCAGGGCAAATTGTAGGTGATTGATGTGTGTAAACATGGTATGCCTTTGGGGACAATAGACATGTGGTGCAGGAAATTTTTGATTGTTTAGAGTGTATGTAGGCTGTCCATATTTATATGGTAAGTATATGACATGTGGGTGACGTTTCGGTAGTCATCGGATGTGGCAATTTTTGGTTTATGGACTCATGACATGTCGATGTAGTTTGGGTAACGTTATGACACGTAATGTATGATATGAAATCTGTATATACTCAAAAATATGACGTGTATATGGCAGCTTGATGTCGACATACGTTTATGATGTATATGACGTGTCAGTGAAACGTTGGGATGGAAATGTATAGTTTGTGGTTATATAAAAAATATGAATATATATAACTTATATATATATGTTCCACGTGTTTAAGAGTGAGGAGAGGACTTTCCATTCCAAATTTGTTGCCAAGTAGTATCTCCAAATATATCCCTTTAAGCTCTTCATTTAGTGAACTAGTGAGTTCATCTCCTCAAGCACTTCATTAAATGAACTAATAACATGGCACCTGAAAATAGTATAAAGACAACAAATGTTTGTCATTTGATGTAAGCCTTAACGCTTCATGGCACGTTAGTACGACAACAATATATATAAACATGTAAATCATATTTATCACGTATGCATGTCATGTAATACTTAAATCATGCATTTCAGAAGCACATAATATTTAAATCATGCATTTTCAAATCACTCAAACCCCGGTTTCTCAACAATCTCCCCCTTTTGATGATTTCCAAAATAACCTCTGTTCATGATTTAAATGTATCATGATCGCTCCCCTCCAATCATGCATAAATTTTTAAATTCAACATTTGGATTTCATATCATGCTCCCCCTTAAATCAATCTATCTCCCCCTTAAATCATTCTTTTCTTCCCTTTATTTTGTAAAAAGAAAATGTGATTAGAGGCGATAGCAAGAAATAGCAATTTATACAAAGAATCATGCATTTCTAGTTTGTCCTTAAGAGTTATTGATTGGGTGACCTTTCTTGGTCTTACAAAAGGCAAAAAGAAATATGAAAAATCAGTAAATATATGTTGTGATCATTTCTATTTGGCCTATGGCCGAATCTATCATTGTAAGCATAAAGTGATTTTCGGTTTTCATACGCATTTCGGTTTGCATGCAAGGTGCGTGATCTAGATGCATTAGTATGATATGAATATCACATATGCATCAATGGTTCTTTTGCATATCTATATGGTACATGATTATACTTTGCATGTGACGAAAAAGAAGGAGTGCGATGAGATATAACAAGTGGCATACTAGTTGTCTTCCTAGACTGTGGAATCGTCTTAAATGCATGTGGTTGTTTTGATGAAGATAGCACAAAGTTTGTAGACTTTTTTGTACCTTATTATCTTCAACATACCATAATCCGGTTTTATCATTTTCATGCTTTTGAGAGGAAATAAGACGATCTAACATGCAAGTTCCTGTGTCGAATTGTTTTACCGTCTTTTCTAAGTCTACGTTTCTTGATTTCAAATTTGAAATCTCGGCTTTCATTTTAGTGTTCTTGGATGTCAATGATGAAATTTCTGACTTTAATGAATTTATCTTGCAAGACGACTCTTCTTTTGAATCATATAATTGAGATACAAGATTTGTGTTAGAAGATTCTAACAGTTTCTTGTCTTCAATTAACCGTTTCTTTTCTTTTCCAAGAGTCTTAGAAAACTTATGCAACTCCAGATATTGACTAAATAAATAATTGTGTAGAAGTTGATTCCGAGTTCCTTAGCGTGAGTTTGTTTTCATATACCTTTAGTGATCCGACCAATTCTTCAATTTCTATTGACTTGGTTTCCTTATTTTCTTCAATTGCGGTGACTTTAGGATCCCATTCGGATGAGAGACTTCTCAATACTTTTTGTACCTTTTCCTGTGAAGAAAATATCTTGCCAAGATACTCAAGAGAATTGTAGATATTAGTCAATCTTAAATCCATATTGACAATAGATTCATTCGGTAATAATTTGAAGGATTCAAGAGTAGACATAAGCATATTTATCTTGGACTCTTTAACTTGACTAGTACCTTCATGTTTCATTTCAAGACATCTCCACATTTATTGAGCACTAGAATAATTTGATAAATAACTCGAATCGCTTTTGCTTAAACCATTTACGAGAAGTTGCATGGCTTTAGCATTCGTACCCATTCTCTTTTTATCTTCTATATTATATTCTTGCTTATGTTTTACAACTTCTAAAGTGACACTATCAATCGTAGATATTTTAGATGGAACAAACAGACAATATTCTATGATGGACTATAAATCTATATCAATATCCATAGGAAAGAGTTCCATGCAAAGTTTCCATTGAATAAAAGACTCACCATCGAAAATAGGAGGCCTTTGGCTTGACATTCCTTCTTGCTCGTTTTTGTTACTAGTGGATGTCATCTCATAAAGATTGTTGTATCTTCTTGTAGTCAGTGTATTTCGCTCTGTACCACTTGTAGGACCTGTATAGCACCACTAGAAAGGGAGGTTGAATAATGTGTGTGGAAAAATTGGTTTTTTTTTTTAAAAATTTTGTTTCCAATTACTCACTTCTTAAAAAAGATTCTGTTTTCATATCCTGTTTTTGATTGACTACGTGATCATGTTATAGACGTCCAAAAATCGTGAAATTTGGTGGAAATGTACTCTCAGATGTTATGAATGTGTCATAAAACTTTCAGAATAAACTTCAAAGTGTAAGACCTTGAAAACCGTTTTTACTCAGACTCTGTCAATCTGCCAAAAAGTGTCCCTAAAATGAAAAATTTGTTCCAATTTAATGACAAATCTAAATGATCTAAAACCTTTATGGAATGACCCTTTGAATGTATACTTTAAAGGATTGAAACAGTTTTTTAAGATTCCTTTGGTAAGTATATCAGCCACGTTGATGTTCTCAACCTTTGCAGATCTGAAAATCAGATTGCACTAGTCTCAGAACTATAAAAGTTTGGATGGCTTATACTTATCCAAATTTGATGAAACTTATTCCAAATGAAACCTAAGACTTTTGGCTATGTATTTGGAAAGTTTGATGATTTCTGATGAACGTTTGCTATTTTTACCGTGGCTATAAAAACGATGTAGAAAAAAGGAACTGAAAGTAAAAGTGCTGAAAAGTAATAACAACCAGATTTTTATACTGGTTCGCTCAAATCGACCTACTCTAGTCTTTGAAGACACGTTCTTTGGTATTCACTAAATACCAAAAACACCTTAGAACAAGGGTGTCTGGAGTTATACAACAACTCCTTCACTATCCGCCCTTCATACAATGAACAAATAAAAACAACCAACACAATTACCACCACCGCACTAATGAAGGTATAATAACACCTTCATCAACCTTGTACAAGAATGGGATGTATATGGGTGGTAAAATCAGAACCTATATAGAATTTAGAATGTAGGTATGATAGGCTTGAGGTTATAAGAAAGAGAAAAGAATAGGAGAAGAAGAGAAGTCTTGCTTGAACTTGCTTGAATTTTAACTTGAGGCTTGCATTGTCTTGAACACCTTGCCTCCTTTCATAGGTGTTGTGGCCACCCCTAGGGATGAATTCTTCTTTGAAAATTGTCTTGAATATCCTTGGAAGATGCCTTGTATAACTTTGTGACACACCCTTGCTTACTTGGCGAAATGTGATTGGACAAACAATATGTCTTCGCCTAGTTGTCACTTTATGATAGGGCTTTTATTTTCCACCTTGGCGCTAATAATATGACATGGAAATTTATCATAAAAATCTGAAACATATATCAAAAATCACATAAGTTAATTGTCAATCAATCAAGATGCGATTGTCCCTCATTTTTGGAAGAAATTTGAAGACAAATCATGCTCAAAATCGACTATATCCTTCATGTGCGGAAAACTTCAGCACTTTGTTTGATTTTGAATTCTTTCCTTATGTGTCTTGTCTTCTCCAATGTCACCAATCACTTGTGGCCCATCCTCCACAAATCAAAGTGCCAAACAAGCTCCACCTGAGTTCCAAATGGCTAAAGATGGCGTGTACATACTCAGCACCATGTGCTGAAATTGTTTTTGTAATTTTGACACTTAATGATGCAATATCTTCACACATATGGTAAATTTCATTCAACCCTTAAATTGTTCTTCTAGAATACTCGAATGTGTCTTAGATGTGTAAAAAAATCTAGATACATGTTACATACAATGAAAAACGTCCCATGTAAGATAAGTGTATAAAACCAAATTTTCGACTTTCGTCGATTGTGCAATTTTTCTCCAATTAGTCTCAAACATCTTAGACGTGTAAAAAATGTTATGTCACACATAATATACATAATATGAATTACATATTCTGCTCCAATAGCTGATGTTAAAAACGGCTGTGTTAAAAAAATTTTAATTGGGATTTCCAACAAATCAGGGCAACTTGTAGTGATTGACGTGTGTAAATATGGTTTGACTCTGGGGCTGATATAGACATGTGGTGCACGATATTTTTGAGCTTTTGGAGTGTATATAGGCTGGCCATCTTTATTTGGTAAGTATGTGACATGTCGGTGACGGTTCGCTAGTCATCCGATGTGGCAATTTTTGATTTATGGACTCGTGACATGTCGATGTAATTTGGGTAAATTTATGACATGTAATGTATGACATGAAATCTGTATATACTCAAACATACGATGTGTATATGGTAGCTTGATGTCGACGTACATTTATGATGTATATGACGTGTCGATGAAACGCCGGGATAGGAATGTATCATTCATCGTTATAAAAGATATGAATATATATAACATATATATATGTGTCGTGCGTGTAAGAGTGAGGAGAGGACTTTCCATTCCAAATTTTTTGCCAAGTAGTTATCTCCAAATATTTCCCTTTAAGCTCTTCATTTAATGAACTAATGAGTTCTTTTCCTTAAGCACTTTATTGAATGAACTAGTTTAGTTCACTTAACATGGCACCTGAAAATAGTATTAGGGCGACAAATGTGTAGGATTTGCAAGAGACCACTAGAAGGGGGGGGGGGGTTGAATAGTTGGTGCAGAAAGTGTGGTTTTTAAAATGTTTTGACTCAAGAACTCAACTTCTGAAAACAGTTTCAGTTTTCAGGACCAGTTTTAAAATGTTTTTAAAACCAGGTTGTAGGTCTTCAAAAATTCTGCAATTTTGCGAGAACTTAAGCCTCAGATGTTATGAGTGTCTCCTAAAAATTTCAGATTTAAATTCAATCTTTAACCCCTTCAAAAATTGTTGGTGGTAAGATTGCGCGAATCTGCCAGAAATGGTAGACTGATTTGAAAATTTTATTCCTATTTGTACGTAACTCCAAATGCTCTGAAATCTTAACCACTAACCCCTTATATGTTATATTTAAATGGGTTGAAATAGTTTTGAAAACTTCTTTTGGTAAGTTAGACAAATACTATCAAAGTCTGAACCTTTGCAAGCCTGAAAATCTGACTGCACTAGTCTCAGAACTTTGGACGTTTGATTGACTTATAATTGTCCAAAAGGGTTGCAACTTGTTCCAAATTAACCTTAAGACGTGTGACTATGATTCTAGAAAGTTTCATAATTTTTGAAAAACGTTTACTATTTTTACGAACGTAATTAAAAAGAGTAAACAGTGCTGAAACAGAATGTAAGTGCTGAAAGTAAATGACACCAAGAATTTTATACTGGTTCGGTTATAAACAACCTACTCCAGTCTTCGAGAAACACCTTCCTAGGTTCACACTAATCACACAACACAAATACACCTTACCACAGGGTTGATTGAGTTACACACCAACTCCAACCCTTTACAAACCTTGTATGATGAATACTGTTGTAACCCAATAGAGGATCCTTTTGTACTCATGATTTATCTTAATTACAATGTAATTGAATCAATGACCAGTATGCATATAGCACTTGAGAGTGAATATTGGATCAAGAGGAAAGGACCCAACTTTCGCCCAAGGCCTTGTAAGTTTCGGCCAACAGCCCAAGGAAGGCACACCACATTTTTCCCTATGATATAATTATGCAAATAAACAAATGAATAGATAAATGAATATGCTAAATAAAGAAAAAGAAGGAAAATAGAAATTTAATTTGGTTGAGGGCATTATAAACCCCCAACCGCCGGTTAATTAAGGGGAAGAGGCCAATAAAGAGGGCCATCTTCCTACCATTATTAAGGATAACCTAACCAGGCTTAACTAATCAAGATTAACAAAAAGTAACTAGGGTTAGTTTCAAAAAGTAACTATGATTGGAAAAAGTAACCTTGGTTAGTCAAAAGTAACCAAGGTTAAAAAGTGAATGAAGATTAATCCATTAACCAAACTAGGGTAAGATCTCCACCCCTTCCTTTTTCCCCTCTCCAACGGCTAAACCTAGCCAAAAAGAAAAAGATCTCCCTCCAATATCACACTTGAAACCCCTTAAGAACTTCAAGTGCAAGAGAGCTCTATCCCTTCCCTCCCCTTCAAGACATTCGGCCAAGGAGACAAGCAAGGAAGTCTAGGCTTATCCAAGGACTAAGGGATATTAGGTAAGGGTCTTAACCTCGTGAGAAATTGTTTACATATTCATAAGAATGAAGCTTATGAGACTATGTTTCTTGTTCATAACCGTGACCTCCCATGGTCATTAGGCTCAAGACTCAAGCCTTTAAGGATTCTAAGCTAGAGAAGCTTGGAAACCACTCAAGCTCCTTTTGGTAAGTCGTCTAGCCTTTTTCTGAGGGTATATTCTAGTTGAAGATGTAAACTAATCTTGCTCCTTTCTTTCTCTTCACCACCGTGGGAATGCATGCATAGAGAAGAGAAAGAAGAGTAAGCAAAGAAGGCAAGTACACTATACTCTTTGAGGCTTGAATGTGAAAGTGTGTGCATGAATGGCTAGATATACTTAAGATTTAATCTTGGTTGTATTATGCTAAGTTGAAGGCCAAAACTTTCGGACCTAGCCATTTGTAGTGTAGGTGTGAAATCTTGTTCCAAAGGTGAAATCTTTTGGGGTTATATGTCTCATTATGTGTTAAACTAAGAGGAACAAGTTAAAGATTCTCTCGTTTCTCCAAGGAGAGCTCACGGTGGGAGGGGTGAAGGGGAATGAGTGTGATTTTCCAATGGACATGCTAACTTAGTAGGAAATGGAGATAAGTCTATAGTCTTGTGGTGCGTTGCGCGTAACATGCTCTTAGATTCCTTATTTTCTTGCATGCACCAAAAATGGGACTGTTAATGGAGGGTTGCGTATACACCACAATTGTATACTAGGTGTTTGTGCCGAAAATGAAAGATAAGGACACTTAGGAATAACATTTGACCACTAGAAAAATTTCTGGAATTGGACAGAAACCTGGGCTGTTTTGTGAGATCAAAAAGGGGGCCTTAAGAACTTTCAAATCTATTGATTTTCGGTATGTTACTAGTATTATATGTATACGAGATGTGAGAGTTGGAATTTCATTAAAAGGAGCTACGGTTTATTTTTAATTAATTTCCTAGTGAGATTGGTCCTGCTGAAAATGTTGTACTGGACAGAATTTAAGTAACGTGTTTAGTAGCCTAGAAATGGACCTTAGAGGTATGCAAATTAACTAATTTTCGGTATGAAACTAACTCTATGAATAAAGTAAAGGTGAAAGTTGGAATTTTGTCAAAATGAGTTATGGTTTATTTGTAATGAATTTTCTAGTAAAATGAGTCAGACTGAAATGCGCTGGATTGACAGAATTTGGGTATCATGTTGCATGAATTGAAATTGGACCTTAGAAAAATGCATTTGGGCCAAATTTTGGTAGGATGCTAGTCCAATGAGATTATTAAGATGGAGAGTTGGAATTTCCGAAAAAAGGATTAAAAGATTGGTCACAATAAATTTTATAGTAAAATTGGTGATTCCAGAATTCAGTTTGTATCCGCTTTATGAAAAAGAACAAACGATTTCCTTATCGACATTTTAATTCCATAAAACTTGCATGGTAATCACTTATGACATTTACGAAAGAATACATGCGAACCAATTGGTCTAGAATGTGTATTTTAATAGGAAAAAACTAAGGAGAAGTTGATGTCACTGAGCTGGAAATTTTCCAGCATGATGATGAGACGCATTTATTCGTTTATGTCACGCATTATGCCATGGTTTGCATATTACATGTCATGCATTGCATCATCGTCACGTACATGATTTACGACATGATTTTTATGAGAAAGAAAGATGAAAACCGTTTCCAAAAGATGATTTTTGAAAAGAATGATTCCCCACCGGTACCGTGTGTGAGTATGAACTTGGCCAGTACGAACCCACCAGATCAGGGTTAAGTGAACTGACAAGAGGCCGTGCGGGCCCGGATATAATAGACCCGACGAAGAGAAACAAGAGACCGTGCAGGTCCGGATATAATAGACCCGACGAAGAGAAACAAGAGGCTATGCGGGCCCGGATATAATAGACCCGACGAAGAGAAACAAGACGTACCACCTTAGATCCGGGACATAGATCTGAACACTCTATTGTTTTACAACGATGATGATTTGAAGAAAAGCATGAAAAGATCATATTTTATTTTCATCTAGACGCATTACACATACATACGCATGCATGCTGCATTCATGAAGGAACACATGATGTCTAAGTTATGATGATCTCATAGACCTTATGTAATGACCCTTATTATGCTATTCACTAATACAAGTTGCAGTCCTTTGATGTTATATTCAGTTCTAAGTAACGAATTTTTATTTAAGAAATGACCTTGCTTTATTAACTGATGATATATATATCGAGGATCTGACGAAGGACAGGTATGCTTCTAAACCAAAAAGTTTGGGGGTTCGGTTCTTGTTCGCACTTTCCATTTAATCCTTGATTATTATAGTATACTTGCTGGTGACGTTGTCACTCACCCTTATTTTTTCCCCCAAAGGTTGCAGACGACAAAGTAGAGTGGATCGATGACGAACCTAGGGTTCCGTATCCGTGAGTACAGTGGAGGATGGACAGACTTAGGAGGCATGACTGGCCAGCTATGATTGATGACTGATTATGTATTTGGGATGGAAAAACACTTGCTTTTGTGACTTTCGATACTTTTAGTCTGAGATGTAAACTATGAATGATCGTGTGGATGTTTTTAGCTTGAAGTTTTAAATTTTGCCACTGTTTCGCTTAATTATTTATGTGTAAGCGCAAAAAAAAATCCATGCACTATATCATGGATCATGACACGTATGAGACGACGCATAGTACTCTCCTTAGTGAAGTACGGCGGGTGCACCGACTCCGGCGGGGCCGGGGTGCGGGGCGCCACAGGTGGTATCAGCTCGAAGGCTCCAGGTCCGGGCAGAATATAGAATTAAGTTATTATTGTAGTCAACTAAGTTTGATCTTAGGACTAAGAATTAATCTTAGACGGGAGTTGACCTTAGAGTAGGACGACTTAGACTGGCAAATTAGGGTACGGCCCAGTGATATGCCCTGATTAATGAACAAATATAAATTTTGAATTACAACGTAAGTACGTATATGTTCTTTCGATATGATAAGTTTATTTTTGCTACTTATTGTTATTCCTGTATTACATAAAGCCAACACTGCGTACTGCAGATGGTGCGACCCAGAGGGAGACCAGCTAGAGCTAGGCCCGAGGTACAGGAGTCTAACTCACCTCCACTTGCTCATGCCCCCCACCCCCGCCACCTCAAGGCCAAAATCCACCACCAGATCAGAACGTCCCTCCACCACAAGGACCTTTTCCACCCATGATGCCAGATATTAATGCTTTTCAGAACTTTTGCCAAAAAGTCACCCAGATTGGGCAAGTAATGCTGCAACAAAATAACCCTCAACCTCATGAGCAGGTCAGAGATGCTCAATACTATTTTGAAAAACTGAAGAGAGCCAACGTTCCGGCGTTTGAAGGAAAGTCAGACTCTGATGCTGCTGAGAAGTGGCTTGGTGAGGTAGAAAATTGTTTCGAACTAATCAGAGCTCCATAAGCAGTAAAGACTCACGCAGTTAGACCGTTTCTGTTAGGGGAAGCCAACCAATGGTGGAAGGCCAACCTACAAGCCTTGCCAAGACCGATTCCCTGGGAGAGGTTCCTCCAGGAATTTAACAAGTTTTATATACCACCCTCAGCTAAACTGCAGAAAAGACATGAGTTTGAATCCCTAGTGCAAGAATCTGGAATGACGGTTGCAGACTACGCTAATAAATTTATAGGTCTGGGAAGATTCTAATCATCCACTATGAACGATGAAGAAACCAAAATGTTGAAATTTGAGAGGGGACTGAACCCCAGAATCCGAACGTGGTTGGTTAATGCCAACCCAGCAAACTTCGGTGCCCTTCTAGATGCTTGCTACAGAATTGAAAGAGATATCATCCGCCGAGATGAGTTTAATCAAAAGAGAGGTAGGGAGGTGTCTGGAAGTGGAGGGCACCGAAAGTCTGCAAAACAGAACACAAAGGGCCCAGGGCGTCAAGGGAAGAGTCAGTTTCAACGCCGCCCCCAGAAGAATCAAGGACAACAATCTGCCATTCCAGACTGCTCTCATTGTGGTAAGCGCCACGTAGGAGAATGTTACATCCAGACTGGGAAATGTTTTAGATGCGGCAAGGAAGGACACATCTCTAAGAACCGTCCAAACCAAGGCCCCACCTGCTTTGGATGCGGGAAAGCAGGACATTTAGCCAGGGAGTGTCCGGAAAAGGAGGCCCAGCAGCAACAACAGCCACCAAAACCTCAGTGTCAGCGTACCAACGCACGAGTTCACGCCATGACTGACGCAGCTGCTGAAGAAGCTAACGACGTGGTGACAGGTATTTTCAGAAAATCGTGATGATTTTTCCTTTTATAATACTGTTGCCCTTTGATTGCTTAGTAAGTATTGTATGATTCAGGAACTATATTAGTATGTTCAATACCTGCCAACGTGCTATTCGACAGTGGCGCTAGCCACTCTTTTATATCAAAGAGATTTGCAAAGAATATTGAGACCAACCCAACTTATAGTGACGCACCTTATAGGATCCAAGCAGCCGGGGAACAGGTGCTTGTAGCTCACCATGTTTTCAACAATTGTGAACTTGAGATTGGTAATCATCGGTTTGATGCTGATTTGATTTCCATACCCATGACAGACTTCGATGTAATTCTTGGAATGGACTGGCTCTCCAAGAACCATGCCAACATCGATTGTAAAGAAAAACAAGTTACCTTTAAGGACCCCGCATGTAAAGACGTAACATTTCAAGGAGGTTCAAAGTTACGAAAGAGTCCTAAGAACATTTATGTAAATGCGATCCGCGCTAGTAAAGCACTAAAGAAAGGACATGAAGGATATCTTGTGTATGCCATAAGCACTGATCAAGCCCCCTTAGACCTAACCCAAGTACCAGTAGTTCGAGAATACCCAGATGTCTTCCCAGAGGAATTGCCAGGTCTTCCTCCGGAACGAGAGATATCTTTTGAGATCAATCTGCTTCCGGGAGCTGAGCCAATATCTAAGGCTCCCTACAGAATGGCCCCTACGGAACTAAAGGAGCTGAAGGAGCAGCTACGTAAATTACTGGAGAAGAAACTGATCCGCCAAGTGTTTCACCTTGGGGAGCTCCTATACTGTTTGTTAAGAAGAAAGACAGAAGTATGCGGTTATGTATTGACTATAGGGAGATAAACAAGATAACCATAAAGAATAAGTACCCTTTGCCAAGGATCGACGACTTGTTCGATCAGCTTCGGGGGGCAAGGATTTTCAGTAAAATTGACCTTCGCTCAGGATATTTCCAGTTGAGGATCAAGGCTGAAGACGTCCAGAAAACTGCGTTCAGGACCCGTTATGGACATTACGAATTTCTAGTGATGCCGTTCGGACTGACCAACGCCCCTGCAGCATTCATGGATCTAATGAATCGAGTTTTTCAAGACCAACTAGACAAATTCATCGTAGTCTTCATTGACGACATTTTGATATATTCACCGGATGAAGAGACCCATGCAGCCCATTTAAGGATCGCTCTGGAGATTCTACGAAGGAAACAACTATACGCGAAGTTTAGTAAATGCAAATTCTGGCTACGAAGTGTAGCATTTCTGGGTTATGTGATATCCGAGGAGGGTATATCAGTAGTTCCCAAGAAAATCAAGGAAATCACGGAATGGCCCAGACCGACAAATGTTACGGAAGTACGAAGTTTTCTTAGTCTGCCGGTTACTATCGAAAGTTCGTGGAAGGATTCTATCGAATCGCTATGCTTCTGACCCGGTTGACCCAGAAGAAAACCAAATTTGAATGGACCTCAGATTGTGAAAATAACTTTACTAAATTGAAAATGAAACTGACCTCAGCCCCAGTCTTAGCACAACCCATCCCTGGGGAAAACTTCGTCGTATTTAGTGATGCCTCTAAGAACGGGTTGGGATGTGTGCTAATGCAAAAAGATCGAGTGATTGCATATGCATCCCGACAATTGAAGCCCTTTGAACAAAGCTACCCTGTACATGACCTCGAGTTGGCAGCGGTGGTCTTTGCACTGAAAATATGGAGGCACTATCTGTACGGCGAAAAGTGCGAAATTTTCACAGACCACAAAAGTCTCAAGTATTTATTCACCCAAAAAGAACTAAACATGCGACAACGAAGATGGCTAGAACTAATGAAGGACTATGACCTATCAATTCAGTATCATCCGGGGAAAGCTAACAAGGTAGCAGATGCATTAAGCAGAAAAACGAGTCATCCACGTCAACCACCTTTACAACATGACATGGAAGAATTCGACCTAGAAGAGGTTGACTCAATCGAAGGTATGCTCGCAAAGTTGGTGATAATTCCCTCCCTGATAGACAAAATTAAAGAAGGACAAGAAAGGGATGAAACCATAAGGAAAATGAGAGACCGGGTGCGAATGAAACCCACCAAAGAATTTAAGGTCCAAAACGACAACAGTTTGTGGTTTCGAGAGAGATTGTGTGTACCCAACGACGAAGATATACTGAATGAAGTTCTTATGGAGGCTCACAACTCTCGGTTATCTATCCACCCTGGAGCAAATAAAATGTACCAAGATTTGAAACAACGATTCTGGTGGCGTGGCATAAAAAGACAGATTGCAGAATTTGTGAAAAAATGCCTCGTTTGCCAAAAGGTGAAGGCAGAACATCAAAAACCCGTTGGATTGCTACAGCCTCTCGACTTTCCTGAATGGAAGTGGGACCACATTACGATGGATTTTATCACCGACCTTCCTAGAACGAGAAGCGGTTACGATGCCATCTAGGTGGTTGTCGATCGTCTGACCAAGTCCGCCCATTTCATGGCTATGACCATCAAGGCTCCAATGGAGAAATCGACTATGATGTACATGGAACAAATTGTGAGTCTTCATGGAGTACCCCTAAGTATCGTATGTGACCGCGATCCTCGTTTCACATCACGATTCTGGACAGCTTTTCAGAAAGCAATGGGCACTGAGATTCACATGAGCTCGGCATTTCATCCCCAAACGGATGGTCAATCAGAAAGAAATATTCAGACACTGGAAGACATGTTGCAATCTTGCACACTTGACTTTGGGGGAAGCTGGGATCGAAGCCTCAAGCTAGTAGAATTTTCTTATAACAGTTACCATCGATCCATAGGGATGGTCCCGTACGAAGCACTCTATGGGAGGAAATGCCGTTCCCCTCTCTACTGGGATGAAATAGAAGATAGGATTCTCACTGGACCCGACCTAATAGAGCAAACTCGAGAGAAAATAAAAGTCATAAAGCAAAGGTTACAAGCGGCCCAAGATAGAAGAAAGGTTTGGGCGGATTAAAAGCGGCGACCTTTAGAATTTCAAATTGGGGAAAAAGTATTTCTAAAAGTGTCGCCAACAAAAGGAGTTAAAAGGTTCGGTATTAAAGGGAAGTTGAGCCCAAGATTTATTGGGCCATACGAGGTTCTTGAAAAGATTGGAGAAGTAGCTTATCGACTCGCTCTACCGCCTACCCTATCTCAAATACATGATGTGTTTCATGTATCTCAACTGCGACGATATGTACACTATTTTAGCCATGTCATATAAAGGATCAACCTTTGAAACTAGAAGCCGACATGACATATGAGGAAGAACCAGAGAAGATAGTTGATCGTAGAGAAAAGGTATTAAGGAAACGATCAATACCAATGGCCAAAGTGCAATGGAAGAATCATTCTGTAGATGAGTCTACCTGGGAAATGGAAGAACACATAAAGAACTTGTACCCTCACCTCTTTGATTAGCACTCTCAAGTTTCGAGGACGAAACTTATAGTAAGGGGGGAGGATGTTGTAACCCAACAGAGGATCCTTTTGTACTCATGATTTATCTTAATTACAATGTAATTGAATCAATGACCAGTATGCATATAGCACTTGAGAGTGAATATTGGATCAAGGGGAAAGGACCCAACTTTCGCCCAAGGCCTTGTAAGTTTCGGCCAGCAGCCCAAGGAAGGCACACCACATTTTTCCCTATGTTATAATTATGAAAATAAACAAATGAATAGATAAATGAATATTCTAAATAAAGAAAAAGAAGGAAAATAGAAATTTAATTTGGTTGAGGGCATTATAAACCCCCAACCGCCGGTTAATTAAGGGGAAGAGGCCAATAAAGAGGGCCATCTTCCTACCATTATTAAGGATAACCTAACCAAGCTTAACTAATCAAGATTAACAAAAAGTAACTAGGGTTAGTTTCAAAAAGTAACTATGATTGGAAAAAGTAACCTTGGTTAGTCAAAAGTAACCAAGGTTAAAAAGTGAATCAAGATTAATCCATTAACCAAACTAGGGTAAGATCTCCACCCCTTCCTTTTTCCCCTCTCCAACGGCTAAACCTAGCCAGAAGAAAAAGATCTCCCTCCAATATCACACTTGAAACCCCTTAAGAACTTCAACTGCAAGAGAGCTCTATCCCTTCCCCCCCTTCAAGACATTCGGCCAAGGAGACAAGCAAGGAAGTCTAGGCTTATCCAAGGACTAAGGGATATTAGGTAAGGGTCTTAACCTCTTGAGAAATTGTTTACATCTTCATAAGAATGAAACTTATGAGACTATGTTTCCTGTTCATAACCGTGACCTCCCATGGTCATTAGGCTCAATACTCAAGCTTTTAAGGATTCTAAGCAAGAGAAGCTTGGAAACCACCCAAGCTCCTTTTGGTAAGTCGTCTAGCCTTTTTCTAAGGGTATATTCTAGTTGAAGATGTAAACTAATCTTGCTCCTTTCTTTCTCTTCACCACCGTGGGAATGCATGCATAGAGAAGAGAAAGATTTCAACTTTTCTACACCTCTCCAAGAAGAGTAAGCAAAGAAGGCAAGTACACTATACTCTTTGAGGCTTGAATGTGAAAGTGTGTGCATGAATGGCTAGATATACTTAAGATTTAATCTTGGTTGTATTATGCTAAGTTGAAGGCCAAAACTTTCGGACCTAGCCATTTGTAGTGTAGGTGTGAAATCTTGTTCCAAAGGTGAAATCTTTTGGGATTATATGTCTCATTATGTGTAAAACTAAGAGGAACATGTAAAAGATTCTCTCTTTTCTCCAAGGAGGGCTCACGGTGGGAGGGGTGAAGGGGAATGAGTGTGATTTTCGAATGGACATGCTAACTTAGTAGGAAATGGAGATAAGTCTATAGTCTTGTGGTGCGTTGCGCGTAACATGCTTTTAGATTCCTTATTTTCTTGCATGCACCAAAAATGGGACTGTTGATGGAGTGGTGCGTATACACCACAATTGTATACTAGGTGTTTGTGCCAAAAATGAAAGATAAGGACACTTAGGAATAACATATGACCACTAGAAAAATTTCTGGAATTGGACAGAAACTTGGGCTGTATTGTGAGATCAAAAAGGGGGCCTTAAGAGCTTTCAAATCTGTTGATTTTCGGTATGTTACTAGTCTTATATGTATATGAGATGTGAGAGTTGGAATTTCATTAAAAGGAGCTACGGTTTATTTTTAATTAATTTCCTAGTGAGATTGGTCCTGCTGAAAATGTTGTACTGGACAGAATTTAAGTAACGTGTTTAGTAGCTTAGAAATGGACCTTAGAGGTATGCAAATTAACTAATTTTCGGTATGAAACTAACCCTATGAATAACGTAAAGGTGAAAGTTGGAATTTTGTCAAAATGAGTTATGGTTTATTTGTAATGAATTTTCTAGTAAAATGAGTCAGACTAAAATGCGCTGGATTGACAGAATTTGGGTATCATGTTGCATGAATTGAAATTGGACCTTAGAAAAATGCATTTGGGCCAAATTTTGGTAAGATGCTAGTCCAATTAGATTATTAAGCTGGAGAGTTGGAATTTCTGAAAAAAGAATTAAAGGATTGGTCACAATAAATTTTATAGTAAAATTGGTCATTCCGGAATTCAGTTTGTATCCGCTTTATGAAAAAGAAGAAACGATTCCCTTATCGACATCGTAATTCCATAAAACTTGCATGGTAATCACTTATGACATTTACGAAAGAGTACATGTGAACCAATTGGTCTAGAATGTGTATTTTAATAGGAAATAACTAAGGAGAAGTTGATGTCACTGAGCTGAAAATTTTCCAGCATGACAATGAGACGTATTTATTCGTTTATGTCACGCATTATGCCATGGTTTGCATATTACATGTCATGCATTGCATCATTGTCATGTACATGATTTACGACATGATTTTTATGAGAAAGAAAGATGAAAAGCGTTTCCCAAAGATGATTTTTGAAAAGAATGATTCCCCACCGGTACCGTGTGTGAGTATGAACTTGGCCAGTACGAACCCACCAGATCAGGGTTAAGTGATCTGACAAGAGGTCGTGCGGGCCCGGATATAATAGACCCGACGAAGAGAAACAAGAGCCGTGCGGGTCCGGATATAATAGACCCGACGAAGAGAAACAAGAGGCCGTGCAGGCCCGGATATAATAGACCCGACGAAGAGAAACAAGACGTACCGCCTCAGATCCGGGACATAGATCTGAACACTCTATAGTTTTACAACGATGATGATTTGAAGAAAAGCATGAAAAGATCATATTTTATTTTCATCTCGATGCATTACACATACATACGCATGCATGCTGCATTCATGAAGGAACACATGATGTCTAAGTTATGATGATCTCATAGACCTTATGTAATGACCCTTATTATGCTATTCACTAATATAAGTTGCAGTCCTTTGATGTTATATTCAGTTATAAGTAACGAATTTTTATTTAAGAAATGATCTTGCTTTATTAAGTGATGATATATATATCGAGGATCTGACGAAGGACAGGTATGCTTCTAAACCAAAAAGTTTGGGGGTTCGGTTCTTGTTCGCACTTTCCATTTAATCCCTGATTATTATAGTATACTTGCTGGTGACGTTGTCACTCACCCTTATTTTTTCCCCCAGAGGTTGCAGACGACAAAGTAGAGTGGATCGATGACGAACCTAGGGTTCCGTATCCGTGAGTACAGTGGAGGATGGACAGACCTAGGAGGCATGACTGGCCAGCTATGATTGATGACTGATTATGTATTTGGTATGGAAAAACACTTGCTTTTGTGACTTTCGATACTTTTAGTCTGGGATGTAAACTATGAATGATCGTGTGGATGTTTTTAGCTTGAAGTTTTAAATTCTGTCACGGTTTCGCTTAATTATTTATATGTAAGCGCAAAAAAAAAATCCATGCACTATATCATGGATCATGACACGTATGAGACGACACCTAGTAATCTCCTTAGTGAAGTACGGCGGGTGCACCGACTCCGGCGGGGCCGGGGTGCGGGGCGCCGCAAATATAATGCACACGAACACCACCACCTTGCAAGATTGAAGATTGATCACACCTTGATCAATCTTTTACAAAGTTAAAGAATGTGTGGTGGTCTAAGATAAGCCTATTCAAGAATATGAATGTAAGTACAATAGGCTTTTTAGGAAGAAGAAAGAAAGAGAGTGTAGAAGAGGAAAAGCTAGGCGTTTTTTATCACTTGGTTTGCAAGACTTGTTCTTGTTCTTGTTTTGCTCTTCTTCCTTCCTTTTTAACATTATGGCCGTCCCCCTCTAGGTCCTTCTCCTATTGAAAATTATCTTCTAAGTCCTTGGGAGAATATGTGGCATCATTGTGACATGATCTTGCTTACTTGGCACCTCCTCTTTGGATGATCATTTAACTTTTGCTTACTTGGCACTCATTGATTGGTTGAATGTTGTCATCACTTGATGACTAGGAAAATCTAAGAATTCCACTAAAAACATGTGGCAAAATCATCATAAAACCATTACCATAACTTCCAAGATCATCACATAAATTAAGTAATATAATTTTCTCACAAGAAGAGGTAAAAAATCGGCCATGAATGAGACTTGACATGCTGAAATTTCAGCATGTGATACATGGTGCTTTAATTCAAATTATTTCCAAACTTTCTTTGATTTTTCTCTTAGAAATAAATCACCAATTAGTAGACAATATTCTCATCAATTCTGGGAATAAAATTGTACATCACATAGGCCAAAAAATCGGCCTAGATACATTCATACACATGCTGAAATTTTTCAGCATGTGTGATATTCAAGATATCACAATTATAATTTCATATCTTATTCAAATTGCTTTTAAATTGTCTTCCAATTAATCACATGTTTCAAGACACAAAATATAGCCTCATAAATGGTGAAAATCGGCCAGCTCTTAATACACATGCTGAAATTTTCAGCATGTGTTTCAAATGAGATAAAATTTGAAACATTACCTTTTGTAGCTTCTTTCTTTAAGTCACCAACATTGTATGATTGATTCTTGACCAATCAATATGTCAAAAAGGCTCCACATATGCTCCATTTCAGCTGGAATAGGCGTGTATGATATGTATACACATGTGCTGAATTTTATTTTTGCAAACTTTGTAAAATAGTGCATATTTAATAATACACACATGATATATTCCAATCAGCCCTTAATTAAATTTTCTAGAACACTTTGAGATGTATGAAATATGTAAAAAGTGTCTAGATACATGTCGTATGATGTGCCAAAAACGTTCCATGTGTTAGGTACTTAGAAAACCGAATTTTCGATGTTTATCGATTACCCGATTTTTCTCTAATTAAATTCCAAATTTTTGCACATGTTATATATATTATGTTACACATAATATGCATAATATAAACTTTAATATTCAGCACTTGTCTGGTCTTAAAGTGATGCCATTTACATGTGAAAAAATTGAAATTGGAATCTCCACAATTTGGCCTTAATGTGGGGTGATTTGTATGTGCCAACATGGAATGATTTTATGGCTGGAATTATCATCATATCCACGAAAATTATAGAGATTTTTGAGTTGTAGGGGCTGGCCATCTATTTATGGCAAATACGTGACACGTTGGCAAAGTTTCGGTATTCGTCCGATACAACAATTTTTTGTTTAGAACCTTTTAACGTGTCGTATTTAATTTGTCATCACCATGACTTATATCATGTGATATAAGACCTGAATATACTCATAAATATGAGTTAAGTATAGTGGTGTGACGTTAACGTACGTACATAAAATATATAACGTGTCGGTAGTACGTTGGAACATATGTGTATGTGCCTTTTTCAAAAAATCTGAAAATATATATATTTATATATATGTAGGCGTGTATTTATGTGGTTAAGGGAGGAGGAGGAGACTTTCCTTTCTTAGTCTTGTTGCCTTTGTGCCTTGTCCAAATGTAGCTTCCTTTAATGAACTACTTAGTTTAATTAACTAAGTACTTCACTTAATGAACTAGTTTAGTTCATTAATGGTGGCACCTGAAAATAGTATAAAAACAACAAATGTTTGCCATTTGATTTAAGCTTTAACGCTTCATGGCTCGTTAGTACGACAACATTATAAATGAACTATATAAGGCAGGTTATATGCAATATGTCATGCACATTTATATCAAGCACGTTTAAATCATACATTTTGAAATCACTCAAACCCCCTTTTCTCTACAATCTCCCCCTTTTGATGATTTTCAAAATAACCTATACTCATGATTTAAATCCTATCGCTCCCCCTTGATTTATGAAATCATTATATCTCTTCCCCTTAAATCATGCTTTCTCTCCCCCTTTATTTTGGAAAGTAAATCAAAAGATGCCTGTAAATAAGGAAAGAGAATCAAATCAAATCACATCAGCAGAAATCATGCCTAATTTAGAACGAAGAGATTCGTACGTGGCTTGATTTAAGGCTTTAGTGAAGATATCCGCTACTTGTGCCTCTGTGCGTACGTGATATATGACAATATTACCATTATTTACGTGATCACGAAGAAAGTGGTAGCGTACTTTTATATGCTTGGCCTTAGAGTGTAACACGAGGTTTTTAGACAGGTTAATTGCACACATACTATCACAATATATAGGAATTTTATTTACGGTAATTCCAAAGTCCGAGAGTTGTTGTTTTATCCATAACAACTGTGTGCAGCAAAGGCTAAGTGCCATTTACTCATCCTCAGTAGTGGACAAAGCAACGCTTGCTTGCCTTTTGGAAAACCATGAAATGAGTGAGTTTCGTATAAATTGGCAAGTGCCACTCGTGCTCTTCCTATCTATTTTGCAGCCGCCGTAATCTGCATCAGTATAAGCTTGTAAGTTAAATTCGGAATCTTTATCGTACCAAATGCCTAAGGTGGGCGTGTGCTTAATATAGCGGAATATTCTTTGTGAGACACCTTAGGTTGACTTTGAAAACGTGCACACATGCATACACTGAACATGATATCAGGCCTACTAGCAGTAAGATATAGCAAGGAACCAATCATAGATCTATATAAGGCATTATCAAAATCTTTACCATGTTCATCCTTATCCAGTTTAGTAGTGACACTCATAGGGGTAGGGGATGGTTTTAAATTTTCAAAGTTGAAATTTTTAATCATGTCATTTACATATTTAACTTGACTTATGTGAATGCCTTTGTAGAAATAAGAGGGTTTGAGTGATTTCAAAATAAGAAATTTGAATATATATATATATATCTATATAAACGTTGAGTATATATATATACACAAGTGTACATGTATGCATGATAACTTGCCTTATTTAGCTTATATATTATGTTGCCGTACTAACGAGCCATGAAGCATTAAAGCTTACATCATATGGCGAACATTTGTTGAGTTTATACTATTTTCAGGTGCCACAATTAATGAACTAAAGTAGTTCATTAAGTGAAGTACTTAGTTTAATAAACTAAGTAGTTCATTAAAGGAAGATGCATTTGGAAAAGGCACAAAGGCAACATGGCTATGGAAGGAAAGTCTTCTCCTCCTCCCCACATTTAATTCCACACGTTTTTATACATATATATACTATATTTTCAGATTTTTTATAAAAGGCACATACACATGTATTCCAACGTACTACCGACACGTTATATATCTTACGTACGTACGTTAACGTCATACCACTATACTTAACTCATATTTATGAGTATATTCAGGTCTTATATCATATGATATAAGATATGGTGATGACAAATTAAATACGACACGATAAAAAGTTCTAAACCGAAATTTGTCGTATCGGACGAATACCGAAACTTCGCCAATGTGTCACGTACTTGCCATAAATAAATGGCCAGCCCATATACATCAAAAATTGATGAAAATTTCGTGATACACATGGTGTGATTAGCCAAAAATACTTTCCATGTTGGCACACACAAATCACCCCACATTTAGGCCAAAATGTGAAGATTCCAATTTTAATTTTGTCACATGTTTATGGTACCATTTTAAATCAGCCAAGAGCTGAAATTTAAAATATATATTATATATATTATGCATAACATAATATATATATCATGTGCAAAAGTTGGAATTTAAATTAGAGAAAAATCGGGTAATCGATAAATATCGAAAATTCGGTTTTCTACGCACTCAACATGGAACGTTTTTCTTGACCATGATGTGACACGTATCTAGACACTTTTTACATATAATATACATCTTAAAGTGTTCTAGATAATTAAATTAAGGGCTGATTGGAATATTACATGTGTGTATGATTGAATGTGCACTATTTTACAAAGTTAGCAAAAATAAATTTCAGCACATGTATATACACATTTAAACGTCACTACAGCTGAGATTGAGCACATGTGGAGCCTTGTTGGCATGTTGATTGGTCAAGGATCAATCATACAATGTTGATGAATCAAAGAGAGAAGCTACAAAAGGTAAGTTTTCAACATATACCTCTCTTATGTCACATGCTGAAAATTTCAGCATGTTACACATACCATGGCCGAATTCTTCATGGTTAAGCAAGATATTTTGTCAATTTTTCATTAAAGGATTAAATAAAGGAGTTATGGAAATGATTTGAATGTTATGTAAGGTAATTAAGTGTGATATTTTTCATATCACACATGCTGAAATTTTTCAGCATGTGTGAGGGGATGTGCTGGCCGAATGTTGCTCCTTATTGTGTCCAAGTTCACTCTTCATTTGGTAGCAAGACTTACCTTATATAGTTGATTTATTTTTATGAAAAAAATTCAAAGGAAAATGGAAGAAATCTGGATTTATCTCATGTTGTAAATGCTGAAAATTTCAGCATTGAAAATAAGGGTGTGGCCGATTTCTATGAGATGGAAAGAAGATATTTGTGTGTCTTGCACTTTATGACAAAATTTGAGAATTATGGCATGATTTGATAATTGATTATTTGGCAAATATTTAGTGTTTATTTCAGATTTTCCATTTCATCAAATGATGACAACATTAAGCCAATCAAAAGGTGCCAAGTAAGCAATGACTAAATGATGGTCCAATGGAGTGATGCCAAGTAAGCAAAGCATTGTCACCATGATGTCTTACACTCTCTCAAGCAATTAAAAGGAAATTTTCAAGAGGGGGAAGAGCACAAGGGGGACGGCTGTACATGCTATAAGGAGAAGAGAAGAACAAACAAAAACAACACCAAGATTTGCATTCTAAAGTGATCAAAGTGCCAAGTCTCTTTTCTCCTACATCTTCTTTCTTTCTTTTCTTGTAAAAAGCCTATTGTATTTTACTTCTTTCAATCTTGAATAGGCTTCATAGAAACCACCATTCATTCATCTTTGTAAAAGATTGATCAAGGTGTGATCAATCTTCATTCTAGCGAGGTGGTGGTGTTCGTGTGAATTGTACTCGACATACAAGGTTTGTAAAGGGTTGGAGTTAGGTGTAACTCTATCAACCCTGCGGTAAGGTGTACTGCGTGTGTGTGATTAGTGTGAACCAAGGAAGGTGTTCCTTGAAGACTGGAGTAGGTTGTTTATAACCGAACCAGTATAAAATTCTTGGTGCAATTTACTTTCAGCATTTACTTTTCAGTTTCTGCACTGTTTATCCTTTTTGTTCACGTTCGGAAAAATAGCAAACGATTTCCAAAAATTATAAAAATTTCCAGAAACATACATAAACGTTCTAGGGTTAATTTGGAACAAGTTTCAACCCTTTTGGACAAGTATAGGTCAGTCAAACATCAAAAGTTCTGAGACTAGTGCAGTCTGATTTTCAGACTTGCAAAGGTTGAGACTTTGGTGGTATTTGACCTACTTCCCAAAATAATTTTCAAAAACTGTTTCTACCCATTTAAATATAGTGTGTGAGGAGTTATTGGTCAAATTTTCAGATCATTTGGACATTCACACAAATAGGAATTAATTTTTCAAAACCATCTACCGTTTCTGGCAGATTTGCACAATCTGAGTGCCAACGGTTTTTGAAGGGGTTAAAGGTTGAATTTTGATTTGAAATTTTTAGGGGACCCTCATAACATCTGAGGCTAAGTTCTCCCAAAATTTCATAATTTTTGGAGACCTCTAACCTGGTTTTAAAAACGTTTTAAAACAGGTCCTGGAAACAGAATCTGTTTTCAGAACTTGAATTGTTCAAGTTTAAAGAAATTTTAAAAAGCACACTTTCCGCACCATCTATTCAACCCCCCTTCTAGTGGTGCCTTGCAGATCCTACAGCCTTTACTCGTTTGCTTAATCTGCAAGCCAAGAAAATAGTTAAGTTCACCAACCATAGACATTTCAAATTTCGACTTCATGCAATTTTCAAAATCTTCAACAAGTTTATGTGAGGTAGAACCGAAAATAATGTCATCAACGTAGATTTGAATAATAAGTAAATCCGATTTATCTTGTTTCAAAAATAATGTACTATCTATAGTACCTCGTAACCATTTTCTAAAAGGAAAGTAGCAAAACAATCATACCATGCTCTAGGTGCTTGTTTTGGTCCGTATAGTGCCTTCTTTAGTTTGTACACGTGATCGGGATGTTTCAAATCTTAAAAACTGGGTGGTTGCTTCACGTACACCTCTTCTTGTATAAATCCATTTAGGAATGCACTTTTTATATCCATTTGATACAATTTGAAATCTTTCATGCAAGCAATGGCAAGTAAAAGTCGTATAGCTTCTAAACATGCTACGGGTGCAAATGTTTCATCATAGTCAATTCCTTCTTCTTGATTATAGCCTTGTGCTACAAGTCTAGCTTTATTTCTAACGACCTTCCCTTCTTCATTCATTTTATTTCTAAACACCTACTTTTTGCCTATTATGGTCTTATCTTGTGGTCGTGGCACTAAATCCCATACATCATTTCTAACAAATTGATTAAGCTCATCATGCATAGCATCAATCCAAGAAGAATCACTCAAAGCATCATGCACATTTTTGGGTTCAATTTCAGAAATCATAGCATGAAATTGATTTATTTAATCCGAAGTTATTCTTCTACGTGGTCGCACACCGTGAGTGATGTCGCCTATAATGAGATTATGTGGGTGATCTCTATGCCATCTTGGTTGATTATTTTCTATGTTATCATGCATTTCTAAGTGATCATGCATTTCTAGTGTATCATGCATATCATGCATATCAAACGTACCATCATCTTCATTCAATACGGGTTTCAATTCAAAGTCATCATCATATTCTTTATCTTTATCAATCTCACCAAATTCATTGAACTTCACATGAATAGATTCTATAATTTGTCTAGTGAGAGGATCATAACATCTATATGCTTTTGAATTTATAGAGTATCCAACAAAGATGCATTCAATTGATTTAGGTTCAAATTTATCTAAATTATCTTTTGTATTTAAAACAAAACATTTGCATCCAAACACACGAAAATAGTCAATCTTTGGCATGCGATCATTTAATATCTCATAAGGTGTTTGTTTATTTTCTTTCTAATGGATAGACGATTCACTATGTGGCATGCACAGTTTACAGCTTCCGTCCACAGAAATCTAGGCAATTTATTTTCGCATAACATAGTCCTAACAATTTCTTGTAATGTTCTATTCTTTCTTTATACTACTCCATTTAATTGTGGAGTTCTAGGTGGCGAAAACTCATGTTTGATTTCTTTTTCTTCGCAAAATGAAATCATTTCCTTGTTCTTAAATTCACCGCCACTATCGCTTCTTATCTTTTTCACATTGAATCCATATTGATTTTCAATTTGTTTGATTAATTTTGCAATATCAATGGCACTATCATCCTTATGTGCAAGAAATAAAGTCCAAGTATAACGAGAAAAATCATCAACAATTACGCATGCATAGTGACGCCCACCAAGGCTCGTAGTGCGACTAGGACAAAACAAATCAATGTGTAATAGTTCTAAGATTCTAGTCGTGCTTATTTCATTCTTAGGCTTAAGTTACTCGTGTGTTTGTTTGCTTTTTATGCAAGATTCACACAACTGAAAGTTGTCTAGATCAAGCGTAGGCAATCCTCGTATTATGTTCTTTCGTTGGAGTTTTTCTAGTGTAGAAATCCCAATGTGTCCTAAACGTTTGTGCCACAAATTTACATTAGGTTCGTTTGACATAAAACACTTAACTTTAGCGTCTACCATATCATTTATAGAAAGCATAAAAATATTTCCTTCTCGTTTTCCTTTTAAAAAGGTTTCTCTATTTTTATTTATTATATTGCAATAAGGGTGAGTGAAACACACATCAAAACCATTTTCAATAAATTGCGAAATGCTAAGAAGATTATATGATTAGTTGCTTTCAAAAAGACGTTGGAGATTTGAAGAGTGCTTGGGTTTCCGATTGTACCTTTTCCGATGATCTTGCCTTCGTTGTTGTTTCCAAAGGTCACGGATCCGCCTTCTATGACCTTCTTTAATTTCGTGAACAAGCTCGGGTCATCCGTCATGTGCCTTGAGCAGCCACTGTCAAGGAACCACTTTATAGATGTATCTTTTGATGTGTGGACTCCCTGCAATGTGCAAAATTGATTTAGGTACCCTTTTAACTTTGGGTCCTTGCGAGTTAGTTAATCACCTCTTGGTAAAAGTACCTTTCGGTACCCATACTTGGGTGATCCTTCTTGGTCTAGCAAATGGCAAGAATGTAGATGAAGGTGCAATGTAATAAACATGTGGTGAATGCACTTTGGGCCTTTGGCCAAGAACTCCTTTATACTCATTGTATGTAGGACGTTTTTGATATGTCCTTGTGTTTGTGTGCGAAGTGCATGATCTTGATGAATGGAATGGATGACGTGTATGCATAACTTGTTTCTTCTCATATCTATATGGCACAAAATTGTATTTCGCATGATATGAAGAAGAGGTGGGGCGTGAGGAAGGGAGAGGTCTTTGCGTCATCTTAGACGCCGTTTTGGCTTTGGGGTGTCTACTTTCTTAGACACAACGAACTTAGTTGGTTTGGTGGATACTTCATTTTTCTCAACGTATCCCAAACCAGTTTTATCACTATCATGCTTTTGTGATAAGATAATACAATGCAGCATGTTAGGTCCCGTATCAAACTGTTTCATCATTCTCTCTAAGTCTGTATTCCTTGATTTCAAACTTGAAATCTCGGATTTCATTTCATTATTTTGCGTGGTCAATGATGAAATCTCTGTCTTTAATTCATTGATGATGCATGATGACTCTTCTTTAGAATCGTTTAATTGAGCGACAAGATTTTCGTTAGAAGATTCTAACATCTTCGCTTCTTTTCTTTAGCGAGAGTCTTAGTGAATTTATGCAGTTCTAAGTACTGACTAAAAAGATCATCATAAGAAGGCTCAGAGTCATAATCAGAATCAGATGTTACCTCATTAGATGCTTTGGACACAAGGCATACTTGTGCAGTCTCCTCTTCGGTTTCAGTATCGGAATCCGATGTATCACTCCAAGTGGAGGCTTTCAGAGCTCGTTTCCTTTGCTTGGGTTCTGAGACGAGTCTATTCTTGTTCCGTTCCTTGTCAGGATATTTATTTGTTTGCTTTTCCTTGTTAGGGCAGTCATATGATAAATGTCCAAGTTTGCCACATTCATAACATTTAACATCCTTATCATTTGTCTTGTTCTTATTTCTTTTAGTCGAAGTGCCCTTATTTTTGTTTCTAAATGACTTTCTCATAAATTTTCTCAACCCTTTAGCCAATAGAATTAAGTCATCGTTATCCGATTCAGAATCACTATCATCTACGTGATCGGAAGAAATAGAGACGTATTCATTTGATTTAAAAGCAATAGCTTTACCTTGTTTAGATGATTCCGATTTTCGTATGATGAGTTTATTCTCATAAACCTTAAGTGATCCAATTAATTCTTCCATCTTTATTGAGTTTGTTTCTTTGCTTTCTTCTATTGCGGTCACTTTAGGATCCCATTCAGAGGGAAGGCTTCGCAAGACTTTCTGTATCTTTTCCTGCATGGTAAAGGCTTTACCAAGAGACTCAAGAGAATTATAGATGTTAGTCAAGCGAAGATCCATATCAACAATAGGTACATTGGGCAATAATTTAAACGACTCGAGTGTGGACATTAGCATGTTTATCTTGGACTCTTTTACTTGACTAGTGCCTTCGTGTTTCATTTCGAGTATTCTCCACATTTCTTGTACACTAGAACAGTTTGAGACATAACTAGACTCACTCTTACTTAATCCATTTAAAAGTAATTGCATAGCCCTAGCGTTCATGCTAAGTCTCTTTTTATCCTCACTTGTGTATTCTTGTCTAGGTTTAACAACTTCTAGTGTGACTCCGTCTACAGTGGATAACTTAGATGGAACAAAAGGACCATCTTCTATGATTGACCAAAGATCAATATCAATTGCCATAAGAAAGAGCTTCATTCTTAATTTCCATTGAATGAAAGACTCACCGTCAAAAAGAGGATGCCTTTGGCTCGACATATCTTCTTGCTCGGTTTTGAGATTTGTGGTTGCCATCTCACTGAATCGTTGGATCCTTTGAAGTGAGTGTTCCTGCACTCTGATACCACTTGTAAGATCATCAAGGCACCACTAGAAGGGGGGGTTGAATAGTTGGTGCGGAAAGTGTGGTTTTTAAAATTGTTTTGACTCAAGAACTCAACTTCTGAAAACAGTTTCAGTTTTCAGGACCAGTTTTAAAACGTTTTTAAAACCAAGTTGTAGGTCTTCAAAAATTCTGCAATTTTACGAGAACTTAAGCCTCAGATGTTATGAGTGTCTCCTAAAAATTTCAGATTTAAATTCAACCTTTAACCCCTTCAAAAATCGTTAATGGTCAGATTGCGCGAATCTGCCAGAAACGGTAGACTGATTTGAAAAATTTATTCCTATTTGTACGTAACTCCAAATGCTCTGAAATCTTAACCACTAACCCCTTATATTTTATATTTAAATGGGTTGAAACAGCTTTGAAACATTCTTTTGGTAAGTTAGTCAAATACTATCAAAGTCTCAACCTTTGAAAGCCTGAAAATCAGACTGCACTAGTCTCAGAACTTCGAACGTTTGATTGACTTATACTTGTCCAAAAGGGCTGAAACTAGTGTCAAATTAACCTTAAGATGTGTGGCTATGATTCAGGAAAGTTTTGTAATTTTTGAAAAACAAATACTATTTTTACGAACGTAATCAAAAAGAGTAAACAGTGCTGAAACAGAATGTAAGTGCTGAAAGTAAATGACACCATGAATTTTATACTGGTTCGGTTATAAACAACCTACTCCAGTCTTCGAGGAACACCTTTCTCGGTTCACACTAATCACACAACACAAATACACCTTACCACAGGGTTGATGGAGTTACACACCAACTCCAACCCTTTACAAATCTTGTATGATGAATACAATGCACACGAACACCACCACCTTGCAAGATTTAAGATTGATCACACTTTGATCAATCTTTTACAAAGATAAAGAATGTGTGGTGGTCTAAGATAAGCCTATTCAAGAATATGAATGTAAGTATAATAGGATTTTTAGGAAGAAGAAAGAAAGAGAGTGTAGAAGAGGAAAAGCTAGGCGGTTTTTATCACTTGGTTTGCAAGACTTGTTCTTGTTCTTGTTTTGCTCTTCTTCCTTCCTTTTTAACATTATGGCCGTCCCCCTCTAGGTCCTTCTCCTATTGAAAATTATCTTCTAAGTCCTTGGGAGAATATGTGGCATCATTGTGACATGATCTTGCTTACTTGGCACCTCCTCATTGGATGATCATTTAACTTTTGCTTACTTGGCACTCATTGATTGGTTGAACACATGATGACTAGGAAAATCTAAGAATTCCACTAAAAACATGTGGCAAAATCATCATAAAACCATTACCATAACTTCCAAGACCATCACATAAATTAAGCAAGATAATTTTCTCACAAAAAGAGGTAAAAATTCGGCCATGAATGAGACTTGACATGCTGAAATTTCAGCATGTGATACATGGTGCTTTAATTCAAATTATTTCCAAACTTTCTTTGATTTTTCTCTTAGAAATAAATCACCAATTAGTAGACAATATTCTCATCAATTTTGGGATTAAAATTGTACATCACATAGGCCAAAAAATCGGCCTAGATACATTCATACACATGCTGAAATTTTTCAGCATGTGTGATATTCAAGATATCACAATTATAATTTTATATCTTATTCAAATTGCTTCCAAATTGTCTTCCAATTAATCACATGTTTCAAGACACAAAATATAGTCTCATAAATGGTGAAAATCGGCCAGCTCTTAATACACATGCTGAAATTTTCAGCATGTGTTTCAAATGAGATAAAATTTGAAACATTACCTTTTGTAGCTTCTTTCTTTAAGTCACCAACATTGTATGATTGATTCTTGACCAATCAATATGCCAACAAGGCTCCACATATGCTCCATTTCAGCTGGAATAGGCGTGTATGATATGTATATACATGTGCTGAATTTTATTTTTGCATACTTTGTAAAATAGTGCACATTTAATAATACACACATGGTATATTCAAATCAGCCCTTAATTAAATTTTCTAGAACACTTTGAGATGTATGAAATATGTAAAAATTGTCTAGATACATGTCGTATGATGTGCCAAAAACATTCCATGTGTTAGGTACGTAGAAAACCGAATTTTCGATGTTTACCGATTACCAGATTTTTCCCTAATTAAATTCCAACTTTTTGCACATGTTATATATATTATGTTACACATAATATACATAATATAAACTTTAATATTCAGCACTTGGCTGGTCTTAAGTAGCGCCATTTACATGTGACAAATTTAAAATTGGAATCTCCACAATTTGGCCTTAATGTGGGGTGATTTGTGTGTGCCAACATGGAATGATTTTATGGCTGCACATAACATCATACCCACGAAAATTATAGAGATTTTTGAGTTGTAGGGGCTGGCCATCTATTTATGGCAAGTACGTGACACGTTGGCGAAGTTTCGGTATTCGTCCGATACGACAATTTTTGGTTTAGAACCTTTTAACGTGTCGTATTTAATTTGTCATCACCATGACTTATATCATATGATATAAGACCCGAATACACTCATAAATATGAGTTAATTATAGTGGTGTGACGTTAACGTACATACATAAAATATATAACGTGTCGGTAGTACGTTGGAACATATGTGTATGTGCCTTTTTCAAAAAATCTGAAAATATATATATTTATATATATGTAGGCGTGTATTTATGTGGTTAAGGGAGGAGGAGGAGACTTTCCTTTCTTAGTCTTGTTGCCTTTGTGCCTTGTCCAAATGTAGCTTCCTTTAATGAACTACTTAGTTTAATTAACTAAGTACTTCACTTAATGAACTAGTTTAGTTCATTAATGGTGGCACCAGAACATAGTATAAACACAACAAATGTTTGCCATTTGATTTAAGCTTTAACGCTTCATGGCTCGTTAGTACGACAACATTATATATGAACTATATAAGGCATGTTATATGCAATATGTCATGCACATTTATATCAAGCACGTTTAAATCATACATTTTGAAATATCTCAAACACCCTTTTCTCTACAAAATGTTTGTCATTTGATGTAATCCTTAAAGCTTCATGGCACGTTAGTACGACAAAAATATATATAAACATGTAAAGCTTATTTATCACGTACGCATGTCATGTAATACTTAAATCATGCATTTCGGAAACACGTAACATTTAAATCATGTATTTTCAAATCACTTAAACCCTGTTTCTAAACAGATTTTTCAAATGTTTGATGTTTCCAAAACAATTTCCATAGGTCCAATATTTCAAATATTTTCCAAAACCAAATAATTTCCAAACGGTACCAAATACCAAAGGTTCCAAACCAAATAAGCCATGTAATCAAATATCCAAGATCAAATACCGAATCCATTATTGATTTATGAAATAACTAACACTCACGTATATCTATATACATATATATGCCCACGCCTATACACGTACATAGACACGTATATACATACACAGTTCTCTGTCGGTCCACTTTTCTCCCAATCCACTACTCAACACACCTCAGCCCTCACCCCGACACTCTTGGCCCACACTGACTAGCAACCACCAGTGACTCCCACTCCCTCAGCCCAACCCCTTCTCATTTTCCCAAAACCCTAATTCCACTCAACCCACTTTCTGCCCCTCGTTCTCCGTCCAAAGCACACACCACCAATATTTTCTCACATCTAGCACCTCAGGCAGCTAACAAAATTCATGCCTAACACATTGTCGCAAAAATGCCACCAAAGCATGCCCCGTGTGCCTGCATGCACCACTTGTGGTGCGCTCAAGCACAGCCACTTGCCGGCGCGTTTGGCTAACGCACTGCATCGGCCAGCAAATGTGACCACAAGAAAACTCCTTTTCTTATATCCAATCTATTCCCATCATCAAATTACACAAAATCTCAACTTTTCTATAATAAAAATTTGCCTAAAGTCGATCTTATGTACCACATAAAATCATACCGATTTCGTATTTTACTATTCATATGCTTGTCAAAATTCGAATCTTAAACTACAATCAGCAGCCCCCTGTCCAGAATCTGCATTCCCTAATTCCAAGTACTAAATTCGACCATCATGCATTTTTCACACACAATTTACGATTCGAATACACATATATACATATTTATATCTACTTTATATCTTAAGCATAGAAATCATATATTAACATACACCAAAAATACATCAAATTGTTGGCCGGATATAGCCACTCTGAAGATTGCACACATTCGGCCAGTGTGCCAATTGTTTATCGAAATTGCACTTACTTGTGCAAACATTATGCGTGCATAAGGGTCAGCCTTAATAACCTACCGTGCAAAGATTTTATATTTTTTAAGGTGAAGGACGTGCGGTACCGTCCGAAGATTTTATTAATATAGACCCTCACTTGTGGCGGAGGAATACCGTGGTTATATTGCAGTGGTATCACTCTCCCAAACTAAAGAATTTAATTGAAGAAAAAAAATATAAGAATCGCATAATACAATGTAAACAAGAAATACAACAAAAACAAGGAAGCTTATGACAATCATGTGTCGAAAGAAAAGGCCACCGCGAGGCTGGAATAGCGAATCTATTAATCACCCAACTCTTGATCTCTTGCCGAAGCCAACGGATGTCTCTGTGACTCCCACCGACGCTGCCATCCGTCACCTTGCCTAATGCTTCTCCCTTCCTTACTCTCTCCATTTCCTTCTTCTTTCCCTATCCTTTTACCTGAGATCGCTAATGGCTTCATCCGCGGCACTGCCAAAAACAATCCCCTTGCCGGCGTCTGCTTCGGTACCACCAAGATCATATGCCTCGCTGTTCACTGCATCATCGTCACCATCCATTACTCCGAAGCAGATACAAAAATACAAGGGCATCCCGCTGATTTCCTTCATGGATAATGTAATCCCATTGCTTGCAGCCCCATTCAGATTTACATTGGTTGGCACATTTTTATATGTTTGCCCCCCTATGGCTACGATCCGATCAGCTATGGACCGTATTGGTTTTTCTGGCAGAGTCAAAATTGGCCTCCTTGATACTACTCACGTTCTTCTCCACTTTGATCAAGAGCAGGATTATTTATGTTGTTTATCACGTCAGAGTTGGACCATTGCGGGTAAATACATGAGAGTTGGACCATTTATGTGTTTCTTTGCCCGACTTACCTGTTCATTTTCATCAGCAGGATGTCCTATTTCAAATCAGCCGAATGCTTGGAACTGCCATGAAACTAGATACGGCCACCTCTGCCATTTTGAGGCTGTCAGTTGCAAGTATTTGTGTGGAGCTTGATGTTTCTAAGGAGCTGCCTATGCGCGTTTTCGTTCAGGGCTCCTCCAGGTTGATTTCACAGCAGGTTGTTTATGAGAATTTGCCCTCTTATTGCTCCAGTTGCTTTCGATTGGGACACGTAGTGGCTTACTGTGGTAAACCATCGATGCCCGAGAAACCCTTTGCAGGATAAGGCACAAGCCAGTCAACCTTCTCAACCAGGACATGTCGATGTTGTTAAGGAGGCTCGACAGCGTTGGACACCTAAGAAGCCTCTGTCCGAACTTGTGAATGAACAACCGTCTATGCCGGCGCCACCTTCTTCCGAGGTATCACATATCCTTCAGGTGGATCCGTCTCCTCCATCTCTAGATATTGGGCGGTCTATTTTGGTCTCCCACGTGCAGGATATTTTGCACCTTCGTGGTGTTGATGATAGTATGGTAAGTGAATTGCCTGCCCTAGCAGAAATGTATTCTATGTCTGATGGTGAACTTGATGCTAATACTCGTTTTGGGCAAATTATATCAGATACTCTAGATGTGGAAATTCTAGATTTCATATCTAACCAGGTTCAAGCCATTGTTATTGATCATCATCTGATAGCAGGAAACAACTCTCGACTTGATATATCTTCTAATTTATGTGATCGATCGGAATTCAGTATCCCACCTAAATTACTGCGTTGGCATCCGACGGCACTCCTGCCCACTTCGCCCCGTATTACTAGGTTGTGTGCAGCTCATCTCTCAAACTCCTTTGATATTTATTTATATAAAGATTATGATCTGGAATGTTAGAGGCATATATGCTTCTTTTGATCGCATCTTAGCTTTAGTTCGCTTTATCATTTATATATTCTTGTCATTAATGAACACAAGGCACGTGTTTCTTCCTTTGTGTCTTGTCGTCTCTCATTTGGCTTTTCTCAAGCTATCTCTGTATGTGATGGTCACATTTGGATTTTTTGACAGGATTCGTTGTTCTATTTGGAAGGGGTACGAAGGGGAACATAAAATTATTCGCTTAAGTTTAAGTGATTGGTTTAAGTGGATACATTTTGGTGTACTTTTGTTTATGGCTCACATTCTGTAGTGGCTCGTCGTTTGTTGTGGGAGGATCTTATCTCTTTTCATAGCACTCTGGATATCCCTTGGCTTGTTTAGGGGATTTTAACACATTTTTATGCTAGATGAGAATAAGGGCCGGCATACACCTACTATACAGTCATTGCAGGATTTTAATGATTGTATATATGTCGGCTCCCTTCAGTCTATTCACTACCAAGGTTCTCCTTATACTTGGTGTGATGGTCGCGGCTTGGGGTGGGTTTTGTGCCGTCTGGACATATTTCTTTGCCCTCAGCCTTTCTTTAATCTGCTCTCAGCAATACACTATTAGCACCTCAATCGGGCAACTTCGGATTATTCACCCATTTATTTGATGTGCTCTACATATGCCTCACCCACGCCTATATCATTTGGGTATCTAGATATGTGGGCTACTCATCCTGACTTTGATAGTTTCCTGTGGCATCATTGGCAGTCATTTCCCACGATTGGTGGCATGTGGGCTTTTATGACAAGCTGTGTCAGCAAAAATCGCATTTATGCCGTTGGAATAAAGATGTTTTCGGCAATATCATTGATGCGGTTGCCATTACTGAAGCCGAGGTAGCGCGATAGGAAAGGGAGTTCGTTGCTTCTCTATCGGATCAGACGCGAACCGAGTACCATCGAAGTATGGCTTTGTAATATACTGCATAGTTGCGAGGTTTTTTTGGAAGCAAAAGGCCAATGTCAAACGGTTGCGAGGGGGATGCCAATACTAGTTTTTATCATCAAACCATGAAAGACCACCATCGTTTCCAGTGTATTCGTCAGATTATTTGTGATGATGGGGTGGAGTGTCATAGTTTACATGATATTGAAGCTGAGGCAGTCCGTTATTATCATGCTCTATTTCAGCTGATACTACTACTCATTACAAGACTATTCTACAGTATATTCCACAGCTTCTAACTATGGAGAATAATGTAGTTCTCCAGTCTATGCCATCGCTTCAGGAGGTCAAGCAGACGGTGTGGGATCTCAGTCCCATGAGCGCGGCTGGTCTAGATGGTTGCCGCGGATCATTTTATCATCATTTTTGTCCAGTTATACATCTAGATTTTTTTAAGGCAGTTCAGGAGTTTTTTTGGGGTATAAGAGTGTGCGTCCGGTTGCCTCACCTATTATTACGTTGATTCTAAAGGTGTTAAATCCTCAATTATTTTCTGATTTCTGTCCATCTGCCTAACCAACTTCTTATCAAAGGTTATTACAAGAAATCTAGCTATGTGATTATCGTCTTTATCTCCATGGCTAATTTCTCAAGAATAGACAGGATTTATGGAAGGTCGGGGCATTACGCAGCAAATTCTTTTGGCACAAGAAATGGTACATGTTCTGGATCGGTCTACACATGGCGACCATGTTCTTGTTAAATTAGACATGGTCAAAGCTTTTGATAGGGTGTGTTGGAATTATCTTACCCAACTTTTGATTAAAATGGGGTTCAATTCTGGTTTATACGTATTATTTTGATTAATTTATCGAACCACTAGATGTTCAGTTTTAATCAATGGTAAACCAGTGGGTTACTTCTTAGTGGGATGTGGGGTTAAGTAGGGTGATCCCGTGTCTCCATTACTTTTTATTCTGGCTTCCGAAGGCTTTTCTCGTGGACTTAATGCACTGATTGATGCAGGCTTTATCTATGGTCTCCAAGCAGGCCGGTCCCTTGGGTTTCGCATATGGGCTTGGCAGATGATTTAGTTATATTCTTGAATGGATCCGTCCAAAACATGGAGATATCCATACAGTTTTTAGAGGCCTATCACCAAGCATCAGGACAATTGGTAAACGATCACACAGTCAAGTTATGGTAGGGTCTGGCGTCTCTAGAGTACGGGTTGTTATGCCCCGCACCCTCCGTAGGGTAATTAAAGGACAAAGAAGGATTTTACAGAAATTAATGGCGGTCAACGAAAATTAATTAGGCATTAATATGAGGATTAATTAGAAATTAATGAGGGGATTTAATATTAGAATTTATTTATATTAATTTAGAATTAAATAATTAAGTTTATCCTTTAAAATAAATAGGAAATTAAGATATAATTTAGAAACACCAAACTTTTCCCTTCCCATATAAAAACTGACTGAACGTCAGTTTCCCTAATTTCTCACAGAAACCAACGCAGCCTTGTCTTCCCCTTAGGCGATTTTGGGAACTTTGCAGCCCTAGGAGAAGAATCCCTTCAAGAATCAACCCAATCATCATCCGTTCTTCGTTTCTTCACCGAGTAATCAAAGGCAAGTAATCTACTTATAAGTTTTTACGATTTGCGAAAGAGAAAGGGCCTATTTTGATATCAATTTGGATCACCATGCAGTAAATTCTCTGTGTGAATCTACTTGTGAGATCTATGTGTTTTGGTTTGAGATTTGGCCATTATATGTTGAAATCTTGTTCGTTGATTGTTGTTTATATGAGACCATGTAAATCCCAATCCCTTGAACCCTACTTTGTTGATAATGGTGATTGAAGGGAGGGGAGAGTGAAAAGATTTGATTTTTAGGATGATTTGATGATTACTTTGAGTGCTAGGCTTGAATCCGTGAATCGTATGTTAAAGATGTTGTCTTGGGTGATTTTAGGATGGATTGATAGTGGGGAATAGGCTTGGAATGGTTTGAAGGGAGTTGGGGTCGAATTGGGGGCTATTGCTGCAGTTTCTGTAGGAAATTGCAGAATGGTGTTCTGGAACGGGGACGTCGATCGATCGACGTCAGGGTATGACGTACGTCGATCGATCGACGTATAGCAAGTGAGGGTATGACGTGCCTCAGAAGGACGTAGATCGATCGACGTAGGATGAGTGAGAGTTCGACGTGCCTCAGATGAACGTCGATCGATCGACGTAGATTGAGTGAGAGATCGACGTGCCTCAGATGGACGTCGATCGATCGACGTCAGGGTATGACGTACGTCGATCGATCGACGTCAGGGTATGACGTCAACCAGTTTTGTGGAAAAGCAAGGGGAAGAAAGAGGGAAGCTAGGGGATCCTTTGGGTGACCTTAGGGACTTCTTAGGACCTGATTATGACTAGTCTAAGTCTTGGGAACATGACTTAAGATGGTGAATCAAGTTTGGAGAATTTTAAGGGTATTCGAATCGGAGTTCAACGTGGATGACTTAGAAGGGTTAGGAGGTGAACGTACGAGGAGATTGAGGGTTCAACGATGGATGGTTGGGATAATTGCCTTAGGTTGTAAACCCTAGAATCAAGATTAAGTGTTGACGAGAGGGTTGAAGCCTAAAGTTGTGATAAGTAAGTTAGTGAAAGCTTGTATGTTACTTGTACTTGCGCATGTGAATGTGAATTGCATATGTGATCGAGGAATGTGAATGAACAAGGAGTCTTGCATCATGGCACGTGCATTTGCATATTGATTTGAAAAGAAAGGTGCTTCGGCACAGATTTGCGAAGGTGACCTGCAATGTAAACCGGGATGGAAATTTAAGCCGGGGCGCATTGTAGGGCACAAAAGACTGTAACGTAAACCGGGATGGAAATATAAGCCGGGGCGCGTTACAGGGTATAAAGTTGTCTGTAATGCTACTCGGGATGGAAATATAAGCCGAGGTGCATTACAGGGTATAAAGTTGGCTGTAGCGTAAACCGGGATGGAAATATAAGCCGGGGCGCGCTACAGGGTATAAAGTATATGAAGTGACCGGGCATTATGTCATGCATTGCACTGTTTTAAAAGAGAAAGTGTTCATGCATATGTGATTGTGTAGCGTAGTGCATTATTTGGCATGCATCACGAGAGTCGTTGTGGTATGTGTGTTTATGTTATTTGATCGACATCGAATTGTTTACTTACGTTTCAAGTTGCTGTACCTGATTTATTACATGTTCCGCTTATATATTTGGAAATTTCAAGACATGTGCCCCTCATTTCCCTCAAGTTATCTATTACTCATGTCTTGCCATGTGATGATCCCGTATGTCTTATAAGCGGGTTACTTGCTAGCGTTTTCGCTAAGGGTACTGCCTTTGATTTTGCAGATGAACCCAGTTATGATATGATTTTCATTGAGGATGACGGCGAGTGGGCAGAATAGGATGCATAGGACTTATGGGGAGATTTGATTAGAGAGATTTCCGTTAATTCTGTTTCCTTATTGTATTGGAGGTTTTAGATGGCTGCGACCATATACATTTGAGTATTCACATTATCTTTGACGTATTGATTTGATGATTTGGATTTATGAGATATGTTTCCGCATTTATTTCTCTTACGTCATTGATGATGTGTATTCGAGAGATAAGACGTCTTGTAGTCTTCTTAGTAAGCTACGACGGGTGAACCGGTTCGGATTCCGTTGTCCGGGTCGGGGCGCTACAGGTGGTATCAGAGCCTAGGCTTCAGATCTGCCTCGGAGACCTAGGTTATGACATGTAGAATCTTAAGTTATGATCTTTACCTTAAGATGATCTATTAGTCTAAGTAAGCAATCTTAGATTTAAGCTTGATCTGGGATGGGTGTGTGTACGAGCGCGATTAGTGAAATCAAATAAAATGTAATTGTCTTAACCTATGAACTACGCCTCGTACCCCTTATGGATTTCACGTTTATCTTGGAATTGCTCGATACTAATGACGTGATCTTGCAGAAAATGCCTCCCAGAAGAGACAACCAAGGAAACGGTGGCAATGGGAACAACGACCCTCCACCACCACCACCCCCAGTCTTAGTACCCCAGGCGCTAATCGATGCTATCACAGTGATAGCGCAAGGAGTGGCGCAACAACAGCAACAACCCCCTGCGCCAGCACCACCACAGCATGGCATAAGGTATTATATTGGGGAGATGCGCAAGATGCACGCCCCAAACTTTGAAGGAACAACTGACCCAGAGGTGGCTGGGTTTTGGCTTGATGAGATAGAGAAATGTTTCAAGCTTGTACAAGTGCCTGAAGAGCACAAGGTGGATGTATCCACACCTTTCCTGACTGGCAGGGCAAATGCATGGTGGAACGGCATCCTGCCCAAGATGACTCCTCCCATCCAGTGGAATCAATTTGTGAAGGCCTACAAGGACTACTATGTGCCTGAGACCGCAGTTCTAGAAAAGATGAGGCAGTTTGACAGGTTTGAGCAAGGGAGAATGACTGTCTCTGATTACGCAGACCGGTTTCATGCCTTGGGCAAATTCACACCCTTGGTTTTAGAAAACAACAGGATGAAAATGCTGAAATTCGAGGAAGGACTGAACCCCCGCATCCGGACTGCAATAGCGGGGTCAAGCTTGAAAACCTTTGAGGAGATGTTAGATGCCTGCTATCGCGTTGAGAGTGACATGCGCAGGTCACAACCAAGAGAGGCTCGAGAAGAATCGAGCAAGAGGCCAAGAGTGGAGCAAAGTGGCAGTAGACCCGGACGTTGGGTTAAGATTCCCAGAAAAGGGCAGGCAGGGCCGGTACAAAGGACACCACAACTCAACCAACCTGGTCAACAAGCACCCGCAGAGTGCCCACACTGCCACAAGAGACACGTGGGCGAATGTTGGAAGGTGAGTGGAGCGTGCTTCAAGTGTGGGAAGGCGGGCCACAGGATCAAAGATTGCCCTGAATGGAATGCTAAACCTCAGGTGACAACAGGGCCTACCCAGCAGCAGAGAGGCAGGCCTAATGCGAGGGTCCATGCGATGACGGACGCCGAGGTACAGGAGGATACCAACGTCGTAACAGGTACGACTTAAGTTTGATTATAGCAATCTAAGTTGAATTTTAGCCTTATAAGTTGATGATTCAATATGTTTTGTTTTATGAGACCTTTATGTGCTACCCTTTCATGTTAGGTGTGATTCTAGTTAACCAAGTACCTGCCAATGTGTTGTTTGATAGCGGGGCTAGCCACTCTTTTATCTCTAAGAGGTTCGCCAAGGGGCTCGACCGTTTACCTGAATGGCTTGAAAACCCATTTAGGGTGCAAGCAGCGGGCGAGCAAGTACTGGTTTCTCACCACCAGTACAAAGACTGTGAGCTGGTGTTAGACGGAAAATTCTTTTCAGTTACACTAGTCCCAATTCCGATGAAGGATTTTGATGTAATATTAGGCATGGATTGGCTGACCAAGAATCATGCCAATATTGACTGCAAACTCAAGCAGGTGACCGTTAAGGACCCCGATATGAATGAAATAACGATCCAAGGAAACTTCAAAATGACCAAAGCTCCCAAGAAGATATACATGACAGCGATCAAGGCCTTTAAAGCCTTACAAAAGGGAGCTGAGGGATTTATGGTGTATGCACTAGATGCGAAGCAGGAGGTTCCCTCCATGGACCAAATACCGGTAATAAATGAGTTCAAAGACGTGTTTCCGGACGACCTACCGGGAGTGCCACCAATGAGGGAAGTGGAGTTTGAGATTAACTTGATCCCTGGAGCCGAGCCTATATCTAAGGCACCCTACCGAATGGCTCCGGCTGAACTCAAGGAGTTAAAGGGGCAACTGCAAGAGTTGTTGGACAAGAAATTGATACGTCCCAGCGTATCACCGTGGGGAGCCCCAGTCCTATTCGTAAAGAAGAAAGATGGCAGCATGAGGCTGTGCATCGACTATCGAGAGTTGAACAAGATCACCATTAAGAATAAATATCCTTTACCAAGGATTGAGGATCTATTTGATCAACTGAAGGGAGCTAGATGGTTTTCCAAGATTGACCTCCGTCAAGGATACCATCAGTTACTTGTGAAAGCCGGAGACGTACCTAAAACAGCTTTCCGAACTCGATACGGGCATTATGAATTCTTAGTGATGCCTTTTGGACTAACTAATGCCCCAGCTGCTTTCATGGATTTGATGAACACTGTGTTCCGAGAACAGTTAGACCAATTTGTAGTAGTGTTCATCGATGACATTCTGGTCTATTCCCCCGATGAACAAGCTCATACTGAACATCTAAGAGTGGTGCTACAAATTCTGAGGCAACAAAGGCTGTATGCCAAATTCAGCAAGTGTGAATTTTGGCTAAGAAGTGTAGCCTTCCTTGGTCACGTAATTTCTGAAGATGGGATCTCTGTAGACCCTAAGAAGATAGAAGCCATCACTGAATGGCCAAGACCCACGAATGTGACCGAAGTCCGAAGCTTCCTAGGCTTGGCAGGCTACTATAGGAAGTTTGTTGAGGGATTCTCAACGATTGCAGTGCCATTGAGTCGTCTCACTCAGAAGAAGACTAAATTTGAATGGACTGCTGAATGCGAGCAGAGCTTTACTGAGCTCAAGAAGAGATTGACCACAGCCCCGGTGTTGGCACAACCCTCCGGCACCGACGGTTTCGTGATCTATAGTGACGCGTCCAAGAAAGGACTAGGTATGTACACCATTACAATTAATGCATTGTATATACTTATGCAAGTCCTAAACTAACCCACTGTTTATAGGTTGTGTCTTGATGCAAAACGAACGAGTCATATCGTACGCGTCAAGACAACTGAAACCATATGAGCAGAACTATCCGACGCATGACTTGGAGCTCGCAGCTGTGGTATTTGCCCTTAAGATCTGGAGACACTATCTATATGGAGAAAAATGTGCCGTGTTCACTGATCACAAGAGTTTGAAGTACTTGTTCTCGCAGAAGGAGTTAAACATGAGGCAGAGAAGATGGTTGGAGTTACTCAAGGACTATGACTTAACCATCAACTACCATCCGGGTAAAGCCAACAGAGTGGCAGACGCATTGAGCAGAAAGTCTAGCCATGCAAGACAGTCTCCGTTGGAAAGGGAAATTGAGGAGTTTGACCTTGAATTGGTAGACTCAGTGGCGAATGTTCTTACGACATTATCCATCTGTCCAAACCTGGTGGACAGGATCAAAGAGGCACAGTATGGGGACGCAGCGCTAAGAGAAATCCGTGACAAATTAGCTGCGGGACTAGTGAAGGATTTCCAGTTGCGAGAGGATGGAAGTCTATGGTTTCAGAACCGGTTATGCGTACCAGCTAAAGACGAACTCCGAACGGAATTACTTCGAGAGGCGCATAACTCAAGGATGTCTATCCACCCCGGAAGCACTAAGATGTACAAAGATCTCAAAAGAAACTATTGGTGGATCGGGATGAAGAGATCTATAACGGAGTATGTTGAAAGGTGTTTGGTCTGCCAACAAGTCAAAGCCGAACATCAACGACCTGGTGGTTTGATGATGCCCTTAGAAATTCCGGAGTGGAAATGGGAACACGTAACTATGGACTTTGTGATGGGACTACCCAAGACTAGAAATGGAAACGAGATGATCTGGGTGATAGTAGACCGATTAACAAAGACGGCTCATTTCATAGCCATGCCACATGGTACGTCGTATGAAAGGTTATCCAATATCTATGTGGACAACATTGTAAGTCTACATGGAGTCCCAGTCAGCATCGTATCGGACCGTGACCCCAAGTTCACCTCTAAGTTCTGGAGGGCATTCCAGAAAGCTATGGGTACCGAGTTGAGAATGAGCACCGCATACCACCCGCAAACGGATGGACAATCCGAGAGGACCATCCAAACATTGGAAGACATGCTGAGAGCATGCGCCTTGGACTTCAAAGGAAACTGGGATAGTATGTTGAAGTTAATGGAGTTCTCCTATAATAACAGCTATCACAGTGCAATTGGCATGGCGCCATTTGAAGCGTTATACGGGCGTAAGTGCAGATCCCCGGTTTGTTGGGATGAGGTTGGAGAAAGGACAATCACCGCACCCGAGTTGGTTGAGCAAACAGTCGAAAAGGTCAAGGTGATAAGAGAGAAACTCAAGGTGGCTCAAGATCGAAGTAAAAGTTGGGCTGATACCAAGAGACGACCGTTGGAGTTTGAGGAGGGCGATAAGGTTTACCTACGAGTTTCACCAACCAAGGGAGTTGCTAGATTTGGAGTGAAGGGCAAGTTAAGCCCTAGGTACATTGGCCCTTACGAAATACTTGGCAAAGTTGGTGAAAGGGCATACCGACTAGCCTTGCCTCCGAGTTTGTCCCAAGTCCATAATGTATTCCATGTATCCCAGCTAAGGAAATACATATCGGACCCAAATCATATCCTTGAAGCTCAACCATTGGATGTGAAAGAAGATGTCACTTACGAAGAGCATCCTATAAAGATTGTGGATAGAAAGGATCAAGTCCTACGCCGACGCGTCATTCCGTATGTCAAAGTTCAGTGGAGTAACCATACGGAGCGCGAAGCCACGTGGGAACTTGAGGAGCAAATGCAGGAGCTATATCCACATCTCTTCCAATAAGGTACGTCAGTTTCGAGGACGAAACTTTTTGTAAGGGGGGTGGGATGTTATGCCCCGCACCCTCCGTAGGGTAATTAAAGGACAAAGAAGGATTTTACAGAAATTAATGGCGGTCAACGAAAATTAATTAGGCATTAATATGAGGATTAATTAGAAATTAATGAGGGGATTTAATATTAGAATTTATTTATATTAATTTAGAATTAAATAATTAAGTTTATCCTTTAAAATAAATAGGAAATTAAGATATAATTTAGAAACACCAAACTTTTCCCTTCCCATATAAAAACTGACTGAACGTCAGTTTCCCTAATTTCTCACAGAAACCAACGCAGCCTTGTCTTCCCCTTAGGCGATTTTGGGAACTTTGCAGCCCTAGGAGAAGAATCCCTTCAAGAATCAACCCAATCATCATCCGTTCTTCGTTTCTTCACCGAGTAATCAAAGGCAAGTAATTTACTTATAAGTTTTTACGATTTGCGAAAGAGAAAGGGCCTATTTTGATATCAATTTGGATCACCATGCAGTAAATTCTCTGTGTGAATCTACTTGTGAGATCTATGTGTTTTGGTTTGAGATTTGGCCATTATATGTTGAAATCTTGTTCGTTGATTGTTGTTTATATGAGACCATGTAAATCCCAATCCCTTGAACCCTACTTTGTTGATAATGGTGATTGAAGGGAGGGGAGAGTGAAAAGATTTGATTTTTAGGATGATTTGATGATTACTTTGAGTGCTAGGCTTGAATCCGTGAATCGTATGTTAAAGATGTTGTCTTGGGTGATTTTAGGATGGATTGATAGTGGGGAATAGGCTTGGAATGGTTTGAAGGGAGTTGGGGTCGAATTGGGGGCTATTGCTGCAGTTTCTGTAGGAAATTGCAGAATGGTGTTCTGGAACGGGGACGTCGATCGATCGACGTCAGGGTATGACGTACGTCGATCGATCGACGTATAGCAAGTGAGGGTATGACGTGCCTCAGAAGGACGTAGATCGATCGACGTAGGATGAGTGAGAGTTCGACGTGCCTCAGATGAACGTCGATCGATCGACGTAGATTGAGTGAGAGATCGACGTGCCTCAGATGGACGTCGATCGATCGACGTCAGGGTATGACGTACGTCGATCGATCGACGTCAGGGTATGACGTCAACCAGTTTTGTGGAAAAGCAAGGGGAAGAAAGAGGGAAGCTAGGGGATCCTTTGGGTGACCTTAGGGACTTCTTAGGACCTGATTATGACTAGTCTAAGTCTTGGGAACATGACTTAAGATGGTGAATCAAGTTTGGAGAATTTTAAGGGTATTCGAATCGGAGTTCAACGTGGATGACTTAGAAGGGTTAGGAGGTGAACGTACGAGGAGATTGAGGGTTCAACGATGGATGGTTGGGATAATTGCCTTAGGTTGTAAACCCTAGAATCAAGATTAAGTGTTGACGAGAGGGTTGAAGCCTAAAGTTGTGATAAGTAAGTTAGTGAAAGCTTGTATGTTACTTGTACTTGCGCATGTGAATGTGAATTGCATATGTGATCGAGGAATGTGAATGAACAAGGAGTCTTGCATCATGGCACGTGCATTTGCATATTGATTTGAAAAGAAAGGTGCTTCGGCACAGATTTGCGAAGGTGACCTGCAATGTAAACCGGGATGGAAATTTAAGCCGGGGCGCATTGTAGGGCACAAAAGACTGTAACGTAAACCGGGATGGAAATATAAGCCGGGGCGCGTTACAGGGTATAAAGTTGTCTGTAATGCTACTCGGGATGGAAATATAAGCCGAGGTGCATTACAGGGTATAAAGTTGGCTGTAGCGTAAACCGGGATGGAAATATAAGCCGGGGCGCGCTACAGGGTATAAAGTATATGAAGTGACCGGGCATTATGTCATGCATTGCACTGTTTTAAAAGAGAAAGTGTTCATGCATATGTGATTGTGTAGCGTAGTGCATTATTTGGCATGCATCACGAGAGTCGTTGTGGTATGTGTGTTTATGTTATTTGATCGACATCGAATTGTTTACTTACGTTTCAAGTTGCTGTACCTGATTTATTACATGTTCCGCTTATATATTTGGAAATTTCAAGACATGTGCCCCTCATTTCCCTCAAGTTATCTATTACTCATGTCTTGCCATGTGATGATCCCGTATGTCTTATAAGCGGGTTACTTGCTAGCGTTTTCGCTAAGGGTACTGCCTTTGATTTTGCAGATGAACCCAGTTATGATATGATTTTCATTGAGGATGACGGCGAGTGGGCAGAATAGGATGCATAGGACTTATGGGGAGATTTGATTAGAGAGATTTCCGTTAATTCTGTTTCCTTATTGTATTGGAGGTTTTAGATGGCTGCGACCATATACATTTGAGTATTCACATTATCTTTGACGTATTGATTTGATGATTTGGATTTATGAGATATGTTTCCGCATTTATTTCTCTTACGTCATTGATGATGTGTATTCGAGAGATAAGACGTCTTGTAGTCTTCTCAGTAAGCTACGACGGGTGAACCGGTTCGGATTCCGTTGTCCGGGTCGGGGCGCTACACGGGTGTCTCATGCTTTAGGTATGCACTTAGGTACTTTACCTATTAAATATCTTGGCTCATTTTTATATAAGGGTATCAATCGAGCAAGCTACTGTGTTTTATTACTCCATCATTTTGATGCAAAGCTTAATGCATGGTCATCTAAACTACTCTGCATGGCCAGCCAAGTAGTACTTATATGTCATGTACTCTATTCCATGCCGCCTCATATCGTTGCTAGTTCTGGACTCGTGAAAATTATTATGGATGCATTAACTCAAAAGATGTCCAATTTTTTGTGGAATGGCCGACATTATTGGCAATCCTGGGATCACATTTGTCGACCAATTGAGGCAGAGGGGTTAGGCATCCATCGGCTGTCAGTTATACAGCAGGCATATGATTGTCAACTTTGATGAAAATATCATCAATCGTGCTCTCTATGGTCAGAATATTGTCGACTAAAATATGGACGACGATGCACTATCTATGCTCATATTTACGACTCGGCCATTCAGAAGCGTTGTTGTACCCCGCTCAAAACTAGTACAGCAACTGGGGTAGGGAGAGAAGCATGGCAAGAGAATGAGCCCTCGAAAGGAAGACATCATCGGTTTACCTATGATTATGTAGAATCTAAGGTAATTTGCATACCCCAAGTGTAAACATAAAACAAGAGGGCTGGTTGAAATTTTCATATGGGTGTTAAAGAACTAATAGAGGAAGTATTATATTGGCAACTATGAGAAGTCGGATTTAACATGCCCATACACATATGGTATGGGCAGACGTCTAGAAATACAGATACACTACAAATGGGCCTAATTAAGCCCTTAATAAATTAGGAACCCTCTTCACCCATCCTCAATGTGGCCGTTAGGTAACATTTGTAGGTAAGACCAATAGAACTTTGATACAAACCCTTAAGGTGCAGTAGATGTGATTTGGACAGAGAATAAGTGGCATCACACGTGGTGTAAGTATTGGATATATGCATATGTATTTTGGAAGGTACGAATATGGGTATGTGTACCGTATAAGGTGGGAGCTATCATGAGATAGATGACTCTAGAGGGCTATACACGGTGAAACTTCTACTTAAAGGACCATATAGAAAAACATGCAACTTTAAGAATTTCTTGATACTTAGTAAATTTCAGGAACCTAAGCTTACGTCCATGATCAGACATTAAGACTGCAACGAATAAGTCCAGGATATGGATAGATTATGAATAGTACGAGGGTATGCATATTGGTGTATGTGTATACACATATACGACTCAAGGCATATACGAACGGCGATAGAATAATTTTCAAAGCAGTATAGTATATGTGAGTGTACGCGCATACACTTAGTATTATAGGAGGCAATGAAAATTTTTGAAGGTTTATGACTTATTTCAAAGAAAAAGGAAATATAGATATATATATATATATATATATATATGCATAAGTGCGTGTGCATATATATAATTATGCACGTATTTTTTTTTGAAAACAGAAATTTATTATAAATAGGCCTCACTTATGGCGGAGGAAAACCATATTACATGAGTCTGAGTATGCGAATAAATGAAATAGAACGCTAATAATGTGATATCTCCAATCGAATATGATACGCCGCATTAAAACCTTGCCAAGAAAAACCACCCTTGTGGATAAAACCTTGGCGAAGGAAAAAGCGTACATATTTATGCGATTGTCATTGATATCAAAATGGGAAACCACTGAATATAACGATTTAGGATGTGTTGCCGTCCAAGCGAGTAGTGCCTCCGTAGCATAGTAAATCTTGCGCAATGTGGCTCCGAAATGACCCAGGGCATGTGTAGCACGCATGTAATCGATTTGAGTATCCATGCCGAGGCAATGTCGTCGCCATGCAGTTAAAAAAATCAATACTGAGCAAAGCAGCAGAAGAGAGCGTAATGAACCAAAGGAAAATAAACAGATGAACATCATACCCCGCCTGCCAGCACCAACTAGTGGGCCGGCAGTGATGACAAGCATAGCCAAAACCTTCCGTAAATGTGCAACAGTAGATAAAACTCCATGGGAAACAGCCAGCAGTGGAATGCTCCAGCTCCAAATGAATGCGATATTGCGTGATGCAGAAATGTACGCCAAAAGATCACACCAGTTAAAATAATAACGAATATTGTGTGACAATATCCAATATTGTGAGGGGTTACAAAGCATACCGTGCCTGCCTGTACTCAATGGAGGACAGGCAGAAAGGTCGTCAAAGAGCCAAAACTGTTGGAACGCATGCGCCAAATGAGCATAACGGGAGCATCTCAGCAATATGGAATAGAACCGCCGTGCACAATTATGGAGACAACGAACAAAATATAAGTGTAGACAGGGAAGGGAAAATGACAGCACAGGAATGGTGCAGAAAACATACCATACCCGCCCGTACCTGGAATGGTACGGGCAGGGCAAAACAAGACATGCCAATCCATTAGGAAGACTTGATGCTCAGCCTACGCGGAGATTTGATGATGTGAGATCGAGAAGTAATAAGGCACGAACCATCGGAGGCAAATTATGTCTATCAAAAACTCCTGTCTCTGGGCAAAGCATGGCATGCTGCGCTAAGTAGTGAGCTGTCTTATTAGCTTCTCTATACACATGCTTGATCTCTATCCCCTGTGACTGAAAAAGCGAGCTCAAGGTGGAAAGATGATAATTACCAAAACTTGCTGTCTGGTTTGCAGTCGCGTCACTAAGTCTTCACAGTCAGATTCCAACATAATTGATCGATAGACTGGAAGAAAATACAAAAGACCAAATAAGGTCGCCTAAATTTCCGCTATCAAAGGCGTGCTTGGAGGCAGTCTGAAGGAGACAGCACGGACACATTCGCCGTGATGCGTGCGCAGGATTGCTCCCCCTGCGGCAAATCGAACTCCTACCACGGCATCTACATTTAATTTGTATCTACCTGACGGAGGGCATTGCCAACGTACAATCTTGAGGCGAGGGGATCGAAGGCGCGGGATCCAAGAAAGAGAGAGGGAAGATCCTGCTGTCAGTTTGGTGCCCTGAATCTTGAAAATCCACGTATTTATGTCAAAATGTATAGCATTCCGAAGAAAGGCGGTCGAGAAAGATGTGGAATCACCGTAGGTGAGCTGCGCATAGAACTTCCAAATGTTCAAAACCGTGATTGCAGGGACTATAATTTTTAAGACTCCAGAGAGGGAAGATGCAGAAGATCGGTACCACCACGATAATAAATATTGTCGAAGGGTGGACACTTTCGGCAGCAAACCCTGAAGTTCAGAAGAAAAAAATGCCTAGATTGGAGAGATGCAACCGCAGTGCATAAATATGTGTGCAACTGTGGCAGAAGCCTGCCTACAAAAAAGGCACTGCGTAGGGCACATTACAGCATAACGGCCAATGAAGTCCTCAAATGGTAATGCCGAATTGAAAATACGCCATAACAACAGTTTAGCAGCTGGAGAGTGATGCTTGAACCAAATAAACTTTGATGAGAGTTGCGTAGGGACTGCAATCCGGCAAACATTATAAGCCGATTTTAGTGTGAACTCACCAGTAGATGACGGGGTCCATGAAAGGAAATGTCCGAAACCTGTCGTGTGAGAGATGCACGTAGGATGTATGCGACAGATTAACTTCCATATTGGCGAATCTGGAATAATTATGCACGTATATATATACGGAAAAATATATATATATATAGCCACACATCTATGGATAAGAATTATAAGGAATTAGATAGGCTATGCGTATAAGTATATATGTATCGGTTATATGCAAAAAGGTTGCAACCTAGGGGATTTATGAAGGAATGTTTAAATAAATAAGATAGGAGTTAAATACATATAAGGGCATCATTGAGGAAAACATATACATGGAATATATGTATGCGTGATGCGGCCATAAGGCTTTAGGAGTAAGTGACTTCAACCTACAATTAATTAGGAACCTTTAAGTGGGAAATATGGTTGGAAGGTAAAGAGTTTCTTCTTATTTTCTTATATTGGAGGAAGCCTTTTCCCCTCACCCATGAGCAGCCGCCGGCTGCATTTTTCCAAGAGAGGAGTAATAGCTCTCCTATTAACCCAAGCCTTCTTAATTCCCCACCAACAAGCCTCCTTCAAGAAGTAACTTTCAACCTTTTTCCCCTCCTTTCAAAAGAAATCGGTTGAAGCAAGAGAAGGCTAAGAATCCTTCCATCTCAAGGTTTGTCTAGGTAAGGTTACTCTCCATAAATTTTAATAAGATACATCATAAAGGATTGAAGCTCACAAAGCCCTCTTTTCTTTGATAAAAACCGTGACCATCACGGCACTAGGAGGAGGCCTCAAGGTGATAGAAGAAGGAGTGTGCCTTAGCAAGGGTGGATCATTCTCAAACCATTCAAGATGGAAATGGTAAACCCTTCATTCCTTCCCTAAGATATATTACATAATCTAAAGAACGGCTAACAAAAAGCCGTATGCCGTATGTGATAGGAAAAGAAAGGGGGAAGTGCTTCTTGTGTCAACCAACCCGAGCAAAATCCAAGGACTTCAAAGGCAAGTACACTATACTCTTTGTGGTTTGAATGTGAAAGTGTGTGCATGAATGGCTAGATATACTTAAGATCTAATCTTAGTTGTATTATGCTAAGCTTGAGTGCTATAACTTTCGGCCTAGGGCCATTTGGGGTGTAAGAGTGAGATCTTATTCCAAAGATGTGATCTTTGTGGATTATATGCATTATTATGTGTTAAACTAGGATGGATGTGTTAAAGATTCTCTCTTTTCAATAATGGGGGCTCACGGTGGAAGGGGTGAAGGAGGCATGTGTGATTTTGCATGAAAATGTTAACTTAGTAAAGAAATGGAGACAAGCTTTGACCTTGTTGTGTGTTATGCTTAACATACTCTTGGAAACATCATTTTCTTGCATGCACCGAAAAATGGGGCCGTTGGTGAAGAGTGCGTGTGTGCACCCAAAATTGTTGCTAAGTGTTTGTGGCAAAAATGTAAGTCAAGGACACTTAGGAAGAATATATGACCACTAGGAAAATTACTTGAACTGGACAGAAACTTGGGCTGTCTTGTGAGACCAGAAAAGGGACCTTAAGAACTCTAAAATCCATTGATTTTTGGTATGATATTAGTTCTATGTGTATATTAGATGTGAGAGTTGGAATTTCATTAAAAGGAGCCACAATTTATTTTTAATGAATTTCCTAGTGAGATTGGTCCTGCCAAAAATGTTGTACTGGACAGAATTTAAGTAACGTGTTTAGTAGCTTAGAAATAGACCTTAGAGGTATGAAAATTAACTAATTTTCAGTATGACACTAACCCTATGAATAAAGTAAAGGTGAAAGTTGGAATTTTGTCAAAATGAGTTATGGTTTATTTTTAATGAATTTTCTAGTAAAATGGGTCAGACTGAAATGCGCTGGATGGGCAGAATTTGTGTGGCATGTTGCAAGATCTGAAATTGGACCTTAGAAAAATATATTTGGGCCAAATTTTGGTAGAATGCTAGTCCACTGAGTTTATTAAGTTGGAGAGTTGGAATTTCTGGAAAAAGGATTAAAGGATTGGTCACAATAAATTTTATAGTAAAATTGGTCATTCCAGAATTCAGTTTGTACCTGCTTTATGAAAAAAAAGAACAAACGATTCCCTTATCGACATCGTAATTCCATAAAACTTGCATAACAATCACTTACGATATTTATGAAGGAGTATGTGCGAACCAATTGGTCTAGAATGTGTATTTTAATAGGAAATCACTAAGGAGAAGTAGACGCCACTAAGCTGGAAATTTTCCAGCATAGCGACGAGACGTATCTATTCATTTATGTCACGCATTATGCCATGGTTTGCATATTACATGTCATGCATCGCATCATCGTCACGTACATGATTTACATCATGTCTTTTTATGTGAAAGAAAGATGAAAAGCGTTTTCAAAAGATGATTTTTTTTTGAAAAAATGATTCCCCACCGGTACCGTGTGTGAGTATGAACTTGGCCAGTAAAAACCCGCCAGATCAGGGTTAAGTGATCTGACAGTAGGCCGTTCGGGCTCGGAAAGAATAGACCTGACGAGTAGAAACAGTAGGCCGTTTGGGCCCAGAAAGAATAGACCCGACGAGAAGAAGATGACGTTACCGTTCCGAATCCGGGAATAATAGATTCGAAGGGGAGACGTTACCGCCTCAGATTTGGGAAGATAGATCTGAACACTCTATTGTTTTACGACGATGATGATTTGAAAGAAAAGCATGAAAAGATCATTTTTTTTCACCTCGACGCATCACACATACATATGCATGCATGTTACATTCATGAAGGGACACATGATATTTAAGTTGTGATGACCTCGTAGTCCTTAAGTGATGATTCTTGTTATGTTATTCATCAATACAAGTTGCAGTCCTTTGATGTTATATTCTGCTTTAAGTAACGATTTTATTTAAGTTATGATCTTGCTACACTAAGTGATGATCCCTATCGAGTATTGGACGGAGGATAGGTATGCTTCTAAACCGAAAATTTTTGGGGTTCGGTTCTTGTTCGCACTTTCCATTTAACCCTCGATTATTATAGTATACTTGCTGGTGACATTGTCACTCACCCTTGTTTTTCCTCCCAGAGGTTGCAGAAGACAAAGTAGAGTGGATCGATGACGAACCTAGGGTTCCCTACCCGTGAGTGCAGTGAAGGATGGACAGATTTAGGAGACCGGACTTGCCAGCTTTAAGGGATGACTGATTTATCTGTTGAGATGGAAAAACAATTGCTTTTGTCACTTTCTGAAACATTTGATCTGGGTTGTAAACTTTGAATGGTGGTGATGATGTTTTAATTTCGAAGTTTTAAATTCTGCCACGGTTTCGCTTGTTTATTTATATGTAATCACTAAAATCTATGTACTTATATCATGGATCACGACACGTATGGACGACGCCTAGTACTCTCCTTAGTGAAGTACAGCAGGTGCACCGACTTTGGCGGGTCCGGGGTGCGGGGCGCCACAGGTGGTATCAGAGCTGAGGCTCCAGATCCGGGTAGAATATAGAATTAAGTTATGATTATAGTCAACTAAGTTTGATCTTAGATCTAAGTTCTAATCTTAGATGAGAGTTGACCTTAGAATAGGACGACCTAGACTAAGAAGTTAGGGTTTCAGTTGATAACAAAGCCCTTGGTTATGGATCGTCCTTAAGAATACGAGCTATATCAAACCTATTATGTGTCACCAGTAACTTTTATTAAGTACAAGTTAAATAAATAGCATCACTTATTCGTGGTATGATTACCAATAAGCCCATGCTATGTGGTGCAGATAACCCCACAGACCGGTGTATGGACATCGTCGTTATCACCCCCGGAGAGTATGGGCTTCTATTATCGGAAACTGACGAAAGAGCAAATTCCAAGGTTTGGCGGGGAGACCGAACCAGAGGAAGCCAAAAAATGGTTGGACGAGGTCAAGGACCAGCTTGTCAGAGCCCGGGTACCAGATGAAATGAGGGCCCTAATTGTTCGGCCCTTTCTAATCGGCAAGGCCAGTCAATGGTGGAGGGAGAGGGTCCAGTCCCTACCTCGACCCATAGCCTGGGCTAGGTTCTTAGAAGAATTCTGTGGAGCTTACCTCTCAATGGAGATAGTGATTGAAAGGATCGAAGAATTCGATGCACTAAGACAAGAACCGGATACCCCGGTCTCAGAATATGTCCGCCAGTTTACCACGTTAGGACGGTATGCACCTTTGATCATGGAGGATGAACAATGGAAGATGACTAGATTCATGCGTGGTCTGAACCCTCGGATTAAAGAAGGATTAGACAAAGTACACTCGAGCACGTTCGATGAACTGATCAGGGGCTGCTATGAGGTTGAGCGCGATATTCGGATGATGAAGGTGCGAAGGAGACTGAATAGACAAATAGAAGAGAAAGTGGGAGGTGGCCGCCATACCCTCGTAGAACCCCGCACAGAGCGAACAGAGACGATAATCGAAGGATGAGGCCCCAGGGACTCCGAAACACCCAAGTTACTGATAGGTACCTTGGAATCCCAAAACTAAAGTACTTACGTTTTGTCTTACTTATTCTAAGAAAGAATGGTCCTAAAGGAATATGGTAAGGAACCATGGGAAACTATTATATTCAGATGGTAATAAATGGACAAGAGTAAATGACTAAAAGTTGTTAAGGGATCAGGGGAAAAATATGGAAGCATAGGCCCCATTATTCCCAGTTTCGAGGACGAAACTTATTTTAAGGGGGGGAGAATGTTGTACCCCGCTCAAAACTAGTACAACAACTGGGGTAGGGAGAGAAGCATGGCAAGAGAATGAGCCCTCGAAAGGAAGACATCATCGGTTTACCTATGATTATGTAGAATCTAAGGTAATTTGCATACCCAAGTGTAAACATAAAACAAGAGGGCTGGTTGAAATTTTCATATGGGTGTTAAAGAACTAATAGAGGAAGTATTATATTGGCAACAATGAGAAGTCGGATTATAACATGCCCATACACATATGGTATGGGCATACGTCTAGAAATACAGATACACTACAAATGGGCCTAATTAAGCCCTTAATAAATTAGGAACCCTCTTCACCCATCCCCAATGTGGCCGTTAGGTAACATTTGGAGGTAAGACCAATAGAACTTTGATACAAACCCTTAAGGTGTAGTAGATGTGATTTGGACAGAGAATAAGTGGCATCACACGTGGTGTAAGTATTAGATATATGCATATGTATTTTGGAAGGTACGAATATGGGTATGTGTACCGTATAAGGTGGGAGCTATCATGAGATAGATGACTCTAGAGGGCTACAACACGGTGAAACTTCTACTTAAAGGACCATATAGAAAAACATGCAACTTTAAGAATTTCTTGATACTTATTAAATTTCAGGAACCTAAGCTTACGTCCATGATCAGACATTAAGACTGCAATGAAAAAGTCCAGGATATGGACAGATTATGAATAGTACGAGGGTATGCATATTGGTGTATGTGTATACACACATACGACTCAAGTCATATACGAACGGCGATAGAATAATTTTGAAAGGAGTATAGTATATGTGAGTGTACGCGCATACACTTAGTATTATAGGAGGCAATCAAAATTTTTGAAGGTTTATGACTTATTTCGAAGAAAAAGGAAATATAGTTATATGTATATATATATATTATATATATATACATATGCACAGGTGCGTGTGCATGTATATAATTATGCACGTATATATATACGAAAAAATATATATATAGCCACACATCTATGGATAAGAATTATAAGGAATTAGATGGGCTATGCGTATAAGTATATATGTATCGGTTATATGCAAAAAGGGTGCAACCTAGGGGATTTATGAAGGAATATTTGAATAAATAAGATAGGAGTTAAATACATACAAGGGCATCATTGAGGAAAACATATACATGGAGTATATGTATGCATGATGCGGCCATAAGGCTTTAGGAGTAAGTGACTTCAACCTACAATTAATTAGGAACCTTTAAGTGGGAAATATAGTTGGAAGGTAAAGAGTTTCTTCTTATTTTCTTATATTGGAGAAAGCCTTTTCCTCTCCCCCATGAGCAGCCGCCGGCTGCATTTTTCCAAGAGAGGAGTAATAGCTCTCCTATTAACCCAAGCCTTCTTAATTCCCCACCAACAAGCCTCCTTCAAGAAGTAACTTTCAACCTTTTTCCCCTCCTTTCAAAAGAAATCGGTTGAAGCAAGAGAAGGCTAAGAATCCTTCCATCTCAAGGTTTGTCTAGGTAAGGTTACTCTCCATAAATTTTAATAAGATACATCATAGAGGATTGAAGCTCACAAAGCCTTCTTTTCTTTGATAACAACCGTGACCACCACGGCACTAGGAGGAGGCCTCAAGGCGATAGAAGAAGGAGTGTGCCTTAGCAAGGGTGGATCATTCTCAAACCATTCAAGATGCAAATGGTAAACCCTTCATTCCTTCCCTAAGATATATTACATAATCTAAAGAATGGCTAACAAAAAGCCCTATGCCATATGTGATAGGAAAAGAAAGGGGGAAGTGCTTCTTGTGTCAACCAACCCGAACAAAATCCAAGGACTTCAAAGGCAAATACACTATACTCTTTGTGGTTTGAATTTGAAAGTGTGTGCATGAATGGCTAGATATACTTAAGATCTAATCTTAGTTGTATTATGCTAAGCTTGAGTGCTATAACTTTCGGCCTAGGGCCATTTGGGGTGTAAGAGTGAGATCTTGTTCCAAAGATGTGATCTTTGTGGATTATATGCATTATTATGTGTTAAACTAGGATGGATGTGTTAAAGATTCTCTCTTTTCCATAATGGGGGCTCACGGTGGAAGGGGTGAAGGAGGCATGTGTGATTTTGCATGAAAATGTTAACTTAGTAAAGAAATGGAGACAAGCTTTGACCTTGTTGTGTGTTATGCTTAACATACTCTTGGAAACATCATTTTCTTGCATGCACTGAAAAATGGGGCCGTTGGTGAAGAGTGCGTGTGTGCACCCAAAATTGTTGCTAAGTGTTTGTGACAAAAATGTAAGTCAAAGACACTTAGGAAGAATATATGACCACTAGGAAAATTACTAGAACTGGACAGAAACTTGGGTTGTTTTGTGAGACTAGAAAAGGGACCTTAAGAACTCTTAAATCCATTGATTTTTGGTATGCTATTAGTCCTATGTGTATATTAGATGTGAGAGTTGGAATTTCATTAAAAGGAGCCACGATTTATTTTTAATGAATTTTCTAGTGAGATTGGTCCTGCTGAAAATGTTGTACTGGACAGAATTTAAGTAACGTGTTTAGTAGCCTAGAAATGGACCTTAGAGGTATGCAAATTAACTAATTTTCAGTATGACACTAACCCTATGAATAAAGTAAAGGTGAAAGTTGGAATTTTGTCAAAATGAGTTATGGTTTATTTGTAATGAATTTTCTAGTAAAATGGGTCAGACTGAAATGCGCTGGATGGGCAGAATTTGTGTGCCATGTTGCAAGATCTGAAATTGGACCTTAGAAAAATGTAGTAATTGGTCATTACTACATTTATAGTAAAATTGGTCATTCTAGATTCAGTTTGTACCCGCTTTATGAAAAAAAGAACAAACGATTCCCTTATCGACATCGTAATTCCATAAAACTTGCATAACAATCACTTACGACATTTACGAAGGAGTACGTGCGAACCAATTGGTCTAGAATGTGTATTTTAATAGGAAATCACTAAGGAGAAGTAGACGCCACTAAATTGGAAATTTTCCAGCATAGCGACGAGACGTATCTAGTCATTTATATCACGCATTATGCCATGGTTTGCATATTACATGTCATGCATCTCATCATCGTCACGTACATGATTTACAACATGTCTTTTTATGTGAAAGAAAGATGAAAAACGTTTTCAAAAGATGATTTTGTTTTGAAAGAATGATTCCCCACCGGTACCATGTGTGAGTATGAACTTGGCCAGTAAGAAGCCGCCAGATCAGGGTTAAGAGGTCTGACAGTAGGCCGTTCGGGCCCGGAAAGAATAGACCCGACGAGTAGAAACACTAGGCCGTTCGGGCCCAGAAAGAATAGACCCGACGAGAAGAAGATGACGTTACCATTCAAAATCCGGGAATAATAGATTCGAAGGGGAGACGTTACCGCCTCAGATCCGGGAAGATAGATCTGAACACTCTATTGTTTTACGATGATGATGATTTGAAAGAAAAGCATGAAAAGATCATTTTTTTTCACCTCGACGCATCACACGTACATATGCATGCATGTTACATTCATGAAGGGACACATGATATTTAAGTTGTGATGACCTCGTAGTCCTTAAGTGATGATTCTTGTTATGTTATTCATCAATACAAGTTGCAGTCCTTTGATGTTATATTCTGCTTTAAGTAACGATTTTATTTAAGTTATGATCTTGCTACACTAAGTGATGATCCCTATCGAGTATTGGACTAAGGACATGTATGCTTCTAAACAGAAAATTTTTGGGGTTCGGTTCTTGTTCGCACTTTCAATTTAACTCTCGATTATTATAGTATACTTGCTGGTGACATTGTCACTCACCCTTATTTTTCCTCTCAGAGGTTGCAGAAGACAAAGTAGAGTGGATCGATGACGAACCTAGGGTTCCCTACCCGTGAGTGCAGTGAAGGATGGACAGATTTAGGAGACCGGACTTGCCAGCTTTAAGGGATGACTGATTTATGTGTTGAGATGGAAAAACAATTGCTTTTGTCACTTTCTGAAACATTTGATCTGGGTTGTAAACTTTGAATGGTGGTGATGATGTTTTAATTTCGAAGTTTTAAATTCTGCCACGGTTTCGCTTGCTTATTTATATGTAAGCGATAAAATCCATGTACTTTTATCATGGATCACGACACGTATGGACGACGCCTAGTACTCTCCTTAGTGAAGTACGGCGGGTGCACCGACTTCGGCGGGTCCGGGGTGCGGGGCGCCACAAGCGTCCCTGTAGCATTTATGACTACATGACTTCTTCGGATGGCTTTAATTGGATAGCAGATTCAAATGGTCAATTTTCGCTAAAATCGGCTTATAACGTAATATCTTTTGTTGACCATTCTTTTCCTTATTCGCGTTATGTGTGGTGGCCGGACTCTCATCCGGGAGGGCGTATTTTCATCTGGAAATTATGGTTGCGATAGTTACCTCTTGTGGATAATTTATGTACATGGATTTCGGTTATGCCTTCGCAATGTGCTTTTTGTCGGCTTGATTCTGATGTGCAGGACCATATTTTCCTACAATGTTTAGCAATACAGGCACTTTGGCATGAAATGGAAATCCTTTTCTCATGCCCAATGCCTCGGCAATCGTCTATCTATGCCTATCTCATTCGTTAGTGCCTCATTTTTTCTTCAAACTCTATGTGAGGTCAGTTATGAGTAATTGCTCCTGTGATAGTTGTTTGAGTTATTTGGAAAGAATATGCATCCATTCATTTTGCCACTGAGAATTTTTCTTATAGACATTTGTTTGAGGGTTCGTACGCACATTTACACTTGTTGTGCATCCACGCAAGGAAAAAAATTCTCCCAATCCATTTTCTCTTGTATTGCGGACAAGACATTTTCAGGTAGTGTATTGGGAGCTTCTTCCATCGGGTAAGTTAAACTGAATGTTGATGCTGCAGTGGGAAGGTTTGTAACTGCAGTTGGGGTTGTCCTGCGAAATGCGCAAGGAGTCTTTGTATCGGCTATCTGCTTCGCATTGCCTTCTGTGAGCCCATTGCATGCAGAATTATTGGCTCTTACCTATGCATTAATTTACTACGCAAGGGACTATGATCAACTCATAATTGAAACAGATCGTTGTATGATTCTTAATTATTTGGCCAATGTGGATCGGTATACGGGAACAATAGCCATGGACTTATAGCGTGCTACTACTTTTTGAGTCTCAACACTTCTTCGTTGCAGTATTGTCCTAGAGAAGCAAATCTTGCAGCCATACATTTTCATGGTATGGATTTCATTCGGCAGGTTTGCAATTATACACATCACTACATAACCTGCCATGTAAAGTTCGTGGTGTGATTGCTTTAGATGTCAATGTTCCTTCCTTGCGCATATGAAACTATTGGTCTCCTATTGGGTTGGCTATATTACTATATTATTGCCTGTCATTAGTTGATGCAGGCAACATTGGTACGTAACTTTTCTCTCACATTTGACCACTTTACTCTATCCATTATCGTGTACTATTTATGGGTTAACTATGTACTTGGTACACGAGCTTGAGGCTAGGGGTTGCTTTCTACATCACATGTTGCACTTTCAATCATTTTGGCTGGCTATTCATTGGGTTGTCTGTGTTCATGTTGAATACAGGTAACATAGGTACGTACATGGCTTCTTTTATCTTGGTTTCTTTACTTGTACATGGCATTCTTTAACCAATTCTTTTATGTGGCACACGAGATGGATGGCGACTTTTCTTCAGAGATTCACACGGATGTCGGATTGGGCCATGACTATGACATTGCACGTCAGCGAGATTTTCTTTACATGATGACCCAGACATTGCAATATCACATCATATCTACATAGGACAACGTATATTTTTCTGTTTTGCGTACATTTACTATTTCACATAGACATACATTTTCTGCATGTATTATTTACTCATTTCATGCATTTCAGTGAGAGGGTCTCCCACACCAAATGTAACCACGGTATTTCTCCATCACATGTGATGGTACCTTTATTAATAAAATAATCGGATGGTACCACTCATCTTTCAAAATATATATGTATGTATGTATGTATGTATGTATGTATGTATGTATGTAACTATACATGTAAGCACGGCAAAAATTATATACTGTCATATACCTCTAGTATTGTTCAAATATTGACCTTAGAAGAAATCAGCCGCCGTGAAATATATTTAAGTATTTTCGGCCCTTATATACTGTTATATACCTCTAGTTAACACTCTGCAAATATTGACCATAAAAGAAATCAGCCGCCATGAAATATATTTAAGTATTTTCGGACCTCTTTAACAAACTTACAAATTTCAACTTTGATTACTACACATATACACACACATATATACTGTTGATCATAAACACATGTATATACATTCATCTATATTTTTAAACATACTTATGTATAATCCAAGATTTGATAAGAAAATATAAATGCGGATTTCACAAATTCATAATATGTACTGGAAGGATACTTACATTGATTCGTATACACTATATTGAAATATCACGCTAGGCTTTTCCGGTGGATGAAACAAAATTTTTTTTATTTTCTTTTCCCGCTGGCCGTTTGGATGGTGTTGGACCATGCACCTGTGATAAAAACCACTATAGGGAGGGGTGAATAGTGGTTAGCATAAATTACACTACCACCCTTTGAAAAAATCCCCTTGGAAAACAGAATCTAAGACCACCTCAGATTCGAACCCGTTTTTGAAAAATTCAAAAATAAATGTATACAACTCCAAAATTTATGCAACTTTTCAGAATTTAACTTCAATGTGTTAGCAAGACTCTATCCAGACATCTGACAAAAATAAGATCATTTGACCCTTCAAACAAATAAAAAGATTCAGATGGTCAATCTTGACCGAATTGGACAGAATGTTGCTGATTTTGCAAAATGTGTTTCTCTTTAAATAGTCAACCAAAAGGTTGATCTTTATATCAAACCACTCCTTAGGATGTGTAGATGATGTTTCCAAAAGGCTCTGAACTTAAACAATTCCTGATAAATACAGAATTTAAGTTTTCTCAAAACTGGTCAGATTGCAGCCAAATTGGAGCAGTTATCTTGCAAAGACTGAAAGACTAACTTTCCCTTGCTCAAATCAAGTGATTCTTGTTGCAAATGAAAGTTAACAGTTTGAAGTATAACTCCACCAAAAATCATGAATTTTGAAAGTGTTTAGCTATTTTTTCAAATTGTGTGGAATTGTGTGAAAACTGCAGTAAAAACAGACAACGCAAAAATAAAGAAACAAGACAAGAACACCTAAGATTTATCCTGGTTCGGTCAATGTGACCTACTCCAGTCCCAAGGAACACCTTTCCTTGGATTTCACTATCAAATGAATCGCCTTACAACAAGAACCAAGCTTGATCCTTGGGTTATACACCAACCCTATTCAAGACTTGGATAATCACCTTCTAAGCAACACTTTGTTGCAACACCTTTAGCACCTATTGATATAGCCTTATATAAATGGCTAATCAATATTACAAATGAAGCTCAAGAGAGTTGTAACTCAAAAAAACAACAAGAACACCTTTGCTACAAAGAATGGAACAAGAACAATAACAAGAAGAAGATGATAGCTAGACAATACAACAAATGTTTGTGAGCTTCAAGTGTGTTTCATCTTCTTCACCATTGCCTCTATTTATAGTGTGAATTGAGCCTTGGAGATAAGAATGCACATGTGTCACCATCTTCATCATCAAGTCCAAATGTCTTCTCATCATTGGTTGGCATTGTACGCTTGGCAAAATAAGATAACATAATTGGTCCACCTTGGATACACCTTGTTGGCCGATTTTTTCCACCTTGGCATGTCTCATTTATCCTTTGCGAAATATAGACAATATGAAGAAGATAATACCTCAACTTCTTGGCATAAACATACGCATGTGAGGCTTTGAACATTTCAAATGAAAAATTATCTCCAAGAGCCACCAAGTAGCCGTTGGCTACTTCTTGATTTTCCAAAAAATAACTTTTGATTATCCTTTATAAAATGAAGAAAATAAGAAAGGCTAATACCACCAAAATATCCTAAACTCCAAGCACAAGAATAGGACATGTGAGAGATCCATTTTGACTCAAAAAATCTTCCAAGAATAGCCATGACCGTTGGCTATAATTCAAAATGTTCTCAATTTTTCCAAGTTGGCAACTTTTGCCAACTAGCTCCTTTTGATTGGTCCACTTGTCACCAACTCATAAAATTAATAACACCTCATACACAGCTGATAATACACGTTTTTGATCATACATATATGTGTAGAAACTCAAATATTCGAAGAAGAAATCAATAGATAATAGTTGACAAGATTATGTCAACGTGTAACACCGAAATTTCCAATATTTCTTCTTATATGTCGTGATCATTTCCACACCTTTGACACCATTAAATTCTCTAAATAATGATGATAAATATGTTCCCATAACATATATAAGAGGGTCTTCAAGATAGAAATAGAATGTGACATCTCAAATCGTCACATATCCATCTATAGTCAATAATATCATCATGTGAGAGAATAAAATAAAGAACCACCATATAATCTTCAAAATAATAATAGCTCAACTCCAGAATGAAGATAATAATATGCTCAAGGGATTCCTTGAGTGAAAATACCAGAAATACCCTTGGGGCTAAAATGACCAAAATGCCCCTGGGGTATGAAAACTCCAGAAATGACCCGGATGGTCAGAAATAATTATGATATCAACTTTTTCATGATAAATAGTATAAGAATACATACTTGAAATATTTTCACCATGTAATGTTTATACAAAACTCAAAATTCCAATTTTGCCCTTTTTGGTAAGTTGTCGAAACTTTCAAGGCATGTTAGTCACAAGACATTTATAATTACCAAAAACACATAATAAACATGTATAAATCATATAAAAATGAAAAAAACCATTTTATCACATTTTAGAAAATTATTTCAAAAAACCTAGACATCAATCTATCGAAGTGTCTTAGCTTGAGAGATCGATGTCTCACCGAAAGGTTCAGGTTTTGTCTTTGAACTACATCGATCGATTGAAGTGAGGGTTCCATTACATCGATCGATCGATGTGTCTCAGGTTTAGAGATCGATGTCTCACAGTAAGGTCTTGAACTTTCACTGTCTTGCATAGATTGATCGATGTGAGGATCTATGTACATACATCGATCGATGTGCAATAACATGAGAGATCGATGTCAACTTTTTCAACTTTTTTAACTTTTAATCACATATAACACCATGCATGATATTTTTATGTATTCATCACTTAAAATCATGACTTTAAAAATTATCCAAACATATTTTTCAACATTCTCCCCATTTTGGATGATTTTCAAAATAACCTAACATGATTTTAATTTCACAAATTATAACCAATTGTTTATCATAAATCTATCAATTGTTTCACCAAATTTGTACCAATTGTTTTAGAAACTAATCTCCAACCAATTACCAATTGTTTTCACATTGTTTTTAAAGTTTCAACTCTCATATATTTGTATGCTCCCCCTCAAATTATACTCTCCCCCTTAACCTATGCTCAACTTATACCAATTGAAACTTAGCATATTATTCAACAATTCAATAAACCAAATTATGACTTACCAACTAAAATCATGTTCTTATTCTATCTCCCACTTTATTTTGCAAATCATGCAAAAGATAGAACTATGCAATGGTATCGTAGGTCATCATACCTAACTTGGCTCGCAAGTTTTCAAAAGTGGCTTGATTAAGGGGTTTGGTAAAGATATCAGCTATTTGGTGATCAGTCCTTATATGGTTTATTACTATATCCTCATTTTGAACATGATCTCGAAGAAAGTGGTATCGTACCTCAATGTGTTTGTCCCTAGAATGAAGCACCGGATTCCGAGAAAGATTGATTGCACTTGTGTTATCGCAGAAAATTGGAATCTTATTCATTTTAATGCCAAAATCACTAAGTTGCTGTTTAAGCCAAAGTATTTGGGTAGTACACAAACTTAATGCTATATACTCGGCTTCAGTGGTAGAAAGAGCTATACTAGCTTGCTTTTTAGAAAACCAAGAAATCAAGTTGGTTCCTATGAATTGATACGTACCGCTAGTGGATTTTCTACCTAATTTGCAAACACCATAATTAGCATCACGCGTTTCTATCATACCAAAGTCCTAAGTGAGGTGTGTGTTTAAGATATCTAAAGATCTTTTTCACTGTATTGTAATGAGATACCTTAGGACAAGATTGAAACCTAGCACACATACACACACTAAACATGATGTCAGGTCTTGTTGCGGTTAAGTATAACAGTGATCCAATCATAGACCTATAGAGTGTGTCATCAAAAGGTTTACCATTTTCATCCTTATCAAGTTTGGTGCTAACACTCATGGGGGTAGTTGTTGGTTTCAACTCTTCAAAGTCAAACTTCTTAATCATATCATTAACATACTTAAGTTGGCTAATGTGAATTCCTTGAGGGGTTTTTTGATTTGGAGTCCTAAGAAATAGTTCAATTCTCCTATCATTGATATTTCAAATTCTGACTTCATACACTCTTCGAAGTCTTTTACTAAGGTAGGGTTGGTTGAACAAAAGATTATATCATCTACATAGATTTGAACTATTAATATGTCATTATCTTTTCTTCTTAGGAATAATGTGTTGTCTGTTGTTCCCCTTTGATAATTATTTGCAATAAGAAAGTTTGCAAATCTATCATACCAAGCTCTTGGAGCTTGTTTCAAACCATATAAAGCTTTCTTAAGCTTGTATACATGGTTAGGATTCTTTAGATCTTCGAATCCGGGGGGGGGGGGGGTTGTTTGACAAACACCTCTTCTTGGATTGATCCATTCAAGAACGCACTTTGACAACCATTTGGAAGAGTTTGATGTTGCTTAGACTTGCAATCGCGAGTAACAATCTAATTGCTTCTAGTCGTGCAACGGGTGTAAAGGTTTTTTATAATCTATACCTTCTTGTTGATTATAACCTTGTGCAACTAGTCTAGCATTATTTCTTGTAATTTTTCCTTGTTCATCCATTTTATTCTTAAACACCCATTTTGTTCCTATTATAAACTTGTTTTCGGGTTTAGGTACTAAGTCCCACACATTGTTCCTTGTGAATTGATTTAATTCCTCATGCATAGCATCTATCCATGATATATCACCCAAGTCTTCCTTTACATTATTAGGTTCTAATTGTGAGATTAAGCTACGTTTTTCAAGTTATATTTCTACGTGTTCTAACCCCAACACTTGGATCCACAATGATTAGTTCTCTAGGATGCCACAAGTTCCTAGATTGACTAGGTTCACCTACATCTTGTTCAAATGTTTCATTAGTGTGAACATTATCATATGTAATTTGATCATTAGTTGTATTCTCTTCTAATTGCGAAGTTTCTTCATTTATTTCATCTAAGGGTTCATGCATGTCTTGTTCAGGGGTTGTTGGATATAGATGATCAATTACAGACTCAAGTAATACATCATCATCAAACATATTCTCAACATTAGTTTCTTGTGTATGTTGATTTTTATCACTAACTTCAAAGCATGCATTTTCATTGAATTTCACATGTATACATTCAATTATTTTTCTAGATGCAGGATTATAACAACTATATGCTCTAGAATTAGTTGAATAACCAACAAATATACATTCAATAGACTTTGGTTCAAATTTGTCTAGATTATCCTTCGTGTTCAACACAAAACACTTACATCCAAATACCCTAAGATAATCTATTTTAGGTTGTCTATTGTTTAACAACTCATAAGGTGTTTTATTTAATTTCTTTATAATAGAAATCATATTTATTATATAGCATGCACAACTAACAGCTTCAGCCCATAAATATTTAGGTAATTTTTTTTCACATAGCATAGTTCTAGCAACTTCTTGAATTGTTTTATTTTTGCGTTCAACGACTCCATTGAGTTGTGATGTTCTCGGTGGTGAGAATTCATGTTTTATTCCATGTAATTCACAAAATTTGATTATATCTTTGTTTTTAAATTCTTCACTTCTATCACTTCTAATTCGTTTAACATTTTCTTCGTAAATGTTTTCAAGTTGCTTAATAAGAGTTACGATTGCTAATGGAGCATCGTCTTTGTGTGTTAAGAACAATGTCCATGTATAGCGTGAGTAATCATCTACTATGACATGCACATAGTAATGTCCACCTAGACTTCTTGTCCTACTTGGACCAAATAAGTCTGAGTGAAGCAATTCTAGCACATGACTAGTACTCACTTCATGTTTCGGTTTTAATGTTTCTTTAATGTGTTTTCCTTTAATGCATGTTTCACACATTTGAAAATTATCTAAGACTAACTTAGGCATACCTCTAATTAAATTCTTTTTAGACAATTTCCTAATGGTTGAAATTCCTATATGGCCTAATCTTCTATGACATAAATTCACATCTAAGTCATGTGATATCAAACACTTAATCTTAGCATCTAACATATTATCTAAGGTAAGAGTATAAATGTTACCATCCCTATTTCCTTTTAAAACTATTTCTCTTTTTTCATTTATTATATCACACGAATTGGGAAGAAAAAAGACATTATAACCGCAATCTATAAGTTGAGAAATACTAAGTAAATTATAAGAGAGATTTCTTACTAACAGCACATTTCGTATTTGAAATGTATTAGGGCCCCCGATTGTTCCTTTTCCAACAACTTTTTCTTTGTTGTTGTCACCGAATGTCACCTTTCCACCATCAATATGTTCAGGTTCAGTGAATAGTTTGGGGTTTCCCGTCACATGCCTCGAACATCCACTATCTAAAAACCATTTGGTTTTTAGATTCTTTGATTTTGCCTCCTCCTTGCATTCCTTGCGTTTGTCCTACGATGGAGACAAAGTTTTAGGTACCCTTTATTTGGGTCCTTGAATGTTAGGGGCACTATTCTTGTTTAGATATCCCTTAGGTATCCAAACTTGAACATACATTCTACGCACATTTTTAGCATTGTTATAATTTGTAAAATAAGAAGAATTAGTATATAGATGATCATTCCACATACGTGAAGATGCATTGTACATGTTACGCCATGGTTGATAGTCATTATATGATGGCCGATTTTTATAATGTGTATAAAGCATGCAATTTTGTTCCTTGAATGGCGCTATATAAGTGTGTTCATAGGTATTTCTATAGGACTTATATGAGTGATGCCTATACTTAGGTTCATAATAAGTTGGGTGCATTTTATTCTTTCTAGTTGTATTCGAATATATATAGACATAATTTTTAGGTTGTCTAGATGCAAAATTTGGCCTAGATGTATGTTTATGCGTGTGTATATTTGTGGGTGTGTGTTGTATTTTTGCCTTGATATAAGTAGAAGAAGGTGTAGAAGAAAATGTAGCAGGCAAAGTTGATTTTGTTGTATTATATGGCAACTTTGTGCTAGATGAGACAAACTTAGCCTTTTTATCTGCTTTTACATTTTCTTCTTTGTATCCTAACCCGGTTTTATCATTTCCATACTTTTGTGATTATATTAATGTATCTAACATATTAGCACTTGATATAAATTGTTCTAACATTTTTTCTAAGTTAAGTTTAGAAGACTTAATTGCATTATCTCATTGTCACAACTTTCTAACTTAGATTGTAACATATTATTTTCCGTTTTTAACTTTTGTTCATTTTTCCTAAGTGATTCAATTTTATTCTCTAAAGAATCAAGAGTATCGGTAGACTCTTGTTTAAAAGATTCTAATTGGTCAAAAAATTCTAAGTTGGACGTCTTCAACTTGTCATTTCCTTCAATTAGTTTCTTCTTTTCTTTAGAGATCCTCTTACAGTGAGCATGCATTTTTAGAAATTCTTCATACATTTCATCAAATGTCATGTCACTTTCAGAATCATTATCAGAAGAAGAACTTACCTTGTTGGATACAAAGCAGAGTTGAGCTTCCCCAGTTTCGGATTCTGAGTCGGATGAGTCGCTCCATGTGTTCACCTTCATTGCTCGTTTCCCTTTCCTTGCCTTTGACTCTTTTGTCTTTGTCGTTTGTGCCTCCTTGTCCTTGGCTTGTTTATTATTGTTGTTGTTATTATTATTTTTTGTTGTTGGACAATCATATGAAATATGTCTTTTTTGGCCGCATTCGTAACACATTAATTCTTTATTATACTATTTTTTGTGTTATTTTTCCTATGTTGAGACGAAGAAGAAGAAGAACGTTGTCTATTTCTCTTAGGACATTTCGAAAACTTTCTAAGTTTTCTTGTTATTAATATCAAATCATCATCTAATTCAGTATCACTATTACTGTGATCATTATTTGTATGTGTTTCAGTTGTTTTGAATGCTATTGACTTACTTGATGATTTAGATGACTCAGACTTCCGTTGGTTTAGTTTTACCTCATATACTTTTAGTAAGCCTACAAATTCGTTCATTTTTGTGATTGATTTCGTCTCTTCAATTGCCGTGACCTTTGGATCCCATTCAGCAGGAAGGCTTCGCAGCACCTTTTGAACCTTTTCATTGTTCGAGAATGATTTCCCTAAAGCTTCAAGGGCATTCAAAATATTAGTAATCCTCAAATCCATAGTGTTATGGATTCGTTCGGCAATTTGAAAGACTATAATTTAGTCATAAGCATGTTTATTTTTGACTCTTTTACACCACTAGTACCTTCATGCTTTAATACAAGTGATTTCCACATATAGTGTGCACTTGTGCAATTTGACACATATCATGGTTCAGAAGTTGTAAGTCCATTCAAACGTCATTGCATAGTTTTAGCATTCATGGACATTTTCTTTTTATCTTCCGATGACCATTCACTTTTATATTTTTCAACCTCTTGTGTGACTCCACTAACTTGTACAACTTTCATTGGAATGTACGGCTCATCTTCAACTATAGACCATAAATCGATGTCTATAGCCATTAAGAATAGCCTCATTCTTAGTTTCCAATGAACAAAATTATTGCAATCAAAAAGAGGAGGGCGTTGTGTAGACATACCTTCCAACTCAGGTTTGTGATAAACAATAGCCATTGTGTGTACTTTGGATTTGAGACAAGCAGTATATAATGAATTGTTGTTTCTTGGCTTTGTATTGTTCGTATGGTGTTGAATCTTGCTTCTTTGAGTGGTGTAGACCTTTCTCTGATATCAATTGTTGGACCGTGCCCCTACGATAAACACCACTAGAGGGGGAGGGGTGAATAGTGGTTAGCGGAAATTACACTACTACCCTTTGTAAAAACCCCCTTTGAAAACAGAATCTGAGACAACCTCAGATTCAGAACCCGTTTTTGAAAAATTCAAAAATAAATGTATACAACTCCAAAAATTATGCAACGTTCCAGAATTGAACTTCAATGTGTTAACAAGACTCTGTCCAAACATTAGGCAAAAATAAGATCGTTTGACCCTTTAAACAAATAAAAAGATTCAGATGGTCAACCTGGACAGAATTGGACAGAATGTTGATGATTTTGCAAAACGTGTTTCTCTTTGAATACTCAACCAAAAAAGTTGATCTTTATATCAAAACACTCCTTAGGATGTGTAGATGATGTTTTCAAAAGGACCCGACCTTAAACAATTCTTGATAAATATAGAATTTAAGTTTTCTCAAAACTGGTCAGATTGCAGCCACATTGGAGTAGTTCTCTTGCAAAGAATGAAAGACTAACTTTACCTTGCTCAAATCAAGTGATTCTTATTGCAAATGAAAGCTAACAGTATGAAGTATAACTCCACCCAAAATCACGAATTTTGAAAGTGTTTAACTATTTTTTTCAAATTGTGAGAATTAGTGTGAAAACTACAGTAAAAACAGGCAGAATGCTGAAATAAAGAAACAAGACAAGAACACCGAGGATTTATCCTGGTTCGGTCAATGTGACCTACTCCAGTCCCAAGGAACACCTTTCCTTGGATTTCACTATGAAATGAATCACCTTACGACAAGAACCAAGTTTGATCCTTGGGTTATACACCAACCCTATTCAAGACTTGGATCATCACCTTCTAAGCAACACTTTGTTGCAACACCTTTAGCACCTATTGATATAGCCTTATAGAAATGGATAATCAATATTACAAATGAAGCTCAAGAGGCTTTTAGCTCAACAAAAACAACAAGAACACCTTTGCTACAAAGAATGGAACAAGAACAATAACAAGAAGAAGATGATAGCTAGACAATACAACAAATGCTTGTGAGCTTCAAGTGTGTTTCGTCTTCTTCACCATTGCCTCTATTTGTAGTGTGAATTGAGCCTTGGAGATAAGAATGCACATGTGTCACCATCTTCATCATCAAGTCCAAATATCTTCTCATCATTGGTTGGCCTTGTTGGGTGCAGGAATTGTCCGGTGGCGCATAGGCCATGTGGGCCAAGTCACAGTCGAATTCCATGGGCACTTGTGTGTGCTAAATGCACTATAAGGCTAGGGTATGCGCATCTCCTATCACTAATTGGTTTTGGAAGAGTTGGTAGCGCTTGAGGTCCTACAAGTGGTATCAGAGCCAAGGTCACGGGTTCGATTCCCAGCGGGAGCAATTGCTAAGGGGGAGATTGTTAGGTGCAGCAATTTTCCCATGGCGCATAGGCCATGTGGGCCAAGTCACAGTCGAATGCCGTAGGCGCTTGTGTGTGCCGAATGAACTATAAGGCTAGGGTATGCGCATCTCCTATCATCAATTGGTTTTGGGAGAGTTGGTAGCGCCTGAGGTCCTACAGGCCTTGTACACTTGACAAAATAAGACAACATAATTGGTCTACCTTGGATACACCTTGTTGGCCGATTTTTTCCACCTTCGCATATCTCATTTATCCTTTGTAAAATGTAGATAATATGAAGAAGATAATACCTCAACTTCTTGGCATAAACATGGGCATGTGAGGCTTTGAACATTTCAAATGAAAAATTATCTCCAAGAGCCACCAAGTATCCGTTGGCTACTTCTTGATTTTCCAAAAAATAACTTTTGATTATCCTTTATAAAATGAAGAAAATAAGAAAGGGTAATACCACCAAAATATCTTCAACTCCAAGAACAAGAATATGACATGTGAGAGCTCCATTTTGACTCAAAAAATCTGCCAAGAATAGCCATGACCGTTGGCTATAATTCGAATGTTTTCAATTTTTCCAAGTTGGCAACTTTTGCAAACTAGCTCCTTTTTGATTGGTCTACTTGTCACCAACCCATAAAATTAATAACACCTCATACACAGCTGCTAATACACGTTTTTGATCATACATATATGGGTAGCAACTCAAATTTTCGAAGAAGAAATCAATAGATAATAGTTGACAAGATTATGTCAACGTGTAACACCGAAATTCTCAATATTTCTTCTTATATGTCGTGATCATTTCCACACCTTTGACACCATTAAATTCTCTGTATAATGATGATATATATGTTCCCATAACATATATAAGAGAGTCTTCAAGATAGAAATAGAATGTGACATCTCAAATCGTCACATATCCAGCTATTGTCAATAATATCATCATGTGAGAGAACAAAATAATAAACCACCATATAATCTTCAAAATAATAATAGATCAACTCCAGAATGAAGATAATAATATGCTCAAGAGATTCCTTGAGTGAAAATACCAGAAATACCCTTGGGGGTAAAATGACTAAAATGCCCCTGGTATATGAAAACTCCAGAAATGACCCGGATGGTCAGAAATAATTATGATATCACCTTTGTCATGATAAATAGTATAAGAATACATCCTTGAAATATTTTCACCATGTAATGTTCCTACAAACTCAAAATTCCAATTTTGCCCTTTTTGGTAAGTTGTAGAAACTTCTAAGGCATGTTAGTCACAAGACATTTATAATCCCCAAAAACACATAATAATCACATAATAAACATGTATAAATCATATAGAAATGAAAACAACCATTTTATCACATTTCAGAAAATTATTTCTAAAAACCCTAGACATCGATCGATCGAAGTGCCTTAGCTTGAGAGATCGATGTCTCACTGAAAGGTTCAGGTTTTGTCTCTTACCTACATCGATCGATCGAAGTGAGGGTTCCATGTACATCAATCGATCGATGTTTCTCAGGTTTAGAGATCGATGTCTTACAGTAAGGACTTGAACTTTTACTGCCTTACATAGATCGATAGATGTGAGAGATCTATGTACATGGATCGATCGATGTGCAACAACCTGAGAGATCGATGTCAACTTTTTCAACTTTTTAACCTTTTAATCACATACAACACGACGTATGATATTTTTATGTATTCATCACTTAAAATCATGACTTTGAAAATTATCCAAACATATTTTTCAACAGATGGAAGGCACCAAAAATGTATGTTGCCGCTTCTTTGTGTTTTGCTGGGGTGGCAGGATATTAGGTTTAGATGTTGGTTTTTTTGTTCTGTCATATGCAAGCCAGGATATATGTATATATAGATGACTGTAATTAGATTTCCTATTAGGTATATGTAATTTAGGTAAAGTATATCTTGTAGGAAGTTAAGTCTATCTCCATATCTCCTATTTCAATCGTTTAGAAGAAGAAAAAGAACAACAATGTTACCCCATTTCCCTTGAGGCTCCCATTTATGACGGGGTATGGAGGGGTAGGATGTATGCAACCATACTAATGTGTTAGAAAAACACAGAGGTTGCTCCCCAATGACACATTATGAAAATTGCATCAAACTGTGTCGATCAACTGCTACTTCGTAATATAAGAAGTACATCCACACAATATAAGAAGCGCTGCCAATTTAGTGAGCCCATTTTGCTTTATTTCATCATATTCCAAAGTCAAAGAAAATTGTGTCCTTATCTCCATTGGAAATGGAAAGAAGTCTTCTAGAAGAACTCCTGTATCTATATTTCTCTACTTCTAAAGCATTTAAATAGGTTGGTGTAAATACCTACTATAAGATTTTTACACAAACCTACAGAATACGTTATGTTAGTAGCGGATGCTAATTTTCCGTGTTGGAATAAAGGTTTTCATCTCTTCCCTTCTTGTGTATGTGCGTGAGCATTATTCTGTCCTATGTTCCCACCTTTCTTTCCTTGTATTCCAGTGTTTCCTAAGCTCGGCTGGCAGAATGATTTCACCGGCCTTGCAACTGCCAAATAAATTCTGATAATATTACGATTTTTGAAGTTAAACGGATCCATTTCAACGCTGGGACGAAAGAAATGTCATCATGTTAGTGCTTATGGTTAGCATTTGGGCTTCAGATTTAATTTTTGTCCAAAATGCCTTATAACTTTAAAGTCACGCGTGGTGTTTACATGTTTTGTGCCTAGAATACATACATGGCATGATACGATATAACACTTTACGCGACGCTTCTGAACAAAGTTTAGTTAGAAAAAATTTTACATGTGAAAAATAGTAATTAATCTTTTGAAAATATCGAGATGGCAAGTATCACTAGATTTCTCTCTCAACAAAGTTTAGTCCATTCATAAGGGTATGGTTTAAACCAATATATTCTTGTTTTATGGACCTAAACATCTGTCACTTAGGTTAACTTGTTGGTTGAAGCTGTTTTTCTTTCTCTCACCGTCGAGAATGAAATATACTATGATAATTTTCTTCATCTCCCTCACATGTGCAACAGTTTTCCTGGAGTCATATCATTCAATTCAATTCTATTTTTCCATGGTGGAACTTTTAGTCGATTAAGAGAAGTCCCGATAGTATTAAGGAGCCTTGTATTTTGCTTTCACCGCAAAGACGTTTGAGGAAATTAAGATGTACACGATTATGACTTCACCATATTTTTAGTCTTCAACGTTTGAGATGCGGCTTTCAGTTGAATTACTCGGCACATGTCATATTTGCTTAATGACGGGTTATTTGTTCCACTAATAAAATTTATCAATTTCAAGATCAAGAAGTTTTGAATTTAAGAATTAATCATTTTTCCCACCCAAAAAGCTTTCAAGTCGTTGTACGAACTGCCACTTATTTAATTACAACGATTATCCAAAAGTATTTTCACTAAATATTCAAATATCAGATGAATACTTAAAATAGCTAGTTTTCACATGCCCTAAGGTAAAAAGGAAAAAATTGAACTTCAGTCAATTCTACTTACCCAACCATGATGCAAAACTCAGATCCACTCTTCTTTGTCGGAAAACACAGATACACCACTATTATCCATTCTCTTTTTTTTTTTATCTCCACCACATATAGCATAGCGACCTGTCGTGAGTCTTAGTACTCAAAACAACTCATCCGTCGTATTTCGCTAAGAAAAATATAAGTTGTCGATAGAAACAAATTACAGGTCCGCAAAGTGATGCTAATCGATGTCAGCGGAAGTCATAAACTAAAAACCTCAAAATAGTCATTAATAATAAATGTACAGAGGTCTAGGCAAAACTAAAAAAATACAATGTTATAACGTAGATAAAATAAATAACTAAGTCTCCATAAAATACATAAAACTGAAATCCATAAATCATCTTAAGCAATCGTCAAATTAACCTCAAAATAGCCACAAGCGATCAACATCCCCACTCCAAGTCATTCTCAACATACACTAAATCGTAGCCCTGGCTGTCTACAAAAACATGAGAAAGTGCAGCATGAGCGACACTTCGCCCAGCAAGTAACTTCACCATATTTACCATGGGATCATATATGGAGAAGCAAGTGTTAAAAAATAAATGATAATATAGAAACCAACATACTTCTCATTCGCAAATAAAATTAGCATTTTACCCACTTAACATTAAATGACAAAGTCAACATATACAGTCATCAAAGTCAACATATCATAGTCCAATCACAAGTTAGTCCAGGTCAAATCAAGATGCAATTTTTCCAACATCGATGAAATGCCAAGTCAAAATAAAAATTTTTAAAATTCCAAAACCAAATCGATACCAAATCCTGTTTAACCGGTCCAAAGCCAAATAACCAAATCCAAGTCCAACTCGGTCCAAAACCAAATTTTAAATTTTCTAAATTAAATGCAATGTCTATAACACTTTCTCTACAAGCGACTTATACCGTAAGACTTACGACTTGTCCCCCAATAGTAAATAAGCCCCGACGCTCTATTTCAAAATAGCCAATATGTCGGATATCTCTAATGGCAGCCAACATGTCCGTACACCATGTCCCAAACTAGGTAGTTAAGTCCGAACACTCCGTTGTTTGGAACCAATCCGGTTTAATGATATTTCATCTTATAAGGGTGAGTTTTCAACATATGAATGCGATTTCAAAATATTTTGCAATATTTCCAAAAATTCCCAAAATTTCCAAAATTCAAATACAAATAGACCAAATAAACAAAAAGTCTATACTAAATTTCTCACCCCAAGCGCATACATATATACATATGTATACCCACACTCATACATGGCATATACACGTATATACGTACACGTACCTCCCTCAACCCAGTTTTTCACCCAACCCACTACCCAACTCACCTCATCTCACCTCCACCACCCTCGGCCCACTTACTACTTAGCACCTTAGACTCAACCCCACTCCCAGCTCCCTTGGCCCAGCCCCCCTTCCCCTCCCCAACCTTAGTTTCCCTCAACCCCTCCTCTCCTAACCCGCGCCCTCCCTTAAAAGCACTCACCTCCCATATTTTCTCACATCTAACATCTTAGGCAGCAAGCATGATTCATGTCTAACCACTGTCCTAAAAAACGTTGTCGTACGTGCCCCTAGACGCTGCCAGACGCGACCCAAGCGCCGCTAGTTGGCCGGCGTGTGAGCTTCACGCGCCGCTGCTGGTCACCCCCTCCGACCACTAGAATTCTCCTCTTCCCTTGTCCATCCTTATTCCATCCTCAAACTGTACAAAATTCCAAATTTAACAAATCCAAATGTTTCTCCAAACCACCAATCAAAACCCTAAATATATTTTCGATCCAACAAAATCATATCAATATTAATCATATTTTACAAAATTTATAATAAACTCCATACTTCTTCAACCCCCCTGGTGTAGCACACATAATCCACTCCAACCCCTAAGCATCTCGGCCACATCATACCCGACACAAATTTTATACATATGCAAACACCGAAATGTATTCATATGTACATATACAAATATATACCCCTAACACTATGTACAATATATTGCATACTCACATATCCATACACACACACACACACATAATTGGCCTATTCGACCGCTGCCCATACACATAGCAATTTCGGTTCTCGCTACATATATGCATATAAATTCGGCTTACACCTCGTATATATTTACATATACTCAATCATCTATGGAAACAATAATATGAATGCATGATCCATGTTTGATAGTCAAAATAGAAACATATCTTTTGCAAAATCATAGTAAATACTATTTGGTTACTTACATTGCTTTGATATAATATACCCTAAATGAATTCGGGTTGGATTGAAGCCAAAAATCCTCTATTCTTCCTCTCCTATCCGCTAGCTGCTGGGGTGTTCAAGGGGAGGGGCTGTTGTTCTTTTTTCATTTTGGTTTTTTGCTAGGGGGTGGCGGGCTGTGAACTTGTAGGATGGTAGGGTTGTGGTGTGTATATATATTTATATATAGTTATGAATAGGAGCTTAGGTTTAGGAAGGTTACTAGTTGATAGGGTTTGGGAACATTTTTAGCAATTTGAAGGAGGCCGAAAATACACTGAATATAGCAGAAAATAACTGGGATGCTAATTCTACGGAGGAAACGCGAGAGGCCTACTCTCGGGCTAAGGCGCAATACTTGCTTGCCTCAAAATATGAACTCTTATATTGGAAGCAAAAAGCTCGGGTAAAATGGTTGCAAGAAGGGGATGCTAATACCCGCTACTTTCACTCACTTGTCAAAGGTAAGCGCGCGCAATTAAGCATTCGTCAGCTTCGTGATTCACAGGGATCGTTGCTGACACAGCATGAGGATCTTATGAGGGCGGCAGTAGATTTCTATACAGATTTATTTGCCAGGGTACCGACCACAAATCATACAGACATATTATCATATATTCCATGCCTAGTCAATGACGCAGATAATACGATGCTTACCCAGTTACCTATGGAATCAGAGGTCAAAGACGCGGTATGGAGTCTAGATCCATATAGTTCGGCAGGGCCTGACGGATTTAATGGCCATTTTTACCGTTCCTGTTGGTCGATCATACATTTGGATGTGCTTAAAGCTGTACAGGAATTTTTTATTGGGGTTCCACAGCCGACGGTGATGGCTAGTGCACTGCTTACTCTCATTCCAAAAGTCCAGGCTCCCCAGACTTTTAGTGACTTTCGCCCAATATGTCTTACAAATTTCCTCAGCAAAGTTTGCACTCGTATTATTGCCACTCGTTTGAATCAGTTATTACCTAAGTTAATCTCGCCGGAGCAAACGGGATTTCTTGCAGGAACGGATATCTCTACTCAAGTGCTTTTAGCTCGTGAAATGGTGCATATGTTGGATAAGGGCGGGCCACAGTTATGTCTGAAACTTGATATGATGAAGGCTTTTGATCGTGTTAGCTGAGACTACCTCCAACAGCTCCTCCGTAAGTTTGGGTTTTCAGACTTTTTCGTTCGGGTTATCATTAATCATCTTGGTGCTACGAGGATGTCAGTATTAATTAATGGCCAGCCTTCGCCATACTTCCGTCCATTTAAAGGCGTTAAACAGGGGGATCCCCTATCCCCTTTACTGTTTATATTGTCATCAGAGGGTTTTAGTCGAGGGTTGAAGACTCTGGTTAGCACGGGCAGGATACGATCCTTTCGGTTGGGCAGAATCCCTATGGAAATTTCGCATTTAGCATACGCAGAGTATTTGCTTATCTTTCTGCAAGGCACTCAAAGGAATCTTCGCCGTTTCCAGGCATTTCTCACTACATATGAAACTGCCTCAGGACAAAAAGTTAATTTTGGTAAAAGCAGTTTTATCCCATCATCCAACATTTCGGCACGCCAATGTCAAACTATAAAAGGCATCCTAGGTATGCGTCAAACAACTCTGCCTTTTCGCTACCTTGGTTCCTTTCTTCACAAGGGAATCCCACGGGCTACACACTGTTCCTCGTTGTTACAGCATGTGGATGACCGACTACAGGGTTGGCATTCACGCCTCTTATCTTCCGCAGGCCGGTTGGTGCTACTACGTTCTGTCATTACGGCTCTCCCACTACATATTCTAGCAGCAGGCGGCATGCCTAAGTCAGTCATCCGCATGCTTGATAGAAAGATGTCCGCGTTTTTTTGGGGGGATAGGCATCATTGGGTTGCATGGAGCACTATTACTTCACCAGTTGAAGAAGGGGGATTAGGGCTTCGTAGTCTTCGTGAGCTACAACAGGCATATGCATGTCGCATATGGTGGCAATATCAGTGCCATGATACATTGTGGAGTAAGTACATGCATTTTAAGTATGGCAGACGAGGTGACTATACTCCCAGGCTACCAGATTCAGCAGTTTGGAAATCTATCTGTCGCATTCACCCCAAATGTTTATCTCACTCAACTGGCCTAGGCACATTTCTTTCATGGACGGCCACGTCTTCAGGGGAGTTTACGCTTAGATCGGCCTATGATATCTGTTGCACACCCCGCACAACACTACTTTCGACCACATTTATTTGGTTTAAACATCACGCCCCAACCGTTCGGCTATTGTTGTGGCGTCTTTTCCACTGCGCTTTGCCTTTTGAAGATTATATCGGCTCATATCAAATGGTTCGTCCTACTCAATGTCCTTTTTGTAAATCACATTCGGCAACTGTGGACCATATATTCATTTACTGCTCTCGTATCCGATACTTTTGGAGTTTTTTTGCTGCTGAGTTACACGGGGTACCGCCGAAATCTATGTCTTTGCGACAATATTTATTAGCATGGTGGTATCGGTCTAATTCTACATCACTAGCTGGAGTTTTGAAGATTGTCGTCCCTGCTATAATCTTCTCCAACATATGGCGACAATATGCGCAACTCATCTATGGGGACGCTACATCTTTCTCGACAGCCGCATTGCGAAATTCTATCCACTTTGATATACATGTCTGGACGATGAGCCTCCATGGGACTAAGTTGGCAGCAGGCCCATTGCCCATGCTCCCATGGCTCCCTCGGATTCGGGCTCCACGACTTCGGGTACTTAGGTGGCAAACCCCCCCTTCGGGTCGGCTAAAGTTAAACGTGGATGCAGCAGTTGGCCAACATAACGCTGCAGGAGGAGTGATATTGCGTGATCATAATGGCTTGTGCATCCATGCCCTTTCTTTTCATCTACCCCATAGTACACCATTACAGGCGGAAATTCAGACAACTCTCTTTGGCCTGCTTTATGTCCTTCCTTTATACCGAAACTTAATGGTGGAATCGGATTGTGCTCAAATGATCACATGTCTTAGAAAACCGCAACACCCAACAGGAAATTATCATCTTCGACTGCTTCACCACCTGGTCAGCCAGCACCAGCTTGTGTTACTTCATACGTACAAGGAGAATAATATGCCAGCTCATTATCTTGCCCAACATGCAATGATGCATCCTACAACAGGGCTCTATAACCGGCATACTCTTCCATCCATAGTCAAGGCTTCAGTGGAACTGGATCTCACCTCGGCGTCCTTGCGAACAGTATAATGGAGTGCTATCTTTTTCCCCCTTCTGCCCGTGTCATCACATACACGGGCAGACCCGGTACGTATAATGTTCCTATCATATGCTGCAGTTACATCATTTTTTTGCTCATACATATTAATGTTGTTCTTACCATGTTCAATGGCTGTTGTGGTAATTGTGAGCACAATTTGGCGCGCGGTTGCAACCCTACAAAATATGTAGTCTTCCATATGGATTGGCCTCACCTCCTTCTTTCTGCCTGCACTGCCTCTGGTGCAGGCAGCGCTGGTTCGTTTCCTTTTCTTTTGGTTATTCGTCGCACTCGGCTTTTTTCTGCACTGACGTTGACGTTCTCTTTGCACCATATATATCGGATGGCAAAATGCTTATCCGCTTCGCTGGGGCCTGTGAGCCAACTTGGGGGTAACCAGATTTCTTCATCCATTGACTCTCGGCTGACGGACGCATGTGGTGATCCATGTTTGCCTTCCGAAGGCAGACGTTGTCTCTTTACAGGTCTATCTGCCGGTACTTTGTTTTGTGCCGGCAGCGCAGGTTTGATCTATATACAGCACTCTCAGATTTATCCCTGTTTTATTGGTATGACTTACATCTCTCTTTCTTCTTTGGCTGAGTGGGAGCGCGCATGGTTGACACTTCAAATTGGTGCCCTGAGCATATGGCCCTCATCCATTTACTGCATAGCTACCCTCGTTGGAGGTGTTGATTTCTGGATAAAGTGGTACCATAAGTACATTGAAGATTACATTCAAGGCATTGAAGGGCATTGGCGGCGCTTCAGTACGGCATTGGATTGTTGGCTTATTTTTTTATGTTTGTATCACACACGGTTATGTTTCTTTCATGTATTACACAATAGAGACTATCAACCATCCAGACATATAAATATGTACACTTTTTCCTTCGCCGGGGTTTTATCCACAAGGGTGGTTTTACTCGGCAAGGTTTTAATGCGGCATATCATATATTGCCAGGATGTTGATAACCAATTGCTTTATCCTTGTTTCATTTGGTTGTAATATGGTTTTCCTCCGCCATAAGTGAGGGATTTATTCAATAAAATATCACGTTTTAAAAAAAAATATATATATATATATAGAGAGAGAGAGATGGCGCTGCCGATTCTCTCTGGCAATAAGGTTCCCCGGCGGCGCTAGCCGCCGCCGCTGCTGGATCTTCCTTCTCCCGCTGATTATACCTGATCACTCCCGCTTCCTCATCGCTATATTAATTCCCTGCCTTTTCTTCTGACGATTCTGTTTTGCTGCTGGCATTGCAAAGATCATGACAACCGCACCGACCTTTGCTACGGTTGTCACCGGCGCAGGCAATTCCGGCAATATAGACATTGCGCCGAAAACTGTTTCCAGATACAAAGGACTCCCGTTGATCTCTTTTCTTGACGCTGAAATTGATGCATTGGCTGAACTCTACAGGTATTCATTGGTTGGCACTTTTTGGTATGGCAGGCCACCTCTAAAAATTATACGTGAGGTTTTTGAGAAAATTGGCTTTCATCAAGATTTACGCATCACATTGATTGATCAATCACACATTCTTTTGACTTTCCGTAATGAAGCGGATTATTTGCGCTGCTTCTATCGCCGTTCATGGCATATTTCTGGCTGTCATATGAGGATTACAAAGTGGACAGTAGATTTTGATCCAAGCGCTGACGTGCCTATTGTTCCAGTCTGGGTTGCGCTGCCATCTTTACCGATTCATCTGCATCATCATGCAGCCCTTTTTGAAGTCGTTCGGCCGATTGGTACACCTTTGAAATTAGATGTCGCCACTTCAAATGGATTACGCCCATCAGTGGCTCGAGTCTGTGTTGAGGTTGATGTATCACAGGATTTGCCCCAACAAATTTATCTGCAGGCAAAGGGACGAATGATCTTGCAATCCATAGTTTACGAGGATCTACCACTATTCTGCACATCCTGCCGCAGATTGAGTCATGCAGCAGCTGCATGTCCAACTAAGGAAAATGGTACGGCCCCCCCACCGCCGCCTCCTCCTCCGCCACCTCCTCCACCAAAGCCGGATTGCCCACCCCGGCAACGTTGGACCCCAATCAAGAAGCGAGTGACGGAGTCGATGTTGTCTCAGCCCGAGGACGTTGCTGAACCATCTGCCCGTGCTAATCACTCCCCACCTATGACGGAACCACAGCAAGATATGGCTCACGCCATGCACCCAGACGTTGACGTTCCTCCATCGGATTCAGCCCATCCTCACGTTGCTGCTGCCCTTTCTGAAGAGGAGTTTTGTGATGATGCGGATCAGCAACTGCCCATTGACCCAGCCCACGTTGAAACAGGTCATTCGTCCGACACGGATTTGCCGATTGAGGGTTCGGCTGAGGATATTTCGAATGTCCCAGAGGATGTAGCCCGTCGAATGCAGTGTATACCACCCTCGCCGGATGAGGAGGTTTTGATATCACGTTTGACAGATAACGAGACTGCGACGGAGTTCATACCAGTAGTGCCACGACGCAAGCGCCGGGCTCGTAAAGATTTGCCACCTCTTCCACCTTCCACGATCTTAACACGTAGCGCTTCTCACATCGTCCAGGGAAGTACCTCTCTTTCTCAATGAATACCCTAGTTTGGAACATTCGGGGCATGCGTGCCTCCTTGCCTAGATTAAAACAACTGATTTTGGAGCATCGTTTACATTTACTAGCTTTACTAGAGCCCAAACATACTCCTTCAAGCATACGTAGATTTATGTTGCAGCTTGGTTTTACACATTCCTATGCTTCACAGTCACATCGTATTTGGTTTTTTTGGCGTGATGCTGAGTTTCGTTTACTTGCTACTCAAGATCAGGATCAGGTGGTGCATTTTACCCTCCAGTCCATTTCTCTGCAATGGATGTTTATATTTTCGGTGGTGTATGCCAAATCTACGACTACACAGAGACGTCCACTTTGGCAGTCGTTGTGTGACTTTGCTGTTTCGTGTCATTTGCCTTGGATGGTTGGTGGTGATTTTAATACTTTTCGAGCATTAGAGGATCATCGTGGTCGGTCTGTTCCATCATTAGCAGCATTACAAGATTTTAATGACTGTATCGAACAGTGCTCTCTCATGGCTCCTCCGCACCAAGGCTCTAGATTTACTTGGGCAGATGGGAGAGGTCTTGGCCGTATAAGGCGCAGGTTAGATTGGCTCTTTATCAATTCTGCCTTTCAGGATAGTTTTGCGGAGCTGCAGTTATCTCATCTGCCGAGGGTTGCCTCGGACCATATGCCATTGCTACTTTCGTGTTGGCGGAGTGGGGTTAATAGCAAGCGTACATTTTGATTTTTGGACGCCTGGTTGCATCACTCAGATTTTCATACTTATATGCAGTAGGCATGGTCATCATATCCTACGACTGGCGGTATGTATGGTTTCTATAGAAAATTATTCTCATTCAGAAAGGATATTCAACGGTGGAATATAGGTATCTTTGGAAATATTTTCAACAACCTCAAACATGCGGAGACTCAACTAAATTACGCAGAGGCAGCCTTGGATGCCCAGCCAACTGAAGATACCAGGGCCGAATATAATAGATCCAAGGCCGAGTATCTAAGAGCATCCACCTCTGAATTACTTTTCTGGGAGCAAAAAGCTAGAGTTAAATGGCTTAGTGAGGGTGATGCAAATACAAAGTTCTTCCATTCTATCGTTAAAGGGAAGCGGACACGCTTGCGTATTCAGAACATACATAATGTGGAGGGCCAGTTATTAACAGAGCCGTCTGACATCATGGCAGCTGCGGTCGCTTTTTATACTGAGTTGTTTGTTCCGGCATCAACGCAGAATTATTCTGCTATACTTTCGCACATCCCTCGACTGCTAACAGACGCGGACAATATTATGTTGACCCGACTTCCTACCGCTGTCGAAGTTAAGGATGCTGTGTGGCATCTGGATCCTCACAGTGCAGCTGGCCCGGATGGTTTCCATGGTATGTTTTATCGTTCATGTTGGTCGGTCATACATTCGGATGTGGTAAAGGCTGTGCAGGAATTTTTCCTTGGTATTCCGCAGCCGTCTGTTATGGCTAGCGCAGTAATTACTTTGATACCCAAAACATCATCTCCGCAGTCTTTCAGTGATTTCCGACCCATCTGTTTGACAAATTTCCTGAGTAAAGTATGTACCCGCATTATAGCGACGCGCTTGAGACTGCTTCTTCCAAAGCTAATTTCTCCAGAACAAACGGGTTTCCTTCCTGGGTATGATATTTCGACGCAAGTTTTATTGGCACGAGAAATGGTACATATGTTGGATAGTGGTCCTTCACATCTATGCCTGAAATTGGACATGATGAAAGCTTTTGATCGGGTCAGTTGGGATTATCTGGAACGTCTTTTGTTACAATTTCGGTTTTCAGGATTTTTTACTCGGCTCATCCTCAATCATCTCCGTGCCACTACGTTATCAATTTTGATCAATGGTGAGCCGTCACCAACGTTTCGTCCAGAGCGAGGGGTCAAACAGGGGGACCCTTTATCCCCTTTGCTTTTCATTCTGGCATCAGAAGGTTTCAGCAGAGGATTATCATCATTAGTGGCAACGGGCCACATACAGCCGTTTAGGCTTGGTCGTATTCCATTCGCCATATCTCATTTAGCTTATGCAGATGATCTCCTTATTTTCCTGCAAGGCACACAGCGTAATATACGCCATTTTAAAAGGTTCTTAACGGAATATGAAACTACTTCTGGTCAAAAGGTAAATTTTCAAAAGAGTAGTCTCATTCCATCGGCACGCCTCTCCACACGACGTGTTCGAAACTTGCAGGAAATACTCGGGATGAGACTTTCGGCATTGCCCTTTCGATATTTGGGTTCATATCTTCATAAGGGTATCAATCGCTCTCGGTTTTGCATTACTCTTTTGCAGCATTTCGATGACAGGTTACATGGTTGGCATTCCCGTCTTCTCTCTTCCGCGAGACGTTTAGTCTTATTGCGCTCTGTACTTTCTGCGCTTCCCCTTCATGTCATGGCGGCAGGAGGATTGCCAAAGTCTGTCATTAAAATGATTCACCGGAAAATGGCCACTTTTTATTGGGGGAATCGACACCACTGGGTTGCATGGTCCAAAATTACTTTACCAATTGAGGAAGGCGGCTTGGGGCTAAGGGATCTCAATGCATTACAGCAGGCATATCAATGCAGAATATGGTGGTTATATCATAAACAGGACACTTTATGGAGTCGTTATATGCATGCAAAATATGGACGAAGGGGAGATTTTCGACCACGCCTACCAGATTCACCAGTTTGGAAGTTTATTTGTCGCATTAATAATATTTGTATTTCGCACATAGCAGGCGAGAATACCTATCTCACATGGCAACCCTCGCCTTCGGGAGAATTCACTTTAAAATCTGCTTACGATATCTGTCGATCATCTAGACCAACATTGCTCTCAGCTAAGTTCATTTGGTTTAAGCACCATTCGCCAACCATCAAGTTATTGTTATGGCGATTGTTCCATGCAGCCCTACCATTTCAAGATTATATTGGCAGTTATTTGACAGCCCGTCCTACGCAGTGCCCTTTTTGCAAGCATCATTCGGCAACAGCTAATCATGTTTTCTTGTATTGTTCGCCAATTCGGTTATTATGGATGTTCTTTGCGGCAGAGTTGCAAGGAGTTCCCCCCACTTCTCTACCTCTACGCAAATATTTATTGTCTTGGTGGTATAGATCCTCCTCTTCTTCAATCTATGGGGTTCTGAAAATTGTTGTCCCTGGAATCTTAGTACATAACATATGGCGTTGCTATGCTAGTTTAGTGTATGGGGACCAGACATGCTTTTCTATATCTGCACTCCAGGCTACAATCCATTTTGATATAGATATGTGGGTTCATACGCTTCACGGTTCCAAGCTAGCCGCAGGGCCTCCTCCTCCGATATCATGGATTCCAAAGGTGCGCTCTCCGTGTCTCCAAGTGATTAAATGGCTCACTCCTCCATCAGGACGATTTAAACTTAATGTTGATGCAACTGTTGGACGCTACTATGCTGCAGGCGGAGTCATCCTGCGTGACTCTTATGGCGCTTGTGTGTGTTCCGTAGCATTCCGCCTGCCTCCGTGTACGCCATTGCAGGCTGAAATTCAGACAGCATTATTTGGATTGCTATATTTTATTCCATTATATAGGACGCTTATTATAGAGACGGACTGTGCGCAGCTGCTGCAGCGTTTACGTCAGCAACAGCCAGTCTTTGGCAACTTTCATCTCAGATTCCTACAAATGTTGGTTATTCAGAATAACTTGGATATTAATCATATATACCGAGAGGCCAATATGCCAGCGCATTACCTTGCTCATCATGCAATGATGTCGCCACTCACTTCCTACTTTACCTCCTCCTGTCTGCCTTCTATGGTTCGTGCAGCTGTCTCTTTGGATCTCACGTCATCGGCCTTGCGTAGGCGGTAATCACTAAGTCTTTCGAATGGATTGGCGCACTTTCTTATCCTCTGCCTGTGCTCATTTGAGTGCAGGCAGGCATGGTATGTGGCCTGTACTTTTTCTTTTTCTCATCATTGGTCTTCTCAATGCTTATGCACACATTATTTCTCCTTGCGCATGGATTACACTTTGCGAGGGCGTGCGGATTCTCATTGTAAATGGCGAGAGCCAAACTATCAAGGTCTTCAACATGGATTGGCGCATCTATGCTGTTGCTGCCTGTACTCTTGTCAGTGCAGGCAGCTTTGGTGAGATCAACATCTTCTTGCTATATTTTCTTAGTATGTATTTGCTGTGCATGAGTGATATATTCTCAGGTATTACTGCTGCATGGGCATTTTCGCGTCTTCAACATTTGCTGGTCGCTACTCTCCTGAGTTTCCATATGGCTTGGCTTATCTCTCGATCCACTGCCTGCGCCTTGGTGGACCCTAATAGGATACATTGGTGTCTTATCCTTATGCTGTCTCAGATTGTCTTCCACATGGATTGGCGTTTCAAGAATCTCCCTGCCTGTCTCCTACGGGATTCAGGCAGGTTCGGTATGTATTGTTATCTTTTGACCTGCATTCTATCCTGTTTCTTCCTGATTCATAACTGCCTCTTTATGCTTGCTCTCTCATGTCTTGGACTATATATATTGGTGGCGAGATATTTCTATTATACACTGGCGGACTCAGCGGCCTATACTCCGCAGCGTACATTCATAACTTGGCTGTTCTCCATTACTGGCATAACTACGCTTTGGCTTTTTTCTGAGGTACTCCAGGATGAGACAAGCTCAAGCAAAAATTTCCGCTGCTTCAACGGGCACACTCGAACCACACCTCTGGCTGCAGAATACGCACATTTATACTTAGACTCAGATTTTATACATCTCAATGATGGTCGTATAAATATGTACGCTTTTTCCTTCGCTAAGGTTTTATCCACAAGGGTGGTTTTTCCTGGCAAGGTTTTAATGCGGCATATCGTATACGACTGGAGATATGTTCTTATTAGTTCGTTATTTCATTTTTTCGCATACTCTGATGTTTTGTAATATGGTTTTCCTCCACCACAAGTGAGGCTTTTCATTAATATATATATATATATATATATATATATATATATTGGAAAAAAAAGTCTCAGTTGCACACAAGAGTTTAATGCGGAAACCAAAGAACTCTAATCCCCATGCTCAAACATTTACAGGAGGGTTCAGACAACTATCAGGTACTCCTATAAATTCAACTATGCCCAGGAAACAAGTTTAAGGCAGAAAATTTGAAACTATCTACGTACCATAGGAGCTATTGATGATTAGACTCCGCTTTGCTCGCCGGATCGAACAGCGTTAGCATCTGAAGAAACACGCTGAAAAATATGTTTCTTGAATTGCACTAAGATCATGGTCATGTTATCACAGCCCTCCCCTCCAGCTGATGGTGGCAGGCATGTATCAAGAACCTTCTCACACACTGCTGAAAGCTTAGTTTTGTTGGATATATTGAAAGTTTGGGCTTTGGTCCATTAAGAAAGTTGCAAACTTGGTTAAGCAACATACTTTGAGTTTAATTATGATTTGTTTTTGTCAATGAAAATCGAAAACTAATAGGACCTTAATTATCTACGTAACGAGTAATTAATTTTAGCTAGGCTTTGGAATCACTCAATTGCGATACCGGGTGAATGAGAAATTAATGCTCAAAGTAGATGAAAAACATGATTTAATGGGTGATGTGTCCTATTCTTAGGAGGCCACATCACCCTTATAGAGGAATACCACATTGCAAAATTGAACCAATTTAGCCACCTTATAAATGGCTAGAATGGACACTTTAGATGTGCCCTTGGGGCATGAGAAGTTTTTGACCGGAGGATAGACCTAGAAGGTGCCACATGCGCGCGCGCGAGCCACCGCCACCCGCCCATCCGGCTCGGGCTTGTGGCTCGTGGCCTCGTTCCTATATTTTCGGAGAAAATTTATTTGGATTTTGGATTAATTATTTTTTGTAAATAGTTAAAGGCTTCAGGCCTGGCTGCGCAGCGGCCCGGATGCTCTACGATTTAGGGGTCCGGTCCAGTACAAGCGGTTAAACGTGGTTGAGTTTAAATCAAGCGTTCCAGTCCAGTATCAAACGGTTTTGATTAGGTATTTAAATCAAACGTTCGATTATAGTTTAAATCGAACGGTTATGGTTTAAATCGAACAATCTATTTTGAGTATTTGAATCAAACGGTCTCCTCCTAAATCTGTAAGATCAAACGATTTTGATCTAATGATGGCAGAAGGTTCAGCTTTGATCCAACTACTAAAATTTGAATTGACCTTACCGTCCAACCGAATGTGGTTTTCATCTAACGCTCCAGGTTTAATCCTGTATTTCGGTTTCCATCTAACGGTTGTAATTTCAACCTTCTAAAACCGCCAGCGGTTTTCATCCGACGGCTCTAGTTAATCTACGGTTTTTTATCCGACGGTCATGAGTCCATTGTAGGATCTGCAAGGCACCACTAAAAGGGGGGGATTGAATATTTGGTGCGGAAAGTGTGGTTTTTAAAATTGTTTTGACTCAAGAACTCAAATTCTGAAAACAGTTTCTGTTTTCAGGACCAGTTTGAAAATGTTTTTAAAACTAGGTTGTAAGTCTTCAAAAATTCTGAAATTTTGAGAGAACTTAGACTCAGATGTTATGAGTGTCTCCTAAAAATTTCAGATTTAAATTCAACCTTTAACCCCTTCAAAAATCGTTGGTGGTCAGATTGCGCGAATCTGCCAGAAACGGTAGACTGATTTGAAAAATTTATTCCTATTTGTACGTAACTCCAAATGCTCTGAAATTTTAACCATTAACCCCTTATATGCTATATTTAAATGGGTTGAAACAGTTTTGAAATATGCTTTTGGAAAGTTAGTCAAATACGATCAAAGTCTCAACCTTTGCAAGCCTGAAAATCAGACTGCTCTAGTCTCAGAACTTTGGACGTTTGGTTGACTTATACTTGTCCAAAAGGGTTGAAACTTGTGCTAAATTAACCTTATGACGTGTGGCTATGATTCTAGAAAGTTTCATAATTTATGAAAAACGTTTACTATTTTTACGAACGTAATCAAAAATGATAAACAGCGCTGAAACAGAATATAAGTGCTGAAAGTAAATGACACCAAGAATTTTATACTGGTTCGGTTATAAACAACCTACTCCAGTCTTCGAGGAACACCTTCCTCAGTTCATACTAATCACACAACTCAAAAACACCTTACCACAGGGTTGATGGAGTTACACACCAACTCCAACCATTTAGAAACCTTGTATGATGAATACAATGCACACGAACACCACCACCTTGCAAGATTGAAGATTGATCACACCTTGATCGATCTTTTACAAAGATAAGAGAATATGTGGTGGTCTAAGAGAAGCCTATTCAAGTATATGAATGTAAGTACAATAGGCTTTTAGGAAAAAGAAAGAAAGAGAGTGTAGAAGAAGAGAGCTAGGCGTTTTTAAGCTTCAAGATTGCAATACTTTTTCTTGTCTTTGTTTTGCTCTTCTTCTTTTCCTTTTAACCTTGATTTGGCCGCCCCCCTTGGTGCTATTACTCCTCTTGAAAATTATCTACTAAGTCCTTGGGAGAGTATGTGGCATCTTTGTGACATGTTCTTGCTTACTTGGCACCTCCTCATTGGATGATCATTTAACTCTTGCTTACTTAGCACTCATTGATTGGTTGAATGCTGTCATCACTTGATGACTAGGAAAATCTGAGAATTCCACTAAAAACATGTGCCAAAATCACCATAAAACAATTAACATAACTTCCAAGATCATCACATAAATTAAGCAAGATAATTTCCTCACAAAAATGGACGAAAAAATCGGCCATAATGACAAATGCACATGCTGAAATTTCAGCAAGTGTTACACTTTTTGTTCAAAATATTTCCTACTTAGCATTGTTTTAATTCAAGAAATCCATCTCCAATTAGTACAAGACATCTTCCTCAATTTTGGAATAAAATTATACATCACATAGGTCAAAAAATCGACCATATCCATTACACACATGCTGAAATTTTCAGCATGTGTGATATTCAAATATATCACAATTTTAATTCCATAACTTATTCAAATTACTTCCAAATTGTCTTCCAATCAATCCACCTTAATCAAGAAGTAAACTATGCCCTCATAATGTATGAAATTCGGCCAGCCTATAATCCACATGCTGAAATTTTCAGCATGTGTTACGAATGAGATAAAATTTGAAACATTACCTTTTGTAGCTTCTTTCTTTAAGTCACCAACATTGTATGATTGATTCTTGACCAATCAATATGCCAACAAGGCTCCACATATGTTCCTTGGAATAGGCATTGCAACGTATGTGTGCATGTGCTGAATTTTATTTTTGCAAACTTTGTAAAATAGTGCACATTTAATAATACACACATGATATATTCCAATCAGCCCTTAATTTAATTTTCTAAAACACTTTAAGATGTATGACATATGTAAAAAATGTCTAGATACATGTCGTATGATGTGCCAAAAACGTTCCATGTGTTGTGTATGTAGAAAACCGAATTTTGGATGTTTATCGATTACCCGATTTTTCTCTAATTAAATTCCAAATTTTTGCACATGTTATATATATTATGTTACACATAATATACATAATATAAACTTTAATATTCAGCACTTGGCTGGTCTTAAGTGGCGCCATTTACATGTGACAAATTTAAAATTGGAATCTCCACAATTTGGCCTTAATGTGGGGTGATTTGTGTGTGCCAACATGGAATGATTTTATGGCTGCACATAACATCATACCCACGAAATTTTTGAGTATTTTTGAAGTGTAGGGGCTGGCCATCTATTTATGGCAAGTAGGTGACACGTTGGCGAAGTTTCGGTATTCGCCCGATACGACAATTTTTGGTTTAGAACCTTTTAACGTGTCGTATTTAATTTGTCATCACCATGACTTATATCATATGATATAAGACCTGAATATACTCATAAATATGAGTTAAGTATGGTGGTGTGACGTTAACGTACGTACGTAAAATTTATAACGTGTCGGTAGTATGTTGGAATGAATGTGTACGTGCCTTTTTCAAAACAAATCTAAAACTATATGTATTTATATATATATATGCGTGTATATATGTGAGAGGAGGAGGAGGAGACTTTCCTTTCTTAATCTTGTTGCCTTTGTGCCTTGTCCAAATATTGCTTCCTTTAATGAACTACTTAGTTTAATTAACTAAGTACTTCACTTAATGAACTAGTTTAGTTCATTAATGGTGGCACCTGAAAATAGTACAAACACAACAAATGTTTGCCATTTGATGTAAGCTTTAAAGCTTCATGGCTTGTTAGTATGGCAACATTATATATGAACTATACAAGGCAAGTTGTATGCAATATGTCATGCACATTTATGTCATGCACGTTTTTATGCACATTTAAATCATACATTTTGAAATCACTCAAACCCCTTTTTCTCTACAATCTCCCCCTTTTGATGATTTTCAAAATAACCTACTTTCATGATTTAAATCCTATCGCTCCCCTTCAATCATGCATAAATTCAAAATTTGAATTTTAAATTTCAAATCCACTCCCCCTTGATTTATGCAATCAGTATCTCTCTCCCCCTTAAATCATGCTTTCTCTCCCCCTTTATCTTTGAAAGACAATCAAAAGCGCATGTGAAGATGAAAAGAAAATCATGCATTTTGAATAATCTCAAAGGTGCGTTCTTAAGGGTTATTTATTCAACCCTTTGAAAATGTCCCTTTTGGTACCCAAATTTGGGTGACCCTTCTAGGTCTTCTAAAAGGTGAGAAAGATGATGAAAACGCAACATAGTATACGTTGGGGGCAAAAGCGTTTGGCCTTTGGCCAAGAATCCCATCATGCATATAGTATGGTTTTCGTTTTTGCTTTGCATGCACGGGGAGTGATCTAGATGCATTTTTATGATATGAATGTCGCATATGCATCAGTGGGTTTCTATATGGCACGTGATTTCTCTTTGTATGATAAGAAGCATGATGAGATGAGATAAGTGGTGTACTAGTCTTCTTCTCATATTTATATGGCACATAATTATACTTCGTATGAGATGAAGAAGAGATATGACGAGATGAGGGGAGAGGGGGTCTTTGCATTACTTTAGACGCTACGCATGCCTTTGATGTGTCTACTTTCTTAGACAAAACAAAGGATTACATGATTACTCAAAAACGTTGACTAGCACTCTAAGTATCATTAAGACTAGTTTATTCATCACTTAAACTAGTTTTGTATCTTGCAATGTGGTCTAGATACCTTTTGGGGGAGTGATTCATAATACCATTAAATCTTTGTTTGCGGAAAATGTGGTTTTTAAAATAGTTTTAAACCAAAAACTCAACTTCTGAAAAAAGTTTCTGTTTTCAGGACCAGTTTTAAAATGTTTTGAAAACTAGGTTTCATTTCTTCAAAAATTCTGAAATTTGGAGAGATCTTAGCCTCAGATGTTATGAGTATCTCCTAAAAATTTCAGGTTTAAATTCAACCTCTAACCCCTTGAAAATTCGTTGGTGGTCAGATTGCGCAAATCTGCCAGAAACGGTAGACTGATTTGAAAAATTAATTCCTATTTGTTCTTAACTCCAAATGCTCTGAAAATTTAAAGACTAACCCCTTATAGGTTGTTTCTAATTGGGTTGAAACAGTTTTGAAAAATTCTTTTGGAAAGTTAGTCAAATACGATCAAAGTCTCAACATTTGCAAGCATGAAAATCAGACTGCACTAGTCTCAGAACTTTACTTTCCAATCAAAAGCGCATGTAAAAATAAAACGAAAATCATGCATTCTGAATAATCTAGGTACGTTCTTAAGGGTTATTTATACAACCCTTTGAAACTGTCCCTTTTGGTACCCAAATTTGGGTGACCCTTCTAGGTCTTCCAAAAGGTGAGAAAGGTGATGAAAGCACAACATAATATACTTTAGGTGCAACTGCATCTGGCCTTTGGCCAAGAACTCCTTTATACGCATTATATGTAGGATGTTTTTGGTATGTCCTTGTGTTAATGTGCGTCATGTGTGATCTAGATGGATGAAATGCATGTCATGTATGCATCACTTGTTTATTCTCATATCTATATGGTGCAAAATTGTATTTCTTATGATATGAAGAAGAAGTATGACGAGATGTGGTGAATGCACTTTGGGCCTTATGAGAACTTTTTACATATGCACATCATACGACATGTATCATTAAATCATGCAACGTTTTTGAGTAACATGATTACTCAAAACGTTTTGGTTTTAGGTCTTCAAAAATTCTGAAATTTGGAGAGAACTTAGCCTCAGATGTTATGAGTGTCTCCTAAATTTTAATGTTTAATTATACACACCCTTTACACAAAAGATTAGTACACCACATGATATTTACATATGTCATACATCTTAAAGTATTCTAGAAAATTAAATTAAGGGCTGATTGGAATATATCATGTGTGTATTATTAAATGTGCACTATTTTACAAAGTTTGCAAAAAATAAAATTCAGCACATGCACACATACATTGCAACGCCTATTACAGCTGAAATGGAGCATGTGTGGAGCCTTGTTGGCATATTGATTGGTCAAGAATCAATCATACAATATTGGTGACTTAAAGAAAGAAGCTACAAAAGGTAATGTTTCAAATTTTATCTCATTTGTAACACATGCTGAAAATTTCAGCATGTGGATTATAGGCTTGCCGAATTTCATACATTATGAGGGCATCATAACATACTTGTGAAGGGGTTAAAGGTTATGGCATAAATTTTTCAAATAGGCTGGCCGAATTTCATACAAACCTAGTTTCAAAATTCGGAATTTTTGAAGACCTACAACCTAGTTTCAAAATTCGGCCAGCCTATAATCGTTGGTGGTCAGATATTCTCTAAACAAAAACAGAGACTGATACTACAGTTTGTTTATGCGTGTATTTATATATATTTTACTTACATTCATGTACTCATAACATCTGCGCTCAAAAGGTAATTAATCTTTTTTCTCGGTTTCGTTGGCTATGTTTCCTGAAAGTTTTGTAATTTTTTTGATCCTTAAACTTCAAAATGAGACTGATACTTAGCTATTTATGTGGCATCATTGTGACATGTTCTTGCTTACTTGGCACCTCCTCATTGGATGATCATTTAACTCTTGCTTACTTGTCACTCATTGATTGGTTGAATGTTGTCATCACTTGATGACTACGAAAATCCGAGAATTCCACTAAAAACATATGCCAAAATCACCATAAAACAATTACCATAACTTCCAAGATCATCACATAAATTAAGCAAGATAATTTCCTCACAAAAATGGATGAAAAAATCGGCCATAATGAGACTTGACATTCTGAAATTTCAGCATGTGATACATGGTGCTTTAATTCAAATTATTTCCAAATGTTCTTTGATTTTTCTCTTAGAAATAAATCACCAATTAGTAGACAATATTCTCATCAATTTTGGGAATAAAATTGGACAATAACATTGTTGTACCCCCACCGAAAAGTCATATTGTACTTGAAGACTCGTATAAGTGAATAAATAAAGTGGCATCCTTCAAGTGCATTTCACTAAGATTCCTTAGTGCTTCTTTTATTTTATGTTGATAAGCGAACAATATAATTCTTCAAGAATGAGATATGGATCATGACCAATTCAAATTCAATCAAGGGGGCCTAAGAAAATTTCGGCCACAAGGTTTGGAAGGGGCCTTAAACTGGTTTTTTCCCCAAATTGTAGGAGAGTTTAATCTTAAGGGCCTCCCTAAAATAAGCCCAAAATGAAAATTAAGGAGTTGTAAGTAGTGGGCAATTCTTTCCCCAATTCTTGAAAAATTTCGGCCCTAGCCCAAGGGGAATTGAGAATTTCCTAATTTTATTTTTTTTTAAATTAGAAAAGAGGAAATAACTAATAAAAAGGGGGCAAATACCCACATGGATTCTCATTAAACTCATTTGGAAAGAAATTAAGCATGGTAGATTTCCCCCCTAAAGGTCAAAACCGCCCCCCAAGGTTGACCAAGAAGATTACCATGGTTACTTAGTATTTACTACAAGGTTAAAGAAATAACTCTAGTTGGATAAAGTAACCTAGGTTAGCCATAAAGTAACTATAGTTGACATAAAGTAACTATAGTTGGCATAAAGTAACTATAGTTGACATAAAGTAACTATAGTTGACATAAACTAACTATGGTTGACATATAGTAACTATAGTTGAACTAAAGTAACCTTGGTTGGGCAAAAAGTAACTAAGGCTAATTAACTCTAATTAGCCTAAACCAAGCTATGGTAAACTCCCTTCCCCCTTCACTAAAGCCACGGCTACCTTCTCGCCAAGGGGAAGAAAACTTTCTTCAAAGCAACTCGAGAACATTCAACTCTCAAGAAGTCACAATGGAGCAAAGAAGACCTCCCTAATTCTCCATTGTAGTGCATGGCTAGTTGGGCCAAGTAATCCAATGTCTTCAAGCCTCAAGAACTCATCTAGGTAAGTACATGCTAAGTGCTCTAAGTAAATTCTATGTTCAAAGAAAGGAACTCACATTGGAGTCCCTCTTGTCTTGCCAAAAACGTGACACTCAAATGGTCACTAGGAGAAGATTTGTCAAGCCACTAGGAGGAGCTAACATCTTGGTGGATTGAATCCATTTCAAGCCCCATCCAAGTTTCATTGTGGTTAGGAAATTTTGTCCTCAATGTAGTTGTTTCTCTATTAAGATAGTAACTAATGTTCATTCTTCTTCCTCCTCTCAAAACCGTCGGCTATATGTAAGTTGGAGGAAGACTTCACTCCATTTCAACCAAACCTCATGCTAAGGAAGAGCTCTAAGATTCAAAGAGGCAAGTATATTCTAGCCAATCTTGCCTTATTTGTGAAGTGCATGCTTAAATGGCTAGTCATTATTAGGCTATGAATCTTAGTTAAAGATGCTAAGTGCAAGACATGAAAACTAGTTGTTATAAGAAAAGTGATGGTATGAGTAAATGATTTGTTGTAAGAATGTGTGTGACTATTTTGATATGAGTCATAAACAGTTTATTTATGGTTTAAAGCATATTATGAGGCTTAGAAACATTATGTTGAAGTGTGTATCTAATGGATATTAAGTCATTTTAAGGAAGAAAGCCGATTGGAAATGCTTGAACCATAAAAGTGAAGAAGTGCTGGAACTACTGGAGCTGGACAAATTTGTGTAGCTAATTGTGTGACCTAAAAACGAATGTTAGGAGTGTTAAAATTGGCTAGTTTTTGATGTGATGTTAGCCTTATATGTTTAAGAAATGTGTGAGTTGGAATTTCAATAAAAGAGGTTGTGGTTTGTCCTTAATGAAGTTTTTAGTAAGAGTTGGTAAAACAGAAGTATTGGAGCAGGACAGTTTATGTGACATGTTTCATGACCTAAAAATGAACCTTAGGAAGGTCCAAATGGACTAATTTTTGGTGCCTCATATGTTTAGTAAATATATGAGTTGGAATTTTGGTAAAATAATATGTGGATTGACCAGAGTGTAATTTTTAGTAGGAACTGCTCAGACAGAAGTACTGGAGCTGAACAGTTTTATGTGGTATGTTGTACGCCCTGAAAATGGACCTTAGGAATATTCAAATTGGCTAATATTTAGTATGCTCATAGCCCTATGTGTTTATGAAATGTGTGAGTTGGAATTTGGTAAAAGAAGTTGTGGATTATCCTTAATGAAGTTTTTGGTAAAACTGGTCAAACAGAGTTGCTGGAACATGACAATTTTGAGTGGTAAGTTGCGTGGCTCGAAAGTGCACCCTAGGAATGTGCAAATGAGCTGCTTTTTGGTATGATGATATTTTGACGTGTATGTGACATCTGTGAGTTGGAATTTTAGTAAAAAGAGTTGTGGTTTGGTCACAATGAAATTCGTGGTAAAACTGGTCATTCCAGATTCTGCATGTACCTAGCTGGGAGAAAGTAATTAGTTGACCCCCTTAAACTTATTGGAGTGCCTTGGAATTTTTATGGTAATTACCTAAGGCGTATATGTACCTGTTCATATAAAGAAACCAGCATAAAACCACCATTTTGATGATTAGCAACTGAGTTGAAGTTAGTTATACAAAACTGGAAAACAGGACAGTTTAATGTCTTAAGTTGTAAGGCTTTGCTCTTACTCATTTAAGCTTGAATGTGATGTTTGGCCCTATGAATATCGTTCCTTGGTGAGTTAGCTATGTTTTCATGTGATGGATTAAAATGAATAAGGTTTTATGACCCATGAAACTGAGGAAAAGCAATACTGCCCTGCTGATTTCACCAGTACCATTAACGATAGTATGATGTTTTGAGGTTGTTAGACTTTTTGGATTGTTACAAAATTTTTATGGTATGAGTCTGAGACTTCATTATGCATGTGTATGGCATGAACTTATGAAAATGAGAATGAATTGATTAGCACGAGGCTGTATGAACAGAATGTGATTGCTAAACAGTTTTTCCAGCTTAAATGACAAGTCTGTGCATGCATGTTATGATGTATTTGTTCACAAGTCGCATAGTGCATGTCATACATTGCATCATCATCATTTACATGATTCATGGAACTGATTTTATGAGAAAGAAAGAGAAAAAGCGTTTTTTAAAGAAAAGATTCTGTTTTTAAAAGAACGCTTCCCACCAGTACCGTGTGTGTATGTTCCTGGCCAGTAAAGACCCGCCCAGATCTGGGGTTAATTGATCTGATGATAATGATCGTTCGGGCCCGGAGAGAATAGACCCGATAAGTGATGACGTTACCGTTCCGAATCTGGGAATAATAGATTAAAAGGGGAGACGTTACCGCCTCAGATCCAGGAAGATAGATCTGAACTGTTGACGTTACCGTTCCGAATCCGGGAATAATAGATTCGAAGGGGAGACGTGACCGTCTCAGATCCAGGAAGATAGATCTAAACACTCTATTGTTTTCTTGACGATGATGTTTTCAAAGAAAAGCATGAAAGATCATATTCTCATTTTATCATGATGCATCACACGTACATATGCATGCATGACACATTTATTGAGTCATCGTGTAATGGCATATGATACTTAGACTAAGTTGTTATAACTTGGTAGTTCCTAAGTTATGATCTTATTAAGTGATGATCCTTGATACGTTACGAACTTATGCAAGTTGCGGTCCTTTATTGTTATGTTCTTTACGTAACGATCTTGCTTAAGTTATGATCTTGACGCATTAAGTGTTGATCACTAACGGGTATTGGATGGAGGTCAGGTATGTTTCTAAACCGAATTTTTTTGGGGTTCGGTTCATGTATGTACTTTCCATTTAATGCATGATTGCCTATGGTTTACTTGCTGGTGACTTTGTCACTCACCCCCTATTTTTCCTCCCAGAGGCTGCAGGGAACAAGGTAGAATGGATTGAGGATGAACCTAGGGTCCGTTACCCGTAAGACGTGCGAGAGATGGATGGCTTAGGAGACATGACGAGTTCATTGTAATCGAGGATTTTTTTATGTAATTGTGATGGGAAACAGTTACTTTGAGAATTTCTGTACTTATGATTTGGGTTGTAAAACTGAGAATGATTTCGTAGACGTTTTTAATTTGAGGTTTTTATTCTGCCACGGTTTCGCTTACTTGTTGACGTGTAAGCACGAAAGTCCATGCATTTTATCTTGGACTACAACATGTTATGGATCGACGCCTGGTACTCTCCTTAGTGAAGTACGACGGGTGCACCGACTCCGGCTGGGCCAGAGTGCGGGGCGCCACAGTTGGTATCAGAGCTGAGGCTCCAGATCCGGGCAGAATATAGAACTAAGTTATGATCATATTCAACTAAGTTTGATCTTAGATCTAAGTCATGATCCTAGATGAGAGTTGACCTTAGACTAGGATGACTTAGACTGGAAATTAGGGTTTAACCGAATGATAAAGCCCTAGTCGATGGCCATCTATAGAATGTAATCATGCCTGCTTGCATGACCATAAGATCGTATATGGATTACGAATTAAATTTTGTCGCTTATTCTGAATATTTATACCTTGAGTAAGATTTCGACACTTCGTGGTGCGGATGGCACCACAATTCAGTAAAATGACATCATCACTGTCACCCCAGGAGGCAGTAAACTTTACTAGCAATAGTTAGTAAGAACACGTATTCCAAGGTTTGGCAGGGAATTTAGTTCATAGTAGGCAGAAAGACGGTTAAGTAAAGTTGAAGGTAACTCCATGCTGATACTGGTACTGGATAGGATAAGGGCAAAACTCTAAAAGGAGTTTGTGAGTTCTTCCTCTCTCAGAACTTATTTACGAGAAGGGTTGAGGAATTTGACTCACTAAGACATGGGTCAGGCATCACTGTCTCAGAGTACGCATTCATTACTTTGGGACAGTATGTTCCTTTGATTATGAGAGATGAAAAGTTTAAGGTGATCAGATTTGTGCGCAGTCTAGACTCCCAGATCAAATTAGGCTAAGTCATACTCAAGGACCTTTGGTGAAGTTGGAGGACCGCTACAGAGCGGAATGTGATAGTAAGGGAACGAAAGAATAAAAGAAACGATTTAACGAGCGTACTAAGAAAATGAAGTAGAAGGTGGGAGTTGTATCCACATAAGGTTAGTTTATGCGGATGACAAAGAAACAACCAAGGTACGCCTGATAAATATGAAGTACCTATGTCCTCTGTTCTACTTCCTATTAACCAAGTATGAGTGATTATGATAGTTTTCTTTAAGTTATGATGAGTAGACCACACGGTAGTAAGTGAGATTATTAGTGATAGCATGACTAAGTATGACACCATGTTTAGGACTCGGGGTCCTCGTCATGATGCGTCATTATTAGCACTTGTACACATTTTGTTGCACTATATGGGGAATGGATCGGCATATCGTGTGCTATTAACAAGAGTACCATAGCCAAATGGGAACACCTTATGACATCACGATATGAAAACACTATGTTAGGCAAGCTATGGAAAATAGGTCACGATTATGAAAACCATGTTTTATGAGAACGGGCCACCTTAGAATGATAATAAAGAATTCCTCAAGTCTATGAAGGCAACTCACCAAAAGGGGCTTGCCGAACCAAAAGGGAAAAAGTGCATGGGCTTTTAAGGGAGGAACTTATCCGCCCCAATGTTTCGCCTGAGGTGCTCCCGTGTTATTCGTAGAAAAGAAGAATGGAGGCCGCGTCTTTGAGTAGATCATAAAGAACTCAACATGGTCACCATAAGAATGAATATCCTTTGACTAAGATCAATGATCCACTTAACCAGCTTTGGGTAAGCAATTGATAAGCGATGTATTGTTTGGGAGTCAGGTAACTTGCTTAGCGAACCTATATATTAGAGTTTCTTGTGGAAGAATTCATAGAAATGTGGTAAGATGATGAAGCGTTATGGGACAGTTTAGGAAAAGATCTGAAACAATGGTCATTTGGGAGGCGGAATAGAGAATCCCATAAGACATAATATTTGGATTAGGAATTTATAAGTTGAGGGTATCTAATACACTACAGCAGTGACGTTACAACTTGGCATGTCCTCATTCCATATGTATAACATGATGATCCAAATAGTGATACGTACATGTTGCAGGTATCAAAAGAGGAAACAAGGATTTAGGATGAACAAGAAACATCTCAAATGTCATAAAGGGAACATAAGTTTCAAAGGAGAAACCACAACTTCTAGTTCGATTTTATGAAATGATCGCAAAAAGTAAAAGTTATTACATAGTAAGGCGATCAGCGAGACAAATGAATGTACCACTTACCTTATGAAGAGCTTGGTATGTGTACCTTATTGGAATTATTCGGAAAGACGTTGGATGCTGTTTCATACGTAAGATGACCGTTACATGATTACTAAAGGGATGTTTACAGAAAGGAACTAATGGTCTATATCCCAGAGTTAATAATATCTGACAAGTTTTTCACATTTTATGAAAAGGAAATTATAAGCCTGTTATGATCAGGATTACACGGAATGGATTTCATTATCAAGTACATAGTATAAAGATTGCAAGTGCTCAAGATATGAGATAGGTTATGATAACACCTCTAGAGAATTAGAATAAGTTCCGATGAGACCTCTAAGATGAATTGGACAAAGCAGTTCTGAGGGAGCTAAATAGACGATTTATGCTATCTTATTTACCTAAGGAAGAAGCCACATGGGAAACGGAAGAAAACATGAGGAGTAGACGCCCCATCTTGTTGACTAGCCTGAAGTTTCGAGGACAAAACTTATATTAAGAGGGGGAGAATGTTGTACCCCGCCGAAAAGTCATATTGCACTTGAAGACTCGTATAAGTGAATAAATAAAGTGGCATCCTTCAAGTTCATTTCACTAAGATTCCTTAGTGCTTCTTTTATTTTATGTTGATGAGCAAACAATATAATTCTTCAAGAAAGAGATATGGATCATGACCAATTCAAATTCACCCAAGGGGGCTTAAGAAAATTTCGGCCACAAGGTTTGGAAAGGGCCTTAAAGGGGTTTTTTCCCCAAATTATAGGAGAGTTTAATCTTAAGGGCCTCCCTAAAATAAGCCCAAAATGAAAATTAAGGAGTTGTAAGTAGTGGGCAATTCTTTCCCCTATTATTGGAAAATTTCGGCCCTAGCCCAAGGAGAATTGAGAATTTCCTAATTTTATTTTTTTAAAAGCAAGAAAAGGGGAAATAACTAATAAAAAGGGGCAAATACTCACATGGCTTCTAATTAAACTCATTTGGAAAGAAATTAAGCATGGTAGATTCCCCTCCGCAAAGGTTAAAACCGCCGCCCCCTCCCCCCCCCCCATGGTTGACCAAGAAGATTACCATGGTTACTTAATATTTACTACAAGGTTAAGGAAATAACTCTAGTTGGATAAAGTAACCTAGGTTAGACATAAATTAACTATAGTTGACATAAAGTAACTATAGTTGGCATAAAGTAACTATAGTTGACATAAATTAACTATAGTTGACATAAAGTAACTATGAGTGACATAAAGTAACTATAGTTGAACTAAAGTAACCTTGGTTGGGCAAAAAGTAACTAAGGCTAATTAACTCTTATTAGCCTAAACCAAGCTATGGTAAACTCCCTTCCCCCTTCATTAAACCCACGGCTACCTTCTTGCCAAGGGGAAGAAAACTTTCTTCAAAGCAACTCTAGAACATTCAACTCTCAAGAAGTCACAATGGAGCAAAGAAGACCTCCCTAATTCTCCATTGTAGTGCACGGCTAGTTGAGCCAAGTAATCCAAGGTCTTCAAGCCTCAAGAACTCATCTAGGTAAGTACATGCTAAGTGCTCTAAGTAAATTCTATGTTCAAAGAAAGGAACTCACATTGGAATCCCTCTTGTCTTGCCAAAAACGTGACACTCAAATGGTCACTAGGAGAAGATTTGTCAAGCCACTAGGAGGAGCTAACATCTTGGTGGATTGAATCCATTTCAAGCCCCATCCAAGTTTCATTGTGTTAAGGAAATTTTGTCCTCAATGTAGTTGTTTCTCTATTAAGATAGTAACTAATGTTCATTCTTCTTCCTCCTCTCAAAACCGCGGGCTATATGTAAGTTGGAGGAAGACTTCACTCCATTTCAACAAAGGCTCATGCTAAGGAAGAGCTCTAAGATTCAAAGAGGCAAGTATACTCTAGCCAATCTTGCCTTATTTGTGAAGTGCATGCTTGAATTGCTAGTCATTATTAGGCTATGAATCTTAGTTAAAGATGCTAAGTACAAGACATGAAAACTAGTTGTTATAAGAAAAGTGATGGTATGAGTAAATGATTTGTTGTAAGAATGTGTGTGACTATTTTGATATGAGTCATAAACAGTTTATTTATGGTTTAAAGCATATTATGAGGCTTGGAAACATTATGTTGAAGTGTTTATCTAATGGATATTAAGTCATTTTAAGGAATAAAGCCGATTGGAAATGCTTGAACCATAAAAGTGAAGAAGTGCTGGAACTACTGGAGCTGAAAAGATTTGTGTAGCTAATTGTGTGACCTGAAAACAAATGTTAGGAGTGTTCAAATTGGCTAGTTTTTGGTGTGATGTTAGCCTTATATGTTTATGAAATGTGTGAGTTGTATTTTCAATAAAAGAGGTTGTGGTTTGTCCTTAATGAAGTTTTTAGTAAGAGTTGGTAAAACAGAAGTATTGGAGCAGGACAGTTTATGTGACATGTTTCACGACCTGGAAATGAAACTTAGGAAGGTCCAAATGGACTAATTTTTTTGTATGGTGATAGCATCATATGTGTAGTTAATATGTGAGTTGGAATTTTGGTAAAAGAATATGTGGATTGACCAAAGTGTAATTTTTAGTAGGAACTGCTCAGACAGAAGTACTGGAGCTGAACAGTTTTATGTGGTATGTTGTACGCCCTGAAAATGGACCCTAGGAATATTCAAATTGGCTAATCTTTCATATGCTCGTAGCCCTATGTGTTTATGAAATGTGTGAGTTGGTATTTTGGTAAAAGAAGTTGTGGATTATCCTTAATGAAGTTTTTGGTAAAACTGGTCAAACAGAGTTGCTGGAACAGAACAGTTTTGGGTGGTAAGTTGCGTGGCTCGAAAGTGCACCTTAGGAATGTGCAATTGAGCTGATTTTGGATATGATGATAGTTTGACGTGTGTATGACATCTGTGAGTTAGAATTTTAGTAAAAAGAGTTGTGGTTTGGTCACAATAAAATTCGTGGTAAAACTGGTCATTCCAGATTCAGCATGTATCTAGCTGGGAGAAAGTAATTAGTTCACCCCCTTAAACTTATTGGAATGCCTTGGAATTTTTATGGTAATTACCTAAGGCATATATGTACCTGTTCATGTAAATAAACTAGCATAAAACCACCATTTTGATGATTAGCAACTGAGTTGAAGTTAGTTGTACAAAACTGGAAAACAGGACAGTTTAATGTCTTAAGTTGTAAGGCTTTGCTCTTACTCATTTAAGCTTGAATGTGATGTTTGGCCCTATGAATATCGTTCCTTGGTGAGTTAGCTATATTTTCAGGTGATGGATTAAAATGAATAAGGTTTTATGACCCGTGAAACTGAGGAAAAGCGATACTGCCCTGCTGATTTCAGCAGTACCATTAACGATAGTATTATGTTTTGAGGTCGTTAGACTTTTCGGATTGTTACGAAATTTTTATGGTATGAGTCTGAGACTTCATTGTGCATGTGTATGGCATGAACTTATGAAAATGAGCACGAATTGATTAGCACGAGGCTGTATGAACAGAATTTGATTGCTGAACAGTTTTCCCAGCTTAAATGACAAGTCCGTGCATGCATGTTATGATGTATTTGTTCACAAGTCACATAGTGCATGTCATACATTGCATCATCGTCATTTACATGATTCATGGAACTGATTTTATGAGAAAGAAAGATGAAAAGCGTTTTTTTTAAGAAAAGATTCTGTTTTTAAAAGAACGCTTCCCACCGGTACTATGTGTGTATGTTCCTGGCCACTAAAGACCTGTCCAGATCCGGGGTTAATTGATCTGATGATAATGACCGTTCGGGCCCGGAGAGAATAGACCCGATAAGTGATGACGTTACCGTTCCGAATCCAGGAATAATAGATTCGAAGGGGAGACGTTGCCGCCTCAGATCCGGGAAGATAGATTTGAACTGTTGACGTTACCGTTCCGAATCCAGGAATAATAGATTCGAAGGGGAGACATGACCGTCTCAGATCCGGAAAGATAGATCTGAACACTCTATTGTTTCCTTGACGATGATGTTTTCAAAGAAAAGCATGAAAGATCATATTCTCATTTTATCATGATGCATCACACGTACATATGCATGCATGACACATTTATTGAGTCATCGTGTAGTGGCATATGATACTTAGACTGAGTTGTTATAACTTGATAGTTCCTAAGTTATGATCTTATTAAGTGATGATCCTTGATACATTACGAACTTATGCAAGTTGCAGTCCTTTATTGTTATGTTCTTTAAGTAACGATCTTGCTTAAGTTATAATCTTGACGCCTTAAGTTTTGATCACTAACGGGTATTGGATGGAGGTCAGGTATGTTTCTAAACCGAATTTTTTTGGGGTTCGGTTCATGTATGTACTTTCCATTTGATGCATGATTGCCTATGGTTTACTTGCTGGTGACTTTGTCACTCACCCCCTATTTTTCCTCCCAGAGGCTGCAGGGAACAAGGTAGAATGGATTGAGGATGAACCTATGGTCCCTTACCCGTAAGACGTGCGAGAGATGGATGGCTTAGGAGACATGACGAGTTGATTGTAATCGAGGATTTTTTTTTATGTAACTGTGATGGGAAACAGTTACTTTGAGAATTTCCATACTTATGATTTGGGTTATAAAACTGAGAATGATTTCGTAGACGTTTTTAATTTGAGGTTTTTATTCTGCCACGATTTTGCTTACTTGTTGACGTGTAAGCACGAAAGTCCATGCATTTTATCATGGACTACAACATGTTATGGATCGACGCCTGGTACTCTCCTTAGTGAAGTACGGCGGATGCACCGACTCCGGCTGGGCCAGGGTGCGGGCCGCCACAAACATGGCCAAGAAATCGTTGGTGGTGAGATATTCTCAAAACAAAAACTGAGACTAATACTACAGTTTGTTTATGCGTGTATTTATATATATTGTACCTACATTCATGTACTTATAACATCTACGCTCAAAAGGTAATTTATCTTTTTCTTCGGTTTCGTTGGCTATGTTTCCTGAAAGTTTCATAATTTTTTTGATCCTTAAACTTCAAACTGAGACTGATACTTAGTTACTTATGTGGCATCATTGTGACATGTTCTTGCTTACTTGGCACCTCCTCATTGGATGATCATTTAACTCTTGCTTACTTGGCACTCGTTGATTGGTTGAATGTTGTCATCACTTGATGACTAGGAAAATCTGAGAATTCCACTAAAAACAGTGCTGAAACATACTTGGGTGATCCTTCTCGGTCTAGAAAATGGCAAGAATGAAGGTGCCAGTTATAAAATGTTTTTTAAAACTAGGTTCTAGGTCTTCAGATTTAAATTCAACCTTTAACCCCTTCAAAAATCGTTGGTGGTCAGATTGCGCCAATCTGCCAGAAACGGTAGTTTGATTTGAAAAATTTATTCCTATTTTTACGTAACTCCAAATGCTCTGAAATTTTAACCACCAACCCCTTATATGTTATATTTAAATGGGTTTAAACAGTTTTGAAATATTCTTTTGGGAAGTTAGTCAAATACGATCAAAGTCTCAACCTTTGAAAGCCTGAAAATCAGACTGCACTCGTCTCAGAACTTTAGACGTTTGGTTGACTTATACTTGTCCAAAAGGGTTGAAACTTGTGCTAAATTAACCTTAAGATGTGTGGCTATGATTCTGGAAAGTTTCGTAATTTTTGAAAACGTTTACTTTTTTTACGAACGTAATCAAAAATGATAAACAGTGCTGAAACAGAATATAAGTGCTGAAAGTAAATGACACCAAGAATTTTATACTGGTTCGGTTATAAACAACCTACTCCAGTCTTCGAGGAACACCTTCCTCGGTTCACACTAATCACACAACTCAAAAACACCTTACCACAGGGTTGATGGAGTTACACACCAACTCCAACCCTTTACAAACCTTGTATGATGAATACAATGCACACGAACACCACCACCTTGCAAGATTGAAGATTGATCACACCTTGATCGATCTTTTACAAAGATAAGAGAATATGTGGTGGTCTAAGAGAAGCCTATTCAAGTATATGAATGTAAGTACAATAGGCTTTTAGGAAGAAGAAAGAAAGAGAGTGTAGAAGAAGAGAGCTAGGCGTTTTTAAGCTTCAAGATTGCAATACTTTTTCTTGTCTTTGTTTTGCTCTTCTTCTTTTCCTTTTAACCTTGATTTGGCCGCCCCCCTTGGTACTATTACTCCTCTTCAAAATTATCTTCTAAGTCCTTGGGAGAGTATGTAGCATCATTATGACATGTTCTTGCTTACTTGGCACCTCCTCATTGGATGATCATTTAACTCTTGCTTACTTGGCACTCATTGATTGATTGAATGCTGTCATCACTTGATGACTAGGAAAATCTGAGAATTCCACTAAAAACATGTGTCAAAATCACCATAAAACAATTACCATAACTTCCAAGATCATCACATAAATTAGGCAAGATAATTTCCTCACAAAAATGGATGAAAAAATTGGCTATAATGACAAATGCACATGCTGAAATTTTAGCAAGTGTTGAATACACTTTTTGTTCAAAATATTTCCTATTTAGCATTGTTTTAATTCAAGAAATCCATCTCCATTTAGTACAAGACATCTTCCTCAATTTTGGAATAAAATTATACATCACATAGGTCAAAAAATCGGCCATATCCATTACTACACATGCTGAAATTTTCAGCATGTGTGATATTCAAATATATCACAATTTTAATTCCATAACTTATTCAAATTACTTCCAAATTGTCTTCCAATCAATCCACCTTAATCAACAAGTAAACTATGCCCTCATAATGTATGAAATTCGGCCAGCCTATAATCCACATGCTGAAATTTTCAACATGTGTTACAAATGAGATAAAATTTGAAACATTACCTTTTGTAACTTCTTTCTTTAAGTCACCAACATTGTATGATTGATTCTTGACCAATAAATATGCCAACAAGGCTCCACATATGCTCCATTTCAGCTGGAATAGGCGTTGCAATGTATGTGTGCATGTGCTGAATTTTATTTTTGCAAACTTTGTAAAATAGTGCACATTTAATAATACACACATGATATATTCCAATCAGCCCTTAATTTAATTTTCTAGAACACTTTAAGATGTATGGCATATGTAAAAAGCGTCTAGATACATGTCGTATGATGTGCCAAAAACGTTCCATGTGTTGTGTGCGTAGAAAACCGAATTTTCGATGTTTATCGATTACCCGATTTTTCTCTAATTAAATTCCAAATTTTTGCACATGTTATATATATTATGTTACACATAATATACATAATATAAACTTTAATATTCAGAACTTGGCTGGTCTTAAAGTGGCGCCATTTACATGTGTCAAAATTAGAATTGGAATCTCCATAATTTGGCCTTAATGCGGGGTGATTTGTGTGTGCCAACATGGAATGATTTTATGGATGCACATAACATCATACCCACGAAAGTTTTGAGTATTTTTTAAGTGTAGGGGCTGGTCATCTATTTATGGCAAGTACGTGACACATTGGCGAAGTTTCGGTATTCGCCCGATACTACAATTTTTGGTTTAGAACCTTTTAACGTGTCGTATTTAATTTGTCATCACCATGACTTATATCATATGATGTAAGACCTGAATATACTCATAAATATGAGTTAAGTATGGTGGTGTGACGTGTACGTACGTACGTAAAATATATAACGTGTCGGTAGTACGTTGGAATAAATGTGTACGTGCCTTTTTCAAAAAAAATCTGAAAATATATATATATTTATATATATATATATATATGCGTGTATATATGTGAGAAGAGGAGGAGGAGACTTTCCTTTCTTAATCTTGTTGCCTTTGTGCCTTGTCCAAATATTGCTTCCTTTAATAAACTACTTAGTTTAATTAACTAAGTACTTCACTTAATGAACTAGTTTAGTTCATTAATGGTGGCACCTGAAAATAGTACAAACACAACAAATGTTTGCCATTTGATGTAAGCTTTAAAGCTTCATGGCTCGTTAGTACGGCAACATTATATATGAACTATATAAGGCAAGTTGTATGCAATATGTCATGCACATTTATGTCATGCACGTTTTTATGCACATTTAAATCATACATTTTGAAATCACTCAAACCCCTTTTTCTCTACATCCATCTGCGAAAACCGATTTCCATCCGATCCCTCTATATGAACAGAGGATGGGTGTGCTATCTGAACACACACTCATCTTCTGATATCGCATTCTTCTTCATATTTCTGCATCACGACCAAGAGAAGTCAGGGCGCTCGAAGGTTCGCGGCAGTTCAAGTTCAGCAGTGCCGCTCAACTGAACAGGTACCCGTTGTATCCTGGGAGACGATTGCTAACACTGGTTGGACACAGTATGCCGGAGTAATACGTCTTAAGGGCAGAGTCCTCGACTCATCCCGGGTTTGGTTTACTGTTTTCATACGCACACACTGAACGATTGCATCATGGTACATGATTGATTGTTTCAGCAATCTTAAGACGTACACAGATTGAATTGATTTCTGTACTGTTTTTATGCAAAGAAGTATTCATACTGATTTGCAGTATGTTTCTACCCATTTTTTATATCTGACACTATTCTGATCTATACATTTTGATCGAACTGAACAGGAATGGAAAACAAAAGCTCAAACTCTGTTCAAGGCTTTAACGGTGCACTTCGTGTCTGCACCAGATGGGACCAATAACGTTGATGCCGGTGTGCCTTTCAACACAGTTCCTCTGGCACCTAGAGCAGGGCCACAGATGAATCCTGCTGCCACAGCTGCACATGTGGAGAAGCCGAAAAAATTTGCTGGAAGTTTCTTCAAGAGATGACAGCAAAAGATGTTGTTCTATCTCACAGCACTGGGCTTGGCCAAAATTCTGAGCGAGGATCCACCAGTGGTAGAACCTGTGGAGGATCAAAATCAGAACATGCAGAATGCCTTGGGTGCTGAAGCATGAGAGTACAATAATTTCTATTGTTTGAATCTCATTCTGAGTTGCCTGGATAATACTATCTATGGCGTGTTTTGTACTTATAAAACTGCAAAAGCATTGTGGTTGACTTTAGATAAAAAGTATCGCATAGAAGATGCTAGCACGAAAAAGTTAATAGTTGGTAAATCTCTCGACTATAAAATGCTAGATTCCAAAACTGTCATTTCGCAGGTTGAAGAAATACAGATGTTGATATGTGAAATAGAAGAGGACGGCATGATGCTCGGTGAATCTTTCCAAGTTGCGGCTGTGATTGAGAAGATACCTCCTTCGTGGAGGGAATTTAAGAGCTATCTCAAGCACAAACGAAAGGAAATGAAGATGGAAGATTTGATTGTTCGGCTTCGGATAGAGGAGGACAATTGTCGTGCTGATAGAAAGCCAACCAATCAGTCTGGTCAAGCCAAGGCTCATGTTGCTGAGGCAAGAGACAAAAAGAAGAATAACACTTTGGGCGTGAACGTCAAGGGCAAGGAGATTGTAAAGAAGTTCACGGGTAAGTGTCATAACTGTGGAAAACCAGGGCACCGTAGCGGTGACTGCCGTAAGCCCAAAAAGGACCAGAATAAAACCAAAGCAAAAGCGAATCTGGTCGGCGTAATGGAAGATTTGAATCTCTGCGCAGTGGTGACTGAATGCAATGCAGTGGGGAATCCGCATGAATGGTGGATGGATACAGGGACCACTTGACACGTATGTGCCAATAGGGCAATGTTCAATGACTATGTACCCACAACAAATAATGAACAACTCTTCATGAAAAACTCCGACAGCTCGAAGATTGAAGGATCGGGCAAGGTGGTTCTGAAACTCACCTCAGGAAGAGAGCTGACCCTGCAAAATGTGTTGCATGTTCCTGACATCCGTAGGAACTTGGTATCTGGCGCTCTACTAGTCAGTCATGGTTTCAGACTTGTTTTTGAGGCAAACAAATTTACGCTTTCTAAGAATGGCTTGGTTTTAGGAAAGAGTGACCTTAACATGTTTAAATTGAATGTTATGACTGTTGTAGCCCAAGAAAGTTGCGCCCACTAAGGCTAATAAAATTGTTTCCTCTTCTGTTTACATGCTTGAGTCTTCTTGTTTATGGCATTTTTGTTTGGGACATGTTAATTACAATTCAATACAACGAATGATTAACCTTGACTTATTACCCAAACTGGACTTTAATAATAATGAAAAATGTTGATAAGTGTTGAAAGAAAAATGGCAAAAGCACCATTTCGTTTAATGGAACAAAACACTAAACCCTTGGATTTAATTCATACAGACTTGTGTGATTTAAAGTTTGGGCAAACAAGAGGAGGTAAAAAATATTTTGTAACTTTTATCGACAATTGCATTAGATACTGTTATGTTAATTTGCTAAGTAGCAAAGATGAGGCCATTGATGCTTTTAAAGATTATAAGAATGAAGTTGAGAATCAACTTAGCAAAAGAATTAAAACAATTCGAAGTGATAGAGGCGGGGAATATGACACATCTTTTAATGAATTCTGTTCCGAACATGGCATTATTCATCAAATGGCTGCACCATATTCACCTCAATCTAATGGTATTGCAGACCGCAAAAATCATACTCTAAAGGAAATGATGAATGCTATGTTGATAAGTTTGGGTTTACCTCAGAAATTGTGGGGGGGGGAAGCAATTCTCTCTGCCAAAGTCATTTTAAATAGGATCCCGTCTAAAAAGACATATAAAACCCCATATGAACTTTGGAAAGGCTATAAGCCTAGTTACAAATACTTGAAAGTGTGGGAGTATCTGGCGAAGGTTGTTGTACCTAAACCAAGACAGTGAGAATCGGGCCTAAAACAATTGATTGCATATTCATAGGTTATGCAACGAACAGTAGTGCATATCGTTTCTTAGTACACAAATCGGATATTCCCGATATGCATAAAAATGTTGTCATGGAGTTGAGGAATGCAGTGTTCTTTGAAAATAATTTTCCGAAGAAAGACAAAAACAGTGAAGAAGCTAGCACTAGTAAGCGAGTGCGTGAGACGACTCCTCAAGAAACCGAGGAACGTCGTCAAGCAAACGAGCCAAAATACCAACATCTTTTGGACCAGATTTTCTCACCTATGTGGTAGAAAACAAGCCAAGATCTTTCTCTAAGGCAATGAAACTCCAGAAGCTCCTATCTTGAAAGAGGCAGTGAATAGTGAGATAGATTCTATTCTTTAAAATAATACTTGGGAGTTGGTAGATCTTCCACCATGAAGTAAACCACCGAATGCAGGTGGATTTTTAGGGAAAAAATTGAAAGAAGATGGATCCATTGACAAGTACAAGGCCAGGTTGGTAGCCAAGGGGTACAGATAGAAAGAAGGCTTTGACTTCTTTGACACCTACTCACTAGTGATTAGGATCACTTCCATAAGGATGCTAGTGGCTATTGCTGCAGTCTATGATTTAGAAATCCAACAAATGGATGTGAAGACTGCCTTTCTGAATGGTAAGTTAGAGAAAGAAATTTATATGGAACAACCCGAAGGATTCATCGTCCCAGGACAAGAAAGGAAAGTATGTAGACTTGTTAAGTCTCTGTATGGACTTAAATAAGCACCCAAGCAATGGCATTTAAAGTTTGATCAGGTAATGATGTCAAACGGCTTCAGGATCAACGAGTGTGACAAGTTTGTATACATCAAGAGCACACCAAACGCCTATGTGATAGTATGTCTCTATACACACGACATGCTAATCATGGGCAGTACTCATGACATCATCTTGAATACAAAGAAGATGTTAACACGGAATTTTGATATGAAGGACAAGGGGGTTGCCAATGTTATTTTAGGAATTAAAATTTCTGAGAGGCTGATGATCTTGTTATGTCGAAAACTCACTATATTGAATCTATTCTCAAACGATTCAATATGTTTGAAACAAAACTAATAAAGACTTTACTTGACTTAAGTATACACTTAAGAAAAAACCAAGGCGAACCTGTAACTCAATTAAAATACTCACAGGTAATCGGGAGTCTGATGTAAATAACAAATTGTACAAGACCAGACTTAGCTTGTTCAGTAAACAAATTGAGCAGGTTTACCAATAATCCAAGTGATGATCATTGGAAAGCTCTAAATAGAGTGATGAGGTACCTGAAATACACAATGAAACTTGGATTACATTACACGAGATATCCAGCAGTATTAGAAGGATATTGTGATGCAAATTGGATATCAGACAATAAGGACTCGAAGTCAACCAGTGGATACTTATTCACTGTTGGTGGTGGTGCTGTGTCGTGGAAATCCACAAAACAAACATGCATAGCTCGGTCCACTATGGAAGCTGAGTTTATAGCACTGTATAAAGCTGGGGAAGAGGTTGAATGACTTCGAAATTTCCTAGAAGATGTTCCATGCTGGCCTAAGCCAATCGCTCCTATTAGCATACACTATGATAGTCAATCAGCTATAGGATGTGCTCAAAGCAGTGTCTACAGTGGTAAGTCACGACACATATGTTGGAGACATGACACCATTAAACAGTTGATCTCTAATGGCGTGATTTCCATTGATTACATAAAATCAATAGATAATCTTGCGGATCCGCTTACAAAAGGCTTTCCTAGAGATCAGATGTCAATTTTGACAAACAGAATGGGACTAAAGCCTATAATGCAAGAATCTTTTTAATGGTAACCCAACCTTATTGACTGGAGATCCCAGTATCTTGGTTCAATGGGACAACTAAGTTATGAAGTTTCAGTTTAGCACTCACTCATTCTGTTACATAAAAGTGTTGTCTGCAGAGAATATTTAGGGTAAGCTAAAGCTTTCAATGATGTCCTATATCTTGATACATCAAGTGGGATATGGCAGAATGCTCCTGATAGAAATCACCTATGTAAGTGTGAAGTGGGGCCGCTTCTATGAAAACTCTGTGAGGCAAGATTTCTCTAAAACACTTTCTGAAACTAGGTTGTTCATGGCCAAAACGAACACAACTATGAGAACAAAAAGGGTGTTAAAGGAATTATTATGCGAGTATCATTGTATGGGTTCACAGCAAAGGCTGACTGGTTCAAGACATAAAGTCACTAATTAGCCGAGTGAATCCAATAATAGATCACTGTGAAAGATTCAAATCCAGAAGCTACCTCTTCTGATGCAACATTTTCTTGTCTGACTTCTTCTTAGAGTCTGCATTTGCATTAATTTCCATTCGTGTGGGGGATTGTTGGATATATTGGAAGTTTGGGCTTTGGCCCATTAAGGAAACTTGAAAACTTGGTTAAGCAACATAAATTCAGCTTAATTATAATTAGTTTTCGTTAACGAAAATCAAAAAATAATAGGTCCTTAATTATCTACGTAACGAGTAGTTAACTTTAGGCTTTGGAATTACTCAATTATGATACCGGGTGAATGAGAAATTAATGCTCAAAGTAGATGAAAAACATGATTTAATGGGTGATGTGTCCTATTCTTAGGAGGCTACATCATCCTTATGGAGGAATACTACATTGGACAATTGAACTAATTTAGCCACCTTACAAATGGCTAGAATGGACACTTTAGATGTGTCCTTGTGGCATGAGAAGTTTTTGACCGGAGGAAACACTTAGAAAGTGCCACACGCGCACACGTGCGCACGCCGCCGTCGCCTGCCCGTCTGTCCGGCTCAGCTCGCTCGGCTCGGGCTCGTGGCTCGTGGGCCGGACCGGTTTCTATCTTTTTGGAGAAAATTTATTTGGGCTTTTGGATTAATTATTTTTTGTAAATAGTTGAAGGCTTTAGGCCTAGCTGCGCAGCGGCCCGAATGCTTTCCGATTCAGGGGTCCGGTCCAGTACAAGCGGTTAAGCGCGGTTGGGTTTAAATCAAGTGTTCCTATCCAGTATCAAACGGTTTTGATTAGGTATTTAAATCAAACTTTCAGTTATGTTTTAAATCGAACGTTCTGTTTTGAGTATTTGAATCAAACAGTCTCCTCCTAAATCTATAAGATCAAACGGTTTTGATCTAATGGTGGTGGAAGGTTCATCTTTGATCCAACGACTGAAATTCAAACTGACCTAACTGCCCAACCGAATGTGGTTTTCATCTAGCGCTCCAAGTTTAATCCTGTATTTCGGTTTCCATCTAACGATTGTAATTTATACCTTCCAAAAACGCCGGGTGGTTTTCATCCTACGGCTCTAGTTGATCTACGGTTGTGATCCGACGGTCACAAGTCCATCTGCGAAAACCGATTTCCAACCGATCACTCTATATAAACAGAGGATGGGTGTGCGATCTGAACACAGACTCATCTTCTGATATCGTTTTCTTTTTCATATTACTGCATCACGTCCAAGAGAAGTCAGGACGCTTGAAGGTTCGCTGCAGTTCAAGTTCAGCAGTGCCGCTCAACTGAACAGGTACCCGTTGTATCCTGGGAGACGATTGCTAACGCCGGTTTGGCATAGTATACCAGAGCAATGCGTCTTAATGATAGAGTCATCGACTTAACCCGGGTTTGGTTTACTGTTTTCATACGCACACACTGAACGATTGTATCTTGGTACAAGAATTGATTGTTTCCAACAAGTTTCAGATTTAATCTTTTCTCAAACGAAGTCCACTAGTTGTTGGCTTGTCAAGCAATCCTAGATCCCGTCACAAGCTAGAACCAAACATTCATCCCCATCCTGGAGCTCAACCCTGGTGACATCAGGATCTGCAGCAATAATTTGCTTCTCTGCCGGGAATGCTTTATTTTGCTTGAGTTCCATGTCACCTATAGCCCTTGTAAGGTTCAGGTTCCTATTGACACGTCCATACTGAACAAAGCCTCCAGCATTTAATATCCTGTCTTTTTAGATTTCAATGTCGGGCTTGTGATCTTTCGACAACTCAATTGCCTGGCCATTGCGAGATAAAACACACCGAGAATCACCAGCATTTGCTACAATAACCACGTTATTTTGAATAACCGCAACACAAGCTAAGCTACCGGCAGATGGTCCGGTGTAATTAGAGTCCACGCCCTCCTCTGTTGACCAGCTATCGTTCTTCCCATTGAGATCATTTCCTCGAGGGGACCTTATTAAACGTTCTATCCTGCCAGTGACATTGCTCACGTTTTCTCCAAGTAAAATTAGTTCTTTGAAACCCCTTGGGCCACACATCATCTCGTCCATTCTGAGAAAAGCTTTTCGCAAGGCAACCCCCAAATTTTCAGATAAATAGGCTTCATGAGTGAGCAACTGGTTGTGCAGGTGCTTGGCACAGAATCTAGCTACTTCTTTCCCTCCATGACCATCATAAACTCCAAAAAAAGACGTGGAACAGTCCAGATCTGGATAAGCTGCATGAGCATCCTCCATGGTAGAGTGCCAACCTTGCATGGATGACAGGCCATATCTAAGTTTACCATTCTCTCCATCTTCAGATGACTTCTCAATTCTGGGGCTGCTTAGAAATATTCCCATACTTAACTGATGGCAGAATTCGCTAGTTTGAAAATGCTGTGATAGCGACCGAGCAGGCCAGTGATGAATCACCAAGGAGATTGGTCGATGACTTATATATATATACATACATATATATATATACATATATATATATATACACATATATATATACACATATATATACACACACACACATATATATATATATATACACACACATATATATATGTACACACACACACACACACATATATATATATATATATATATATATAGTTTGAAAAGAAAACTTTATTATGATAACCCTCGCTTGTGGCGGAGGAAAACCTTATTACAACAAATGAAACAAGAACGATAGTAGCAGTATATGATTATCAACATCCATTCCATATATGATATGCCGCGTTAAAACCTTGCCAAGTAAAACCACCCTTGTGGATAAAACCTTGGCGAAGGAAAAAGCGTACATATTTATATAGATGGATTGTTGATATGCGCTATCATGTAATGAAAAAGAACTTGAAGTCCGAATATTACACAAACGTAATAAAACAAAATGCCATGTCATCCTCGCATGTTGGTTTCCTCGTATCCAGTCGGTATTCACGCCAAAGCCCAAGAAAAGTAGCGCGAGCCATGTTTCCGTCCATGTATCCAAACAAGTAGCGACAACCGCATGTAATGTCTGAAGTATAATTGCGATCCATGTCCTCGTCCACGCACGACAGAAACATAGGGCTGAGTAAAGCAGAAGTCCAATACATAATGAAATATGTGAGGGGAGTTGGAGGTAAATCATACCTGGTCTGCCGGCACAACCCAATGTGCCGGCAGAGATATCGGATACACGCCAATCCATTTGGAAGACGAGACTGCCTGCACTTATTAAAGTACAGGCAGATAAAGTTTGACGTAGCCAATCCTTATGGAAGACTTTAGTTGTGTGAAGTTGGTGGCGTCTCGCCAAGTGGGCGGTGTAGTTTCGGTGTCGACCATTAATAGTGTGAAAAAAGAAAGCATTAAGTATGGTGAGGATATGAAAGATGCAGCAGTGAACCAAATGAATGCAATGCGTACTGTGCCTGCCCGTAACTATTATGATACGGGCAAAATATGTTAAAAGTTGCCAATCCATGAGGAAGACTAGAGTGTCAGCCTGTGCGCAAACTCACCGATGTGAGATCCAATGTGAGTGATGCACGGACCAAAGCTGGGAGATTGTGTCTGTTGAAAACACTTGTCGCAAGATGTATCATCGCGTGTTGAGCAAGGTAATGAGCTGGCATATTAGCCTCACGATATGTGTGAATGATCTCCAGTCTATGATGATGAAGCATTGTATGTAGCAGTCGTAGATGATAGTTGCCAGAAACATGTTGTGGCTGATGCAGCCGTGATAACATTTGAGCACAATCAGATTCAATTATGATCAAACGATAGAAGGGGAGAAAATACATCAAGCCAAAAAGGGTAGCCTGAATCTCCAGCAAAGGTGTATTTGGAGGCAGACAAAATGAGAGTGCACGCACACAATGACCCTCTGGATCGCGCAATATTGCCCCACCCGCGGTGTAGTGGCGGCCAACTGCTGCATCAACATTTAATTTGAGTCTACCTGAAGGAGGAGTTTGCCACCGAATAATGCGGAGACGCGGAGGATGAATCCGGGGGATCCAGGAGAGAGAGAGAGTTGGCCCCGCTGCAATTTTGGATCCCTGTATCTTCGGTATCCACATGTGAATATCAAAGTGTATGGAATTTCGTAGCCCCGCAGTCGAAAAGGTTGTAGAGTCCCCGTATACTAATTGCGCATAATGCCGCCAAATGTTTGAAACTATAATTGCTGGAATGACTATCTTTAAAACCCCAAATAATGATGAAGGAGTGGAACGATACCACCAAGCTAATAAATACTGACGCAGAGATAGTGACGTCGGAAGTATTCCATGCAACTCTGCAGCAAAAAAACCCCATAAATAGCTAATGCGACTGCAGTAAATGAAAATATGGTCCACTGTGGCTGAGTGTGCTCTGCAAAAAGGACATTGCGTAGGACGTGCCACCAAATACCGGCCTTTGTAGTCTTCAAATGGCATGGCCGAATGAAAGAGGCGCCACAACAATATTCTTGTGGATGGGGAATGTTGCTTGAACCAAATAAATTTTGTAGAGAGCTGTGTTGGTCGTGACACCCTACAAATATCATAGGCGGTCTTGAGAGTAAACTCGCCTGTGGGCGTAGATGTCCATGAAAGAAAAGATCCCGCACCAGTTGTTTGAGAGATACAAGTGTGGTGAATTCGACATATGAGTTTCCATACTGCTGAGTCGGGAAGTCGCGGATGATAATCGCCCCGCCTTCCGTATTTCATATGCATATACTGACTCCATAAAGTATTTTGCTTTTGATATGTCCACCAAATCCGACACTGATATGCTTGCTGTAAGTCGCTTAGGTTACGAAGGCCTAAGCCGCCTTCTTCAACAGGCGTTGTGATTTTTTTCCATGCCACCCTATGATGCCTATCCCCCCCAATAAAATGCTGACATCTTTCTGTCTATCATTTGAATGACTGACTTGGGCAAACCGCCTGCTGCCAGAATATGAAGCGGAAGCGCTGCAATCACGGAACGTAAAAGTACTAATCTTCCCGCCGAGGAGAGAAGACAAGAATGCCAGCCGTGTAGGCGGTCATCAACATGTTGTAAGAGGGTCGAACAATATATGGACCGAGTGATCCCCTTATGAAGATATGAACCAAGATATCTAAAAGGCAGAGTTGTTGCCCGCATGCCTAGTATGTCTTTGAATATCCGACATTGACTTGAGGTGACACTAGATGATGGTACGAAACTACTTTTATGAAAATTCACCTTTTGTCCTGATGCATTTTCATACATAGTGAGGAATGAGTGGAAACGTCTGAGATTGCGCTGTGTACCTCGTAGAAAAATAAGCAAGTCATCCGCATAGGCCAAGTGAGAGATGGCCATTGGTATTCTCCCCAGACAAAATGATTGTATGTTGCCCGCTGCAACTAGCGCCTTTAGTCCTCTGCTGAACCCTTCAGATGATAGAATAAATAGTAAGGGTGACAAGGGATCACCCTGCTTGACTCCCCTAAAAGGCCGGAAAGAGGCCGATGGCTGCCCATTGATTAAGACTGATAACCTTGTAGCACTTAGGTGGTTGATGACAATCCGAATGAAAAAATCCGAGAAACCAAATTTGCGCAATAGTAGTTCAAGATATTCCCAACTTACCCGATCGAAATATCATGACCAGGAAGAAATCCTGTTTGTTCCGGCGAAATTAACTGTGGTAGCAGCTGACCCAAACGAGTGGCAATAATACGAGTGCAAACCTTGCTCAGGAAATTTGTAAGACAAATAGGGCGAAAATCTCCGAAAGTCTGTGGCGACTGTGTTTTTGGGATCAAGTAAAGCACTAGCCATGACAGTCGGATGTGGGACTCCAATGAAAAACTCCTTACCACTTTTAGAACATCCAAATGTATTATAGTCCAGCATGAACGGTAGAAATTTCCATGAAAACCATCTGGCCCTGCGGCACTCTGCGGGTCTAGACTCCATACAGCCGCTTTTACCACTGACTCCAATGGTAACTGTGTAAGCATGAGATTATCTGCTTCAGATATTAGATGTGGAATGTGTGGTAGTATCGCTGAGTGATTATTTTTGGGTGCACGAGCGAATAATTCCGTGTAAAATGCGACAACGGCTGTCATGATGTCGTCCGGATCTATCAACAGTGTTCCATGCGAATTCCGAATCTATCGAATACATAGCTGTGAACGTTTACCTTTGACGAGTGAGTGAAAGTATCGGGTATTAGCATCGCCTTTTTGTAGCTATTTTACCCGCGCCTTTTGTTTCAAGTATTGCAATTCATAATTTGAGGCGAGCAAGTAATGTGCTTTGGCCTTATAAAATGCCTCGCGTGTCTCTTCCGTGGGGCTAGCGTCCCAAGTACTTTCTGCTCTATTATGCTGCTCCTCTGCATGCTGCAGAGTGCTGAAAATGTTCCCAAATATATTCTTATTCCAGTGTTGAATGTCTTTCCTAAGGAAATATAATTTCGTATAGAAACCACGCATGCCTCCTGTAGTTGGATATGATAGCCATGCATTCTTCACATAAGTATGAAAATCTGGGTGGTGAAGCCATGCATCTAAAAAACGGAATGAGCGACGGGTAGACTGAGTGCTTAGCTGTCATTGTATAAGAAGTGGAGTGTGATCTGATGTAACGCGTGGTAAATGAGAAAGCCGCAAAGTGTCAAACATGTCATGCATCAATGAATTGACAAAAAGCCAGTCCAACCGTCGTCGAACTCGTCCTAGACCCCGACCTTCAGCCCAAGTAAAACGCGAACCTTGATATGGCGGTGACATGAGAGAACATGCTTCTATACAGTCATTAAAATCTTGTAGAGCAGATAAAGAAGGTGTGGAGCGGCCGTTATGATCTTCAAGGGCGCGAAACGTATTGAAATCGCCTCCAACTATCCAAGGTAACTGTATCCCCGTGGCAAAATCACATATTGAGCGCCATAAATGCTGGCGCTGTGAAGCAGTATGTTTTGCATAGACTAAAGAGAGAACAAAAGTCTGTTGCAGCGAAACCGATGATAAAGTCAGATGGATCACTTGATCTTGATCCTGTGTTGCAAGCAAACGGAACTCATTATCACGCCAAAAAAACCAGATATGTTCCGACTGTGAAGCATAACAGTGTGAAAATCCAAGACGCAAACCAAATCTATGTACTTGTGATGGAGTATGCTTAGGTTCAATTAAAGCAACTAAATTTAAACGATGTTCTCTAATCAACTGTTGTAATCGAGGTAATGACGTACGCATGCCTCGGATGTTCCATATTAATATATTCATTGAGTAAGGTTAGAGGCACTTCCCTGGATGATTTGAGATGCACTGCACGTCAAAATGGTTGATGGCGGCAGAGGGGCAGGTCTTTTCGGGCTCGACGTTTCCTACGGGGAACGACTGTTATGAATGGTGCCTCCTCGGTCTGATCATGTAGTCTGGAGATTAATATTTTATCATCAGGCGATGATTCAAGCAATTGCATGCGACGTGCAACTTCTTCAGGCACAGTAGGAATGTCCGCAGCATGGACATCAGTTGGCAAATCATTATCCGACGAATGTCCAATATCCATATGTGTGACGTCATCTGGCATTTGATGATCTGCTGCATCACAGAAAGCGTCTTGCAGCTGGTCTTCATCCTCATTTTCTGGCTCATCACAGGTGGCGACGGTGGCTAGATGAGCATCCGATGGAGGCATCTCAGCATGTGGCATGTCAGGCATAGAGTTTTGAGGTGGCACAGAAGATGATGGTGCCGCAGAAGGTGGTACTGTTGATTTCTTCTTTACATGGATCCACCGTTGTTTTGGCGGGCGAGGCGGCAGTGGTGGTGGAGGCGGTGGAACTGACGAAGGCGAGAATAATTTTGGCAGACATGACGCCGGAGCATGCCCGAGACGATGGCAAGTAGTACAAAACTTGGGCAAATAAATTTTTTGTGGCAAATCTTGTGAGACATCAACCTCAACACATATTCGAGCCACGGATGGCCTGAGACTGTCTGTGGTCGCGACATCTAGCTTAATTGGACAGCCAATTGGTTTCACAATTTCAAAGAGAGCATCGCGACAGTGCAGATGAATTGGCAAGCCAGGTAGGGCAATCCATATTGGAACAATGGGTACATCGGCGGATGGATCAAAATCAACAGTCCATTTTGTTATACGCATATGACATCCTGATATAAGCCATGATCTACGATAAAAACATCTGAGATAATCTGCTTCATGGCGAAAATTTAAAAGAATGTGGGTTTGATCGATGAGGGTTATACGTAAATCTTGATGAAACCCAATTTTTTCAAAAACATCCCGTATCACCTTCAACGGAGGTCGACCATACCAAAACGTTCCAACCAATGAATGTTTGAATGGCGCAGCTAGGGCATCGATTTCAGAGTCAAGAAATGAGATCATAGGAATACCTTTGTGTCGCGAAACGGTTTTGGGCGAAATACTGATCTTCTGCGCAGATGTGTCGCCGCCGACAATATCGGCGAAAGATGGCGGCTTCAATGTCGACACTATGGAAGAATGAATTACGTTGTAATTAGATGGCCACACATATACACACACACACACACACACACACACACATATATATATATATATATATATATATATATATATATATATATATATATATATATATATATATATATATAGACACACACACAGACACATATATGTACGCTTTTCCCTTCGCCAAGGTTTTATCCACAAGGGTGGTTTTACTTGGCAAGGTTTTAATGCGGCATATCATATATGATTGGAGACTTCAAATTATATGTTCTTTATACTATTATTTCGCATTCATTGACAAACATTGTAATATGGTTTTCCTCCGCCATAAGTGAGGCACAATAAAATATATCTTTTCTTGTAAAAAAACACACACACACATATATGTATATATACATATACATATATACATACATATACATATATATTTATATATTAGGTGAAGGATGGACGGTACCGTCCGGGTGTTTTATTAATTATATACCCTCACTTGTGACGGAGGAATACCTTGATTACATCAAGCATATATCTAAGGCGGGAGACTCTCCCAGACTAAGCAAAACAATAAAGTAAATACAAATAAAATTGGTGAAATTGTTACAATCAAATGTTAATCTAATGCAAGAATATATAAAGTATGTATAGCTCCTTCGTCCTGGCGGCAAAATCCTTTAGGCGAAAGATGTTGGAAACCGTTACTGCCTTTGACTATACTCTAGTGATCAGCCTCGCAACCCAAGAAAGCAAGCATAAACTTTGTCATAGATGAACCGTATATAGGATGTTGAGAAGATAGCATGAATAGTAGAATAAGTACATTACCTAGGTTGCCCGAAACCAAGGAGGTATCGGGCAATAGAAATGTGAACCAGCTCTGGCCAGACATGTCACCGTATGCGAGCACGAATGAGGAAGATAGAAGCCTCAGCATTTGAAAATCATCAAATATTAGGAACCTAGTAAGATGCAAAAGGACATCAAAAAAAATAGAGAAGTAGACGTACCCAACCGTCCACATTAGTATGATGTAGGCGCGCAAATGATAGACGCTCCATCGCTGCTCCTTATACGCGGACATATGGTGTATGCATGTTAGTCTGTATGCTGCTACACACAAGAGGTGGAAGAGTCGCCGGTAGAGTGAAGACATTTTTGTGGCCGTGCATTATGCCATATTGCGCTAGAAAATGTGTTGCAGAGTTTATCTCCCTTGGCCCAAATGATAGCGTCACATGCATTGTGGAAAGAAGTAATCTCAACCGGGACAGATCTGATTGTAGTCGCAGAGATACAGCTGCCGACCGGTTTATTGTGTTTAGAAGCTCCATGCAATCTACTTCCACTTCCAGATTTACATACCTTTGTATGACAAAAAAAATGAGGGAGAACAATAAAGCCTGTAATTCCGTATGCATGGGAGGTAAAGCAGGTATCATAAAGCAAATTGCTTGTACTAGCTGCCCCGCTTCATCACGTAATACTGCTCCCGCTGCTACTGTTTTTCTACCAACTACTGCATCAACGTTCAATTTTAACTTACCCGACGGCGGAAGCTGCCATCTCAATACCGTGAGTCTTTTAGATTGCAACGGGGGTGAATAATGCATCGCAAGAAAATGCGGAATTGACTCAGTATACTTAGTCCCCGACGCAGACAAACACCATGTATAAATACCATGACGGATCCCTTCCCGTAATCTAGCAAGAGAAAAGCTGTCATCTCCAAAATTTTTAGCCGCATACGCTTTCCAGATTATCCAGGATGCAATTAAAGGAACATAGTTGGCCAAACATCGTTCGATGATCCGCACAAGACCACCACCGACATAAATATTGTTTAAAAGTGCTATCCCTTGGCATATGAAAAACGTTTGCCAAATGTATCCAAAGTTGTATTATAATTGGACATTTATAAAAAACATGATTGAGATCCATTACAGCCCCTCTACAGAACGCACAACAAGTGGGAAACGAGACAATCCATCTACTTAAATTTTCTGGAAATTGTAAGGCATTAAACCATAATCGCCAAATAAATACGTTGACCGCCGATGCTATACCTGGCCACCAAATATATTTTGCATATGAGAAAAGCGTACCTCATGTTCTACAAGTGTCATAAGCTATCCGTAGATTGAACTGGCCATTAGACGCATTGTCCTATAACAAACCATCGCAGTTGGTATCGAATGCAATGAACAAAAGGGATGAATACGACATAACCTCTTCCAATCCGCTGAGTTGTAAATACTTGCCGTCATTTCTGGTCGCTGACCATACTTACGTTGTAAAAACTGTGCCCACAATGAAGAAGATGTTTGATATAGCCACCATAATTTACATTCGTAGGCTTTCTGTAAAGTAGCTAAACTGCGTAGCCGCAAACCACCCTCTTCCTTTGGATAGCATACGGCTGCCCAGGCCGGCCAATGATACCGATTTCCTCATAGAAAATTTGACATTTTCCTATTTAGCTCAACAATAACACTCGCTGGTAACTTTGTCACAGCCATGACGTGAAGGGGCATGGTAGACAGGACCGACTGAATAAGCGTGAGTTTGCCTACCATGATTAATAACTTGTGCGACCATTCCGCTAGACTCGAATCGAAATGAGCCAGTAGCAAGGTAAAATATTGGGATCGATTGATCCCTTTAAACAGATAAGATCCCAAGTATTTAATAGGCAACTCAGCAATGCGCATATTTAACACTGGCTCTATTCGGTTCAGCGAAACTCCCTGCCTCGCCACCAACTGACTTTTATGATAGTTGACTAGCTGCCCTGATGCACCTTGATATTGTTCCAGAAATAATTTAAAGCATCGTAGATTATCAACTGATCCATTCAAGAAGACTAACAAATCATCTGCGAAGCCAAGATGAGAAACTACCTGTGACCGTCCACCATGAAAGCCCCGTAATAAGCCTGACTGAAACAAAGCATTAATACCCCATGAAAATCCCTCTGAAGCCAAGATAAAGAGTAACGGTGATAACAGATCACCCTGTTTTACTCCTCTTGACGGTGTAAAAAAACCACACGCCTTGCCATTAACCAATACTGAGCAATGAGTAGCTGACAGATTATTCATAATGAGACGGATAAATCCTGGATTAAATCCAAAGGCTTGAAGGAGCTTTTCCAAATACTGCCAAGAGACTCAATCAAATGTCTTTGCCATGTCGAGCTTGATCATAACCTGACCCCCTCGACACTTTTGATGTAGTATATGGACCATTTCCTTTGCTAACAATACTTGTTCCGAGATTACTCGACCTGGCATAAACCCTGCTTGTTTCGAAGAAATCAATCTAGGCAACAAAAGGCTTAAATTGCTGGAGATAATGCGCGTGACCACCTTAGACAGGAAATTTGTCAAACAAATCGGGCGATAGTCTGCAAATGTATTTGGGTTTGTACTCTTTGGGATCAAGCATATTAAAGAAGCTGCCATCGCTTTGGGTATATTAATGCCTAGGAAAAACTCCTGTGCCGCCAGCAGAACATCCAATTGAATCACCTCCCAAAAACGTCTATAAAATGAACCAGGAAAGCCATCTGGGCCCATGGCACTGGATGGACTTAGTTGCCACACTGCTGCTCTTACCTCATTCATCTGAGGTAACTCTAACAATGCCTCATTTTCGTCTGCAGTCAAAACTGAAGGGACATATTGTAGTAATGAATCATGATTAGTGGTTTCTTCCGCCGTAAAGAGATGATGAAAAAATTGCACTGCTTCATCTTGTATAGAAGCTTCATCATCACACATTGTACCATCTGACTTGCGGATGGTAAGCATGGACTGGCGTTGCCTCCTAACTTTAACTACTCAATGATAGTAAGCTGTATTTGAATCTCCCTCTTTAAGACACTTGACATTAGCCTTTTGCTTCCAGTAAGGATTGGCTCGCTGCTGAATTCTTATAAGCACCGCTTTTGCCCGATGATAGGATGCTCTGGTGTCTTCCGATGGAGAGGAATCATATGCTTTTTCTGTTCTGACCGTTTCCTCCACTGCTGCATGTAAAGATACTTCGATTCCATGCTCTAAGATCGGACTTAAGATGGCGCAACTTATCGTAAAAGCCATACATACCCCACACTGTTGGATACGTCTTCCATTGCGCTTGAACATAATAATCAAAATCCGTATGAGTAGTCCAAGCCTCCAAATAACGAAATGAAGTAGGGCCCCTGGGAGATGCGAATTGACACGTTAACATTAAAGGAGCATGATCGGAAGTTGCCTGATGAACATTTCTCAAAAATTTCCAAAAAATCTGTTCAAGCCAAAAAGCTATCTAGGTGGCGCCATACCCTACCGAGACTACGTCCGTCTGACCATATAAAACGAGAACCTTGATATGGAATATCTACAAATTCTCCTGACTCCACAAGTTGCCTAAAGTCAGCAAGCGTACGAATTGATGGCATAGATCGTCCTTTGTGCTCGTCCAAAGATAAAAATGTGTTGAAGTCGCCTCCAATAAGCGATGGCTGTGTCATCCGCTCTCGAAAGCCTAAGAGATCCTGCCACAGAGGCTTTCGTGCCGCCACTGTATGATGGCCACAGACTGTTGTGATCCAAAAGCCACGCTGGCTAACTAAACATCTAAACTGTAAAGATATATTCTGCACCCCTTGTCTCACATCGAACAATTGGATGAAGGATACGCGCCACAGTACCCAAATCGTGGAGTCATCAAAAGAACAAGCGTGAGAGAAACCTAATTGCAAACGGTATTGTTCCAAGCGCATTCGTCTGAGCTTTGGTTCAATAACCACCAAGACTTGTAACCAATGTTGACGAATTAATCATTGCACTCTATCTATAGAGGTCTTAATACCTCTTAAATTCTAAAGCAAGACATTCATTGATGAGATTGTAAGGCAGAAGTTGATGAACGCTGCGCTGCCGCTCGTGTTATGATTGTTGTCGGAGGCTCAGCAGGCATGTCACTTCTCTTACGACACGGACGACGTTTACGGACCTTCAATAAAATATCTACTGCCAGTGCAACCTCCGGGTGTGTGACATTGGGATTTCCATCCTCTGCAGGGGGTGTAGCCGATAACACCCTAGAAACTTCTAACACTGCAGATCGCAATTCCACCGCATCTACCTGGACAGCAACACTGGTACAGGTTCCTGAATCTGAGAAGGAGCTAAGGTCGCAGATGAACAATTCAAGCGCAGCAAGTCTTGCTGATTAGAAATCTCCTCAACGAGTTGATGCTGAGTATCTATTGTGTCTAGCTGATGAACCGCCGGAGTAGATGGAATAGTGTCGTCCAGAATGACCTGAGGGACATCATGATCTTGCCGTCTGGCTGTCTCATCTATCCGAGTGTCTGTCCTGTCTAGCTGGTGTGCCATCGGGAGTGAAACATTATCATGCTGGACCATCGTAATATTGGTACTTGGTTGGCCTGCTTCTGAGTGAATATTCTTGTCTGCCTTTTTTGGTGTCCATCTTTGTGCAGGCTGAGGTCCGGAAGAAGTTGGAAGAGGAGCACCCTTGACTGAAGGCGATAGAGGATCTGGTTGCTGATCCCTCCTACATGAAGACGCTGAATGCCCAAGAACGCGACATGTTGCACAGTACGCAGGTAAATTCTCATACTCAACAGATTGAAAGAAAGAATAATCATCACTCTGTATGTATAAACGTTGGGGAAGCTCTTTGGAAACATCGATCTCAACACAAATATATTTTTTTTATGGAAAGGAAATTTTATTAAAAACCTCTCTTATGGCGGAGGAAAACCATATTACAAACCTCATCGTATGTGAATAAGTGAAATAAAGAGCTAAGAATTGTATATCTCCAGTCTTATATGATATGCCGCATTAAAACCTTGCCAAGAAAAACCACCCTTGTGGATAAAACCTTGGTGAAGGAAAAAGTGTACATATTTATACGGATGTCATTGATATTGAAGCTATAGAAACTTAAATACATGGATGTAATTATTGCATAGTAAAAAACACTGTTGGATCGTTGGCGTGGAAGATCTCTTGATGTTTTTGATGAACCGCGGCTTGAGCTAGATAAATCCAAGGGATCGCCCTATTTCAGCTCGAGGCTAAGCGATGACGTCCTCGTCAATAATATATGCATTGATTTCCACCATAACAAAAGAAACACAGATGTGAGACTAAGAGATTCATATGAAATGATAACAGGGAGTGGTACATGATGAATAAATAGCGTATTAAAAGAAAACGCACCAGCGTTTCCTGTGTTGGAAAAAACAGACAACGACCAGGGTATATAGCCGATAAAGCCGCCATCATATGTCATCGCCAAAAACGGTTGTGAAGAGTGTGGGGGCCAGGTTTTCTCATCCGCAGCAATCCAGAGGAAACATCCAAACCATTCACATGTAAGGAGAAAAACAGCGTTAAAAATGGTAACCGAGCACAACAACAACCGTATGACCAATGGAATACAAAGCATACCGAGTCTGCATGCATCCCGCAGGATACAGGCAGAAGAATGAAATGTGTGCCAATCCATTTGGAAGACTTGATTAAGAAACACACAAATGAGCTGTGGAGAGTTCCAACGAAATGGAGCCACGCACTAATGGAGGAAGCGTGTGAGAAGTGTAAACTTGCGTGCTAGGGTTCAATATTGCATGTTGAGCAAGATAATGGGCAGCCATATTTGCCTCCCTATAAATATGCAGAAAGTCCAGTCGATGAAGATGTGTTAATGTATGAAGCAAGCGAAGATAGTAATTTCCATGAATCAGGCATGGCCGCGAGAGACGTGATATCAGGTGCGAACAATCCGTTTATAGAATGATTGAACAAATACATTTTTTTTTAGTTGGAAGACGGGCGGTACCGTCCTAGCATTTTATTAATAAATAGAGCCCTCACTTGTGGCGGAGGAATACTGTGGTTACATTTGACCCTATCTATGGTGGAAGACTCTCTCAAAGTAAACAAAATAGCATTTTAAAAATTTACAAGCTACGCAAAATATTAGCTAAGGATTGAATAGGACTAACGTAATGAAAATGAGCTAGAAGACGCTTTAATTCCTGAAGACGTGATTGTTGAGGAGAAATCTGATATTGTTTCCCTCCTTGTGAACCATTGATGTTGCATGCGAAATAATCAAAGTAGGGCCATTGTTGCCATTTTGCTTGCAAGTCCCAGTGTGAATCCCCAATAACATAGAATAACCAATGATTAAGCCGCAGTTGATATGAAAATAAAGCGGTGAAAGTTGTGTTAATGGGATACTTACCGACGTTGCCCGTATTCATCCAGAATACAGGCAACCAAAGATGAGAACGCAGGAGACACCATAGCTGCTGAATTTGGACCATATCCACTGGAGTTTCCTCAGCAGAAACACGCAGGAGATTATCGTAAGACATATGTATGGGGATGATAAAAATGGTAAACAGGTAAATCATTAACAGTATAAAATCATACCAACGTTGCCTATGTCTGACAATTACATAGGAAACCATATGCAAGTCACGCCAACCCATTGGGAGACATAATATCATCAACATCTAATGGAGGGCAACATAGTGTCCATCAAGATAGCGCCTCTGACATCGGCAGGCAAGGATGCCAGTGAGGAGTATAAAGTGAGTCCTGAGGAATGAAATCCGTATGTGGCTAATTTATAAGCTGCCATGTTTGTCTCCCAGAAGCAATGCCGTAATGTCACCCCATTCAGTCTGAGAAATATTGAAGTACGATGTAAATCTGCCGCATATGGACCCGTAAAGGTGGAGTGGGATGAGAGATTCAGAATCTGTTGTTTACAATCTGTTTCAACCAATAATTGAGTATAGTGCATCGCATAATATATTATGGCAAATTGCAATGTCATTAATTCTGCATGGAGCGGTTGTGCCGCTGGCAACCTAGAACATATCGCAGAAACTAGCTGTCCCTTATGATCCCGTAAAATTGCTGCTCCAGCTGCCGAGATATTAGATACTGTAGCATCTACATTAAGCTTTAGTTTTCCTGTTGGTGGGTTTTCCCAACGTACTATTTTGGGTAGTCGTATCGCTATCTGTGGAGAAAATTGTCTCATCACCAAGTGCAGAATTTGTTGTGAAAATTTACGATGTTTCATGGATTCACACCAAGTGTATATATGATCTCTTGCTCTTTGAAACAGTCGATGAGAAGAGAAAACATCTTCACCAAAATTGATACTTGTATATTCTTTCCAAATGGCCCAAACCATGAAAGAAGGTACCACTGCACGCAAATGTCCCAACATGGTATGCGAAGATGATGCACTCCACCATTTCATCAAGTAAATCCGTAGTGATTCAGTGGTTGGAATGGGCCCAGAAAAAATGATTGAGAGTTCTTGCCATAATGGATAAATATTGGCACATGATAAAAATAAGTGATTCATATTCTCTGACATTGTCTTGCAAAAAACACAACGTGTTGAAAAGATCGATTGCCAGAGGCTCAAATTATCCGGTAGTGGCAGTGAGCGTCTCCATAATCTCCATAAAAATATACGGCACCCTAGGGGCAAGGTCTTCCACCAAATTTTTTTCGGATATGAAGCAGTTGATGGGGTAGATAAAATCATGCATGCAGATTTAAGAGAAAACTGACCGTTTGCGTCTGCAAACCAGATGTAGCCCTCCGGCGTATGTTGGACGTGATGCATCATAAAAGAATCAATGGCACAGATGCATTTCCAAGTAGGGGAGTCGTAAATGTGAGCATATAACGTTGATCTTCGTCCATATTTTGCGCGGCTAAATTGGGCCCATAAAGTTGAAGAGTGATGATATCTCCACCATAATCTACAATTATACGCTTGCTGCAGTGTGCCTAGATGCCGTATGTCTAGTCCACCCGTCTCCTTTGGACTACATATGGTTTCCCATGATTGCCAATGATGTTGTCCTTGCCATAAACAATGTGCCATTTTGCGAGATAAAACTGTAATTACACTCTTTGGGAGATTAGAACTGGCTATTATGTGTAATGGCATTGAACACAAAACATGTCTCACAAAAACCAGTCTGTCTGCCTTGGATAAAAGCTTCGATGACCAAGAGTTAAGAGCACGTTCGAAATGTTGTATTAACGAAGTGCAATATGTTGCCCGATTGATGCCTTTATGTAAATATGATCCAAGATACTTGATTGGGAAATTAGCTAGTCGCATGCCAAGAGATTGTGAAATTCTCGTACCTTGCAATCCTGCACTCACTACTACTTGACGCTTATGTAAATTAACCAGTTGGCCCGAAGCTGCCTGATAAGTCTCCAAGAAGTGCTTAAATCGTTGTATATTTCTGGAACTGCCATTCAAAAATATGACTAGGTCGTCCGCGAATCCCAGGTGGGTTATTTGAGGTACTCTGCCCGATTGAAAACCTTGTATAGTGACATTTCCCATTAACGTCTTGAGTCCCCGTGAGAAGCCTTCAGATGCAATTATGAACAGTAATGGAGAAAGCGAATCTCCCTGTTTTACTCCACGTGTGATCGGAAAAAAACCTGCTGAATTCCCATTAGTTAGAACTGAACACCGTGTGGCTGACAGGATGTTAATGATCAGTCGAATAAAGCGCGGATGAAATCCCATCTTTGTCATAATTAGCCTTAAAAATGTCCAACATACTCTGTCAAACGCCTTTGCCATGTCAAGCTTAATAAGTATGTGACCTCCACGTACTGGCCTGTCCATAATATGAACCATTTCTTGGGCCAAGAGTAGTTGTTCAGTGATGTCCTTACCTTTCATGAACTCTGCTTGTTCTGGTGATATAATTTTAGGCAACAACAGCGAAAGTGGTGTGGTTATTAAGTGCGTAGTAGCCTTAGCCATAAAATTTGTTAAACATATGGGACGATATTCTGAATAAGTTACAGGATAGGCCACCTTTGGAATCAAGGTGATGAGCGCAGATGCCATTTTAGCCGGCGGACGAATCCCTATGAAAAATTCTTGAATGGCTTTGTAAACATCCATAGATATAATGTTCCAAAAATGTCTGTAGAAGGACCCAGGAAAGCCATCCAGGCCTGCGGCACTTGATGGACTCAAATCCCATACTGCTTTTTTCACTTCAGAAATGTCTGGCATTCACAGTAATTCTGCATTATCCTCATGTGACACCACCTGCGGAACATACTGCAGTATTTCCTTGTAATTATTTGTTGGCTCTGACGTAAATAAGTGTTGAAAATACCTAATGGCTTCGTTCTCAATATCTTGCTGAGACTCCAATTCTACCCCATCCTGCCGTTTGATACGGTGGATGCTTTGTCTTTGCCGTTTCTCTTTTACCTTTTGATGGAAGAATTTTGTGTTCGCATCCCCTTCAGTTATCCATTTTGCATTTGCTTTTTGTTTCCTAAATAACATTGCACGTTTCTGTGACAGTCGCAGTTGACTCATAGCATAATGATATGCCGTTCTCGCCTCATCTGTATGTTGTGCATCATATAATCTTTCACATTTGGTTGCTTCCTATTCAGCGGCAACAACTGCATCAAATATATTGCCAAAAACTTCCTTGTTCCATCGTGCCAAGCATGTTTTCAATTTTTGAAGCTTTGTATAAAACCCCCACATTCCACCAACCGTAGGAAAAGACTGCCAGTGGTATTTCACATAATCATCAAATTATGGATGTGTTGTCCAGACATCTAAGTACCTAAATGTTGATGACGAACGACGTGTTACCAGTTTGCATTGTAGAAATATAGGTGCATGGTCTGAAGACGTTCGGTTCAAATGTTGGTACTGCACCATTGCAAAAAGATCAAAGAAACTTGCAGTGCACAGATATCGATCTAACCTGCGACTGACTCGTCCCAAACCTCTACCATCGGACCACGTAAAAGGGGACCCTTGAAATGCAATATTTTGTAATGTAGTAGCTGCAAATCATTAAAGTTCTGCAGTGTTCGCAAGGCAGGGATCGATCTACCTTGGTGTTCATTTAATGAGAGATATGTATTGAAGTCTCCATCTACAATCCATGGCCTGTATATTGTTGATTGAAACAATGTGAGATCAGCCCATAGTGGGCGACGAGAAGCAATTGTATGGAGTGCATATACTATTGTGCACCAAAAAGATTCTCCTGTGCGCAATATATTAAATTTGAAAGAATGATTTTGTACCCCTGCACGTTGATCTTCCAACTGAATTATAGTCTCCCTCCAGAAAATCCAAGTCTTGTCATCAATTACTGACATGGCATTGGAGAAACCCAACTGTAATCTGTGTGATAGCAAAGCAGTAGCTCTTTTATTTGGCTCAATAACTACTAAGACATGGAAATGATGACGACGATTTAATGAAATTATCCGTGGCATAGAGGTACTAATACCTCTAACATTCCAAATCAACATATTCATTGAGTAGATAGTATATCAAATGAGTTTGAGAGTGCCGCCCGTGATCTTGTAGTTGGCGGTGATGTTGGATCCATATTGCGAACACGGTGGCGAAGTAGCCTAGGTGGTATTTGAAATTGGCCCTCAGTTGCAGTTTCTGTCGGAGAAGAAGCACAGGCAGATGTCTGATCCTGTGATCGTCTATGTGCATCATCAATAACTACTGCTTGCACAATATCGGTTACATAATTAACAAAATCATCATCTGTTGAAATTGGTGAGGAGTGATCTCTTGTTAGCTGTAGGTCATCCTTTGTTGTTGTCAAATATTGATGATCAGCCGGATATTCTCCTATTATGATATCATCAATACTCTGCAAACGTGTCAAATCCTGGGATGTAGTAATCTGATCCTTTGGCAACAGTCAGGCGAATGCAGGTTAAGTTAAATGGGTGGAGATGAGCCATGTAGGCAAGCGTTTTCATCATTTAAAGGAACTGCAGGTGTATTTGACGTATTGGCCATGGATGATGGGAATTTTTTTGGAGTCCATCTCGTGTCCTTATCTTTTGGTTTTGCCACGATCTTAGTAGTGTTTTTCTGTAATGCATTAGGCTGATCCATATCTTTCCCACAATTGTCAGTAGAATGCCCTAGACGCATGCATGATGAACAGTACTGTGGAATATCTTCATATGTCACCGGCTGTGAGATAGTTCGAGAGGATAATTGAATATACACTCGTGATGGTAATTCTTATGAGATATCAACTTCAACGCACAATCTCGCTACTGATGGTCGTAAACGTTCGGTAGTAGCATTATCAAGCTTCATATGTGTTCCAATCATTTTTCCTATTTGTAATAATGCCTCCTTTTGATGAAAGTGAATCGGCAATCCAGGAAGAGAAATCCAGATTGGAACAATTGGCACATCAAATTTAGGGTCATAATCTGGTGTCCACTTGGTAACACGCATATATTTCCCTGCGATCATCCAACTTTGACGGGAAAAGCAACGGAAATAATCAGGTTCCTGCGCAAATTCCATTAATATATGATTTGAATCCAGCAAGCCAATATGTACCGTGCTATTGAATCCAATGCGATCAATGGTGGTGCGAATGGTGGTTAATTGTGGCCTGCCATACCAGAACAATCCAACCAATGAAAATTTGTATGGCTCAGCCAATGCAGAAACTTCATCATCTGTAAAAGAAATCATTGGACTACCCTTGTATCGGAGGACTGTTTTATCGACAATTGAATGATTAGATGATGATTTGAATAGGGAGGCAAAAGTTGGTTGTTTTTTCGACTGTGATAATGGCGGATCCGCCATTGTTGCGATCGAATAAAAAGTGCAGAAAATAGAAGGAATTAGAGGGAACGTAGAAGATAGCAAGGTGAGAAAGTAACGTTAAACAGCTGCCGGAGAAGAAGATTTAACCGTCGCCTTTTATCGCCAGAGCACGGAAACGCGACATCTTATCCATTATATATATATATATATATGTATGTATATATGATTGAACAAATACATATATATATATACATTTTAACCAAAAATGACGCTGCACTCTGGAGGAAAAGTCTTGCGGCGGCAGTAGCCGCCGCCGCTGCCGGTATTTCGCCGTTGTCTTCACGCCACACTCCCGGATTCATACTTCATCATCCTAGTCAACGCTAAAGCCGTGCTCTTTTCTCCTTTTCAACAACCAGCACAATGGCTGCTGCGCCGTCTTTCGCTGCCGTAGTAGCCGGATCATCTGCTCCATCGATCACAATCTCGCCGAAGACAGCCACACGTTACAAAGGTATTCCAATGGTATCCTTCCTTGATTCGGAAATTGACGCGCTTGCTGTTCCCTTTCGGTATTCCCTAGTTGGTACTTTTCGGTAAGGTCGTCCCCCATTAAAGGTTATACGTGAAGTTTTTGAAAAGATTGGATTTCATCACGACCTTCGGATTACTCTGATTGATCAAACACACATTTTGATGAATTTTAACAATGAGTCGGATTATTTGCGATGTTTTTATCGTCGATCTTGGCATATTTCTGGTTGCCACATGAGGGTTACGAAGTGGACGGTTGATTTTGATCCATCCTCCGATGTCCCCATCGTGCCGGTTTGGGTTGCCCTCCCTGCACTGCCGATACACCTCCATCAGCAGGCAGCTTTATTTGAAATTGTTCGTTCTATTGGACTACCGATCAAATTAGACGTGGCCACCTCCAAGGGACTGCGTCCGTCGGTAGCTCAGGTGTGTGTAAAGATTGATGTATCTCAGGATTTGCCGCAGAAAATCTATCTACAAGCCAAAGGCCGTTTAATCTTGCAGTCCATTGTTTACGAAGATTTACCTTTATTCTGCACTGACTGCCGCAGACTGGGACATGCACTCGTTGATTGCAAAGCCAAAGGAGAATCGAGTATTCCGCCACCACCTCCTCCTCCCCCCTGTTCGTCAGCCTAAAACGCGGTGGACCCCTGTTAAACGTAAAGCAGCTGTAAATCCTTCAGCACATGAGGGTATCGATGTTGTTGAAGACCCTACAGATCTCCCCATAAATATCGACGGCATTATGGCTCAAAGTATACACCCTCCTTTATCGATAGTTGATCCATCAAACATTTCAGATGATCTGGACGATGCGGACAATTCCTCAGGTGATGCTGTCCAGTTACCTTCTGCCCAAGCTCCTGCTACTTCGCTGCAAGACGAGTTCTGTGATGCGGCGGATTATCCTCTCCCTGCTGATACCGCGCAACCTGAGATTGGACATGTTTCTGACACTGATTTGCCTACTGACACTCTTGTAGAGGATATCTCGATGGTTTCTGAAGAGATGTCCCACCGCATGCAGCTCATGCAGCCCTCGCCGGATGATGCATTATTGATTTCATGCTTGCAGGACCCTCCGGCGGATGATGCATTTATTCCGGTGGTTCCATGACGTAAGCGTCGTTCCCGCAAGGATCTTCCTCCTTTGCCTCCGTCGACCATATTGACACGTAGTGCTTCACATATTGTTCAGGGAAGTTCTTCCACCCTTACTCAATGAATATATTAATATGGAATATTCGAGGCATACGTGCCTCTATGCCCTGGTTACGTGATTTGATTCGTGAACATAAATTAAATCTACTTGCTTTGATTGAACCTAAACATACTCCGTCGTAGATAACGGGATATGGGTTACGTCTTGGTTTCACACAGACTTATGTTTCGCATTCCAAGCATATTTGGTTTTTTTGGCGAGATACTGAGTTCCGTTTAATTGCCATGCAGGACAAGGATCAGGTGGTCCATATTACATTACAGTCATTACCATTACAATATACTTTTGTCCTTTCATTGGTCTATGCAAAACATACGCCCTCTCAGCGTCATGTTCTTTGGCAGTCTATGTGCGACTTCAATAGCTCGTTGCAGTTACCCTGGCTAGTGGGGGGTGATTTCAATACTTTTCGATCTCTGGAGGATCACAGTGGCAGATCCACCCCAGCTCTGACATCATTACAGGATTTCAATGAGTGTATCGAAGACTGTTCTCTCATGACCCCCCTTTTCAGGGCACCCGATTTACATGGGCGGATGGCAGGGGCCTTGGCCGAATTCGACGAAGTTTAGACTGGGTTTTTGTTAATTCTATGTTTCAAGATCGGTTTGATAATTTGCAGTTAACGCATTTGCCTCGGACGACTTCTGATCATACTCCACTCCTTTTAATATGCAACCGGACTTCACCACCAACCCATCATTCCTTTCGTTTTTTGGATGCACGGCTACATCATTCGGATTTTCTGCCCTATGTACAAAGTGCTTGGCAAGCTTATCCTACAACGGGTGGAATGCATGGTTTTTATCAAAAACTATTTGCTTTAAAGAAAGATATACAAAGATGGAATAAGGATGTCTTTGGCAATATCTTCAACAATCTGAAACATGCAGAAGCTTTGTTGAGTTGCGCAGAGAGCCGTTGGGATGAATCGCCCACGGAGGATACGCGGCAGGCTTATTTTAAGGCAAAAGCAGATTATTTGATTGCTGCTAGATATGAAATGCAGTTTTGGAAGCAGAAAGCAAGGGTGAAATGGTTGCAGGAAGGAGATGCGAACACAAGGTATTTCCACTCCCTTGTTAAAAGTCGGTGCTCTCAGCTCCAAATACAACAAATCCGAAACACTGAGGGCAGTTTGCTTAATACTCCGGATGATATCATGGCTTCTGCTGTTGAGTTCTATACTGCTTTATTTGCACGGGAAACAACACACAATCACTCGGAGATTCTTTCACACATTCCATGCTTACTATCTGAGCATGACAATATTATGCTAACTCAGCTTCCGTCGGAGCCGGAGGTAAAGGCCGCTGTGTGGAGCTTAGATCCTACAAGTGCTGCAGGACCAGATGACTTTCATGGTACTTTTTACCGTTCATGTTGGAATATTATACATTCAGATGTTCTTAAAGCAGTGCAGGAGTTTTTTCTTGGAGTTCCGCAACCTACCATCATGGCCCGTGCATTGATTACATTGATCCCAAAAACGCAATCTCCACAAACATTTAGTGACTTTCGCCCAATTTGTCTTACGAATTTCTTGAGTAAAGTCTGTACTCGTATCCTTGCCACGCGCCTTGGAACGCTATTGCCACGGTTAATATCTCTGGAGCAGACAGTATTCTTACCAGGACATGATATCTCCACGCAAATATTATTGGCACAGGAAATGATACATATGATGGATAAAGGTGGATCTCAGTTATGTTTGAAGTTAGACATGATGAAGGCGTTTGACAGGGTAAGCTAGGAATATCTGGCATTGTTATTAGGAAAATTTGGTTTTTCGGCCTTCTTCATAAGAGTGGTTATTAATCATCTTAGTGCCACTCGATTATCAGTTCTAATCAATGGACAGCCATCACAAACATTTCGTCCATTTCGCAGAGTAAAACAAAGCGACCCACTATCTCCGCTATTATTTATATTGTCATCTGAAGGATTTAGCAGGGGCTTAAAATCCCTTACTGCAGCAGGACACATCCAAGCTATTCGGTTGGGCCGTATTCCTTTTACTATCACTCACTTGGCGTATGCTGATGATTTACTTATTTTTCTCCGAGGCACACAGCGGAACCTTAAGCATTTTCATGATTTCTTAACTCAGTATGAAATGGCATCTGGACAGAAGGTTAATTATCACAAAAGTAGTTTCATCCCTTCGGCAAATGTTGTCGCTCATCAGAAACGCGTCTTTAAGGATATTCTGGGTATGCGGCTCACTTCTCTTCCTTTTCGATATCTAGGTTCCTATCTACACAAAGGAATTAATAGAGCAATGTACTGCACCTCTTTGTTGCAACACATGGACGATCGTTCACACGGGTGGCATACCCGACTCCTCTCGCAGGCGGGCCGTTTAGTCCTCCTGCACTTGGTGGTTGCTGCTCTCCCATTGCACCATTTAGCAGCCGGTGGTTTACCTAAATCAGTCATCCGAAATATTAATAGGAAAATGTCCTCTTTCTTTTGGGGCAATCGACATCATTGGGTATCATGGTCTAAAATTACACAACCCAATGATGAAGAGGGTTTAGGTCTTCGGGATCTTAGCCAGCTACAACAAGCATAAGTTATTATGTTTAAGAGGGTTTATTATCATGGTGGTATCGTTCTTCAACATCATCACTAGCTGGAGTTTTGAAAATTGTTGTACCAGCTATCGCAGTTTCAAACATCTGGAAGCTCTATGCTCAACTCACGTATGGCGACTCAACATCTTTTTCGACCAACATGCTGAGGAATGCTATACATTTTGACATCAATGTGTGGATTCACAAGATACAGGGATCCAAGCTCTCAACAGGATCAAGCCTTTCTCTTTCCTGGATCCCACGCCTTCGCCCACCGCGCCTAAGGCTTGTTAAATGGCAATGCCCGCCATCAGGTCGACACAAGCTGAATGTGGATGCCGCGATCGGTGCTACATATGCTACGGGAGGAGCAATTCTGCGGAATCATCATGGGGATTGTGTGCGTGCCATATCCTTTCGATTGCCACTATGCACACCACTTCAGGCAGAAATCCAGGCAACATTATTTGGTCTCTTATATTTTCTACCATTTTGCCGCACCATTATGATCGAATCTGACTGTGAGTATATGGTGTCACGACTTCATAGCACGCAGCAAATTTTTGGCAACTATCATCTGCATCTCTTGCACTCTTTACTTCAGTCCCATGGATTAGAAATCACTCATGTGTATCGAGAAACTAATATGGCAGCCCACTACTTAGCTCAGCACGCAATGTCTTGCCCAGAGACAGGATATTTCACCAATCACACTCTCCCAGCCTTGGTGCGTGCCTCAGTACTTCTAGATCTCACGTCCGCTAATCTACGCACAGGTTGATGATTAAGTCTTCCTAATGGATTGGCAAATCTTGGTTTGTTCTGCCCGTATCGTTAGTGTTACGGGCAGGTGTGGTATGATTCTATTCCATCAATATGCTGCTACATTTTATTAATTCTTGGCACTAACACTATACTTTTATCATCCACACGCGTTGCTTGGCGGATCAATTCCCCTACACCCCTGAGTGAGGACTACCAAGCTTGTTCAGCGCGCATTTTTCCTTATGATTGGCGATTTTGCGTACTATCTGCCTGTACTCGATTATGTACAGGCAGACTCGGTATGATTTATATTCTCTTAACCTGTTGGATAGCGGTACACATTGTTTTGCCCACTTACATTTTTCATGATTACATGACATATGTTTCCTGCCAACACGCCGATGGGTTCCTCTGGCTCCGTAGACATACAAGCGAATTCACAGGCGTGACATATCTCCTGGCGTATCTTGTATTTGCTGCCGGCACATTAGTTTGTGCTGGCAGGCGTGGTATGCTCATCGCACACTATTTTTCCAGCAATCCATCATATATACCTTTTGCTCTGCTCTGTAACTATTTTCTTTTTGCATGGCGGCAACTTTGGCTTGGCATGGCTATACTGTTCGATTCAATGAGAGGTGCTCCATCAGCGGATCATTTCCCGACAGAGTTGCATGGCATCATCCTTTTTCTGGCGTATGGGTGCAGTTCACAGGCCTACTATGTTTTTCATTTATACGATGGTGTATACCAACACTCCATATATATAAATATGTACGCTTTTTCCTTCGTCAAGGTTTTATCCACAAGGGTGGTTTTACTTGACAAGGTTTTAATGCGGCATATCATATATTATATGGATGTTGATAATCGCATATTTTGTTGTTTTCTTTTTCCTTTATTGTAATAAGGTATTCCTCCGCCAAAAGAGAGGCCTTATCTTAATAAAATATCCTGTTATATAAAAAAAACATATATATATATACACACATACATATATATATATATATACATATATATACACACATATATATATCTATATGTACATATATATATATCTATAAATCTATATATATCTATATATAGATATATAAAGAATTTTTTTTAAAGACAATTTTGTTAATAGACGAACCTCACTTGTGGCGGAGGGAAGCCATAGTACATCAAAAAGTCAGTGTAAGAGTAAAATGAATACAAATATGTGATGATTTGCATTCTCCAGTCATATGTGATATGCCGCATTAAAACCTTGCCAAGTAAAACTACCCTTGTGGATAAAACCTTGGCGAAGGAGAAAGCGTACATATTTATACAACTAGAGTGGGGATTTGGGGTACAATACATTTCAGGAGAATACGCTAGACCATAAAACAGGGAGGGACGCCATTCATGTCTCGCCAGTAAAGCCGCAGTCGTTGAGGCCGTGTGAGTGTGATGGGATTGTTGTGTTGTCTCAGCCACAGCACCCATAAACGCCACCGTGATAGAGTAACCAATCCATGCACATATAAATGAAAAGACCAAGTCATAAGGGAATATGAAGTAGAGCGTAAAAAACCAGGACAATAGATAACAAAGCATACCGAGCCTGCCTGGACCCCTTAGGATACAGGCAGAATGAGGAAATGATCGCCAATCCATATGGAAGACGTGAAATTGTCAGGGGACGTGCAAGTGGACTGAGGAGAGATCCAATGAGATAGAACCACAAACTAATGGAGGTAGAGTGTGAGAATTATAAGATCGTGTTCTGGGGTTCAACATTGCATGTTGAGTAAGTTAGTGAGCAGCCATATTTGCCTCTCTATAAATGTGATGAAAGTCCAGGCGATGAAGATGAATTAACGTGTGAAGTAACTGAAGAGAATAGTTCCCATGAACCAGCTGTGGGCGCGACATACGAGATAGCATCTGAGCACAATATGACTTCAGTATAATTGTGCGATACAGTGGAAGAAAATATAAAAGTCTAAATACTGCGGCCTGTATCTCAGCATTGAGAGGTGTACTTGGAGGCAGGCGGAAAGAAATTGCTCCCACACATGAGCCAACATGATCGCGCAATATCGCACTCCCTGCTCCATAATGTCTGCCAACTGCCGCATCTATGTTTAATTTTAATCGACTAGGAGGCGGAGTAAGCCAGCGAATCAATTGAGGGCGTGGCGGCTGAAGTAGGGGAAGCCAAGAAAGCTGTCACCAAGATCCAACCGCTAATTTTGATCCTGCTATTGTTTGGCACCACATAGTAATAGCATAGTGTATTGAGTCCCGAAGTGATATCATTGTAAAAGTGCGTTGCTCCCCATAGACTAAAGAGGCATAGACACGCCATATATTGTACACAATAATTGCTGGAATAACAATTTTTAAGACCCCAAAGAGAGATGAGAAAGTAGATCGATACCACCAAGAAAGTAGATATTGACGAAGGTGCAACGATGATGGGAGAGGACAGTGTAACTCACTAGCAAAATAGTGTCACAGCGGACGTACTCTGGAACAGTATAAGAATATATGATCCACTGTAGCCGATGCATTCTTACAGAATGGACATTGCGTTGGGCGGGAAGTAGAGTGCCTGCCAATATAATCCTCAAATGGCACCGCTGAATGAAAAATTCGCCATAAAAATAGCTGAATTACGGGTGAATGGTGCTTGAACCAAATGAACTTCGCCGAAATCAGCAGGGGACTGGGTGAGCGACAGATATCATAAGCACTGCGCAAAGAGAATTCCCCTGCGGCCGTGTGAAGCTACGTGAGATGGTCGCCTTGACCTTCTGTCTGAGAAAGGCAGGTAGGATGAATTCTACAAATAATCATCCAAACGGGTGAATCTGGCAAGCGAGGCAGATCGTCTCCCCGGTGACCATATTTGACATGCATATACTTTCTCCAAAGCGTAGAATGCTGCTGATATGACCACCAAATGCGACAGTGATAAGCTCGTTGTAACGTGCTGAGGTCACGGAGTCCCAATCCTCCCTCCTCACGAGGCATGCAAATGGTAGTCCATGATACCCAGTGATGCCTGCGCCCCAATAAAATGATGCCATCTTCCTTTCTATGATTTTAATCACCGATTTGGGCAAACCTCCAGCAGCGAGGATATGTAATGGCAGCACCGATATCACAGAACGTAGCAAAACGAGACGACCAGCGGAAGAAAGTAATCGAGAATGCCAGCCCTAAAGTCGGTCGTCAATATGCTGCAATAAGGAGACACAATATTTAGAGCGGTTGATGCCCTTATGCAGATAAGAACCAAGGTATCGAAAGGGTAAGCTAGAACATCTCATGCTTGTGATAGTCTCAAAAACACGCCGCTGTTGCGGAGAAACGCTTGCAGATGGAATAAAACTGCTTTTCTAAAAGTTGACCTTTTGACCAGAGGCAGTTTCATATTGAGTTAAAAAGGCATGGAAACATCGAAGATTTCGCTGTGTGCCTCTTAAAAATATCAACAGGTCATCTGCATAGGCCAAGTGTGTGATAGTAAAAGGGACACGGCCTAGACGGAAAGGCTGCAATACTCCAGAAGCTGCTAAAGCTTTCAACCCTCTGCTGAAACCCTCAGAAGAAAGAATGAAAAGCAAAGGAGATAAAGGGTCTCCTTGCTTTACCCCTCTATAAGGCCGAAAGGAAGCAGAAGGTTGGCCATTAATCAAGACTGCTAATGTGGTGGCACGTAAGTGATTGAGGATAATGCGAATAAAAAAGTCAGAGAAACCAAAGGTGCGCAGTAACATTTCCAGATATTCCCAGCTGACTCTAACAAATGCTTTCATCATATCTAGTTTCAAGCATAGCTGAGAACCACCCTTATCCAAGCAATGTATTCATGCGACTGGCAATGATTCTTGTACAGACTTTGCTCAAAAAGTTAGTGAGACATATTGGGCGAAAATAACTGAAGGTTGCAGGGGATGGCTTTTTGGGAATCAAGATGATTAATGCATTAGCCATCACAGAAGGCTGAGGAATACCAAGAAAAAATTCCTTCATTGCTTTAACCACATCAGCATGAATGATTGACCAGCAAGAATGATAAAATTTACCATTGAAACCATCAGGTCCTGCTGCACTTTGAGGGTCTAGGTGTCAAACCGCCGCTTTAACCTCCTCCTCCATAGGTAATTGCGTGAGTATGGAGTTGTCATCCGCAGAGATCAAACGTGGGATGTGACAAAGTATTGCATCATAACTATGAGTAGCCTCTCGAGCAAATAAGGACGTGTAGAATGTCATGGCTTCGTCCAAAATAGCTGCGGGAGTAGTGCATGGTGCGCCCGCAACCGTGTGGATTTGCTGTATACGAAGTTGCAACCATCGCCCCTTGCCAATGGAGTGAAAGTAGTGCGTGCTTGCATCACCTTCCTTTAACCATCAGACACGAGCTTTTTGTTTCCAAAAATGTAGCTCATATGAGGAAGCTCGGAGATATTCAGATTTAGCTCTGTGGTACTCCTCACGATTTGTGTCTGTTGGGTCGGCGTCCCAAATGCTCTCAGCGTGAGAGAGATTAGATTCTGCTTGTTTGACGTTGGAGAATATATTACCAAAAATTTCCTTATTCCACCGCTGTATGTCCTTCTTCAGTCGGAATAACTTGGAGTAAAAACCATACATACCTCCAGTTGTAGGATAAGATGTCCAACCATTCTTCATATAAGTATGGAAATCCGCTGTGGGCAGGTCGTTATCTGAAGAATGTCCCAGGTCACAATGATCTGAAATGTCCTGTAACGGGGGTTCGGCAGTCCCACAAAGTAAGTCTGCATTCGAATCACCGACTTGGGTAGGTGGAGGAACTACTGTGGGAGCATCTGTCGGGGGAATTTCATTTGGCGGCTCAGTAGTATCCTTGGAACGATCAACTGAGGATGGGCCAAATGGAGGCTCTGCGAAAGTTTTCTTTTTAACCGGCGTCCATCGCTGTGCCGGAGGGCGAGGTGGTGGAGGTGGCGGCGGAGGCGGCACAGTTGTTGATACTTTCGGAGGGCAAGAGGTCGTTGCATGGCCTAACCGTCGACATGAGGTGCAAAATAGAGGAAGATCTTCATAGACCACTGACTGCAGGATAAATCTGTTCTTAGCCTGCAAATATATTATCTGCGTCAATTCCTGAGCAACGTCCACTTCAACACACACACGAGCGACAGACGATCACAGACCATCTGTCGTCGCTACATCCAGTTTTATCGGTAACCCTATCTGTCATACCCCGTGATTTTTGGGTCCAACGTGGAATAAGTATAATATAACTAAAAATACAATTATAGTAATTATATAGGTTATGAGGGTTAGTGAAATAAAACGTAAGTGGATAATTTAATCAAAAAGCTGAAATTAAGAAAATTAGGCCAAAATACCAAAAATGCCGTCCCCACTTAAATACTAGGGAGTTACACAAAGGAGTATAACTCCCCACTTCAGCAGTAGGCCGTTAGTTACCAGGCCAAAGGAGAGGGGAAAATGCATAGAGAGAAAAGAGAAGGAGAAAAGAGAAAGAAGAAGAGGAGAAGAAGAAAAGGAAGAAAGAGCGGTCAATCTAGGTGCAACCTTTCTCGAGATCATGCAGTACACTCGTAAGACAAACTAGAAACAAAGACAAGTAATCTTTCTATACGCTTTACGCAAATTTTGATACTTTAGGCCCTATGTTCTTACAAAGAGAAAACTTGGTTCACACATTGGTAGTTTTGACTTGCCTATGCTAAATGCTTTATTATATGTGTAATTGTTGTTGTTGTTGAGCAAAGTTATGTTCTTTGGGCCAATATCTGAAAATAATTATGTTGTGATCTTTGTTGTTAAAATATGCCCACAAGAGTGTTATACGTGATGTGTTCATTGTCCTTGTGTAAGTTCTTAAGTTTGGTGATTACACCTTGGATGCTTTGAGTGTGTTTGCAGGGAGTGGAAGGATGAATGTTGACATTGTTGTAAGACTTGTTGGGTTGGAAGGTTTGAAGATATCTATTGAAACTTGTGGGTGATAGAAGGTTTAGGGTGGATACTAGTTTACTTGTTTAAGTATCAAAACATGTTAGTTGTGTGTTAAGCATGATGAATCCAGGAGCTAAGATGGATCTTGAAGTGTTGAACATGAAAGGGTTGAATAAGAAAGGTGTTGGGTGGAAGTTACTGCAGAAAAACTGCAGTTTAGAACCGTCAGAACACTTCGAACACCTACATTAGGCGCTTCAAGTCACATTAGGCGCCTAATGTAGCGTTCAATGTGTCCTGAAGCATTCCCGTACAGAAAAATTGCAGTTTAGAACCGTCAGAACACTTCGAACACCTACATTAGGCGCTTCAAGTCACATTAGGCGCCTAATGTAGCGTTCAATGTCACATTAGGCGCTTCATGTAGGCATTCAATGTCTACGGCACATCCCCGAACACTTCGAACGCCTAGTATAGGCGCTTTATGTCACTTTAGGCGCCTCATGTGGCGTTCCAAGTATACTGGAAGTCTTTTTGACCCTTTAGGCGCCCTATGTAAGTGTAGCAACTTTGTACACTTCCTTTGAACATAAAATGCAAGGGTATTTGAGGTGTAATTGAGGAATAGATGGTAAGATTGACTAAGTAAGAATAAGATTGAATCCCAAGTGAATTAGTGAGACAAACGGACTTAGAAAGATACAAACAGGGAGTGTTTGAGGTGCAAGACCGTATACTTGATATGTAAGATGTGTTTGAGATACCTTTATTATCTTCCATTGCTCATAAATTACAAAGTGTTTTGAAAGTGTGCTAGAGTTGTAAACATTAAGTGTGAATGAGTAGGGTTAAGTATGAATTCGAAGTGGATTCGTGATACGAAAGGGCATGAAGTGGTATGAATGAGGTGTATTTGAGTAGTAAACGTTAAGTGTGAATGAGTAAAGTTAAGTATGAATTCAAAGTGGATTCGTGATACGAAAGGGCATGAAGTAGTATGAATGAGGTGTATTTGAGTAGTAAACGTTAAGTGTGAATGAGTAAAGTTAGGTATGAATCCAAAGTGAGTTAGCAATATGAAAGAGCACAAAATGGTATGAAAAGGGTGTGTTTGAGGAAGTATGAACGAGCAAGGTTAAGTGTGAACTCGAGATGATTTTGTAATACGAAGGGACATGAAATGATACGAGCAGAATGTGATAGGGGTTCAGGACTTTGTACTTGATATGTAAAGTGTGTGTGCATGTTTACACGTTTGATATGATGTTACATGAGAATTCTGCATCATGACATGGGCACTTGCATTTGATTTGAGAATTGCTTTGCGAAAGAACATGTGTTTACAAGAAAAGTTTGAAGTTTTCGAAAGACATAATGGCTGCTGGTTGATCGCAGGGTATAAAAGTCATGCCTGCGAAAGCAGGGTATAAAAGCGTGATCTGTGAATCAACAGTAGGGTATAAAGTATTTTATGGGGCCGTGGACCTATCAGCACGGAAAATAAAGTTATTTTATGGGGCCGTGGACCTATCAGCACGGAAAATAAAGTTATTTTATGGGGCCGTGGACCTTTCAACACGGATATATGATATATGTAATGGGGCCATGGACCTATCAGCACGGATATATGTTATATGTAATGGGGCCGTGGACCTTTCAGCACGGGGTATAAAGTTATATGATATGGGGCCGTGGACCTTTCAGCACGTGGTATAAAGTTATGTGTGCTGTGGACTGATCACCCACAGGGTATGAAGTTCTGCTACGCGAAGAATATGATATGAAGTGTGATGAAATGTTTTGTGAAGTGACACGCATGACATGTTTATGAAAGAAGACATATGCATGGGTGTGTGTGTGATTTTAAAGAAGTACATGCATCATGATACACGAAGCATAAGACTTGATATGCAAGAAACGTGGCTAGCTTATGACTTGTTTATATGATATGTTGTTTTAATACATGTTTGTTCTCGTACCCGTGTATTATATATGTGCTTTGTCTGTTTGAGGAATTCTTATTAAGATGCTATTTGTTAACCCGAGCACCTTATTTTGGGCAATGATTTATACACTGGTGACTCGTCGTGTGTGATCTCGTAAGGTGTATATACGGGTTACTTGCTGGCGATGTTTTCGCAAAGAACAATTACTCTATCTGCTTTTTAGGTTAGCCAAAGTACAAGATGATTTTCGTAGAAGATATCGGCGAGTGGGCTCACTGGGACAATAGTCACTAAAATGGACAGGCTTACAGTTCTTATCCTTTAGCTGCGGGAGTTACTGTTAACACTTTGTGTTGAAGGATACTTTAGACACTTTACCTGACATGTTTTATTTCCGCTGTGTTTCTGTTGGTTACATTGATGTTAGTGAAGTTTTAATTCTACGACATTTCCGCTGATTTATCTTACGTCATAAATGACGTGTTCTTGATCTGCTTTGATGCTTCATAGTTCTCGTAGTAGGCTACGGCAGGTGCACTGGTACCGATGTCCAGTATCGGGCCGGGGCGCTACAGGTGGTATCAGAGCCTAGGCTTTAGATCTATCTCGGAAACTTAGGTTCATGATCTTATAGCAAATTAAGATGTGATTTTCCCTTAAGTTTGATCCTTAGGTATAAGTTCTGATTATCTAGAGTCTAAGTATGATCTGGGTTGGGTGTGTGCGAGCGCGTGTATCGTTTAACTTTGTGTAATAATTTTAATTTTAGACCCCATCGATCTCTTGGACACAATTCTGTAATGGCTTTCTAAACTATTACATGCCCAAGACGGCAATCTTAGACAAGACAAGGGCATTCGACAGGCTGAAATAGGGTCGGATGATAGTGTCGAAGGATGCTGACCGTTTTCATGCTTTGGATAAAATTCGCTCCTGCGATTATGTCGGATAATCACTTAAATATGACAAAGTTCAAGCGAGGTTTGGATTCAAGAATTTAGTCAACAATTGTAAATGCGGGGAGGAGAACCTACGAGGACATGTGGACATGTGCTTTTGCATCGAGAGTGATTTCTGTAGAATAGCTGCAAGAGAGGCCGGTGCAAGATATTCTGACAGAGATAAGAGGCCAAGGGAGGAGATTGGATTTGGTGACATGCCTGGATGTTGGGTTAAGATTTATAAAAGAGGCCCTATTGGGAAGCTTTCAGAGACCCCGCCACCGAGTCCAGTTGTACACCAGGCTATAGGAGTTTGTCGCATTGCAATAAGAGCCATGACAGTGAATGTGGAAAGTTGGCAGGGGTGTGTTACCGATGCGGACAAATGGGTCATCTCATTAGAGATGGCTAGATGATGAGGAAGAATGCTCTGGGAGAAACGGCTCTACAACCGAGGACGAATACCCGCATCCATGTTATGACTGACGTGGATAACTAAGAAGCTATCGAAGTGGCATGAAGTACAATTTTAGTGAATAAGATATTGGTCAATGTACTGTTCGATAGCGGCTTGAACCACTCTTTTGTGGCAAAGGGATTCACTAAGCGCCTTCGTGGTTCACCAGAATGGTTAGAGACTTTGTACCGTGCCCAAGCGGCCGAGATCAAATTGTGATTTCACACCAGCAGTACAAGGATTGTGGGTTAGAGCTCAGAGAGCAAATGTTCTCTGCCATACTGATTACTATTTAGAGGTATAAATTCGACGTCGTATTGGGACTGGACGGATTGGCCAAGTATCACAGCAACATTGGCTCGATTAAAACAAGTGACAGTTAAGAATTTTGAGTTGGATGATATAACATTCCAAGGGGATTGCCGTTGATTCGAAGAAAGTTGAAGTTATCACCGAGTGGTCTAGACTCACGAAGGTCACCGAAGTGCAGAGTTTCTTTGGTCTAGCTAGTTATTACAAGAAGTGGTCGAGAGATTCTCGACAATAGCGATGCATCAAAGAATGGCCTAGGTTGTGTTTTGATGCACATGAACGAGTTATTGCATATGCCTCGAGACAGCTAAACATGATGCAGTGAAGATGGTTGGAACTACTCAAGGACTACGACTTGACCATTAATTACCATCCAGAGAAAAAAAGCTAATAAAATGGTTGATGTATTAAGTAGAGAATCTAACCATGCGCGTCAGTCACCACTTGAGAGAGAAATAGAAGAATTTGGCTTGGAGTTTGTTGGCTCTATAGTTAATGTTTTCACATCATTGACCGTCACCTCGAGTTTGATGGATTGGGTGAAAGAAGCGCAAAAGAAAATAAGACTGTGGGTGATATTGCTGGAAAACTGAGGTATAGTTAGGTTGATGGATGTCAAACCAATGAGGACGGGAGCTTGGGTTTAGAGGAAAAAATATGTTTAGAGGAAAAATATGTGTATCTGATTTAGATGTGTTAAGGAAAGAAAATTTTGCAAGGGGCTTGCAGCTCAAGGTTATCGATACATTCTGGTAGCACCAGAATGTGTAGGGATCTCTGACAATATTATTGATGGTGTGTGATGAAGAGGCATATTGTGGAGTTTATTGAGAGATATGTGGTGTGTCAGCAAGTTGAGTGTGAACACCAGCAACTTGGTGGATTAGTGATGTCGTTGGAGAGTCCAGAGTAGAAATAGGAACGTATCAGGATGGACTTTGTGGCTGGTTTACCGAGAACAAGAAGTGGATATAACATGATTTTGGTCATCATGAATCGATTAACCAAGTCTACACATTTTCTACTCATCTTGAGTGAATTGTCTTCCGATAAGTTGGTAAGTTTGGGTTTGGACAGAATTGTCAACCTGCACAGTGTTCCTATGAGCATAGTGTCTGACCGAGACCAACGGTTTACTTCCAAGCTCTGGACAGTATTTTGGAGAGCCATGGGGATGGAGTTAAGGTTGAGTACAACATATCATCCCTAAACCGATGGACAGTCTGAGCGGACTATTCAGACTCTAGAAGATATGCTAAGGGCTTGCATTTTAGATTTTAAAGGAAGTTGGATTGGAATGGCAAAATTAATGGAGTTCTTGCATAATAACAATCACCACAATGCAAGTGATATGGTTCCTTTTGAACGTTGTATGGAAGGAAGTATATGTCCCTAGTTTATTGGGATGAAGTCGGCATGAGGACCATCAATGGACCTGAGTTACTTGAGAAGACACTAGAAAAGGGAAGATCATACGGGAAAGACTTAAGACAGCTCAGGATCGTAACAAAAGGTTGGGCGGATTCCATGCAACGACCTTTGGAGTTTAATGTAGGTGAAAAGGGTTATTTAAGAATATCACCTACGAAGGGCGTTATGAGATTTGGAATCAAAGGAAAGTTAAGTCCTATTTTATAGTTCGTTACGAGATACTTGAGAATATGAGAGCTTTGACATATAGGTTGGCATTACCTCCGGTATTGGCACAAGTCGACAATGTATTTCACGTATCACAAATAAAAAAGTATGTGACGGATTCAAGCCATATGCTTGAAGCATGACCTTTGGAACTCAACGACGACGTTACTTACGAAGAGATACCCGTGAGGATCATAGAACGAAATGACCAAGTATTGAGGAAACGGGTGATCCCTTATGTTAGGGTCCAGTGGAAGCAATCCCATGAAACGGGAAGCTACTTGGAAATTTGAAGCACAGATGAAAGAAAAGTATTCTCAAATCTCTAACTAAGGTACGCAAGTTTCGAGGACGAAACTTTTTGTAAGGGGGTGGAATGTCATACCCCGTGATTTTCGGGTCCAACGTGGAATAAGTATAATATAACTAAAAATACAATTATAGTAATTATATAGGTTATGAGGGTTAGTGAAATAAAACGTAAGTGGATAATTTAATCAAAAAGCTGAAATTCAGAAAACTAGTCAAAAATACCAAAAATGCCCTCCCCACTTAAATACTAGGGAGTTACACAAAGGAGTATAACTCCCCATTTCAGCAGTAGGCCGTTAGTTACCAGGCCAAATGAGAGGGGAAAATGCCTAGAGAGAGAAGAGAAGGAGAAAAGAGAAAGAAGAAGAGGAGAAGAAGAAAAGGAAGAAAGAGCGGTCAATCTAGGTGCAACCTTTCTCGAGATCATGCAGTACACTCGTAAGACAAACTAGAAACAAAGGCAAGTAATCTTTCTATACGCTTTACGCAAATTTTGATACTTTAGGCCCTATGTTCTTACAAAGAGAAAACTTGGATCACACATTGGTAGTTTTGACTTGCCTATGCTAAATGCTTTATTATATGTGTAATTGTTGTTGTTGTTGAGCAAAGTTATGTTCTTTGGGCCAATATCTGAAAATAATTATGTTGTGATCTTTGTTGTTAAAATATGCCCACAAGAGTGTTATACGTGATGTGTTCATTGTCCTTGTGTAAGTTCTTAAGTTTGGTGATTACACCTTGGATGCTTTGAGTGTGTTTGCAGGGAGTGGAAGGATGAATGTTGACATTGTTGTAAGACTTGTTGGGTTGGAAGGTTTGAAGATATCTATTGAAAGTTGTGGGTGATAGAAGGTTTAGGGTGGATACTAGTTTACTTGTTTAAGTATCAAAACATGTTAGTTGTGTGTTAAGCATGATGAATCCAGGAGCTAAGATGGATCTTGAAGTGTTGAACATGAAAGAGTTGAAGAAGAAAGGTGTTGGGTGGAAGTTAATGTAGAAAAACTGCAGTTTAGAACCGTCAGAACACTTCGAACACCTACATTAGGCGCTTCAAGTCACATTAGGCGTCTAATGTAGCGTTCAATGTGTCCTGAAGCATTCCCGTACAAAAAAACTGCAGTTTAGAACCGTCTGAACACTTCGAACACCTACATTAGGCGCTTCAAGTCACATTAGGCGCCGAATGTACGTTCAATGTCACATTAGGTGCTTCATGTAGGCGTTCAATGTCTACGGCACATCCCCGAACACTTCGAACACCTAGTATAGGCGCTTTATGTCACTTTAGGCGCCTCATGTGGCGTTCCAAGTATACTGGAAGTCTTTCTGACCCTTTAGGCGCCCTATGTAAGTGTAGCAACTTTGTACACTTCCTTTGAACATAAAATGCAAGGGTATTTGAGGTGTAATTGAGGAATAGATGGTAAGATTGACTAAGTAAGAATAAGATTGAATCCCAAGTGAATTAGTGAGACGAACGGACTTGGAAAGATACAAACAGGGAGTGTTTGAGGTGCAAGACCGTATACTTGATATGTAAGATGTGTGTGAGATACCTTTATTATCTTCCATTGCTCATAAATTACAAAGTGTTTTGAAAGTGTGCTAGAGTTGTAAACATTAAGTGTGAATGAGTAGGGTTAAGTATGAATTCAAAGTGGATTCGTGATACGAAAGGGCATGAAGTGGTATGAATGAGGTGTATTTGAGTAGTAAACGTTAAGTGTGAATGAGTAAAGTTAAGTATGAATTCAAAGTGGATTCGTGATACGAAAGGGCATGAAGTAGTATGAATGAGGTGTATTTGAGTAGTAAACGTTAAGTGTGAATGAGTAAAGTTAGGTATGAATCCAAAGTGAGTTAGCAATATGAAAGAGCACAAAGTGGTACGAAAAGGGTGTGTTTGAGGAAGTATGAACGAGCAAGGTTAAGTGTGAACTCGAGATGATTTCGTAATACGAAGGGACATGAAATGATACGAGCAGAATGTGATAGGGGTTCAGGACTTTGTACTTGATATGTAAAGTGTGTGTGCATGTTTACATGTTTGATATGATGTTACATGAGCATTCTGCATCATGACATGGGCACTTGCATTTGATTTGAGAATTGCTTTGCGAAAGAACATGTGTTTACAAGAAAAGTTTGAAGTTTTCGAAAGACAAGATGGCTGCTGGTTGATCGCATGGTATAAAAGTCACGCCTGCGAAAGCAGGGTATAAAAGCGTGATCTGTGAATCAACAGCAGTGTATAAAGTATTTTATGGGGCCGTGGACCTATCAGCACGGAAAATAAAGTTATTTTATGGGGCCATGGACCTATCAGCACAGAAAATAAAGTTATTTTATGGGGCCGTGGACCTTTCAGCACGGATATATGATATATGTAATGGGGTCGTGGAGCTATCAGCACGGATATATGTTATATGTAATGGGGCCGTGGACCTTTCAGCACGGGGTATAAAGTTATATGATATGGGGCCGTGGACCTTTCAGCACGGGGTATAAAGTTATGTTTGCTGTGGACTGATCACCCACAGGGTATAAAGTTCTGCTACGCGAAGAATATGATATGAAGTGTGATGAAATGTTTTGTGAAGTGACACGCATGACATGTTTATGAAAGAAGACATATGCATGGGTGTGTGTGTGATTTTAAAGAAGTACATGCATCATGATACACGAAGCATAAGACTTGATATGCAAGAAACGTGGCTAGCTTATGACTTGTTTATATGATATGTTGTTTTAATACATGTTTGTTCTCGTACCCGTGTATTATATATGTGCTTTATCTGTTTGAGGAATTCTTATTAAGATGCTATTTGTTAACCCGAGCACCTTATTTTGGGCAATGATTTATACACTGGTGACTCGTCGTGTGTGATCCCGTAAGGTGTATAGACGGGTTACTTGCTGGCGATGTTTTCGCTAAGAACAATTACTCTATCTGCTTTTCGGGTTAGCCAAAGTACAAGATGATTTTCGTAGAAGATATCAGCGAGTGGGCTCATTGGGACAATAGTCACTAAAATGGACAGGCTTACAGTTCTTATCCTTTAGCTGCTGGAGTTACTGTTAACACTTTGTGTTGAAGGATACTTTAGACACTCTCCCTGACACATTTTATTTCCGCTGTGTTTCTGTTGGTTACATTGATGTTAGTGAAGTTTTAATTCTACGACGTTTCCGCTGATTTATCTTACGTCATAAATGACGTGTGCTTGATCTGCTTTGACGCTTCGTAGTTCTCGTAGTAGGCTACGGCGGGTGCACTGGTATCGATGTCCAGTATCGGGCTGGGGCGCTACACTATCGGACGCACAATTTCAAACAAAGCTTCCCGGCGATGTAGGTGAATTGGAAGCCCTGGGAACGCGATCCAAACCGGGACAATGGGAACACCAGCGGTGGGATCAAAATCAACTGTTCACTTCGTGATACGCATGTGACAACCGGATATATGCCAGGAGCGTCGATAAAAACATCGCAAGTAATCCGCTTCATTCCGAAAATTCAAAAGAATATGTGTTTGATCGATAAGTGTGATACGTAGATCATGATGAAAGCCGATTTTTTCAAAAACTTTACGTATAACTTTCAATGGAGGACGCCCATACCAGAAAGTACCTACCAGTGAATATCTGAATGGCGCAGTAAGGGCATCGATCTCGGAATCAAAGAATGATATCATTGGTATGCCTTTATACCTTGAAGCGGTTTTAGGCAAGATAGTTATTTGTTGTGATGAAGACTCGCCGGAAATGACCGCCGCAAAGGATGGCGGCGGCGCAGCCGTCATTGCTACAGCGACGGGAAAGAAGCGGGTTGTTGTGGAAGACGAGTAAAGGAGAAACCAATACCAGCAGTGAGATGAATGGCGAAACAGAGACTGACGGAGGAGAAATCGGCGGCGGCGGCTATTGCCACAGAAACGACGACGATCGCCAGAGCGTCTTCATCTGGTATTAATATATATATAGATATATAAAGATATATATATCTATATATATCTATATATATATACATATATATATTTATATATATATTTATATATATATATATATCGATATATACATATATATACACATAAAATATACTGTGTTTTTTCGGATGCTGCCCTCTGCGTGCTCTCCATGGCTGCCCTCTGCCCTTCTCGCCAAATCTCATCACTCCCTCAGTTGGGGAAACCTTAAGGTACATTTTTCACCTACGGCAAACTCCAACGGTCTTCTCTTGGAATCCGTCCAACTTTTGCTGTGATCCTGAGCTACCTTGAGTCTCTCTCAAATTATTCTCGCCTTTTCTAATGTTTGCTTAGCCAACTCAGGTCTAGTAATAGTCTTCTGCCCAGCTTCATCCCAATAAAGTGACGATCTACATTTTCCTCCATTAAGAGCCTCATAGGATGCCATGCCAATTGCGGTATGGTGACTATTGTTGTACGAGAACTCCATAACTTTACCATAAGGTCTCAATTTCCCTTGAAGTCCAAGGTGCAAGCTCTTAACATGTCCTCGAGAGTCTGAATCATCCTTTCCGGTTGTCCATTAGTTTGGGGATGGAAAGCGGTACTCATCCTTAACTCAGCCCCCATGACTCTATGGTATGATGTCTAAAATAACGATGTGAACCTTGGGTCTCGGTCTGACTCAATACTCACTGGAACTCTATGTAAGCTGACGATGTTATCAATATAACCAACTTCTCCAATGTTGCATCACTCGATACTGGCAAAAAGTGTGCAGACTTCGTCAACCGATCTACAATTACCCAAATCACATCATTGCCGCTTCTTGTCATAGGGAGTCCTGCGATGGAAGTCCATCGTGATATGCTCATAATTTCATTCTTGAATTTCTAATGGATTTTGATAACCTTTAGGACTTTGATGTTTGACTTTTACTTGCTGACAAACTAAACACCGGACAATATACTCTGCTATCTCGCCCTTCATACCATGCCACCAATAGATCTTCTTTAGTTATTTATGCATCTTGGTGGTCCCGGACGTATAGATATTCTTGTGTTGCGTGACTGCTTCAATAATTCTTTCTTTAGAGCTTTCTAATTCGGCACAAATAGGCTTCTCTAAAACCATAGTCCTCCATCATCCGCTAACTGAAATCCTTCAACTTGCTCATTCTGGAGTCTATATTGAATATCATGCAGATTTGCATCATCTTTTTGTACATCTTTTATTCAGTCCACTAGTGTCGGCGTAATAATCAGCGCTGCCAAGACGTTTTCTGCAGGGTCTACAATATTTGAATCAAAATCCTCAAACTCTCGTTCCAGTGGAGTCTGTCTCGAATGGCTCAACTTGCGACTCAATGCATCTGCCGCTGTATTCGCCTTCCCCGGATGATAACTGGTGGTCAAATCATAATCCTTTACAAGCTCCAACCATCTCCTCTGTCTCATGTTCAACTCCTTCTGCATAAACAAATACTTGAGGCTCTTATGATCCGTGAAGAGCTCACACTTCTCCACATACAAATAGTGCCGCTATATCTTCAATGAAAACACATCCACAGCAAGACCCAAGACGTGTGTTGGATATTTCTGCTCTTAGGGCTCAACTGTCTCGATGCGTAAGCAATAACTCTTTCTACTTGCATCAACAAGTATCCTACAATCAAAGTGTTAGGCCGAATTCTATATGCACACAATCATAAATAAAAAATTTACATACATATACCTAGCCTATTTTTTGAGGCGTCTCTGTATATTTCAAACTTTTCAGTACCCGAGCGTTGTGCCAAGACTGGTGTAGTAGTCAACCTCCTTTTCTATTCAGCAAAACTTTTCTCGCACTCAGGTCCACTCGAACTTAGTCTTCCTCTCGGTCAGTTGACTCAACAGGACTACGATCCTCGAAAATCCCTCAACAAACTTGCAATAATATCCAAAAAGGCCAAGAAAGCTCCTCATCTTGGTGACATTTGTTGGTCTTGGCCACTCCGTAATTGCTTCGATCTTCTTTGGGTCTACTACAATGCCTTCCTCAGAAGTCACATGACCCAAGAAGGTCACATTCCTCAACCAAAACTCGCACTTGTTGAACTTTGCATACAACTTCTTCTTCTTAAGAATCTCTAGCAGCTTTCGCACATGTTCAATTTGCGTCGCTTTATCGGGCGAATACACCAAGATGTCATCGATGAACACCATCACGAATCGGTCTAACGGCTCCCTGAATACGGTGTTCATCAAATCCATGAATGCCGTAGGTGCAAACGTCAATCCAAATGGCATCACAATGAACTCGTAGTGCCCGTATCTGGTGCCGAAATGCCGTCTTAGCTGCATCCTCTGTCTTAATTCTTAATTGGTGATAACCCAAATGGAGATCAATATTCATAAACGTTTTATCATCCTACAGATAATTGCATTTGTTCAAGTTGATAATTGCGATACATAAAACTTGCGGAATTATAAAAGGTGTTACGTTTAGCTGATCAAACATATCAGTGATCCTCGGTAGCGGATATTTATTCTTTATCGTGCTACCATATTTTTTCTTTACGAATAAGACCGGTGCTCCCCAAGGCGAGATACAAGGTCTTATAAAATTTCGATCCATCAATTCTTGCACTGCTCTTTGAGCTCTTAAAATTTTGCTAGTGCCATCTTGTATGGCACTTTCAAGATCGGTTTTGCTCCTGGTATCAAGTTGATCTCGAACTCTACTCTTCTTGCTTGGTGCCAAACCTGGTAGCTCATCAGGAAAAACATCCTTCTCTCCATTGGAATGTCATCGGTGGAAGGCGGCTCTTTCTAAGCGTTTAAAGCGTACACTAAGAATCCCTCGTCTTTTTTCCTCAGTGCCTTGTACGATCGTGTTGTGGTTAGATAAATGTAGCGAGGCAGCTTCTTCAACTTTGTGTTCCCCTGAAATGTAAACTCGTCCTTGGTGGGATCCTTGTGCACAACTTGCTTCTGCTGGAAATCGATATGAGCGTAGTATCTGGCCAACCAATCCATTTCCAAAATAATATTGAAATCGCTCATCTGGATTGGTACCAATGCAGCGTCAAATTCATGGTCCTCCATCTCGACATTGTAGTTCTTGTATAGGTGATATGAGATGATCACTTGGTCTCCAGCTGATAGCACACAGTAGAAGTGCCTAGCCATTCGTGACAACTTTGGAGGTTCTTGACAATCCTCTTAGTGACAACCGAGTGACTCGCACTGCTATCAAACAAGACGTTTGCTGAGACTCTATTTAGTAGTATGGCACCTAAGGGGTTATGGTCTCAAGTTCAAGGTTACATCGATACAGATATTATAATCAAGTAAAAACTCCAAAATACATGTACCTGTCACCACATTGTTGGACCCCTGAACCTCGGTATCCATCATCATGTGGACCCGTGCATTTGGTCATGGCCTACCTATCTTGCTCTGCTGTGGGGCTGCTTTCGGGGGTACTCTTCGTGGCTCAGGGCAGTCCTTCGACATGTTGCCAACTTTGGCACAATTGAAGCAAATCCCAATCTTTCTCCAGCAATCCCTGGTGCGTCGATGACCACACGCCGGGCAAACAGGAGTCTTCGTCGGCTGAATTCTCACAGCCTGTTGTTGTTGTTGTTGTAGTCATGGCAAATGGCGCCTTAATGGCCGACCCACTAGCTGACCTCACGGCACCTTGATCAACCTTCTGGATCTACTGCCGCTGCTCTCCACACGGTGCCTCTTGCTTCTCTCTTCTGCTGCCACCTACTGCAGGTCAGCCTCGAGTCAGTGGAATGCCTCCAATAACTCTCAAAAATTTCTAGCATTAGCATTTAAAATCCCAGAGCAGATCCAAGAGTTAAACTCCGTCTCGAACTTCAGCATCTTCAGCCTGGTGTCCGACATGGTAGAAAGGGCAAATCATCCAAAAGCATGGAATCTTTCTACATACTCTGACACCGATAGGCTCCTCTGAGTCAATGCCTGAAACGTTGCCATCTTTTGCAACATTGGAGTAGCCAGAACGTGGCACTTCCGGAACTCTTCTCTGAAGTGGTGCCAGCGTACTGGCTACGGTAGGTTCTCCACAACACGGTTCCACCACTCTTGAGCTTCTCGCAACAGGAATCGTGTAACAACCTCAACCTGGATCTCCTCAGGCACCTGGAGCAGTTGTAGATTGTTCTCTATCTCCTTCAACCATGACTCTGCCTCATTGGAATCAGAGCTCCCTTTAAAAGTCGAAACACAGGCTTCTCTTCATCTCCTGATAGAAAAATCGGAGGCCCATCTATGGTAGTGGAGGAGGCGGTAGTGGCTGGTTCTGCTGTTGCTATTGCAGCTCCAGTACCTGCACTATAGTCATCAGCGCGTTTGTCAAGGCTTGGGGCAGAGCATTCTGATTGATGATGTTGCCATCTCCGTTATGAACTCTCATTGGCGGCATAATGCTGTAACGTTACAGTTTTACAAAATTTACAAAATTTATAACTACTAACGCGTAAGTCAAATCTATAGTGATCAGGTCTATATATATATGAAAGGCGAAAATCAAAACTCGAATAAAATAAACAAATAGGACGTCTAGCATAAACTATGTATGTGTGTCTCACTCGATCATCATTTAACTCTAATGTAATAACTTATTTCTAGAGTCGATACTTAGTAACTTAATTTCTACGCTCATGGCCAAAATATATGTTTCCTCTGTGGTCTAGAACCTGCCTATGATACCGCTTGTAAGGACCTGTCCCGAGCCCTATTACTCGAAACGACCTCATCCGCCGTATTTCGCTAAGGAAAATACAATATATAAACAAATTACACGTCAGCAAAGTGCCGCAAATCGATGTAAAGGAAGTCATAAAACAAAAACGTCAAAATAATCATTAATAATAGATGTACAGAGGTCTAGGCAAAAATAAACAATACAATGTTATAACGTAGATAAAAGAAATAACTAATTCTTTATAAAATACATAAAACTGAAATCTATAAATCATCTAAACCAATCCTAAGAATGTCCTTGAACTAGCCACAACCGATCGACATCCCCACTCTGAGTCCTCGACATACACTAAATCATAGTCCTGGCTGTCAACAAAAAAATTCCTCGACATATTTACCATGGGATCATGCATGGATAAGCAATTGTTACAAAATAAATTATACTATAGAAACAAAAAAGCTTCCCATTCGCAAGTAAAATTACCGTTTTACCCCATTAACATTCAATGACACAGTCAACGTATACATCCATCAAAGTCAACATATATAATCCAATCAGAAGTTAGTCCAACTCAAATCATGATAATTTTTCCAAAATTATTACAATTCCAAGTCAAAATCAAAATTTCCGAAATTCCAAAACAAAATCGATACCAAATCCTGTTTAACCGGTCCAAAGCCAAATAAGCAAATCCGAGTCCAAGTCGGTCCAAAACAAAAGTCCAAAATTTAAAAATTCAATGCAATGGCTATAGCACTTTCCCTACAAGCAACTTACACTGTAAGACTTATGAATTGATTCCCCAATGGTCAATATGCTATGATGCTCTATATAAAATAGCTAATATGCTAGGGCACACTAATAGCGACCAATATCATCATCATCATCATCCGTACCCAGTATATCCCAACAACAACTAAAGATATCAAATAGCGACCAATATGTCTATACATAATGTCCCAGACTAGGTAGTTACACTCGGACGCTCTGTTTGTTTGGAATCATTCTGGCTTAACAAGTATATCCCAACGACAAATATGTCTATACATAATGTCTATACGTAATGTCCCATACTAGGTAGCTATCAAATAGCGACGAATATGTCTATACATAATGTCCCAGACTAGGTAGTTATACTCGGACGCTTTGTTTGTTTGGAATCAATCCGGCTTAATGATATATTTCACCTTTGCAAGGGTGAATTTTCAAAATATGAATCCGATTTCCAAATATTTTCCAATATTTCCAAAAATTCCCAAAATTTCCAAATATCAAATACAAATAGAACAAACAATCAAAAAGTCCAATATACCAAATTTCTCACCCCAATCGCATACATATATACATATATATGACCACGCTCATATATGTGCATATGCACGTATATACATACACGTACCTCCCTCAATCCAGTTTTCTCCCAACTCACTACCCAACTCACCTCATCTAACCTCCACCACCCTCGAGGCCCTTACTGCCCAGCACCACAGGCTCACCCCTACCTCCACCCCCTAGCCCCCTTTCCCTCCCCAACCCTAATTTCCCTCAACCTCTCCTCTCTTAACCCTCGGCCTCCCTCAAAAACACTCACCTCCCATATTTTCTCACATCTAACACCTCAGGCAGCAAGCATGATTTATGCTTAACACACTGCCCCAAAAACTACTGTTGCACGTGCCCCCTTGCGTCGCCGCCGGTCACCCCCTCTGACCATCAGAATTCTCCTCTTCCCCTGTCTAGCCTTATTCCACCCTCAAACTGTACAAAATCCCAATATTCAACAATTCTAAATTTTTGTCCAAACCACCAATCAAAACCCTAATTATATTTCCCCACAAAATTATACCAATACTAATCATATTTTACAAAATTTATAACAAACTCCATATTCCATCAGGCCCCTGGCCGAGCACACATAATCCCCTCTAACCCCTAAGCATCTCGGCCACATCATACCCGACACAAATTTTATACATATTTAAACAGCGAAATATTTTCATATGTACATATGCAAATATATACCTTTAACATTATGTACAATATATCGCATACTCACATATCCATACACACAGACATAATTGGCCCTTTCAACGGCTTCCCATGCACATAGCAATTTCAATTCAATTTTGATTCCCTCTAAATATATGCATACAAATTCGTTCCACACATCTTATATATATACATATATTCAATCATCTATGGAAACAATTATACGAATGCATGATCCACGTTTTATAGTCAAAATAGAAACATATGTTTTGCAAAAACATGGTAAATACAATTTGGTTACTTATATTTTTTTGATATTCTATTCTGTAAATGAATTCGGGATGAATTGATGCCACAAACCCTCTATTTTTCCTCTTCTATCTGTCGGCTACTGGGGTGTTCAAGGGGAGGGGCTTTCTTTCTTCTTTCTTTTTATTTTCTTGTTAGGGGGCGGCCAGGTGTGAACTTGTGGGATGATAGGGTTGTGGTGTGTAGAAAATGGCCCAAGAAGGCAAACTCATGTAGCCAGTACATCACTTTTGGAATAAATAAAGTTTTCTTCTGTATTCCTTGCATTTGATAGAGCTCCAGCTTTACATTTTCTGCACTTGGTTATTTGAATGCATTCAATCCTGAGCCACATGAGAATTAGGAAAAGAGACTTGATCTTATTCAATCATTGAGCTAGATGAGAAATGAGTTGTTTTTCTTCTGTAGCACCTCAACGTGACATGAGTGCGAAAGGGGTTCAAGAATCAGTTTCCTTTTTATATTGCTCTATTTATAGTTATGAATATGAGTTTGGGTTTAGGAAGGATCCTAGTTGATAGGGTTTATATCATTCGGAAATCCCCTAATTTAAATTCCTATCTCATACTTATCCTATTTAAACTACTTGATAAGTATTTATGATATATATATACTCATTTTTTTCTGTTACATGCCACGTCCCTTCCCATTAAACATTTGGGTTCATATTTGTACAAAGGCACTAATCGAGCACAATATTGTACATCATTATTGGAACATTTTGATGCAAGATTAACATGTTGGTCGCAAAAGATTCTCAATATGGCAGGCAGATTAACCCTTATGCAGTCAGTCCTCTCGGCTATTCCTCTACATATCATGGCAGCTGCACGTCTTCCTAAAAGTGTTATCACTGAGTTGAACCGGAAAATGTCTAATTTTCTATGGGGCGGGAAACATCATTGGAAAGCCTTGGTCATGGTATGTCACCCCAAAGACGAGGGTGGATTGGGGTTACGAAGTCTACAAGTATTGCAGCAGGCATATGTGTGTAAATTATGGTGGATGTATAAGATGTCACAGTCACCTTGGGCAAATTATCTTCGACAACGGTATGGGACACGAAGAGAGATGAAAGCTTTGATAATTGATTCTGCAGATTATAAGCAATTGTGTCGTATAGACTCCTTTTGTCACCTTCATATGGACAATACGCCAGATGGCTTGTCTTGGATGTCTGCTAACCATGGTCAGTTTAGATTACGTGCTGGTTATTCATCCTGTTGTACACCGGGTAGTGTATTTACTCATAGCAAATACATATGGTGGAGTTGGGCTCCTCGTCAAGGCCAAGTTTTCTTGTGGCGATTGTGGTTTCATCCCTTCCCGTGCCAGACAATATGGGAAGGTGGCTCATGGCTCATTCTACATGTTGTATTTTTTGTAGACGCGCCTCATTGGATTAAAATCATGTATTCTTCAATTGCTCAGTGGTCCGCAGCATCTGGCATCATCTCTCCTTGCTTTTTTCTGGACCCCTGCCATTAGGAACGTCTTTCAAGCAGTACTTGTGCACCTGGTGGAGTAGAGCATCGGGAACCACGATGGCAGGACAGTTAGCAGTTATTGATCCAATGCTCACCTCTTGGTCAATTTGGAAAGAGTATGCTGCTGTATATTTCAGGAATGAAGAATGCTCCATTTCATGCTTACAAGAACGTATCAGAGTTGCTATCTATACTTGGTGTGCATCTGTTTCTGGAAGCAAGTTTGCGGAGTCCATCCCACTTCTGATTTCTGAGCATTACTCGCCGCAACTACGAGCTCGGAGAATGAAAATTATATGGTGGCAGCTACCGCCTTGAGGTAAGCTCAAGCTTAACATAGATGCGGCTGCTGGACGTCGAGGAGCAGCAGGCGGAGAAATTTTGAGAAATGACGAGGGTCGACTTACCCTAGCTGTTTGTTTTCCTTTGCCTACTTTGCAACCCCTGCATGCTGAGTTGCAGGCACTGTTGTTCGCTCTCCTTTATTTTGCTATTTGTGGTTTCATTGAATTTGCCATAGAGATAGATTGTGCACCATTGTTGGAAATGTTCAATCGCCCAGGATCCTTTGCATATAGATTGGGTAGAGACTATGATCGGATGTTAAGGCTGCTAAGCTCCATGGTCATTTCCATTGACTACATTCCGCGGGAAGGTAATACTGTAGCACACTTCATAGCGCAGTATGGAATGATGCATGGACAACAATGTTCTTTCACATGCGAGAGTGATCTGCCGCCAACGGCTAGGAGGAGCTTGCTGATGGATATTCATACATCATACGTGCGATGATGACTTCTGTAAGGGACATACACTACTATTCCGCCTGCATGCTTTTGCAGGCGGCTGGGTATGTTATTAATCTGTTTTTGTACATCTTCGCTTCATATTTTGACGTTAGGCTAATGTTGTCTGATGTTTTGATGAGGATACTTATTGCCAACATTATACTCAAGGACGACTGGGATTCTGTTTGGGTTTCAACAACGACATCACACATGGAGACAGACGCTGGAGTATTTTGTTTCTTATTCTCTGTTGTACATTTCAATTATTTTTGTATTACAACATCGCACCAATTATACAAATATGTACGCTTTTTCCTTCGCCAAGGTTTTATCCACAAGGGTGGTTTTACTTGGCAAGGTTTTAATACGGCATATCATATATGATTGGCGGATGACAATTACTGATGCTTTATACTTCCATTTCTCGTATGACATACACATCTGTAATATGATATTCCTCCGCCATAAGTGAGGATTTCAATAAATAAATATGCTTTATCGGAAAAAAATATACATATATATACACACACATATATATACATATATATATACATATATATACACCACAGGTAATGATATCATCCCTCATTACGTTGATTCCAAAAAAACAACACCATGTTACCTATGCAGATTTTAGACCCATATGTCTATCAAACTTTATTAGTAAGGTCACGACAAGGATCCTAGCAACTCGTCTGTCTTCTCTCCTGCATAAGGTTATATCTCTGGAGCAAATTGGATTCCTTAAAGGACATGACATCAGTGAGCATGTCTTGATGGCCAATGAGATGGTCCACTTGATTGAAAGAAAAGTACAAGGTGGAAATGTCATGATCAAACTAGATATGGCCAAAGCTTTTGATAGAGTTAATTGGACTTATCTTGAGTCAATCCTGCTACGCTTTGGCTTTCATGCGCGACTCATACGCATTATTATGAATAATATGCGACATTCTAAACTCTCAATTTCTGTTAATGGAGCAAACTATGGGTTCTTCTCTCCTACACGAGGGGTAAAACAAGGAGATCCTCTTTCTCCTTTGTTGTTTATTATCAGCTCCGAAGGCTTTAGCAGAGGGATACTGTTGTACCCACATGATCATGTAAGTAAAAATCTATGGATATGAAACGGAATGAAAGACGGAAATTTCTTTTATCACATGTTACTTAAGTTCCTTTAAGTCTCTTTACTTAATTCTTATTAAGGTGATACCAAGCCCAAATTAAATAAGGGAAAACTCAAGAGAGTAATACATGAGAGTAGGGTTACATGAACCATACATATCAACATATATGTATGCACGTGCAAATGAGATATGTATGCATGCACATGCTAATTTTAGAACACAATAAAATATGTGAAACAATATAGTACATGAGCTGAAATTACAAGAAATATCAATTGGCCAAGAAGCCTACAAAATTCGGCCTATACATGGAGATCCTCTAGGAAACTCTAGTCTATTTTATTGGTTAAGACAACAAAGACAAGAGGTTATTAGGAAAAGAATGAATAGAATAAAATATACATGTAATTAGGAAACAAGTTAAGACAACTCATTTAAGGGTGGTTGAGGTCATTAAGACCCCAACCCAAAAATCGGCCACTACTTGTCTAGGCATGGGAGATTTTTAATTTTTGCCATGATCACTTTCTCTAACCAAGAATGATGTAACCATGGTTTGCTAAAGTAACCTTGGTTAACACAAAAAGTAACTATGGTTGAGCAAAGTAACCAAGGTTAAGCTAGATTAACCTTGGTTAAGTTACAAGGAAGCCCTAATCTCCCCAATTCCCTCCCAAAAACCGTCCCCCCTAAGCCTCCAAACATAGTTCAATTCAACTTGTTCTAGAAGTCTCTCTCTCTCATATTGCAAGACCAAGAACACTTAGCAAAAAATCTCCACCTTTCCTTCATCAAGAGATTTCGGCCCCTCCATCTTGAGGGCTAGGACTTCAAGCTCACTTCAAGACCTCAAGGAGACATCTAGGTAAGTGTTGTTCCTAATCTCCTTAAGAGAATTCTCATTTTTATGAGAATGAAACTCACATGCATTCTCTTGTTTTATGCTAAAACCGTGGGTTCAAGGTGGAAATAGGGGAAAGCTACCAACTTTCTTAGGAGGAGATACATTGAGGTGCTTGAATCTCCATTTCAAGACTATTTGGTAAGATGCTCTAACTTAAAGATGACTTAGTTCTTTCATTTGAATAAAGAACTAAACTTTTTACTTCACTCCCTCAAAACCGTGTACCCTAGGTGAAAAGGGTGAAGGATCTCACCACATCTCACTTCCTAACCAAACAAAGGCAAAAGCTTTAGTTGAAGAGGCAAGTATACTTTAATTTCTTGTAATATATGTGAATATGTGCATGCATGAATGTCTAGAAGACTAGGTTATGACTTTAGTGAAAATGTGTCTAAGTTGCTACTCTTGATGTTTGAAATTTGTTAAAATTAGGGGACTGTTTTGTGGAATAATGAATAGTTCATGTGAATGACTTTTGCATGCTAAAGAGGAGACTTGAAATTGTATAGGAGAGCCTTATTAAGTCTATTGAATGGTCATTAACTTGGACCATAGGCTAAAGAACAAGAAGTAGGGAAGAAAAGATGTTTCTATGCATGTTGACTGAAAATGGAATTCTGGACAGATTGTATGCCTAATTGATGGACTTATTTTAGGACCTTGTAACCGTTGGATTGAGCTTATTTTTGGTGTGGTCGTAGCATATTATGTCTAGTTTACTGTGGCTTTGGAATTTCTGGAAAATCATTTGTGGATTGGTCAGAAATAAAATTTTAGTACCAGTGGGTCAAAACCGTTTCTGGACGTACCACCTTAGGAAGAAAAATTATTTGAGTAACTTAAACATCTTGGATTGGCCTGAAATTTTTACAGGAAGTACCTAAGACATAGAGCTAAGTTTCCATGTAAAGAAATTGACTTTCCCTATTGATTTTGATGGTAAACTATTGAAGGGAAGTTGGTGTAATATTCTGGAAAAACAGGACAGATTGACCCTATGTGCTTATATGAGTTGTATAATATTTATTTTGACTTGTTTTGGTGAATGGGTAATTGAATATTGTTCATAAAGGAAACAGGGAAGATTTCCAGGTACAAAGTGAGCCCCATAATGAGTTTATGGAAGGAGACAAGGTAAGGAATGGAGTTAAGGGTACAGCAGAATTCCTGTTGCACCCACGTTGGAAGTTAAATTTATAGAGGCACTTACATTTGTCAAGAGTTCATGAAATTTGTACAGAATGTAGTCAAGATCATATGGTGCATGTCCATGTTTTTAGTTTCTGGAAAATGGGCTCAAAGGATGGATTCTAAGACCGGACAATACAGGACATATTGCTGGAATTTTTCCAGCTCATGCAGAAAGTTGTGTGTGATATCATAAGTGCCTTATATCATGTTGCATCTCATGCATTTGCATTGGCATGCTCATATGTTTCACGCCATGATTTTGGTGATGTTTTATATAAAGTTTTGAAAGAATTCCGTCCCTTCTGGCCAGCTTAACCCGCTACAGATCCGGGGTTAATTGATCTGAAGATTATAAGAACCGACCCAGACCCGGTATAATAGGTCTGAAGATGATCATGATTATAAGAACCGATCCAGACCCGGTATAATAGGTCTGACGAGCCATAAGAACCGTACCAGGTCCGGTATAATAGACCTGAACGTGAACATATTATAAGAACCGAGTCATGCCCGGTATAATAGGCTGATACTCCTCCTCGTTTTATGATGGTTACGATTTGAAAGAAAGAAAGAAAGAACAAGTATTTTATGAGCATGCTTTTCATTGAAATCCCATTGCATTCACATTTTCATACACAGTATGCATGATGTTCATTCACGAAAGTATGAAGTTAACTATAGTACGTAGCATCTAAATTAAGTGATGACATTCAGACTTTGACTCAGTGTTGAGATGACTTTAAGTATGATATCCTGATAAGGTGTTGTCAGGTATGATTTAACGTAAGGATTTGGGGTTTGATTCTTGTATGCCATTTTCTCTTTATTGCATGGAGTTATTGTATACTTGCTGGCGAGTTGTCGCTCACCCATTTATTTTTCCCCAGAGCCAGGAAAGGAAGTCGAGTGGATTGAGGATGAGCCCCGAGTGCCGTACCCTTAGGCTATTGACGCCGCGGATAAGAAATTGAAGAAAGAAGTTTTTGATGAACATTTGGGATGTATGGAACATAGCTATTTTTGTTTCTCATTCGGGTTATGATTGGTCTAAGTTCATGGACTAGTACCATCGGATCGGTTTGTATAATTTTGCTATGTATTCGCGATTTGACGCTTTCGGATTAAGGTTCAAATTCTGCCGTATTTTTATCAACCTGTTAAGATCGTGACTTTGTAATTCATGATTGTTCATGGATTTTACGAGTTAAGTATCGACGCTTTGTATTTTCCCGAAAGGGGAAAGTACGGCGGGCGCATCGTACGAGGGTAGCCGAGTACGGGGCGCTACAGGTGGTATCAGAGCCCAGGCTCTAGATTTGGGCAGAACATAGAAGCTAAGTTACGATCTTAGAAATCTAAGAATTGATCTTAGACTTAAGTCATGACCTTAGAAGAGAGGTAACCTTAACTTAGACAACTTAGACTGGAAATAGGGCCCTAGTTGAACCGCCAGCCTGACATGCCATATATACATTATCTCTTTTCCTGCTTTGAAAATTCTTTTCCAAGCATGTCTAAATTCAGTCAGTTATTTCAATATATATAAATATATATCTTTCTGCTCCGTATACAGATGGTTCGGACTCGCGGTCGTGGTAGGCCCCGCAGAGATGCTACCCATGCACCTGAACCAAACCCTCCACCACCTCAAGATCCAGTTCCTCCGCCTCCTCCTCCACCGCGAAATGAGAATCCTCCACCAGTTCAAGGAAATCCTCTTCCACAAGTACCACTTATTATTCCAGATTTCCAAGCATTCTGTCAGACTGTAACACAAATTGGTCAAGGGATGATTCAACAAGTTGCCCCTCCTCCCCCTTACGAACCAATAAGAGATGCACAGTATTACTTTGAGAAGCTTAAGCGAGCTAATGTACCACCTTTTGAAGGCAAGTCTGACCCTGATATGGCTGAAAAGTGGTTAGACGAGGTAGAGAACTGCTTTGAATTGAATGGAGCCCCCGACCATATGAAAACCCAAGCTGTGAGACCCTTCCTCCTTGGTGAGGCAAACCAGTGGTGGAAGGCTAAACTGCAACCCTTGCCCCGACCGATTCCATGGGAAAGATTCATCCAGGAGTTCAATAAGTTCTATTTTCCCCCTTCCGTTAAGATGCAAAAGAGACATGATTTTGAAATGTTGAAGCAAGAGCCTGGTATGACGGTGTCTGAGTATGTGAGCAAGTTTCTGGCCTTGGGTAGATTTTCTCCGGCGGTGATGAATGATGAGGAGTCTAAGATGGTAAAGTTTGAGAGTGGGTTGAATCCCAGAATTCGTACTTGGTTGGTGAATGTTATCTCTGCGGATTTCGAGGCGCTGGTTGATGCATGCTATCGGATAGAAAAGGATATCATTCGCCGCGATGCGACAGTGGGTCAGAAAAGAGGAAGGGACAATTCTGGTGAACAGAGAACAAGGAAAATGACTAAGCAAAATTTTCATGGGAAGCAAGGAAGACAACAGAATCAGAATCGTGGTCAACGCCGGGGGCAGAATCAGGGTAATCAAAGAGGTAATCAAGAGAAGCAAGGACAGCAGCAGCAGGCCATTCCCACGTGCCCCCATTGTAAGAAGAATCATTTGGGCGAGTGTTATGTACAAGCTGGTAAGTGCTTTGGTTGCGGCAAGACTGGTCACATAATCAGGGACTGCCCTGATAAGGGAGCTGCTTGTGCTGGATGTGGCAAGACTGGACATATTCTGAGAGATTGTCGTGAGCGTGGTGGCCAGCAGCAAAGGAACCAACGTCAGCGCTCGAATGCGCGCGTGCACCTGATGACTGATGCTGCAGTTGAGGAAGCTGGAGACGTCGTGGCGGGTATGATTTAAAATTTATGCAATGTCAATTTGATAAATATTATATTGCTATGTAGTTAAAGCTTTGTATGATTCAGGCGCCATTCTTGTATGTTGTATACCCGCAAATGCCTTGTTTGATAGTGGCGCCAGCCACTCCTTTATATCTAAGAAATTTGCTAAGGAAATAGACCGTGATCCCATCCGGCTTAACCCACCTTATCGGATCCAAGCCGCTGGTGATCAAGTGCTCACGTCTCACTTTCTGTATAAGAATTGCACAATCGAGCTTGATGATCATCGACTCACGGCTGACCTGATTCCGATTACGATGAGTGACTTTGACATTATTCTCGGTATGGACTGGTTGTCTAAGAACCATGCCCATATTGACTGCAATCAGAAGAGAGTCACTTTCAGAGTTCAGGAGCAAGAGGAAGTATCATTTCAAGGGGGTACTAAGTTGAAGAAGTCAAAGAATGTTTTTGTGAATATAGCTCGGGCTCGTCAAGCATTGCAAAAAGGAGGTCGAGGATATCTCGTTTATACTCTTAATACCGAGCAGACAGCGGTAGACATTCTACAAGTTCCAGTAGTTCAAGAGTTTCTGGATGTCTTTCCAGAAGAACTACCAGGACTTCCTCCTGATCGAGAAATTTCCTTCGAAATAAATCTCATCCCCGGAGCTGAACCCATTTCTAAAGCTCCTTACCGCATGGCACCCGCTGAGCTGAAAGAACTAAAAGAACAATTACACGAGTTGTTGGATAAGAAACTGATCCGTCCAAGTGTGTCACCGTGGGGTGCCCCGGTTTTATTTGTAAAGAAAAAGGATGGAGGTATGCGACTGTGCATTGATTATCGGGAACTCAACAAGATCACCGTAAAGAATAAGTATCCGTTACCACGGATCGACGATCTGTTTGACCAGCTTCGGGTCAGTAATTACTAAGCCTTATCTCAATATAATAATTCTGAATGATCTCTAAAGTATTCTAATGCAGGGAGCTCGGGTGTTTAGCAAAGTGGACCTGAGATCGGGATATTTTCAATTGAAGATAAGAACTGAGGATATTCCTAAGACGGCATTCAGGACAAGATATGGACATTACGAATTTCTCGTAATGCCTTTCGGATTGACCAACGCCCCCGCAGCGTTTATGGATCTCATGAATCGGGTGTTTCGGGACCAATTGGACAAGTATGTGGTAGTTTTTATTGACGATATCCTGATTTATTCACCCGATGAGGAAACTCATACAGTTCACCTGAGGGAAATACTCGGCATTCTCAGAAAACATCAGCTCTATGCAAAATTCAGTAAATGCGAGTTTTGGATGCATAGTGTGTCATTTCTGGGCCATGTTATCACTGAAAATGGGATTTCGGTTGATCCCAGAAAGATTGAGGCAATTACTGAGTGGCCAAGGCCGACTAATGTCACGGAAGTACGGAGTTTTCTCGGACTTGCTGGTTATTACCGCAAGTTTGTGGAAGGATTTTCAAGAATTGCTATGCCACTCACTAGACTGACTCAGAAGAAGACGAAATTTTTATGGAGTGAGGATTGTGAACATAGCTTTTCTGAGCTAAAATCAAGGTTGACATCCGCACCCGTTTTGGCTCAACCCAACTCAGGAGAACCATTCGTGATCTACAGTGATGCTTCCAAGAATGGATTGGGTTGTGTTCTTATGCAGAATGGAAGAGTGATTTCGTAAGCATCTCGCCAACTTAAGCCGTTTGAGCGGAATTATCCAGTACATGACCTTGAGCTTGCAGCAGTCGTGTTCGCCCTAAAAATTTGGCGACACTATCTGTATGGTGAGAGGTGTGAGATCTTCACGGATCATAAAAGCCTGAAATATCTCTTCACTCAAAAGGAGCTTAATATGCGCCAGCGACGATGGCTTGAGTTGATCAAGGATTATGACATCTCTATTCAGTATCACCCAGGCAAAGCGAATAAGGTTGCTGATGCTTTGAGTCGTAAGACGAGTCATCCCCGTCAACCACCTCTACAGCGTGATATGGAAGAGTTCGGTCTAGAGGAAGTGGATTCGATTTCCAATGTGCTTGCAAAGTTAGTCATGGTTCCTTCTTTGATCGACAGAATTAAGGAGACTCAAGTTAAGGATGATGCGTTAATGAAAGTTAAGAGCAAAGTGAAGGAAGAATCATCTGACGATTTTGAAATTCGTACTGACGGCAGCTTATGGTTTAGAGGCCGATTGTGTGTGCCTGAGGACGACGAGATAAGAAGTGAAGTACTTCAGGAATCCCATAATTCTCGATTGTCTATCCACCCAGGAGCAAATAAGATGTATCATGACTTGAAGCAAAAGTTCTGGTGGCCAGGAATGAAGAAGCAAATAGCCGAGTTTGTTGAGAAGTGTCTTGTATGTCAGAAAGTCAAGGCGGAACATCAAAGGCCAGCTGGATTATTGCAACCACTTGAAGTACCCGAATGGAAGTGGGATCACATTGCTATGGATTTTGTGACAGATCTACCTAAGACAAGAAGTGGGTATGATACTATTTGGGTTGTCGTGGACCGTCTGACAAAGAGTGCTCATTTCCTGCCAATGTCGATTAGAGCACCCATGGAAAAGTTGGCTTCGATGTATGTAGATCAGATTGTATGTTTACATGGGGTTCCTATGAGCATAGTTTGCGACCGAGACCCTCGCTTCACATCTAGGTTTTGGACGGCATTCCAGAAAGCGATGGGTACGGAGGTTCGCATGAGTTCGGCTTTTCATCCCCAGACTGACGGTCAGTCAGAAAGAACAATTCAAACGTTAGAAGACATGTTGCGTGCCTGTGTCTTAGACTTTGGTGGTAGCTGGGATAAGAGCTTGAAGCTGGTGGAGTTTTCATACAACAACAGCTACCACAGATCAATTGGGATGGCTCCTTATGAAGCCCTTTATGGAAGGAAATGTCGATCGCCATTGTATTGGGATGAAATTGGAGATAAGATTTTCACAGGACCTGACTTGGTGGAACAAACCAAAGAAAGGGTTATGATTGTAAGACAGAGATTGAAGGCAGCGCAGGACCGAAGCAAGGCGTGGGCCGACGTGAGGCGTCGACCACTTGAGTTTCAAGTAGGGGATAAGGTATTCTTGAAGGTATCACCCACGAAAGGAGTAAAGCGGTTCGGAATGAAAGGAAAGCTCAGTCCTAGATTTGTTGGACCATTTGAGGTCTTGGAAAGAATTGGAGAGGTCGCCTACAGACTTGCACTACCACCGTCGTTGTCTCAATTACACGACGTGTTTCATATATCTCAATTGCGTAAGTATGTGCACGATACGAGCCATATTATGGATGACCCACCCTTGAGGGTTGAAGCTGACATATCATACGTTGAGGAACCCGAAAGAATAATTGGTAGAGAGGTGAAGGCATTGAGAAATAAGTCTATTCCTATGGTCAAGGTGCAATGGAAGAACCATTCAGTTGATGAGGCCACTTGGGAGTTAGAGGAAGGCATGAAGCAAAAGTACCCACATCTATTTGATAATTCGTAAGTTTCGGGGACGAAACTTCATTGAAGGGGGGAAGGATGTTGTACCCACATGATCATGTAAGTAAAAATCTATGGATATGAAACGGAATGAAAGACGGAAATTTCTTTTATCACATGTTACTTAAGTTCCTTTAAGTCTCTTTACTTAATTCTTATTAAGGTGATACCAAGCCCAAATTAAATAAGGGAAAACTCAAGAGAGTAATACATGAGAGTAGGGTTACATGAACCATACATATCAACATATATGTATGCACGTGCAAATGAGATATGTATGCATGCACATGCTAATTTTAGAACACAATAAAATATGTGAAACAATATAGTACATGAGCTGAAATTACAAGAAATATCAATTGGCCAAGAAGCCTACAAAATTCGGCCTATACATGGAGATCCTCTAGGAAACTCTAGTCTATTTTATTGGTTAAGACAACAAAGACAAGAGGTTATTAGGAAAAGAATGAATAGAATAAAATATACATGTAATTAGGAAACAAGTTAAGACAACTCATTTAAGGGTGGTTGAGGTCATTAAGACCCCAACCCAAAAATCGGCCACTACTTGTCTAGGCATGGGAGATTTTTAATTTTTGCCATGATCACTTTCTCTAACCAAGAATGATGTAACCATGGTTTGCTAAAGTAACCTTGGTTAACACAAAAAGTAACTATGGTTGAGCAAAGTAACCAAGGTTAAGCTAGATTAACCTTGGTTAAGTTACAAGGAAGCCCTAATCTCCCCAATTCCCTCCCAAAAACCGTCCCCCCTAAGCCTCCAAACATAGTTCAATTCAACTTGTTCTAGAAGTCTCTCTCTCTCATATTGCAAGACCAAGAACACTTAGCAAAAAATCTCCACCTTTCCTTCATCAAGAGATTTCGGCCCCTCCATCTTGAGGGCTAGGACTTCAAGCTCACTTCAAGACCTCAAGGAGACATCTAGGTAAGTGTTGTTCCTAATCTCCTTAAGAGAATTCTCATTTTTATGAGAATGAAACTCACATGCATTCTCTTGTTTTATGCTAAAACCGTGGGTTCAAGGTGGAAATAGGGGAAAGCTACCAACTTTCTTAGGAGGAGATACATTGAGGTGCTTGAATCTCCATTTCAAGACTATTTGGTAAGATGCTCTAACTTAAAGATGACTTAGTTCTTTCATTTGAATAAAGAACTAAACTTTTTACTTCACTCCCTCAAAACCGTGTACCCTAGGTGAAAAGGGTGAAGGATCTCACCACATCTCACTTCCTAACCAAACAAAGGCAAAAGCTTTAGTTGAAGAGGCAAGTATACTTTAATTTCTTGTAATATATGTGAATATGTGCATGCATGAATGTCTAGAAGACTAGGTTATGACTTTAGTGAAAATGTGTCTAAGTTGCTACTCTTGATGTTTGAAATTTGTTAAAATTAGGGGACTGTTTTGTGGAATAATGAATAGTTCATGTGAATGACTTTTGCATGCTAAAGAGGAGACTTGAAATTGTATAGGAGAGCCTTATTAAGTCTATTGAATGGTCATTAACTTGGACCATAGGCTAAAGAACAAGAAGTAGGGAAGAAAAGATGTTTCTATGCATGTTGACTGAAAATGGAATTCTGGACAGATTGTATGCCTAATTGATGGACTTAGTTTAGGACCTTGTAACCGTTGGATTGAGCTTATTTTTGGTGTGGTCGTAGCATATTATGTCTAGTTTACTGTGGCTTTGGAATTTCTGGAAAATCATTTGTGGATTGGTCAGAAATAAAATTTTAGTACCAGTGGGTCAAAACCGTTTCTGGACGTACCACCTTAGGAAGAAAAATTATTTGAGTAACTTAAACATCTTGGATTGGCCTGAAATTTTTACAGGAAGTACCTAAGACATAGAGCTAAGTTTCCATGTAAAGAAATTGACTTTCCCTATTGATTTTGATGGTAAACTATTGAAGGGAAGTTGGTGTAATATTCTGGAAAAACAGGACAGATTGACCCTATGTGCTTATATGAGTTGTATAATATTTATTTTGACTTGTTTTGGTGAATGGGTAATTGAATATTGTTCATAAAGGAAACAGGGAAGATTTCCAGGTACAAAGTGAGCCCCATAATGAGTTTATGGAAGGAGACAAGGTAAGGAATGGAGTTAAGGGTACAGCAGAATTCCTGTTGCACCCACGTTGGAAGTTAAATTTATAGAGGCACTTACATTTGTCAAGAGTTCATGAAATTTGTACAGAATGTAGTCAAGATCATATGGTGCATGTCCATGTTTTTAGTTTCTGGAAAATGGGCTCAAAGGATGGATTCTAAGACCGGACAATACAGGACATATTGCTGGAATTTTTCCAGCTCATGCAGAAAGTTGTGTGTGATATCATAAGTGCCTTATATCATGTTGCATCTCATGCATTTGCATTGGCATGCTCATATGTTTCACGCCATGATTTTGGTGATGTTTTATATAAAGTTTTGAAAGAATTCCGTCCCTTCTGGCCAGCTTAACCCGCTACAGATCCGGGGTTAATTGATCTGAAGATTATAAGAACCGACCCAGACCCGGTATAATAGGTCTGAAGATGATCATGATTATAAGAACCGATCCAGACCCGGTATAATAGGTCTGACGAGCCATAAGAACCGTACCAGGTCCGGTATAATAGACCTGAACGTGAACATATTATAAGAACCGAGTCATGCCCGGTATAATAGGCTGATACTCCTCCTCGTTTTATGATGGTTACGATTTGAAAGAAAGAAAGAAAGAACAAGTATTTTATGAGCATGCTTTTCATTGAAATCCCATTGCATTCACATTTTCATACACAGTATGCATGATGTTCATTCACGAAAGTATGAAGTTAACTATAGTACGTAGCATCTAAATTAAGTGATGACATTCAGACTTTGACTCAGTGTTGAGATGACTTTAAGTATGATATCCTGATAAGGTGTTGTCAGGTATGATTTAACGTAAGGATTTGGGGTTTGATTCTTGTATGCCATTTTCTCTTTATTGCATGGAGTTATTGTATACTTGCTGGCGAGTTGTCGCTCACCCATTTATTTTTCCCCAGAGCCAGGAAAGGAAGTCGAGTGGATTGAGGATGAGCCCCGAGTGCCGTACCCTTAGGCTATTGACGCCGCGGATAAGAAATTGAAGAAAGAAGTTTTTGATGAACATTTGGGATGTATGGAACATAGCTATTTTTGTTTCTCATTCGGGTTATGATTGGTCTAAGTTCATGGACTAGTACCATCGGATCGGTTTGTATAATTTTGCTATGTATTCGCGATTTGACGCTTTTGGATTAAGGTTCAAATTCTGCCGTATTTTTATCAACCTGTTAAGATCGTGACTTTGTAATTCATGATTGTTCATGGATTTTACGAGTTAAGTATCGACGCTTTGTATTTTCCCGAAAGGGGAAAGTACGGCGGGCGCATCGTACGAGGGTAGCCGAGTACGGGGCGCTACAGATACAACATCTGTTTGCTAATGAATCTCTTCGGGGCTTTTCAAGCGACCGGGTTCCAACAATTTCCCACTTGGCATATGCGGATGATTTATTAATATTTTTAAATGCCAGCCACAACAATCTTAAAACATTTCAATCATTTATGCAATCTTATCAATGCTCTTCTGGTCAGCTTGTCAACTACTGCAAGAGTCAGTTTGTGCCGAGTTCATATATAACCACTGCGCAACTACAGCGTATGGGACAGATTCTGCAAATGCAGCCTTCAGAACTCCCTATAAAATACTTGGGCTCCTACTTATATCATGGAATAAATCGAGCCTCTTACTGCACCTCCCTGCTCAATCACTTTGACGCAAAATTAACTGGGTGGGCTCACAAGCTGCTTACTCCTGGCTCTAGGCTTGTTCTTCTTAAAACAGTCCTTATGTCTATCCCCCTGCATCTTCTGGCTGCAGCGCGGTTGCCAAAAAGCGTCATCTCAGCCATTAATAGGAAAATTGCACGTTTTATATGGGGAGATAAATATCATTGGCGCACTTTTGAGAGTTTATGCTACCCAGAAATTGAAGGAGGGCTTGGCCTCCGGAATTTACTCTGCTTACAGCAGGCTTATGATTGCAAGTTGTGGTGGCACTATCATACAAAACAAACGGTTTGGTCAGCCTATATGCAGGCAAAATGCGGAACAAGAGCAGACTACATGCCTAGAATATATGACTCTCCTACTTGGAAGCGCATATGTTCAATACATCAGACTTGTTTGCGGCTATCTACTGGACTCCCGGCCTATATGGAGTTCTAGTTCCACGGGCATATTCACACTACAGTCAGCATACAATGATCTTCGTCCCATACGATCACAACTTTATTCACACAAGTTTATATGGTGGGCAAAGATTCCCAAGACAGTGAGTTTCTTTATATGGCGGTTATTAAACAATGCTCTTCCAATTCAAGATAACTTACTACGTTTCCAAATAATCTGTCCTACCATATGTCCTTTTTGCAAGACCAACTCGTCTACAACATCTCACATTTTCATGCATTGTATTTATGTCAAAGATGCATGGCAGCGGCTTTCGGGATTATTAGACGGCCCTTCATCTCAGCCATCACATATTTGGACATTTCTCTTGCAATGGTGGATGTCTTCAAATGCAAATCATATAACAGGCCACTTTAAGGTGGTAGGACCAATTATGCTCTACTGGTCTATATGGAAGGTTTACACGAATCATACATTTGGAGAAGCAAATATATCCCCTAAACAGATTTTCAGCATCACACGTCAGTATTGTTATGACTGGGCTTTCACTCAATCCGGGACACGCCATGCAGCAAATATACAATCATTGATCAATGCGGGTTTCAGACCACGTCTGCGGGTTAAGCTAATATCCATCTTAAAATGGGAATTACCTCCATCTGGAAAATTAAAGCTTAATGTCAAATCTTCTGCGGGAAGAAACTTTGCTACCGCAGGAGCAATACTTCGAGATGCAACTGGCCTGTTGATTGCGGCTCTATCTTTTACACTACCATGCGTACCACCACTTAGAGCCGAAATACAATCTCTACTTTACTGTATTCTATTTTTTGGTAGACTACATAGACATCTCATCTTGGAAACGTATTGCCAACGGATTACTGCATCTGGAGATCGGCACCTTCATTCGCTCCCTGAATACTCACGGCTTATGCATTTTCTTCGCATCACCAATAGTCAAGTGGTTTATGCCCCAAGAGAAGTTAATATGGTGGCTCATCATCTAGCTCAGCATGCCAGACTAACTCATATTACCACTCTTTATACTTCGGCTGAGCAACTTCCTCCTGCAGCGCGTGGATTTTATCTTACAGACAGCACCACCTATGCCATACGAACCTAAAGGCTTAAGCTGGATCATTTTTGTTGTTGTCTGTATCACAATGATACAGACAACTCGGGTATATCATCTTTATACATTTATGAACTTGTTTCTTATTACGTCTCTCACATGGGTTGGCAAGAAAACACCACAGTTGCCTGTAGTGGAACTACTACGGGCAACGACGGTATGTGCTTCAATCATCTATACTTGGATCATCATTTCATACCTGTTGAAACAATCTAATCATTTGATTTCTTTTTCGCGAGGAACATTTACATGGGCAAACCATATCACGGAATCAACACAACAAATGCGAAGGTGGATTAAAGGATCAACCATACATATCACCAATCGAGGACACAATCTCATCGGCGCAAACACTCCTTCTGACATACAATCACATCGCTGTTTTTTATGTCATCGCTCCACTCAAATAAATATGTACGCTTTTCCCTTTGCCAAGGTTTTATCCACAAGGGTGGTTTTACTTGGCAAGGTTTTAATGCGGCATATCATATTTGACTGGAGGTTGACAATATTACGCTTCTTATACTTTTGGTTTTTGTTTGATTTGACTATGTACTATGGTATTCCTCCGCCATAAGTGAGGCATGAATTGAATAAAACACACATTTGCTTAAAAAATACACACACACATATATACATATCTTGGCAAAGTGGTCACTCGTCTCATCTTCACTAGGCGGTCTGCTTTTTTGCCCAGCTGATCTCCCTAAAGCAGGCTGGTTTTATGCCTGGACATAATATCTCAGAATAGCTTTTGATGGCAAAGGAGATGGTTCACATATTAGATTATCTGTCATGGTGGCCAGGTCATGATCAAGCTTGAGAAGGAAAAAGCACTCGATTGCATTTCTTGGCTATATCTTGAGCAGTTGATGCTTCACTTTGGTTTTCACCCTCGTGTTATTCGACTAACTATTAATAATTTGGATGCAACGAGGTGTTCGGTGTTGATTAATGGCAAATGCAGTGGTTTTTCTGTCCATCTCGAGGAGTGAAGCAAGACGACCTATTGCACCTTTGCTATTTATTCCTCAATGGCAATCTTTGAAATTTATGGGCTTTCTAAGTCTGTTTGGAGCAATATCAGTAGGCGTCGGGATAGTAAGTGAATTGTCAAAAGAGTCAGGTGGTTGTTAGTGGAGGCGGCTCCTCGCAACAGGTGACTGATGTCCTTGGCATGCGGCTCACGTCTCTTCCTATTAAATACCTGAGTTCTTATCTCTTTAAAGGTATCAATCGATCTTGTTATTGTACTTCTCTCCTTGATCATTTCTATTCTATTGTCGGGTTAGATGCAGCATCTCTTAATTATGGTGGGCTGGTTGATTTTTATGAAGTTCGTTCTTACATTATTACCACTGCATGTGATGGCGGCTGCTCGGCTGCCTAAGAGTGTTATTACAGAATTGAACAGGAAAATGTCTAATTTCCTCTGCATGGGCAGACATCATTGGCAATCTTAGGATTCAATATGTTATCCTACTTCTGAGGGTGGTTTGGGGATTCGTAATTTGGAGGTGCTTCAGCAGGCTTATGAGTGTAAGCTATGGTGGTCTTATCATGCTTCTGATTTGGTTTGGCTGTGTATCTCCAGCAGAAATATGGGTTGCGTCCCTTGTTGGTTGCTTATATATATGATTAAGCTGACTGGAAACATCTGTGTCGCATTAATTCTTTTTCTGAGTTACATGTTGATTTCACTACAGATGGCTTGTCATGGCGTCACGATGTTCATGGGCAGTTTAGTCTAGCTGGCACATATGAGGTTTGTTGCCCAAAGAAGCCTACGTTTCAATTGGCCTGATATATTTGATGGCGCAGGACACCACCTGCAGGGCAGGTTTTCTTATGCAGGCTTGGGTCCCATGCTTTGCCTCTTCCAGATAATCTTTGTTCTCGGATAGCGGCTTACCCGTCTCGTTGTTGTTTTTTCCATGAGGACTCGGCTATGTGGGCTCATATATTTTATGAGTGTCTGGTGATCTGTGCGGTTAAGCTTCATTTGGCTTGCTGTTCAGAGGTCCACCTACTGTGGCGCCTTCTTACAGGCAGTATCTCTGCGATTGGTGGTCTTCATCTTCAACGGCGTCTATGTCGGGCCGGCTTCTTGGCGTTGTCCCAATGCTTGCTTGCTGGGGAATATAGAAGGAATATGCGGCTATACAGTTCGGGGAGTAATGTTTCTCTTATAGCCGCCTTTAAGAGCGCATTTGAACTAGTATATTCACATGGTGTTCTACGGTTTCGAGGTTAAAAATTGCATGTACAATTCAACCTTTAGTAGCTACTGATTATTCGCCCTCCTTGCAGTCACGCCATGTTATTCTTGTTCATTAGACCGTACACCTGTAGTAAACACCACTAGAGGGGGTGAATAGTGGTTAGCGCAAATTACACTACTACCCTTGGTTAAAATCCCCTTTGAAAATAGAATCTGAGACCTCCTTAGACTCAGTACCCGTTTTTAAAAACTTAGTGTACACAACTCCAAAAAGTATGAAACTTATTAGAAATTAAGTTCGATGTCCTCACTAGATTCTGTCCAAAAGTGAGACAAAAATAAGATCGTTTGGCCCTTCACCCAAATAAAACGATTCAGATGGTCAATCTGGATAGAATTGGACAGAATAGTGTTGAACTTTGGAAACTTGTTTCTCTTTGATTACACAACCAAAAAGGTTGATCTTTATATCAAAACACTCCTTAGGATGTCTGGTTTATGTTTCCAAAAGGCCCTGACCTTAAACTATCTTTGATGAAAACAAAATTCAAGTTTTCTTGAAACTGGTCAGATTGCAGCCAGAATGGAGCAGTTATCTTGCAACGACTAAAATACAAAATTTTCTTTGCTCAAATCAAATTCTTGTTGAAAATGAAAGCTAACAGTCTGAAGTATAACTCCACCAAAAATCAGAAATTTTGAAAGTGTTTTGCTATATTCCCAAGATGTGTGAAGTTGGGTGAAAAATGCAGTGAAAATGGTTAGAAAAATAGAAAAATAGAAAGAAGACAAGAACACCAAAGATTTATCCTGGTTCGGTCAATGTGACCTACTCCAGTCGCAAGGAACACCTTTCCTTGGAATTCACTATGGTATGAACACAAATACAACAAGAAGCAAGCTTGATCCTTGGGTTAAACACCAACCCTATTCAAGACTTAGATGAACACCTCTATGCAACTCTTGGTCGCAACACCTCTATCACCTATTAGTGTAGTCTTATAAACGTGGCTAACCAATCTTACAAAGATACCAAGAGAGGCTTGTAGCTCCATAATAAATATCACAAGAACACTTGGCTACACAAAGAATGAAACAAGAATGAAGAGAAGAAGATAGCAGGACAATGAGCTTCTACTTTTTTGCTTTCAAGTGTGTGTTCTTCTTCTTCACCTTTGCCTCTTATTTATAGTGTGAAATAGGCCTTGAAGATAAGACCTCCAATGTGTCACCATCTTTATCATCAAGTCTTAGTTGTCTTCACATCATTGGTTGACCATATAATCATCTTGTACAATTGGCAACATAGAGAAGAATGATTGGTCCACCTTGGCATCCTTATCTTGGCCAAAATTTCCACCTTGGAATTGTCTTGAATATCCTTTGCAAAATGGAGACAATAAGAAGGAATATGCCAGAAGAATCTCTCAACTCCTTGCCATGAGAATAAGTCAAGAGAAGGCTACTTATTTTGGATAAAAACAGCCCCGTTTTTCAGCCTTGTAGCCGTTGGCTACATTTTAAATATTTCCAAGTAGGCAATTTTGCCAACTAGCTTGTTTTGGTTGGTCTACTTGTACACATGTCATAAAATGAATACATCACCTTTAACAACTGTATATACACGTTTTGGAGGCCATAATAAAGTGTACAAACTCAGATTTAAGTTTCGTCCTCGAAACTAGAATTAGTATGGTATAAGCTTTCATGCTTCTTTATGCCTCTTCATGACATCTCAGATATTCCTCTTTCCCATAAAATCTGTAATTTCTCTTTCAAGGCATGCAATGAATAAAGGTATCATTATTTAATGAATTATTTAAAATCTTATGCTACACGAAATCCCGCTAGATCGTAACGTCACTGCTAGAGTGTGTTGGATAATCCCAACTCATAATTCTGGACCTACGCCCAATCGTATCATAAATATCATACCTGACCTCTCCAACGGCCTTGTGACACTTCCTTCCCACATATTTCATCATCTTACATTATTTATATGAATTTCACTTCTTAAGGAATAGCTACATGTAGAATGACTAACAATTACAAGTCTCCCGGTTCATATACAACCCGTTAGTTGTTTACCTGCAGTGGGTCAAATGAATCATCGATCTTAAGTAGCAGTTACCTATTCTTTATTGTAGTCTTGTGGAGCTCTATTTATCCAGGTACTTACCTGATTGTTGATGACCCAAAACTTTGTAACGTATTCTAGTTTTCATGCTCTAGTTGTGCTACTCTAGTTGTCTGCTTTGTCCATTTACCTTTGATTATGTAGAAACCTTTCCTCAAGGTTCCTTATCACATCGCTCTATAACTATTCATACTTGGAAAATAAGCAAGGTAAAACATAGATACTTTGTATTTTAAGTTGAATAGTCAGATGTACCTATTTACGGTTTGGATGTTTCAGAGATCCCTGGATAAACCATTCTTCGATCCAGACCGGTGTTCCTGGTTGTCTTGTTGTTAGTTCTATATGAATATGGCTGCCACCTTCTACCTCTTTTCTTAATACGCTCATTAAGTATCTTCTTTCGTTCTTCCATTATCTTATTATCGCGCTCCGCTCTATAACAATCCTCCAACAGTTCATCAAAAGTCCTTGAATATGCCTTGACTAACCGAGTCTTAATCTGAAAGCTTAGACCGCGCATAAATCTTGTCACTTTATACTTTTCGTCTTCCATAATCAGGGGAGCATACCGACCTAATGTAATAAATTGACAGGCATACTCTGAGACTGTGGTGTCCGGTTCTTGTTTTAGTGCATCAAATTCTTCAATCCTCTTTATGACCTAGTCCAGGGAGAGGAAAGTCCCACAAAATTCTTCTAGAAATTTCGCCCAGGCTTTCGGTCGAGGTAGTGGCTGGATACTCGTTCTCCACCACTGGGTGGCCTTACCAATCAGAAATGGCCGGACGATTCGTGCCCTTATCTCATCTGGCACCCGTACCCACAAAAAGTTACTCCCGACTTCGTTCAACCATTGCTCTGCTTCCTCCGGGCTAGACTCCCCGCCAAACCTCGGAACTTGTGCTTTAACTAGCTGTCGATAATAAAATCCACTGCTTCCCGGGGGTGACAGGGATGATGTTAGTTTACCGGACTGTGATGTCATCTGCACCACGTAATGTCTGAAATTTTTATCTAAAGTTGACATACCGAGATAAGCGACAAAATTTTTAATTCATAATCCAATAGAAGTTTAAATGGATAACTCAGGAAGATATAAAATTTCATAGACTAGGATTTTTGTTATTAAGTCATGACTCTAATTTCCACTCTAAGTCATTCTAGTCTAAGGTCAACTCTCATCCAAGATCATGACTTGGATCTAAGATCGAACTTAGATTGCTAAAATCATAACTTAATTCTACATTCTGCCCGAATCTAGAGCCTCAGCTCTGATACCACCTGTAGCGCCCCGCACCCCGGCCTAGCTGGATACGGTGCGCCTGCCGTACTTCACTACGGAGAGTATTAGGCGTCAATCCATAACATGTCTTAATCCATAACAAATTATATGGACCTTCATGCTTACACATCAACGAGTAAGCGAAACCGGGACAGAATAAAAACTTTCAAAATAAAAGCGTCGAAGCATCCATCGTAAGTCTTACAAACATGCTCACAAAATGCGGAAATCCGAAAGTCAATGTTTCCAACACAAGTTCATAAGAAGTTCATCAATCATGACCATCATGGCCAAAAACCCTTAAGTCGCCCTTCTTTCGCTCTTCTACGGATAGGGAACCCTAGGCTCGTCCTCGATCCACTCGACCCTATTTCCTGCGGGTTCTGGGAGGAAAAATAAGGGGTGAGTGAGAACGTCACCAGCAAGTAAACCATATATAATCATGAATTAAATGGAAAGTACATACAAGAACCAAACCCCAAAAATTCTGGTTTAGTAACATACCTGACCTTCCACCCAATATCCGTAAGTAACCAGCTCATAACTTATTAAAAATCATAACTTAGGAGATATCAAGTCATAACATCTTAGCCTAAGTAACAGTGTAACAATTATTCGGCTAACCATTAAATGCAACATGCATGAGTATGCACATGTGATGCATCGTGATAAACATGAGGATAAATTCTTCTTTTCTTTCTTTCTTTCAAAACATCATCGTCAATAAAACAAGAGAGAATGTTCAGATCTATTATATCCGGATCTGAGGCGGTCATATTCTTCCCTTCGAATCTATTATTTCTGGATCCGAAAACGGTCACATTATAAATCATAGTCATCAGGTCTATTCTTTCTGGGCCTGTACGGTCATATTCATCATAATCAGGTCTATTCTTTCCGGGCTTGTACGGTCATAATCATCATGATCAAGTCTATTCTCTCCGGACCTGTACGGTCATATTCATCAGATCAATTAACCCCGGATCTGGAACGGGTTAAACTGGCCAGAAATAAATGGTACCAATGGAAAGCGTTTTTTTCTAAACCGAAACTTTTCTTTGAAATGCTTTTTCATCATTCTTTGTTATAAAATTAGTTTCATGAATCATGTAAGTGACGATGATGCAATGTATGACATGCACTATGCAATTTGTAACAATATGCATCACATACATACAAATACGATCTTATTCTTTAGTCTGGAAAATTTCCAGAACTATCGTTTCATTTGCGCGGCCTCGAAACCTCACATTTTAGGCCAATTATCATGATTTCTTGACATACATATGCATAAGGGTGTCTTTTCTACTTGGCATAAAATTTTTGTAACGTTTCGAGACATGTAAGAACTATTAAATTACCAAACAGGGTACTGCTGAATTCAGCAGTGCAGTACCCCTCTTTTTACCTTTCTTTCAAGCCCAATAAGTCTTACTTAATTTGGGCCAAACCTGAAAAATACTGTAAACATGCCAAGAATAAATATTCATAAGCCCAATCCGTTCGAGCAAGTCTAAACCACAAGAACGAAGTCTCCCAACTAGTCCCGTAATTCGGCCCAGTTTTCCAGTTTAGTAGTGCTCACTTAATTTCAGTAGTTACCCCTTAAATAATAATTTCAAGATGAATAATTTACATGGATATGCTCATCTATGTCCTAAGTAATCGTCATAAAATTTCCGGAGTAATATAATAGCTTTTAAGGGGTCACTTACTCACTTTTCCAAAAACGGGTACATGCTGATTCTGGAGTGGCCAGTTTTGCTACGAATTTTATTGTGACCAAACCCTAAGTCCTTTTTCAAAAATTCCAACTCACAGACTTAGTAAACACATAGGGATAGCACCCTACCAAAAATCAGCCCATTTGCATATTTTTAAGGTCTATTTTCAGGTCAATCAATACGTCACTTAAATTCTGTCCAGTCCAGTAATTCCAGCTTGACCAGTTTTACTAAACATTCCATTAAGGATAAACCATAACTTCTTTTACCAAAATTCCAACTCTCATATTTACTACATACATAGGGCTAATATCATGCCAAAAATTAGCTTAATTGAATGCTTCTAATATCCCTTTCCAGGTCCTACAAAACGTCACTTGAATCTGTCCTGTTCCAGTGATTTTTCCCCTTTTATCACTTTATTTACTAAAAGTGTTCCAACTTAAGTTATTCTAAAAAAAATGGCTTACTAATCATCAATTACACTTTTTAGCATAAACTTTACAGGTTCTAATACATTCCAAAGGTCACCTACAAATCACTTCAAAAACGATTTTGAAGGTTACACATAACACACCTTGTATTTGCACATTTTGTACATAGTAAAGTCTATTCATGGCACATCTAGTTTGTGTGTCCCATACCCCCAAAACAGCCCGTTTCATTCGCATGCAAGGGCTTAAATTTCATTTTCATAATGAACATTTTACACCTAAGTCATAAAGCATACAACTTATATGCCTCCTTTACCCCACAAGTCACAATCTTTACAAGAACAATATTTACCCCACACTTTTCATCCAACCGTTCCCCTTACATATCAAAGAAGAGAGCTGTACTACATTCATCTTAAACACACATCATATTCATATTCAAAGGGGCAAAGAATCCATCTTTCAAAGAATCTCATACATGCAAGCCACTTTTCCTAAGAAATCCGAAATTTTCATGCTTCAAGCTTAACATTTTCCATCTAAGATTAAATCTTAGTAACATCTAGACATTCAAGCATATACTTCCACACACAAGTCAAGAATATTTATAGTGTACTTGCCTCTTCAAGCTCAAACCTTTCCTTAGCTTGGAACTTGGATAAAATGAAGTGAAGTCTCTCTCCTCTTCAACATATACCCCACGGTTTGGAGGAGGAAAATAACAAACATTAGTTATTATCTTAAGTGAAAGATAGAGCTAAATGGAGGTTAGATTGACTTACCAAGATGAGGTTTGAATGGTGTTCAAACCCCTAAGAAGCTAGTACCACTTAAGAGCTTGAAAAGCTTGAACCTAGTGACCATGGAGGTCACGGTTTTTTAACAAGAAAGAGTAACAATGTGAGCTTCACTCTATGAAAGATATAAAATTCTCTTAAGGAGCTTAGCGTGTACTTACCTAGACCAAGCTTAAACTTGGATGAGTCCTAAATCTTCTTGGTTCAACTTGGTCGTATGCCGTGAGGAGAAGAGAGAGAAGGACCCTTGTTCTTTGGTAACCTCTTGGGTAGTAAGTAGGTTAAGAATGTATTAAGAGGCTTCTTGTTAAAAGAAGAGAGAAGAAGCCTTTTTGGTTAGGTATAGCCGGCGGGCTAATCATGAAGGGAGGAAAAAGCTTCTCATGTGCATGGTCCTCATTAAGAAACCGATTTAAAGCTTAACCATATTTCACTTTTTAGGATTCATGAAGAGTCTTGAAGCCACTATTTGCTCAATAAGGCCTCCTGGCTGAAAGTATAAGTGTGTGCACTTATACATATATAAGTTCAATTCTATTGCATGTTATCAATGATCATTGCTTACCCATTTTCCTATCTTGATTTACATATACTATACACATCTGCGTGTTTAAATTGTATTTTCAACTATTATCCTTTAAATACACTTTTCATGGAGCTAAAATCCTTTAGGCCGCTATTACATCATAGGCCGAAGTCTATAAATATGGCATATATCTATATATATATATATATATATAACCAATACTACGCATATAAATATGTATATACATATGAATATATCATGTAAACATACCTTCCACAAAATTGAAGTTGCTAGACCAAAAGTGACTAGGATTAACGATGAAGTTCTCTTGGCTCACCCCAAAAGGATAGCCGGCGGTTAAGGGGTCTTCCCCTAGGTTCATTTGCTTCTTAATTGTTTTATTCCCTCTTAGTCATTAAGCTAATTACTAATGTGGTTTAAGGAGTTACCATGGACTACGCATGGGTTTATATTCGGTGGCTAGGGTGTATTTAGTTGGCTCCATCATGCTTGAACACTTTTAAGAATGTTTAATGAGAAAGCTACTGGGTAGTTGGAGGAAATATTCATAGTACAATCTTGATCCCTAATTCTTCCTTCCATGTTTCACGGTTTCTAAGGGAAATTTTGGCGAGTTACATATCCTTATAATAACATCACATTGTGACCACATCATGCATAACTATTTGGTATTATTGCTTTAGTAAGCAATTAAGGCGTGGAGTTAGCCTTTTTAGCAAAAAGGTGGTCTCCTACTCATTACCTCTACCCGGCGACTTTAATGGGGGAAAAGAAATACTTTTCCCCTTTATACTTTCTAAATCTCATTTAGTAGGATACTAAATGCTAAAATAACTTTCCATGCTTTCTTTCACCAATATTACAAAGGGTTTATTGCTTGTAATACAAGAAACTCCACTTTTATGTCCCCAATACTCTAGGCCGAGATTTATGAGTAATTTTGGGAGGGAAAGCTATCAACTCACATGCTTCATAGTTCACACTTGCGGTAGTATACTATTTTCCTTTAATATTGAATAAACGTTGATAAAGCTTAAAAATACTCTCCTTCAGAAATATCGTTCTACTACATCTCATCATACTATCCCCGGATATAGTACTATTTTTTGTGGGGTACAACAATATAAGTCATGATGATGTCAAAATTATAACGACATGTTACATGGCCATAAACCAAAAATTGTCATGTTGGGTGACCACCGAAACTTCACCCACATGTCACGTACTTGCCATATAAAGATGGCCAGCCCATATACTTCAAAAATGGCTAAACGTTTCGTGGCTCACATGTTATAAACTGCCACTAAGTCATTCTATGTTGCCACACACAACTCACCCACAATTTAGGCTAGATTTGTGGAGAATTCAAACTTAACTTCATTTTAGCACATGGGCGTTTTCTACTCAGCTACTATAGCTGAATATACATCTCATTTTATGTATATTATGTGTGACATAATATATATTACATGTGTAAGAAGTTCGAATTGAATCGGAGAAAAATCGTGTAATCGACGAAAGTCAAAAATTCGGTTTTCTACGAACATACACACGAGACCTTTTTGGTATAGGTGTAACATGTATCTAGACACTTTTTACGCATTCAAGACACATTAAAGTGTTCTAGAAAATTCAAAATAGGGCTGATTATTATTTACCATATATGTGTAATATTGTGCATTATTTGACAAAGCTTTCCAAAATATAACTTCAGCACATATGCAGCCAATTCACGCCTACTACATCTTTGTTGGAGCCAAGGTGGAGCCTATTTTGCACTTCAATTGGTGCAGGATATGTCACACAATATTGGTGACATTGAAGAGGGCACCACACAAGGAAAGAATTCAAAAGAAAGACATGCTGAAAATTTTCAGCACATGATACTAATGGCCGATTTTTTCATCTTTATTGCATTTAATTTGTCTTCCAAAATTGAAGGGATTAATGTGTGATTGTATGCTGAAGTTTTGACTACAATTTGAGCACATATTTTCAGTTTTGTTTAGCATTTACAGCTCACTACAAGGGTGCCAAGGTGGACCAATCAACAAGTGACAACTAAGCAAGGTCAAGTCATCCTTCCAATCATATTGCACCAAGTAAGCAAGATTGTGTCATCTCTTACACAAGGCAATCTTCCAAGGACATTAAAGACAATTCTCAAGAAAGAAGAAAGCCCTAAGGGGGGCGGCTAAGAAGAAATAAAAAGGGGAGATAGTGCAAGACATGGCCAAGCTACAATTCATATTCTCTCAAGTGCAAAAAGCTAGACGACTCTCTTCTTCTTCCTTTCGTTCTCCTTCTTCTTAGTCTCAAGCCTATTGTTTGTTTATTCTACATATTATATAGGCTTTGAATTTACCACCCATACACATTCAATTGTTGCAAAAGGTTGATCAAGGTGTGATCAAACCTTCATTCGATTATTGGTGGTGTTCGTGATCAGTTTGTTTGGTTGCTTTGATTGTAAAAGGATGGAGTTAATGTCTAACTCCGGTCACCCTTGTGGTAAGTTGTTTTTCGTGGTTAGTGATAACCGAGGAAGGTGTCCTCGAAGACTGGAGTACATTTTTTTTAACCGAACCAGTATAAAATTCTTGGTGTTCTTACTTTACTGCACTTTACTTTCAGTTTCCAGCATTCTGCATCAATTTCATTGCAAAGGTAAAAATAGCAAAAAAAATTTCAAAAATCATAGAATTTTGCAGAATAGTCACACGTCATAGTTTTCATTTGGAGCAAGTTTTACCTCATTTGGATAAGTATAAGTCAATCAAACGGTAATAGTTCTGAGACTAATGTAATCTGATTTTCAGATTTCAAAGGTTCAGAACATCAACGTCATTGATATACTTCCCAAAGGAATTTTTAAAAACTGTTTCAGCCCACTAAAATAAACGTCTTGAGGGTCTTATCATATAATTTTCAAACCATTTAGAGTTACCAATAAATAGCAATAAAATTTTTAATTCGGAGTACAGTTTCTGGCATATTTGTGCAATCTGACCAAAAACATATTTTCAAGAGTTTAGGCTAGAAGTTTTAATTTGAAATATTTGTGAGTCTCTCATAACATCTGAGAGTAAATGCTCACCAAATTTCATGATTTTTGAAGGTCTACAACTAGGTCTTTTAAATAATTTAAATCAGGATTTGAAAACAGAAACTATTTTCAGAAGTGACTTTTTTTGGTCCAAAAGTTTTTAAAAACCAAATTTTCCGCACTCACTATTCAACCCCCTCCTTCTTGTGGTGGTATATAGGTCCTACAAGTGGTATCAGAGAGCAGACACACTTACTACAAGAGCAGCCAACGATCTTTGTTAGATGGCATCCACTAGTCACACGACCGAACAAGAAGGTATGTCAAGTCAAAGGCCTCCTCTTTTTGACGGTGAGTCCTTCATACAATGGAAACTTAGAATGAAACTTTTTCTTATGGCCAGTATTGAAGATGGTCCTTTATTCCTTATAAGTTTTCCACGATTGATGGTGTCACACTAGAAGTCGTAAAACCAAAACAAGAATATACTAGTGATGACAAAAAAAATTAAGTATGAATGCTAGAGCCATGCAACTTCTTTTAAATGGTTTGAGTAAAAATGAATCTAGTTATGTGTCAAATTTCTCTAGTGCCCAAGAGATGTGGAGAATTCTTGAAATGAAACATGAAAGGACTAGTCAAGTTAAAGAGTCTAAAATAAACATGATTATGTCTACTCTTGAAACCTTCAAGTTATTACCAAACGTGTCTATTGTTGATATGGACTTACGTTTGACTAGCATTTATAACTCTCTTGAGTCTCTTGGAAAAGCTTTTTCTACACCGGAAAAGGTGCAAAAGGTGCTAAGAAGTCTCCCATCCAAATGAGACCCCAAAGTCACAGCGATTGAGGAAAGTAAAGAAACGAGATCAATAAAAATGGAGGAACTAATCGGATCCTTAAAGGTATACAAAAACTAATGTACACTAAGGAAATCGAAATCAGCGTCAAAACAAGGTAAGACTATTGCTTTTAAATCAAATGAATACGTTTTTACCTCTTCTGATCACGTAGATGATAGTGATACTGAATCGAACAACGAAGATCTAATATTATTGGCTAAAGGTTTGAGAAAATTTATGAGAAAATCATTAAAGAATAAACCTAAGGCTGTTCCAGCTAAGAGAAATAAAAATAAAAACAACAATAAAGACATAAAGTGCTATGAATGTGGGAAACTTGGACATTTATCATATGACTGCCCGAACAAGGATAAACAAACAAACAAGAACCATGACAAAGATTGGAACAAAAATAGACCCGTCTCAGAACCTAAGCAACGGAATTCAAGAAGAGCTCTCAAGGCCTCCACTTGGAGTGACTCATCTGACTCTGAGACTGACGATGCTGGAGAAGAGACGGCACAAGTATGCTTTGCATCCAAAGCATGAAACGAGATATCTTCTGACTCTGATTCTCATTCTGAACCCTCTTATGATGATCTATTTAGGGAAAATCTTGAACTGCATAAATTTACAAAGACTCTTGCAAAAGAAAAGAAACAGTTAATTGAAGACAAGAAGTTGTTAAAATCATCTCACACGAATCTTGTATGTCAATTAAACGATTCAAAAGAAGAGTTGTCTTGCACAATTAATGAATTGAAATCAAAGGTCTCGTCATTAACGGCAGAAAGTAATGAAATGAAATCCGAGATATCAAATTTGAAATCAAGAAATGCGGATTTAGAAAGAATGATAAAACAGTTTGATACGGATACGAACATGCTAGATCGCATTATCTCCTCATAAAAGCATGAAAGCGACAAAATCAGATTATGATACGTTGAGAAAAAGGAAACACAAAATAAGTCAACCAAAATAATTTTATCTTCATCTAAAAAACCACATGGGTTCAAGACAAATTTAGCACCTAAAAAGACGCCTAGATCAACCCTCACTTCATCTCATCGTGCTTCTTCTTTTTCATCTAATACAAGATATAATTATGTGCCGTATAAATATTAAAGGAAACCATTGATGTATACACGACATTCATACAACATAAATGCAACTAGATCACGCACCATATACACTAACACAAAGGCATGTTAGAAACAAAAATCATACCATGTGCATGATGGCATTCTCGGCCAAAGACCTAATGTATTTCCACCTAATATCTATTATATTGCTTCTTCAGCTTTATTTTCACCATTTGTAAGACCGAGAAAGGTCACCCAAGTTTTGGTACCAAAAGGTACTCTTACAACGGTGTGAAGAACTTACTCGTAAGGACCCAAGATAAAAAGGGTAACTAAATCGTTGTTACACATTGTAGGGAACACATACATCTAAAATACATCAATCAAATGGTTCCTTGACAGTGGTTGCTCGAGGCACATGACGGGTGACCCGAGCTTGTTTTCAAAGTTGAAGAAGGTTACAAAAGGTGGATCGGTGACCTTTGGAGACAACAATGAAGGAAGAATCATTGGAAAAGGTACAATTGGAAATCCAAGCACTCTTCAAATCTCTAATGTCTTTTTGGTAAGTAATCTATCCTACAACTTTCTTAGAATCTCACAGTTTCTTGACAATGGTCTTGATGTGTGTTTCACTCACCCATATTGCAATATTGTAAATAAAAACAGAGAAACGGTATTGTAAGGAAAAAGGGAAGGAAATATTTTTACATTTTCTATGGATGACATGTTAGATGCTAAAGTAAAATGTTTTATGTCAAATGAACCTAACGTGAATTTGTGGCATAGGCGGTTATGACACATTGACATCTCAACTCTTGAGAAACTTCAACGAAAGAATCTAGGACGAGGATTGCCTAATCTTGATTTAGACAACTTTAAGTTGTGTGAATCTTGCATTAAAGGCAAACAGACATGCGAGTCACTTAAATCTAAAAATGTAATTAGCACGTCTGGAGTCTTAGAATTATTACACATTGACTTGTTTAGTCCTAGTCGTACTAGGAGTCTTGGTGGGCGACATTATGCATGTGTCTTCGTTGACGATTTTTCTCGTTATACATGGACTTTATTTCTTGCAAATAAAGATGATAGTGCCGTTGAGATTGCTAAATTAATTGAACAACTTGAAAATGAGTATAGTTTTAATGTGAAAAAGATTAGGAGCGATAGATGCGGCGAATTTAAAAATAAGGACATGATTGCATTTTGCGAAGAAAAAGGTATTAAACACGAGTTTTTGCCACCTAGAACACCAAAATTAAATGGAGTAGTAGAAAAAAAGAATAGGACACTAAGAAATAGCAAGATTCATGCTATGTGAAAATAAGTTGCCTAGATTTTTGTGGGCAGAAGCCATAAATTATGCACGCCATATAGTTAACCGCTTATCGATTAGAAAGAAAATAAACAAAACTCCTTATGAATTTTGAATGATCGCATGCCTAAAATTGATTATTTTTGTGTGTTTGGTTGTAAATGTTTTGTTTTGAATACAAAAGATAATCTAGATAAATTTGAGTCAAAACCATTGAATGCATTTTTGTTGGATATTCTGTGAATTCTAAGGCATATAGATGTTTTGATCATATCACTAGAAAAATTTTAAAATCTATTCATGTGAAATTTAATGAATTTGGTGAATATGAAATAAATAAAGAATATGATGATGATTTTGAACTAAAGCCCGTCTTAGATGATATAAAAGAAAATATCGTACATGATGAACATGACACACTAGAAATGCATGAAAACTTAGAAAATAATCAACCAAGGTGACATAGGGATTACCCACACGACCTTATCACAGGTGACATAACACAAGGTGTATGACCGCGTAGACGAATAAATCAAGATGAAATAAATCAATTCCATGCCATGATATCTAAAACTGAACCCAAAAATGTGTTTGATGCTTTGAATGATTCTTCTTGGATTGACGCTATGCATGATGAATTAAATCAATTCACAAGAAATGATGTATGGGATTTAGTGCCACAACTACAAGATAAAACGATAATAGGCACAAAGTGGGTCTTTAGAAACAAAATGAATGAAGAGGGTAAAGTCGTTAGATACAAAGCAAGGCTTGTAGCACAAGGATATAAACAAGAAGAGGTAATAGACTACGAAGAAACATTTGCACCCGTAGCACACTTTGAAGCCATACGATTATTACTTGCTATTGCTTGCATGAAGGATTTTAAAAATTTATCAAATGGACGTAAAAAGTGCATTTTTAAACGGTTTTACACAAGAAGAAGTATATGTAAAACAACCACCCAGTTTTGAGGATTTAAAATATCCTAATCATGTGTATAAATTAAAGAAGGCACTATATGGTTTAAAACAAGCACCTAGGGCTTGGTATGATCATTTTGCTACCTTGTTTTAGAAAATGGATTTAAAAGAGGTAACATAGATAGTACTTTATTCTTGAAACAAGAAAAATCGGTTTTACTTATTATTCAAATTTATGTTGATGACATTGTCTTTTGATCTACATCTCATAAACTAGTTGAAGAATTTGAAATATGCATGAAATCCAAATTTGAAATGTCTATGGTTGGTGAGTTCAATTATTTTCTTGGCTTGAAAACTAAACAAACTAGTAAAGGCATCCATATAAGTCAAATCAAATATGTGAATGACATGATTAAAAAGTTTAACTTTGAAAACTTGAAACCATCCCCCATCCCTATGAGTGTAACCACTAAACTTGATAAAGATGAGAATGGAAAAGACTCTGATAATGGTTTGTATAGGTCTATGATAGGTTCTTTGCTTTATCTTACCGCAAGTAGACCCGATATCATGTTTAATATTTGTATGTGTGCTCGTTGTCAAAGCAACCCTACAGTGTCACACTATAATGCTGTAAAAAGGATATTTCAATACATTAAGCATACTCCCACCTTAGGAAGTTGGTATGATAAAAATTGTGAATTTGACTTGTATGCTTATACTGATGAGGAGTACGGCAAATGTAAAATAGATAGAAAAGGCACAAGTGGTACATGTCAATTTATCGGAAATTCATTGATATCTTGGTTTTCGAAAACGCAAGCAAGTGTAGCATTATCTACCATTGAAGCGGAATACATGGCACTTAGTCTTTGTTGCACACAACTTTTATGGCCAAAACAGCAACTATCTGATTTTGGGATAACTGTAAAACGCATCCCTATTTATTGTGATAGTATGAGCGCCATCAATTTGTTTAAGAACCCCGTATTACACTCTAAGGCAAAGCACATAGAGGTACGATATCACTTTCTTCGTGATCATGCAAACAGTGGTGATATCGTTATAGAACATGTTTGTACTGAAGTACAAGTAGCCAATATTTTCACCAAAGCACATAATCAAGCCACGTATGAAAATCTACGCTCAAAATTAGGCATGATTTCAGTTAATTTACTGTAGATTGATATTTCTTTCCATCCTTACATGTACTTTTGATGTCATTTACAAAATAAAGTGGGAGAGAAAAAAATGAATTAAGGGGGAGAGGGAGCATGATTTAAGGGAGAGCACACGATGATATAAAATTCAAAATTCAAATATTTGCATAATTGGAGGGGGAGCGATCATCATGAACCAATGTTATTTTGTAAATCATCAAAAGGGGGAGAATGTTGACAAAAAAGGGTTTGAGTGATTTACAAATGCATGATTTAAATTATACATGCATACGAAATGCATGAATGAATTATTACTTGATACATTTATATGATAAACATGCTTTATATGCTTATGTATATTGTTCCCGTACCAACTAGCCATGAAGTGTTAAATCATACATCATATGGCAAACATTTGTTGTCTTTGTACTATTTTCAGGTGACACAATTAATGAACTAAACTATTTCATTAAGTAGAGTGCTTAAGTTAATGAACTAACTAGTTCATTAAATGAAGATATATTTGGAGAAAGCTTTATGGCAACAAATTTGAGAATGGAAAGTCTTCTCCCCAAATTCATTAGCACGCCATATTAGTAATTAACATATATATATATCCATAGTTTTTTAAAAAAAGGCACAATACACATATATTTCGACGTACCACTAACACGTCACACATATTATAAACGTACGTGGACGTCACACCACTATATACACCTCATATTTATGATTATATTCAGGTCTTATATCATATGATATAAGTCATGGTGACGTCAATTTTATAATGACATGTTACAAGGTCATAAACCGAAAACATTGTCGTATCGGGTGACTATCACGTACTTGCCATATAAAGATGGCCAGCCCATATACTTCAAAAATGGCTAAACATTTCGTAGCTCACATGTTACAAACAGCCACTAAGTCATTCCATGTTGCCACACACAAATCACCCACAATTTAGGCAAGATTTGTGGAGAATTCAAACTTAACTTTATTTTAGCACATGGGCGTATTCTACTCAGCCACTGTAGCTGAATATACATCTCATTTTATGTATATTATGTGTGATATAATATATATTACATGTGTAAAAATTTTGAAATTAATCGGAGAAAAATCGCGTAATTGACGATAGTCGAAAATTCGGTTTTCTACGAACATACATACATGGGACGTTTTTGGCATAGGTGTAACATGTATCTAGACACTTTTTACACATCCAAGACATGTTAAAGTGTTCTAGAAAATTCAAAATAGGTCTGATTATTATTTACCATATATGTGTAAATATTATGCATTATATGACAAAGCTTGCCAAAATAAAATTTTAGCACATATGCAGCCAATTCACACACCTACTACATCTTTTTTGGAGCCAAGGTGGAGCTTATTTGGCACTTCAATTGGTGGAGGATATACCACACAAGATTGGTGACATTGAAGAGGGCATCACACAAGGAAAGAAGTCAAAAGAAAGACACATGCTGAAAATTTTCAGCACGTGCTACTAATGGCCGATTTTTTCATCTTTATTGCCTTCAATTTGTCTTCCATAATTGAAGGAGGATTAATGTGTGATTGTATGGTAATGTTTTGACTACAACTTGAGCACATGTTTTCAGTTTTTTTTAGAAATTACGGCTCACTACAAGGGTGCCAAAGTGGACCAATCAACATGTGACAACTAAGCAAGGTCAAGTCATCCTTCCAATCATATTGCACCAAGTAAGCAAGATTGTGTCATCTCATAAACAAGGCAGTCTTCCAAGGACATTAAAGACAATTCTCAAGAAGGAAGAAAGCCCTAAGGGGGGTGGCCAAGAAGAAATTAAAAGGGGAGATAGTGCAAGACAAGGCCAAGGTAATTCATATTCTCTTAAGTGCAAAAAGCTAGACTACTCTCTTCTTCTTCCTTTCTTTCTTCTTCTTAGTCTCAAGCCTATGGTTCATATATTCTACATATTATATAGGCTTTGAATATACCACCCATACACGTTCAATTGTTGTAAAAGGTTGATCAAGGTGTGATCAAACCATCATTCGATTGGTGGTGGTGTTCGTGATCGGTTTGTTTGGTTGTTTTGACTGTAAAAGGGTGGAGTTAGTGTTTATCTCTAGTCACCCTTGTGGTAAGGTGTTTTTTTGTGATTAGTGATAACAGAAGAAGGTGTTCTCAAAGACTGGAGTAGGCTGTTTTGACAGAACCAGTATAAAATTTTTGAGTTTTTTGGTCCAAAAGTTTGTTAAAAACAAATTTTCTGCAATCACTATTCAACCCTCCCCTCTTCTAGTAGTGCTATACATGTCCTACACTATCCTTGGTTAAAATCTCCTTTGAAAACAGAATCTGAGACCTCCTCTGATTTAGTACCCGTCTTTGAAAATTTCAAAACTTAGTATACACAACTTCAAAAATTATGAAACTTTTCAAAAATTAACTTCAATGTCTTGAATACAATCTGTCCAAAAATTAGAAAAAAATAAGATCTTTTGGCCCTTCAACCAAATAAAAAGATTGGTCAATCTAAACAGAATTGGACAGAATAGTGCTGAACTTTGAAAACTTGTTTCTCTTTGATTACTCAACCAAAAAGGTTGATCTTTATACCAGAACACTCCTTAGGATGTCTAGTTTATGTTTCCAAAAGGCCCGACCTTAAAACATCTTTGATGAAAACTGAATTCATGTCTTCCTAAAACTGGTCAGATTGTAGGTAGAATGGAGCAGTTATCTTGCAATGACTGAAAGACTAATTTTTCGTTGCTCAAATCAAGTGATTCTTGTTGCAAATGAAAGCTAGCATTCTGAAGTATAACTCCATCCAAAATCACAAATTTTGAAAGTGTTTTGCTATTTTTCCAAGATGCGTGAAGTTGGGTGAAAAAAATAGGGAAAACAGCCAGAAAACAGAAAAATAGAAAGAAGACAAGAACACCAAAGATTTATCCTAGTTCAGTAAATGTGACCTGCTCCAGTCACAAGGAACACATTTCATTGGATTTCACTATGGTATTAACACAAGTACAACAAAAACCAAGGTTGATCATTGGGTTAAACACCAGTCCTATTCAAGACTTGGATGAACACCTCTATGCAAGTCTTGGTTGCAACACCTCTATCACATATTGGTGTAGCCTTATAAACTTGGCTAACCAATCTTACAAAGATACCAAGAGCGGCTTATAGCTCTACAACAAATATCACATGAACACCTTGGCTACATAAAGAATGAAACAAGAATGAAGAGAAGAAGATAGCAAGACAATGAGCTTCAACTTTTTTGCTTTCAAGTGTGTGTTCTTCTTCTTCATTTTTGCCTCCTACTTATAGTGTGAAATAGGCCTTGAAGTTAAGACCTCCAATGTGTCACCATCTTCATCATCAAGCCTTAGTTGTCTTCACATCATTGGTTGGACATATAATCATCTTGTACACTTGGCAACATAGAGAAGAATGATTGGTCCACCTTGGCATCCTTATCTTGGCCGAAATTTCCACCTCGGAGTTGACTCGATTATCATTTGAAAAATGGAGATAATAAGAAGAAATATGCCAGAAGAATCCCTCAACTCCTTGCCATGAGAATAGTTCACGAGAAGGCTGCTCATTTTGGATAAAAACTGCCCCATTTTCAGCCTTGTAGCCGTTGGCTACACTTTAAATATTTCCAAGTTGCCAATTTTGCCAACTAGGTTTTTTTGGTTGCTCCAGTTGTACATATGTATATACACGTTTTAGAGGACATAATAAAGTGTACAAACTCAGATTTAATGAAGAGAAATCAACAAATAATAGTTGACAAGATTATGTCAACATATAATCTAAAATTCCCACTTTTCTCCTTTGTATGTTGCAATAAATTTTGCACCAAAAACACCTTATAATATCTGAAAAATGATGATTAAGAACGTCTAATAATATATCAATAAGAGTCTTCAACAAGAAAATAGAATGTGACATCGAAACCCGTCACATATCCCGCTACTATCGATAATGTCATCAAATAGAGAAATAAAATAGAGAACCACCAAATAATCTTCAAGAGCACCATAAATAAACTCCAGAATGAAGATAACAAGATACTCAAGGGATTCCTTGAGTAAAAATACCGAAACCGCCCTTGGGATAAAATGACCAAAATACCCCTGAGAGAGAAATCTCCAGAAATTACCCGATGGTCAGAAATAGAGATAATAATACCTTTGTGATGATAAATAAGAAATGAATGTGTCTTTGAAATATTTTCACCATGTCAAGTACCTGCACAAACTCAAAATACCAATTTTGCCCTTTTTGGTAAATTGTAGAAACTTCCAAGGCACATTAATCACAAGATATAATTATAATCATCAAAAAGACATAATAATAACATGATAAACATATATAAATCATGTAAAAATGAAAACAAGCATTTTATCATACTCTAGAAAAATACTTCTAACAACCCTAGACATCGATCGATCGAAGTGCCTCTGCTTGAGAGATTGATGTATCACAGTGAGTTTCAGAGTTTGTCTCTGACCTACATCGATCAATCGAAGTGAGAGTTCGATTTATATCGATCGATCGATGTGTCTCAGGTTTAGAGATTGATGTCTAACAGTAAGGTCTTGGTTTTTCACTACCTTACATGGATCGATTGATGTGAGGGTTCGATGTACACCGATCGATCGAAGTGCATTAACATGAGAGATCGATGTCATTTTTCTTCATTTTTTCAACTTTTAATCATTTATAACACCATGTCTGACATTATTATGCATTCAATATTTAAAATCATGACTTTGAAAATTATCCAAATATATTTCTCAACATTGTTCGATGGCACTTACCACCCTCAAGTAAACTGAAACTTAATGTTGATGCTGCTGTGGGATGCTGTAGTGCAACTGGAGGAGCCGTCTTGCATACCAGTACTGGTGCTTCCATTTGTGCCATTTGTTTTCCACTGCTGGCTTTATCTCCAAAGCATGCAGAGTTTCAGGCGCTGCTCTTTTCCCTCATGTATTTTGTGCAGGACAATTCTAGCATCGAGGTTGAGGTAGACTGTCTATCTCTTCTATCATTACTTCACATGCCTTCTACATTGACGGCCCGATTGGTCATGGATGTGGCATGCGTCACTTTATTCTTGCGTCTCAGTCAGGCAGCTCTTGTTATGTTCCACGTGAAGCCAATACATTGGCGCATACCATTGCACGATATGGCCTCATGCTCGGTCAGACTTGCATCTTTAGTGCTATAGCAGATCTACCTCCCACTGCCCGAGGATGTTTGCATACTGATGTCCACACCATGCACATTCGTCACTAGAGATGCTAATGGCTTCATGTATTTGCCTTTGACATGGACACGCATAGAGTTGTGCATGCATCCGCGGCTGGAGGACTAATTTATCCCATTAGGTTGGTATGCATTGGTGTTGTTGCCAATACCCGTAAGGGTTTTATTGTAGCGCCCCGCATCGCGGCCTAGCCAGATACAGTGCACTCGCCGTACTTCACTACGGAGAGTGCCAGGCGTCAGTCCATAACATAACAAAGTCCAGAATAAATATGAGGACTTTCATGCTTACACGTCAACAAGTAAGCAAAACCGAGGGAGGATAAAAACTTTAAAATAAAACATCTACGAATCCATCATCAGTTTTACAACCCAAATCATAAAGTGCGGAAATTCCCAAAAGTAATTGTTTCCATCACAAATTCATCAAAAGGATCATCGGTCACAACCATCTCGTCAAGTCTCCTAGGCCATCCATCTCTCGCAATTCTACGGGTAGGGAACCCTAGGTTCATCTTCAATCCACTCCACTTTGCTCCTTGCGGCCTCTGGGAGGAAAAATAGGGGGTTAGTAACAAAGTCACCAGCAAGTAAACTATAAATAATCGTGAATTAAATGGAAAATACATACAAGAACCGAACCCCCAAAATTCGGTTTAGGAACATACCTGACTTTCCATCCAATATCCATCAGTGATCAACACGTAAGGTATCAAAGACCATAACATAACCGAGATCATCGCTTATTAAAGAACATAACTTATAAGAGATCTTAACTTATAAAAGTTCATAACGTATCAAGGATCGTCACTCAATAAGATCATAACTTAGGAGCTACCAAGTCTTAACAACTCAGTCTAAGTATCATGTACCATTATTCGATGACTCATTAAATGCAATATGCATGAGTATATACGTGTAATGCATCATGATAAAATGAAGATAAGATCTTTTGTTCTTTTCTTTGAAAACATCATCGTCAAGAAAAACAAGAGAGTATTCAGATCTATTCACCCGGGTCTGAGGCGGTCACTTCTTCCCTTCGAATCTATTATTCCCGGATTCGAAGCGGTCACGTCATCACTTATCAGGTCTATTCTCTCCGGACCTGAACGGTCGATATCAGGTCTATTCTCTCCGGGCCTGAACGGTCCATATCATCAGATCAATTAACCCCGGATCTGGAGCGGATCCTTACTGGCCAGTAAACACACACAGTACCGGTGGAAAGCGTTCTTTTAAAAACAGGATCTTTTCTTTAAAAATGCTTTTTCATCTTTCTTTCTCATAAAAATCAGTTCCATAAATCATGTAAATGACGATGATGCAATGTATGACATATACTATGCAATTCATGATGTAATGCGTTACACATACACATACATACAACTTATTCCTTAGGCTGGAAAAATTTCCAGAATTATCAATCCATACACACGGCCTCAATCCCTCGTGATCTAGGCCCACTATCATGAGTTCTTGTCATACGTATGCATAAGAGTGTCTTTTCTATTCGTAATATAATTTTCATGACGATACGAGACATGTAAGACACTTAAGTTATTTAATTACGAAACAAGGGCTGCTGAATTTCAGCAAATACAGCGTCCTTTATTTTACCTTTCGTATAAGCCCATTAAGCTTAGTTTAATTTGGGACTAGCCTTGAAAAAAAAATTCCTATAGACATACCAATAATTAGTGGTCACAAGCCCAAACCATATTACTAAGCCTAAGCCCATTAAAACAAGGCCTCACAACAAGTTCCTTAATTCTGCCCAAAATTTCAGATTAGTAGCGCCATCTTAACCCTGGTAGTTACCCCTTAAAATAACCATGCTAAGTTAAGTGGTTTACATAAAAACACTCATATATGTCTTAAGTAATTGCCATGAAAGTTTTGCGGATTATAATATCGTTAACGGGGTCATTTATTCTTTTTTCCTAAAACGGTTACCTGCTGAATTCTGGAATGACCAATTTTACTACGAATTTTATTGTGACCAAACCGTAAGCCCTTTTTCAACAATTCCAGCTCTCAAACTTAGTAGACACCTAGGGCTAGTATCCTACCAAAAATCAGCCAAATTGCATATTCCTAGGGTCCATTTCCGGGATATTCATTAGGTCACATAAAATCTGTTCAGTCCAGTAATTTCCAGCATAACCAGTTTTAGTAAAAATTCCGTTACAAATAATCCGTAACTCCATTTAGCGAAATTCTAACTCTCATCATTACTATACTTATAGGGCTAGTTTTATGCCAAAAATTAGCTAAATTGAATTCCTCTAAAGTCTCTCTTCAGGTCCTATAACACGTCATAAAAATCTGCCCTGCTCCAGCAAATTCCACTTTTTGTCACATTTCCTTACTAAATGGTCCTAACTTGCATTTTTTGGCTTAAACACTTTATTAATCATCAAACATGTAGGATATGCAAGGCACCACTAGAAGGGGGGGTTGAATAGATGGTGCGGAAAATATGGTTTTTAAAATTTCTTTAAACCTAACCAATTCAAGTTCTGAAAACAGATTCTGTTTTAAGGACCTGTTTTAAAACGTTTTTAAAACTAGGTTAGAGGTCTCAAAAAATTATGAAATTTTGAGAGAACTTAGCCTCAGATGTTATGAGGGTCCCCTAAAAATTTCAAATTAAAATTCAACCTTTAACCCCTTCAAAAACCGTTGGTACTCAGATTGTGCAAATCTATCAGAAACGGTAGATGGTTTTGAAAAATTAATTCCTATTTGTGTGAACGTCCAAATGATCTGAAAATTTGACCCCTAACTCTTTATATACTATATTTTAATGGGTTGAAACAGTTTTGGAAAATTCTTTTGGGAAGTAGGTCAAATACAATCAAAGTCTCAACCTTTGCAAGTCTGAGAATCAGACTGCACTAGTCTCAGAACTTTTGATGTGTGATTGACTTATACTTGTCCAAAAGGGTTGCAACTTGTGCCAAATTAACCCTAGAACGTGCAAGTATGTTTCTGAAAATTTTTATAATTTTTGGAAATCGTTTGCTATTTTTCCGAACGTGAACCAAACGGATAAACAGTGCAGAAACTGAAAAGTAAATGCTGAAAGTAAATTGCACCAAGAATTTTATACTGGTTCGGTTATAAACAACCTACTCCAGTCTTCAAGGAACACCTTCCTTGGTTCACACTAATCACACACACGCAGTACACCTTACCGCAGGGTTGATAGAGTTACACCTAACTCCAACCCTTTACAAACCTTGTATGTCGAGTACAATTCACACGAACACCACCACCTCGCTAGAATGAAGATTGATCACACCTTAATCAATCTTTTACAAAGATGAATGAATGGTGGTTTATATGAAGCCTATTCAAGATTGAAAGATATAAAGAACAATAGGCTTTTTACAAGAAAGAGAAAGAAAGAAGATGTAGGAGAAGAAGAGCTTGGCAATTTGATCACTTTAGAATGCAATTCTTGTTCTTGTTTTTGTTTGTTCTCCTCTTCCTTCCTTATAGATTGCAGCCGTCCCTATGGAGCCTTCTCCCCTCTTGAAAATTTCCTTTTAAGTGCTTGAGAGAGTGTAAGACATCATGGTGACAATGCCTTGCTTACTTGGCATCATTCTATTGGATCATCATTTAGTCTTCGCTTACTTGGCACCGCTTTATTGGCTCAATGTTGTAATCAAGATGACATGGAAAAAATCTGAGATTAACACTTTAAACATGTGTCAATATCAATCATAAAATCATACCATAAGTCAAATATTTCATCATAAATTTCAAGACAAGAAATCTCTCCTTTTCAAGCTCAAAAAATCGGCCATAAGTATCTTGCCATGCTGAATTTTTCAGTATGTGCATTATGGAATAAAATTCAGATTATTTACCATTTTTCTTTGAATTTTTATCATAAAAATGAATCAATCATATATGGTAAATCTTGCTAACAATTGATGAATGAACTTGGACACAATATTGGTGAAGAATTCGGCCAGCACACCTTCACACATGCTGAAAAATTTCAGCATGTGTGATATGTAGATATCACACTTAATTACCTTACATAATATTCAAAACATTTCCATAACATCTTCAATTAATCCTCTAATAAAAAATTGACAAAATATGTTATCTTAATCATGAAGACATCGGCCAAGATATGTGTAGTATGCTGAAATTTTCAGCATGTGACATAAGAGAGGTATATGGTGAATACTTACCTTTTGTAGCTTCTCTCTTTGATTTCTCAACATTGTATGATTGATACTTGACCAATCAATATTCCAACAAGGCTCCACATGTGCTCCATCTCAGCTGTATGTAACGTTGGAATGTGTATATACAAGTGCTGAAATTTATTTTTGTTAATTTTGTAAAATAGTGCACATTTAATAATACACATATGTAATATTCCAATCAGACCTTAATTTAATTTTCTAGAACACTTTAAGATGTATATCATATGTAAAAAGTGTCTAGATACGTGTCACATGATGTTCAAGAAAAACGTTCCATGTTAGGTGCGTAGAAAACCGAATTTTCGATATTTATCGATTACCCGATTTTTCTCTAATTTGAATTCCAACTTTTGCACATGATATATATTATGTTATACATAATATATATAATATATACTTTAAATCTCAGCACTTGGCTGATTTAAAGTGGTACCATAAACATGTGATTAAAATTGGAATCTTCACATTTTGGCCTAAATGTGGGGTGATTTGTGTGTGCCAACATGGAAAGTATTTTTGGCTGATCATACCATGTGTAGCACGAAATTTTCATCAATTTTTGATGTATATGGGCTGGCCATTTATTTATGGCAAGTACGTGACACGTTGGCGAAGTTTCGGTATTCGCCCGATACGACGAATTTCGGTTTAGAACCTTTTATCGTGTCGTATTTGATTTGTCATCACCATAACTTATATCATATGATATAAGACCTGAATATACTCATAAACATGAGTTAAGTATAGTGGTGTGACGTTAACGTACGTACGTAAGATATATAACGTGTCGGTAGTACGTTGGAACACATGTGTATGTGCCTTTATTTAAAAAATCTAAAAATATATAGTGTATATATATATAAATGGCGTGTTTAATAAGATGGGGAGGAGGAGAGAACTTTCCTTCCTTGGCCTTGTTGCCTTTGTGCCTTTTCCAAATGAATCTTCCTTTAATAAACTACTTAGTTTATTAAACTAAGTACTTCACTTAATGAACTACTTTAGTTCATTAATGGTGGCACCTGAAAATAGTATAAACTCAACAAATGTTTGCCATATGATGTAAGCTTTAATGCTTCATGGCTCGTTAGTACGGCAACATAATATATAAGCTAAATAAGGCAAGTAATGGCAAGTTATCATGCATACATGTACACTTATGCACGTTTGTATATATATATATATATATATTCAACGTTTATATATATATATATTCAAATTTCTTATTTTGAAATCACTCAAACCCTCTTATTTCTACAATCTCCCCCTTTTGATGATTTTCAAAATAACTAGTGTACATGATTTAAGTGCTATCTCTCCCCCTTGAATTATGCACAGATTTGAAATTTGAATTTCGAATTTCAAATCCGGCTCCCCCTTGATTCATGCAATTAAGATCAATCAGTGATCAATCAGTGATCAATCAGTGTCTCTCTCCCCCTTAAATCATGCTTCTCTCTCCCCCTTTATTTTGGAAAGTTAATCAAAAGATTCCTGTCAAAAAGGAAAGTAAATCAAATAATATCAGATTAAATCACATCAACGGGAATCATGCCTAATTTAGAACGGAGAGATTCATATGTGGCTTGATTTAAGGCCATTGTAAATATATCCGCTACTTGTGATTCTGTGCGTACGTGATCTATGACAATATTACCATTGTTAACGTGATCACGAAGAAAGTGATAGCGTACTTCTATATGCTTAGCCTTAGAATGTAACACGGGGTTCTTAGACAAATTGATGGCACTCATTCTATCACAATATATAGGAATCTTATTTACGATAATTCCAAAGTCCGAAAGTTGTTGTTTTATCCAGAACAACTGTGTGCAACAAAGGCTAAGAGCCATGTACTCAGCCTCAGTAGTGGACAAAGCAACACTTGCTTTCTTTTTGGAAAACCATGAAATAAGAGAATTTCCTATAAATTGGCAGGTTCCGCTCGTGCTTTTTCTATCTATTTTGCAGCCACCATAATCTGCATCAGTGTAAGCATGTAAGTCAAATGTAGAATCCTTATCGTACCAAATACCTAAGGTGGGCGTGTGCTTAATATAACGGAATATTCTTTTTACCGCATTTAAGTGTGACACCTTGGGTTGACTTTGAAAACGAGCAAACATGCATACGCTAAACATGATGTCAGGCCTACTAGCAGTTAAATATAGTAAAGAACCTATCATAGATCGATATAATCCATTATCAACGTCTTTACCATGTTCGTCTTTGTCTAATTTAGTAGTAACACTCATAGGCGTGGGGGATGGTTTCAAATTTTCAAAATTGAACTTCTTGATCATGTCATTTACATACTTAGCTTGGCTTATATGAATTCCTTTACTCGTTTGCTTAATCTGCAAGCCAAGAAAATAATTAAGTTCACCAACCATAGACATTTCAAATTCAGCTTTCATACAATTTTCAAAATCTTTAACGAGTCTATGTGAGGTAGATCCGAAAATAATGTCATCTACGTAGATTTGAATAATAAGTAAATCTGATTTTTCTTGTTTCAAAAATAGTGTACTATCTATAGTACCACGTTTAAAATTATTTTCTAAAAGGAAAGTAGCAAAACGATCATACCATGCTCTCGGCGCTTGCTTTAGGCCATATAGTGCCTTCTTTAGTTTGTACACGTGATCTGGATGTTTCAAATCTTCAAAACCGGGTGGTTGCTTCACGTATACTTCTTCTTGTATGAATCCGTTTAGAAAAGCACTTTTGACGTCCATTTGATACAATTTAAAATCTTTCATGCAAGCAATAACAAGTAAGAGTCGTATAGCTTCTAAACGTGCTACAGGTGCAAATGTTTCATCGTAGTCTATTCCTTCTTCTTGATTATATCCTTGAGCTACGAGTCTTGCTTTATTTCTAACGACCTTTCCTTCTTCATTCATTTTATTCCTAAATACCCACTTTGTGCCTATTATTGTCTTATCTTGTGGTCGTGGAACTAAATCCCATACATCATTTCTAACGAATTGATTAAGTTCGTCATGCATAGCATCAATCCAAGATGAGTCACTCAAAGCATCATGCACATTTTTGGGCTCAATTTCAGAAATCATAGCATGAAATTCATTTATTTCATCCGAAGTGATTCTTCTACGTGGTCGCACACCGTGAGTGATGTCGCCTATGATGAGATCATGTGGGTGATCTCTATGCCATCTTGGTTGATTATTTCTAAGTTATCATGCATTTCTGTATGATCATGCATTTCTAGTGTCTCATTCATCTCATGCATATCAAAAGAATCATTATCTTCATCCAAAACGGGTTTCAATTCAAAATCATCGTCATATTCCTTATCTTTATCAATCTCTCCAAATTCATTGAATTTAACATGAATAGATTCTATGATTTGTCTAGTGAGAGGATCATAACATCTATATGCTTTTGAATTTATGGAATACCCAACAAAAATGCACTCAATTGATTTGGATTCAAATTTATCTAAATTATCTTTTGTATTCAAGACAAAGCATTTGCATCCAAACACACGAAAATAATCAATCTTAGGAATGCGATCATTCAAAATTTCGTAAGGCGTCTTATTTATTTTCTTTCTTATAGATAGACGATTTACAATATAGCATGCACAATTTACGGCTTCCGCCCACAGAAATCTAGGCAATTTATTTTCGCAAAGCATGGTTCTAGCGATTTCTTGTAGTGTGCGATTCTTTCTTTCTACTACTCCATTTAATTGTGGAGTTCTAGGTGGCGAAAACTCATGTTTAATTCCTTTTTCTTCACAAAACGAAATCATCTCTTTATTTTTAAACTCACCGCCTCTATCGCTTCTTATTCTTTTCACATTTACGCCGTATTGATTTTCAAGTTGTTTAATTAATTTAGCAATTTCTGCGGCGCTATCATCCTTATGTGCAAGAAATAAAGTCCAAGTATAACGAGAGAAGTCATCCACAATCACGCATGCATAGTGACGCCCACCAAGGCTTGTAGTGCGACTAGGACCAAACAAATCGATATGCAATAGTTCTAGTACTCTAGTCGTGCTTATCTCATTTTTAGGCTTAAGTGACTCACGTGTTTGTTTGCCTTTTATGCAAGATTCACACAACTGAAAGTTGTCTAAATCAAGCGTAGGCAATCCCCGTGCTAGGTTCTTTCGTTGCAATTTTTCTAGTGTAGAAATACCTATGTGTCCTAAACGTCTATGCCATAAATTCACATTGGGTTCATTTGACATAAAACATTTAACTTTAGCGTCTGCTACATCATCCATAGATAGTGTAAAGATATTTCCTTCTCGTTTTCCTTTTAAAACGGTTTCTCCATTTTTATTTATTATATTGCAATAAGGGTGAGTAAAATACACATTGAAGCCATTGTCAACAAATTGAGAAATACTAAGAAGATTGTAAGATAAGTTGCTTACCAAAAATACGTTGGAGATTTGAAGTGTATTTGGATTGCCAATCGTACCTTTTCCAATGATCTTGCCTTCATTGTTGTCTCCAAAGGTCACGGATCCGCCTTTTGTGACCTTCTTTAATTTGGAGAACAGGCTCGGGTCACCAGTCATGTGCCTCGAGCAACCACTGTCAAGGAACCACTTTATTGATGTATCTTTCGATGTGTGGTCTCCCTGCAATGTGAAAAGGTGATTTAGGTACCCTTTTAATTTTGGGTCCTTTCGAGTTAGTTAATCACATTTTGGTAAAGGTACCTTTCGGTACCCATACTTGGGTGATCCTTCTCGGTCTATCAAATGGCAAGAATGTAGATGAAGGTGCGATATAATATACATGTGGTGCATGTACTTTGGGTCTTTGCCCAAGGACTCCTCTATACTCATTGAATGAAGGACGCTTTTGATATGTCCTTGTGTGTGTGTGCGTAGTGCGTGGATGATATGTATTTCGTGTATGCATTGTTCTTTTCTTCTCATATCTATATGGTACAACGTTATATTTCACATGATATGAGGGAGTGGGGCGTGTGGAAGGGGGCGCTTTTTGCGTCATCTTAGACGCCACTTGATGCTTAGGTGTGTCTACTTTCTTAGACACAACAAACTTGGTTGGTTTGGTTGATACTTCGTTAGTATCAACGTATCCCAATCCAGTTTTGTCACTGTCATGCTTTTGCGATAATATGATGCGATGCAGCATGTTTGACCCAGTATCAAATTGTTTCATCATTTTCTCTAAATCTGTATTCCTTGATTTCAAATTTGAAATCTCGGATTTCATTTCATTATTTTGAGAAGTTAATGATGAGATCTCGATTTTCAATGCAGTGATGACACATGAAGACTCTTTCTTTGAATCGCTTAATTGAGCTACAAGATTCTCGTTAGAAGATTCTAACAGTTTCTTGTCTTCAATTAAACGTTTCTTTTCTTTTGCGAGAGTCTTAGTAAATTTATGTAATTCAAGATACTGACTAAAAAGATCATCATAAGAAGGTTCAGAGTCAGAGTCAGAATCAGATGATACCTCATTAGATGCCTTTGAAGCAAAGCAAACTTGAGCGGTCTCCTCTTTGGTCTCAGTTTCAGAATCTGATGAGTCACTCCATGTGGAGGCCTTTAGTGCACGTTTCCTTTGTTTAGGATCTGAGACGAGTCTATTTTTGTTCCGCTCCTTGTCAGGGTACTTATTAGTTTGCTTTTCTTTGTTTGGGCAGTCATATGATAAGTGTCCGAGTTTGCCGCATTCATAACATTTAATGTCCTTATCATTTGACTTGTTTTTATTTCTCTTAGATGTAGTGCCCTTGTTTTTATTTCTAAATGTCTTTCTCATGAATCTTCTTAGTCCTTTAGCTAATAGGATTAAATCATCATTATCCGATTCGGAATCACTATCATCTACGTGATCGGAGGGAGGGGAGACGTATTCATTTGATTTAAAAGCAATTGTTTTACCTTGTTTAGATGATTCCGATTTCCGAATAGTAAGTTTGTTTTCATAAACTTTGAGTGACCCAATTAGTTCTTCCATCTTTATTGATTTGGTTTCCTTGCTTTCTTCTATAGCAGTCACTTTAGGGTCCCATTCCGAAGGAAGGCTTCGTAGGACTTTCTGTACCTTTTCCTGCGTAGTAAAAGCCTTACCAAGAGACTCAAGAGAGTTATAGATGTTAGTTAAACGAAGATCCATATCTACAATCGACTCATTAGGCAACAATTTAAAAGACTCAAGAGTAGACATGAGCATATTAATTTTTGACTCTTTTACTTGACTCGTGCCTTCGTGTTTCATTTCTAGAATTCTCCACATTTCTTGTGCACTCGAACAATTTGACACATAACTAGACTCACTTTTACTTAATCCGTCTAAAAGAAATTGCATAGCCCTAGCATTCATACTAAGTTTCTTTTTATCATCACTCGTATATTCTTGTCTAGTTTTAATAACTTCTAAAGTAACTCCGTCTACAGTGGATACATTAGATGGGACATATGGACCATCTTCAATTATTGACCAAAGATCTATATCTATAGCCATAAGAAAAAGTTTCATCCTAAGTTTCCATTGAATAAAGGACTCACCGTCAAAAAGTGGAGGCCTTTGGCTCGACATACCTTCTTGTTCGGTTTTGAGATTTGTGGATGCCATCTCACTGAATCGTTGGATTCCTTGTAGTGAGTATTCCTGCGCACTGATACCACTTGTAGGATCTGCAAGGCACCACTAGAAGGGGAGGGGGGTTGAATAGATGGTGCGGAAAATATGGTTTTTAAAATTTTATTTAAACCTAACCAATTCAAGTTCTGAAAACAGATTCTGTTTTCAGGACCTGTTTTAAAACGTTTTTAAAACTAGGTTAGAGGTCTCCAAAAATTATGAAATTTTGAGAGAACTTAGCCTCAGATGTTATGAGGGTCCCCTAAAAATTTCAAATTAAAATTCAACCTTTAACCCCTTCAAAAACCGTTGGTACTCAGATTGTGCAAATCTGCCAGAAACGGTAGATGGTTTTGAAAAATTAATTCCTATTTGTGTGAACGTCCAAATGATCTGAAATTTTGACCCCTAACTCTTTATATACTATATTTTAATGGGTTGAAACAGTTTTGGAAAATTCTTTTGGGAAGTAGGTCAAATACAATCAAAGTCTCAACCTTTGCAAGTCTGAGAATCAGACTGCACTAGTCTCAGAACTTTTGATGTTTGATTGACTTATACTTGTCCAAAAGGGTTGCAACTTGTGCCAAATTAACCCTACAACGTGCAAGTATGTTTCTGGAAATTTTTATAATTTTTGGAAATCGTTTGCTATTTTTCCGAACGTGAACAAAACGGATAAACAGTGCAGAAACTGAAAAGTAAATGCTGAAAGTAAATTGCACCAAGAATTTTATACTGGTTCGGTTATAAACAACCTACTCCAGTCTTCAAGGAACACCTTCCTTGGTTCACACTAATCACACACACGCAGTACACCTTACCGCAGGGTTGATAGAGTTACACCTAACTCCAACCCTTTACAAACCTTGTATGTCGAGTACAATTCACACGAACACCACCACCTCGCTAGAATGAAGATTGATCACACCTTAATCAATCTTTTACAAAGATGAATGAATGGTGGTTTATATGAAGCCTATTCAAGATTGAAAGATATAAAGAACAATAGGCTTTTTACAAGAAAGAGAAAGAAAGAAGATGTAGGAGAAGAAGAGCTTGGCAATTTGATCACTTTAGAATGCAATTCTTGTTCTTGTTTTTGTTTGTTCTCCTCTTCCTTCCTTATAGATTGCAGCCGTCCCTATGGAGCCTTCTCCCCTCTTGAAAATTTCCTTTTAAGTGCTTGAGAGAGTGTAAGACATCATGGTGACAATGCCTTGCTTACTTGGCATCATTCTATTGGATCATCATTTAGTCTTCGCTTACTTGGCACCGCTTTATTGGCTCAATGTTGTCATCAAGATGACATGGAAAAAATCTGAGATTAACACTTTAAACATGTGCCAATATCAATCATAAAATCATACCATAAGTCAAATATTTCATCATAAATTTCAAGACAAGAAATCTCTCCTTTTCAAGCTCAAAAAATCGGCCATAAGTATCTTGCCATGCTGAATTTTTCAGCATGTGCATTATGGAATAAAATTCAGATTATTTACCATTTTTCTTTGAATTTTTATCATAAAAATGAATCAATCATATATGGTAAATCTTGCTAACAATTGATGAATGAACTTGGACACAATATTGGTGAAGAATTCGGCCAGCACACCTTCACACATGCTGAAAAATTTCAGCATGTGTGATATGTAGAATATCACACTTAATTACCTTACATAATATTCAAAACATTTCCATAACATCTTCAATTAATCCTCCAATAAAAAATTGACAAAATATGTTACCTTAATCATGAAGACATCGGCCAAGATATGTGTAGTATGCTGAAATTTTCAGCATGTGACATAAGAGAGGTATATGGTGAATACTTACCTTTTGTAGCTTCTCTCTTTGATTTCTCAACATTGTATGATTGATCCTTGACCAATCAATATGCCAACAAGGCTCCACATGTGCTCCATCTCAGCTGTATGTAACGTTGGAATGTGTATATACAAGTGCTGAAATTTATTTTTGTTAACTTTGTAAAATAGTGCACATTTAATAATACACACATGTAATATTCCAATCAGCCCTTAATTTAATTTTTTAGATGTATATCATATGTAAAAAGTGTCTAGATACGTGTCACATGATGTTCAAGAAAAACGTTCCATGTTAGGTGCGTAGAAAACCGAATTTTCGATATTTATCGATTACCCGATTTTTCTCTAATTTGAATTCCAACTTTTGCACATGATATATATTATGTTATACATAATATATATAATATATACTTTAAATCTCAGCACTTGGCTGATTTAAAGTTGTACCATAAACATGTGATTAAAATTGGAATCTTCATATTTTGGCCTAAATGTGGGGTGATTTGTGTGTGCCAACATGGAAAGTATTTTTGGCTGATCATACCATGTGTAGCACGAAATTTTCATCAATTTTTGATGTATATGGGCTGGCCATTTATTTATGGCAAGTACGTGACACGTTGGCGAAGTTTCGGTATTCGCCCGATACGACGAATTTCGGTTTAGAACCTTTTATCGTGTCGTATTTAATTTGTCATCACCATAACTTATATCATATGATATAAGACCTGAATATACTCATAAACATGAGTTAAGTATAGTGGTGTGACGTTAACGTACGTACGTAAGATATATAACGTGTCGGTAGTACGTTGGAACACATGTGTATGTGCCTTTATTTAAAAAATCTGAAAATATATAGTGTATATATATATAAATGGCGTGTTTAATAAGATGGGGAGGAGGAGAGAACTTTCCTTCCTTGGCCTTGTGGCCTTTGTGCCTTTTCCAAATGAATCTTCCTTTAATGAACTACTTAGTTTATTAAACTAAGTACTTCACTTAATGAACTACTTTAGTTCATTAATGGTGGCACCTGAAAATAGTATAAACTCAACAAATGTTTGCCATATGATGTAAGCTTGCTTCATGGCTCGTTAGTACGGCAACATAATATATAAGCTAAATAAGGCAAGTAATGGCAAGTTATCATGCATACATGTACACTTATGCACGTTTGTATATATATATATATATTCAACGTTTATATATATATATATATATATATATATTCAAATTTCTTATTTTGAAATCACTCAAACCCTCTTATTTCTACAAAACACACCTTTAGCATGCGAATTTACAGGTTCTAACACATTACAAACATCATCTACACATCTTCTCAAAACAGCTTGAATGATACATATATCATTCTTTGGACCATGCACATCATGTTCGTACTAAAATCAATTTTTGGTACCATTGGTGCATTCACGCCCTAACCCTAAACAGCCCGTTTCAACGCATGCAAAGGCAAAAATACTATCTTCATGATGAACATGTTAAGCTTAACACAAAAGCATACATCTTGTTCATACTTTACCCCACTAGCTACAAATCCTTACAAAGCTACACTTATTTTTTCCTCTTCCATCCAACCGTCCCCCACACATGTAAAAGAAGAGATTTTTGTCACATTCATCCTAGATTTACCACATATCCATACTTAAAAATAACAATGATTCCACCTTTGGAGCAAAGCTCATACATGCAAGCCATTATACCCTAGGATCCGAAAGTTGCACACACATAAAACTTAGCATTTCATATCTAAGATTAAATCTTAATGACATCTAGACATTCGAGCATGCACTTTCACATTCAAGCCATGAGTATGTATAGTGTACTTGCCTTTTCAACTTCTTAGCTTGAAATGTGTATGGAATAGGTGAAGCCTTCCTCTTCTTCACACATGCACCCCACGGTTTTGATGAGGGTAAGAGGACAAAGATTAGTTCATATTCTTAAGAGAAAGAGGCACTAAATAGGGGTTAGATGGACTTACCAAATAGAACTTGTGTAATATTCAAGCCCCTTAAGACTAGTGTTCCCACAAAAGCTTGAGATTTGTGAGCCTAGTGACCTTGAAGTTCACGGTTCATGAACAAGAAAAAGGGTGAGCTTCAAGCTAAGTAAAATGTAAGAATTTCCTTGAAAAGTTGAGTATTTGCTTACCTAATACCACTTGATCTTGTAAGGACCTAACTCTTCTTGGCACAATCCTTGGCCGTGTGGTTTGGGAAAAGGAGGAGAGAAGAAACTTTCTTGTTCTTGTAATTCTTTGATGGTTGGAATAGTGAGAGAATTCTAGAATGTGTTTCGGAGGGATTTTTCTTCTTACGCTAGTGTTAGCCGATGGAAGGGGTAAGAGAGGAGGGAAAAAGTTACCATAGTAAGGTTAAGGGTATTAACCTTGATTACTTTAATTAATCAAGGTTACTTTATGATTAACTTGGGTTACTTTATCCCAATCATGGTTACTTTTAGGCTAACCTTTGTTACTTTAATTAATGAGGGTTATCTTAACCTTGGTTTGATATAAAGTAACCATGGTAGAGTTAAAAAAATATTCCTTGGTTAACCATATAGGCAACCCGGCGGGTGGGGGTCTTTAATAACCCTAACCATGCCTAATTTTTGTTTTATTAAAACAATTATGTGGTGGTTGTCTCCATAATTGTTTTTCCTCCTTTTTCTTTTATAATGTGAAATTAGGGGAAATCTTTGAGTCCTTTTTGGGCTAAGGGCCGAAAATTGGGCAATGTTAGAAACAATTTTGACCATTACCTAAAATTGTTTGTTTGCTAATTGGGCTCACTTATAAGGTGGCCCTTATGATTTCTCCTCTTGAAATCTTAGGAAATTCCTATAAGGCCTTTTTACCCTTATGGCCAAAATCTCCCAAGCCCTTGGGAGTGAATTGGGTCCCTTCACATGGTCCAATATTCATACTTAAAATTTTATATAATACTTTTCGTAACCTAATCTAATATAAATAAAAATAATCATCCAACTAAATAAATTGTGCTTGGAGGTACAACTTTTCATAAATTCCCTTAGATAAGTCTCAAGTACAAGGGGGTTCCTAGTTGGGTACAATAGTTATGGGCATCCTGGGTGTGTCTTTTGTTTTCTATTTTACTATTGACTGTCTTCTTAGGGGTTTAATGCTAATTGCTTCTGGTTTTGCTTGTTTTGTGAGATGCATGTTCGTTGAGTTGAACTTTTGCCACATGCACATCTCCGATGGGTTGGCCAAAACTCTGACTAGTTGCCAGTGTCCCAGCTCGGGCCAGGCAATGTGGGTACGTAGCTACGTATTTTATTTCCTGTTTTCTTTAGTCATGATATCTCTTTGCAGCTGCTGCTTTTTGATTTTCCTTTTTGTGCATGACGGAGCGCAAATGGTTACTTTCGTTATGGATGCTCCTATTGGATTGGGTTGGCTGCTTTCTGCTAGACACCTTTATCTCATGGCGCATTCTTTTTGATCGTGCGGTTCGGTTGTTGTTGATATATGCCACTCGTTTCTTCCATTTTTTTTGCTTTATCTTTCCAAACATTATGATTACTTAGATTTGCAGGTTTGATGTATTCCATTTTCCTTTTTTGGGAGAGTCTCCCCTAGCGATAGGGCTATCCATATAACCATGGTATTTCTCCGCCACAAGTAGGCCATATTATTAATAAAATGCTTGGTCGGTACCGCCCATCCCTCACTATATATATACACACACACACACATATACATTTATTAATGTGGATGCTACAGTAGGAAGGTTAGGCGCTGCAGCGGGAGCCATACTTCGTAATGACTTGGGGGAATTTATCTCGGGCGTTGCTTTTTCACTCCCGTCTATCACGCCGCGGAGTGCCGAGCTTATGGCATTGACTTATAGACTCTTGTATTACATGAGAGAATATGATAGGCTAATTGTGGAGACTGACTGCCGTATGCTGTTACCTTTACTGTCATGCCCAGATCACTATACTGGTAGCTTTTCGGGAGATCTGCGTCGAGCTACTAACTTTCTTTGCATAAATGCATCCACACTGCAACATTGTCCCCGTGAAGCGAATACAGCAGCACATACTCTTGCATGTCTTGGTCTGCATGCATCAGGTGCACTTGTATTTTCCTCGATCACAAGTTTACCATACGAGGTCGGGGAGCTATATTATTGGATCCTTCGATTCCACATTTACGATTTTGACTCTTGTCTCCCATTGGTTTGGCTTTCTTGCGCTATTGTTGCTTATATCATCTACTGGTATATGCAACGTTGGTAAGTTTTCACTCTATGGTTTGTCTTTCGCTTATACTTACCCCACTACTACAGAGAAAGCTGTTTTTTATGTTATTGCGAGGATGTTTTCTTATGAATGGCGCCACTAACTCACTTCCACATAGCGGACTTCTTTAGTAGTTGCCTGTATTCATCAATGAATACAGGCAACATGGGTATGTCTTCAAATTATGGTACTATATCCTTTATGTTCACAGCATTATTTTTTCTGATCTTTTCTATTTTGAGGAACATCACATTACGAAGTGTTGCTTGCCTGCGTTTGAGTATCTTATCACTCGCCAGCTACGCCTCTACTGCAAAGAAGAATTGCCCGCCCGAGAGCTGCATTGCCAAACTCAACTCCAATCGTGCATTTTATGGTTTCTGTTGCATCACATATTCATAAAACATTTGTCTTTTTACATACTGCAAATTCTATCACTTTTTTACACAGGTGCTATTGTACACAATTTTACATTTCAGTTATTACTTTGTAGGAGAGTCTCCTACAACCCATGTAACCACGATATTCCTCCGCCACAAGTGAGGGCAGATTATTAATAAAACTCCAAACGGTACCGCCCGCCTTTCCATAAAAAAATATATACATACATACATACATATACATATATATATATATATATATATATATATATATATATATATATATATATATATATATATATATATATGCGAGAACGATGCAGCTGCTCTGGCGATCGTGCAATTGGCGACGGTGGCGCAACGTCGCTACTTCATGCACCCTTTCTCTATTCTGCGATCAATTTCGCTTTCTTCTATATAACGTCTTATCTGCACTACGTAGTTTTTGGTGGAACCGTAATGGAGAAGCGATCATATGCGACTATCCTCACGACTCCGGTGACGTCGCCAACAGCGCTTCCTCCCTGCGGGATAGCTCGTTTTAAAGGAGTACCATCAATTAAATTTACTCGTGAGGATATTCATGGCTTGGCTACATCGTTCAGATTTTGTCTGGTTGGAAGTTTTTGGAACGGGCGGCCAAAGCTTGACGCGATTCGAAAATGCTTTGACAGGATCGGTTTTACGGCGCCAGTTTCCATTACACTACTTGATCCAATGCATATATTAATGCGGTTTGGCACGGAAACTGATTTTTACCGATGCTTTTAGCATCGAACATGGAATGTTTTAGGGTATCATATGAGGGTTACAAAATAGTCCTATGATTATGATCCAAAAGGGGATGTTCCAATTGTGCCAGTCTGGATTTTGTTGCATGGTCTACAATCTATTTGCATAAAAAGGAGGCGCTTTTTGAGATCGCAAAGATGCTGGGTACTTCCTTGAAAATGGATTCGCCCATCATGCAGTTGCTGCAGCCTTCAGTTGCTCGAATCTATGTTGAGATAGACGTTTCGCAATAATTGCCTCATCGTTTGTACATTCAGTGTGATGATTATAATTTTTTCCAGCCTGTTGAATATGAACATTTTCCCTCATATTGTTGCATATGTCGAATGCTTGGCTGCACAGTCCTGTGCTACTCACAGAAAACAGGATACACAACAACCTTTGGAAGATTTTCACTTTACGAAATTGCCCGCTAGAGAAAAGAAGGCAGATGCTCCTCCATCTCAAAGATGGACTCCCAAGAAAAAAGGAGTAACCAATACGACTGCTACAGAGCCTGCTACAGAGGATAATAGCGTACGCATACAACCAGCAGACTTACAAACGGCAAGAGAAGCGTTAGATGAGGAACAAGTTTCTAGCCCTACGTAGTTGAAATCTCTTTAAAGGGAACAAGTGCAACAGCAGGAACATAATACCTCAAATGTACCTGATACAGTATTCATTGAATCTGCAGGGGATGCAACGGTACTTGCACAAGTATCTCATTCTCAAGATATACATCGCTTACATTGTAGCTCAGCATGGCTCAGATTCGGAGATTTATGATAAGCCAACAATTGATGCCCAAGAATTGCGAACCGCTGTTATGGATGTCGCTAAAGTTTTATCTGCAACACCACCTTTGGAAGATGGCTCTCTAAATATGTCACATCCGGACGTGACACAGGTTGTAGACGATTTGTTAAACATTCGTCAAAGTGTCTGCGAAGAAAGAAAACACAGATGCCAATGGCTCTTCCTCCTACATTGATCACTAGAGGTGCGGTGCAGCGATCCACTTCAAGGTCCTCTTGTCATACGTCTCAATGAATGCGTTATTATAGAATGTTATAGGTATTTCTACCTTGCTTGTTCGTGTTATTTCACTAGCTAGACAACATCGATTACCCTTATTGATTTTGATATAGCACATGCTTTGACAAGCTCGGATGGAGAATATTAGATTGCAACTTGGATATCCAATGCTTACTCGTCTGCTCATGGAAATATTTGGGTGTTTTGGCGTGAATCTTTTTTTGAGTTGTTGGATACGCAGCCTGATGTACAAAATACGTCTTTACAATTTCAGTGATTTGCTAGTGGACAAACCTTTTGGTTTATAGCAGTTTACGCAGGACACACAGTGGCTATGCGTTGTCCGCTGCAGGCTGATTTTTATTTCTTTTCGGGAGGAACAATCCACTCCTTGGTTGCTGGGGGGTGAGTTTAATACATTCTTGTCGCTGGATGAACACAAGGGAGCATCTACTCCGTTTCTGAGGGTCTTAACTGATTTTAGGGAGTTTGTAGAAGCCACAGAAATATTAGAGCTACCGCATCAACGTTCTCCATATACATGGTCGGATGGCCGTGGTCTAGGTATGGTTTGGAGGCGGCTTGATCGTTACTTTTCTTTAGCATCATTTGCGAGCATATTTCATCACTGTTTGGTCAATCATCTCCATCGTACTACCTCCGATCATGCACCGTTGTTGTTGCAGTTTAGATTACTAGACAATACGGGCCCATCGTCTTTTCGTTATTTGGATGTATGGTCGATTCATGTGGATTTTGTTGATTTTGTTGGTGAACATTAGAAGTCATATCCCACAACTGGAGTTATGTATGGTCTTTATGTTAAGCTGCAGAAACTAAAGTTGGATTTGCGACAATGGAATAGAAACGTCTTTGGAAATATCTTTAGTGAGTTAACAGACGCCGAAGAAGAGGTGCTGCGAATAGAACGTAATTATGATGCTGCACCATCCGACATCAATCGTGAATCATATCATAGAGAAAAGGCAAGGTAATTACTACTGCAGAAAAGGGCATATCTTTATTGGAAGCAAAAGGCCAACGTCAAGTGGGTTAAAGACGGAGACACAAATACAACCTTTTTTCATCAGACTGTCAAGACACAGAGGCAGCGACATGCTATTATTTCTATTAATACATCCGCTGGAGTTCGGTGTGATACTTCTCAGTTGATTCAGGAGGTGGCAGTTAATTTCTACTCACATCTCTTCAGTGAGGAACATACATATGATCATGATTCTGTATTGCATCATATCCCTACGGTGCTAACTGTGCAGGGTAATCAGGAATTACAAATCATGCCTCAAGCAGCAAAGGTGAAGCAGGCTGTTTGGACTCTTAGTCCAATGAGTGCTTCTGGTCCGAATGGATTTCCTGGTTCTTTTTATCGACAGTTTTGGGATCTTGTACGGATAGATGTCTTGTTGGTTGTTCAGGAGTTCCTTCTGGGCATTCAAGTGCCAAGCAGAATGGCAGCTTCTTTGATTTGTCTCTTGCCAAAGGTTCCCAATCCAGGTATATTTGCTGATTTCCATCCCATCTGCTTAAAAATTTCGTTTCCAAAGTTGTTACACAGATTATATCATCTCGCCTTTCTAAGCTCCGCCCTCGATTGATTTCGCCAGAGCAAGCGGGTTTTATGCCTGGACGTGGCATTTCAGAACAAATACTCATGGCTAAGAAAATGGTGCATATTTTAGATCGTAAATGTCGGGGTGGCCATATCATGATCAAGTTGGACATGGCAAAGGCGTTTGGTAGGGTGTCTTGGCAGTACCTTGAACAATTGCTTTTACATTTTTGATTCCATGCCAGGTTCGTGCCTTTCAGAAGAGCCATTTTGTTCCGGCATCTTATTTATTGAACACACCGATTAGGCAGATGGAATCAGAGCTACAAATGACATCAACCTCCCTCCCAATCAAGTACTTAGGCGTTCAATTACATAGAGGGAAGGAAAGGGCAGTATACTTCTCCAATCTAATATCTTCTGTTCAGGCTAAGCTTACTATGTGGCAGAATAAATATCTAAATTATACAGGAAGATTGATATTAATCAAGCATGTTCTATCTGCGATCCCGTTACACATGCTAGCTGCTTGCACGTTGCCACAAAGTGTTACTTGCATTTTGTAGTGCTTAATGACTAAATTCTTCTGGGGCAGTACAGAGGATAGGATACACCACTCTTGGGTATTAAGCGACAATTTATTTCGGCCAACGGTTGAAGGAAGATTAGGAATTCGGAAATTAGATGATTTTAGGACAGTATATTCTTGCAGACTTTGGTGGCGATATTAGGCGAATGATTCCTTATGGAGTAAATTTTTCCGTTCTCGGTATGCAAATTGCAATTCATATGAAATAAGGCTCATAGATTCCCCAGTTTGGAAACAAATATGTAGAGTTCATTCTTTTTGTCTGGATCATCTTTCACCTGAGCAATATTCAATACGACGAGCTTATGACCAAGTTCGAAAGGTGGGTAATTGTCGTTTATCTTATCAATTCATATGGCATAAGCAAATTCCCCCCAACATTCAAGTATTCTTATGGAGGCTATATCAGAAAGCATTACCTCTTCCGGCAAATCTAGGACGGTTTATATACGTCTATCCCAGTCAATGTCCTCTTTTCCTTGATGCTCATGTCACAGTTGATCACATATTTCTCGAGTGTTCTAAAGTTAAGGAAATTTGCAGTGCATACAACGTCTTATTAGATGGTCCAAACAAATGGACTAGAACACTACAGCAACAGCTGATGCAATGGTGGATGTCTACAAAAGGTAAATCATTCAAAGGCATTTTACACATAGTCGTTCCATCGATCATCATTTGGGAACTATGGAAGGCTTATACTTCCATCACTTTGAGGGAGGGACACTGGCAATGAAGATTCGGCCAAGGTATGAAGGGGATTCTAGAATTCTCTAGCCAATTTTATTAGTTAAAATAATTACTTAAAGTCTACTACACCATTAAGACAAGAAGTTATTATGCAAAGAATAAATAGAAAATAAAGTAGACATGCATTTAAGGAACAAGTAAGACAACTCATTAAAGAAAGAGGTAGTATGGTTGAGGCCATAAAGACCTCAACCAAAACCGCCCCTTAGTGTCTAGACATGGAGGATTTTTAAATCCTACCATGGTTACTTTTTCCCTTAAACCAAGGTTAAGATAACCATGATTTGATAAAGTAACTTGGGTTAGCACCAAAGTAACCATAGTTGGAATAAAGTAACCAAGGTTATACTAACCTAACCTTGATTAGCACTCATGAAAGCCCTAAACCTCACAATTATCCCTCCAAAACCGTCCCCCTAGCATGTTTTAAAACCTTCTAGAAACATCTACCTTCTCATCATGCAAGAGCATAGCACTTAGACAATCTCCATCTCCCTCACCAACAATTCGGCCCCTTCATCTTGAAGGATAGGAATTCAACTTCAACTTCAAGACTCAAGAAGACATCCAGGTAAGTCTTGTTCCAAGTTTCCTTAAGTGAATTCTTATTTGGTGAAGAATGAAGCTCACATGAACTCCTTCTCTCCATGCCAAAACCGTGACATCCATGGGTTAAATAGGTGAAAGTCTTCAATTTTTCTAGGTGGTGTTATATTGGGGGGCTTGAATCTCCATTCCAAGCTCATTTTGTTAAGATGCTCTAGCCCTCAAACCTATCCTATTTCCTCTATTGAATAAAGACTAACCTTTTCCTTTCATTTCCATCAAAACCGTATGCTCAAGGTAAAGAAGGAGAAGGATTTCAACTCAACTCACTCCATAACCAAGCAAAGACAAGAGCTTTAGCTTCAAGTGGCAAGTATACAATGATCTCTCATGATTTATTTAAAGAATTTGTGACTTGAATGCTTAGAAGTTCTTAAGATATGATCTTTAGTTGAATATCTTAAGTTTGAGACTATATCTTAGTGATTCCCTAAGAACAATGCCTTGCATGTGATTTATTCCTTTAAAGATGAAGTCTTTTTCTATATGCTATAAATAAGGATGACTAGAGTGAAATAAGGTTCACCTAAGTAGGTCTAGACAAGATTGACTTGTGAATGTAACACAAAAGGTCTTAAGGAAAGAATACATGTGAAAGCTAGGAGCTTTATGAGGTTGTTGGTAGGTTTAGATTAAGATGACTCTTGAATGTGAATGCATGCTTGAATATGTGTTGTAAAATATGGTTAAGGCAACACACAAGTTTCGACCCAAAGTATTGAGTGAAAACATGGACATTTGACTTGGATAAGATGACAAAATAACAAACCACTGGAAGTGGACAGAATAGAGTGACGTTTTAGATGGTTTAAGAACTGACATTACAGACTTTCAATGAAGCTAATTTTTGGTATAAGGTTAGCCTTATGAGTGTAGCCCAAGTGAGAGTTGGAATTTCGTTAAAATAAGCTATGGATTATTTTTGGGAAATTATACGGTAAAACTGCTCCAGTAGAAAATCCTGGAGCTGGGCAGAATTGATCACTGGATTCAACGAATTAAAAAAGGACCTTGTGGACCTTCAATAAATCTGATTTTTGGCACAGAGCTATTCACATGAGTGTAGCAGAGATGAGAGTTGGAATGTTGGTAAAATACGTTATGGTTAATTTTAAATAAAATCTTTGGTAAGACTGGTCAGACTTGAAAAACGGGAACTGAGCAGAATTGCAGCCTCTTTTGGTTGGCTTGAAATGAGACCTTGTAGATGACCAATAAAGCTGATTTTTGGCATGGTAATAATCCTATGAGTTTAGTGAAAACGCCAGCTAGAATTTTGGTAAAACAAGTTCTGGATTATTTTATATGAATTAATTAGTCAAACTGCTCAACTGAAATCACTGGAATCAACCTGAAGTTTAGTAACGAATTTATGGACTCAGAAAGGAGACTTAGAGATATGAAAATAGGCTAAATTTCTGTAGGATACTAGTTCCACATGTTTACGATTTGTGCGAGTTGGAATTTCTAAAAAACAAATCTCGGATTTGCTGCAATTGAATTTTTAGTACAATATGTCAGTTCAGTTTCAGCACTTAATCCGTTTCGGAAGTTAATTAATTGAGCCTTTTATTGTTATTGAAATAATCTGAAATTTTTATGACATGTATCTAAGATTCCACCGAACGTATCTGTGACAAAAGAATTATGGAAATGGATCTAATTGGTTAGCTTAATCGCCCTATGAATATGAAGTAAAAGTCTGGAAATATTTAGCTTCAAAATTCATGTATGTTGATATGTTATAAGGAATGCATACGATTATTCATGTCATGACTTTCATTTCATATCACGGCATGTATCATGCATGATCATGAAACTGATTTTCATGGATTTTATGATGCAAGCAAGTTTTACAAGCGACTATGTTTTCGTTATGCATGAAAAGTTTTTACGGTCCCATGTTTTTAAAGAAAGCTTCATGATTCCTTTGCCAGCCTAGCATGCGACTAACCCGACTCCAGACCCGGGGTTGATTGGTCTGATGACATGATATGTTCTGGACACGTTCAGATCCGGGGTTAATTGATCTGATATATGTTCTGGACCCGTTCAGATCCGGGGTTAATTGATCTGATATATGTTCTGGACCCGTTCAGATCCGGGGTTAATTGATCTGATATCTGTTCTGGACCCGTTCAGATCCGGGGTTAATTGGTCTGATGATAGGTTTTGGACCCGCTCAGATCCGGGGTTAACTGATCTGACACTCTGTTTTTACGACATGTTACTTTATGGGGCCAAAATGATGTTTTGACATGACATGACATCATGCATTGCATCTTGCATAATTCACGATCATGAGGACATGTTGCATGTTTCAGTTAATGGTTATAAGTTATTATTGGTATAGCATTACCTAAAAATATGCTTAAACCGAACGCCAAGTAAGTCCAGGATCCAAGATCAGGTATGGTATGGCATTCCCTAATACATGATTAAGCCAAACGTCAAGTGAGTTCAGGATCCAAGATCAGGTATGAATTATGATTATTTGAGGTTTTTGGGGTAATACATTCATGTTATGATTCTTTACGTATTTCATGGTAGTTTATTGTATTCTTGCTGGGTGATTTTTATCACTCACACTTTATTTTTCCCCAGAGCCGAATAATGCCAAGATAGAATGGATCGAGGACGAGCCGAGAGTACCTTATCCATAGGCGAGGAGCATGAAGGGAGCTAAGCTTAAGTACTTTTGTGCTGCCAAGACGTTTTGTATTATGACCATGTTTGAACTCTCTGGATTTCAGTTATGTTATTTTGTGGGACTACTACCTTTGGGAAATTTGTAAATTAGTGATGCATGTTTGATTTGAAAAGTTTTAATTCTGCCTAAATTTTACTACCATGTTGAATGATAGCATGGGAGTCCACGACTTATGTTATGAATGTTTGCATGTTATGCATGACGCCTTGTACTCTCCTTAGTGAAGTACGGCAGGTGCACCGTATCCGGACGAGGCCCGGGTGCGGGTCGCTACACTTTTGATCTGGGATGTAAACTATGAATGGTCGTGTGGATGTTTTAATTTGAAGTTTTAAATTCTGCCTCGGTTTCGCTTACTTATTTACGTGTAAACGCGAAAATTCATGCATTATATCATGGATCATGACACGTATGGAACGACGCCTAGTACTCTCTTTAGTGAAGTACGGCGGGTGCACCGACTTCGGCTGGGCTGGGGTGCGGGGCGCCACAACACCACTATATTTAACTCATATTTATGAGTATATTCAGGTCTTATATCATATGATATAAGTCATGGTGATGACAAATTTATTACGACACGTTACTAGGTTCTAAAACAAAAATTGTCGTATCGGGTGAATACCGAAACTTCGCTAACGTGTCATGTACTTGCCATATATAGATGGCCAGCCCCTATACTTCAAAAATAGCCAAAAATTTCGTGGCTTACATGGTATATACAGCCATAAAATCATTCCATGTTGGCACACACAAATCACCCCAAATTAAGGCCAAACTGTGGAGATTCCAAATTCAATTTTTGTCACATGTTAGGCGCCACTTTAATCAGCCATGAGTGCTGAATATTAAAGTTTAATTTATGTGTATTATGTGTAACATAATATATATAACATGTGCAAAATGTTGGAATTTAATCGGAGAAAAATCGGGTAATCGACAAACGTCGAAAATTCGGTTTTCTACGAACACGACACATGGAACATTTTTGGCATGACATATAACATGTACCTAGACACTTTTTACATGCTCTATACATTCTAAAGTGTTCTAGAAAAATCAATTAAGGGCTGATTGGAATATACCATATGTGTATAATTATTGTGCACTATTTTACAAAGTTTGCAAAAATAAATTCAGCACATGTTCAAGCTCAAAGTACACGTCATCTTAGCTTGATGAAGCATATGTGGAGCTTTGTTGGCATCTTGATTGGCCAAGAATGAAGTATACATGGTTGGTGACATAAGGGAAGGAACTACACAAGGTAACATTTTAAATTTTGTCACATTTGTGACACATGCTGAAAATTCAGCATGTGTAGGTTATTGCTGGCCGAATTTTCCACTAAATGGTGTCATATTTACTATTTTGAATTATATGGATTGATTGAAAGATAATATGGCAATGTTTTAAAAGTATTATGGAAATAATGTTATGGTATCTTGGAATATCACACATGCTGAAAATTTCAGCATGTGTAGAATGCACTTGGAAGATTTTATGGCCTCCATGACTACAAATTTTATTCCAAAATTAGTAGAAATATCATGTACTAAATGATGATTGATTTATTCTTTATTTTCAAGGAATTAATCTAATGCAAACTTGGCAACAATTTGAATAAAGTGTGAATATCACACATGCTGAAGTTTCAGCATGTGGAATAAGCATGTGGCCGAAATTTATGATGAAAATGGAGATTATTTGTCTTGCTAATTATGTGGAATTATTATGTGACTTATGGCAACACTTTTATGGCTAATTGGCACATGTTCTTAAAGATTATTTTAAAATTTATCTAGTCATCAAATGATGACAACTTCCATCCAATCAATGAGTGCCAAGTAAGCAAGGGCTTAATGATCATCCAATGAGGAGTTGCCAAGTATGCAAGGAAACGTCACAATGATGCAATATACTCTTCCAAGGACTTAGAATACAATTTTCAAGAGGAAGATGAGGCAATAGGGGCCGGCACATATGTGGATAAAAAGGAAATAAGAGAGCAAACAAAAACACAAGACAAGGCTTACAATTCTCAAGATCAAAAACGTTTTCATCTCCTTCTTTCTACACTTCTTTCTTTCTTCTCTCTAAAAGCCTATTGTATTCATATAAATACATTTGAACAGGCTTCATATATACCACCACATACTCTCTATATTGTTGTAAAAGATTGATCAAGGTGTGATCAATCTTGCATTCGCTAGGTGGTGGTGTTTGTGATCGTTGTAATAGCTTACAAGGTTTGTAAAGGGTTGGAGTTGGTGTGTAACTCCATCAACCCTGTGTGGTAAGGTGTTATTTGTGTTTTGTGATTAGTCCTAACTGAGAAAGGTGTCCTCGAAGACTGGAGTAGGTTGATTTAACCGAACCAGTATAAACTTCCTTGTGTTCTTTACTTTTAGCACTTACTTTCAGTTTCCAGCACAGTGCATCATTTTTAGCACATTCTTAAAAATAGTAAACGAACTTCAAAAATCACAAAACTTTCAGGAAATATAGCTACATGTATAAGTCATCTAAACGTCAAAAGTTCTGAGACTAGTGCAGTCTGATTTTCAAGCTTGCTAAGGTTGAGACTTTGAATGTATTTGACTAACTTCCCAAAAGAATTTTTCAAAACTGTTTCTAACCAATTAAATACACCTAATAAGGGGTTAGTAATTAAATTTTTAGAGAATTTGGGGTCACGGTTTAACTGGAATTAATTTTTCAAATTAGACTACCGTTTCTGGCAGATTTGTGCAATCTGACCACCAACGATTTTTAAAGGGGTTAAAGGTTGAATTTTAATATGAAATTTTTAGGAGATACTCAAAACATTTGATACTATAATCTCTCCAAATTTCAGAATTTTTGAAGACCTGTAATCTAGTTTTCAAAACGTTTCAAAACAGGTCCTGAAAACAGAAACTATTTTCAGAAGTTGGGTTTTTGGTCTAAAATAATTTTAAAAACCACATTTTTCACATCCACTATTCAATCCCCCCTCCCATTCTAGTGGTGCCTTTCAGATCCTACACTGAAAACGCCAGGTGAGTAATGCATGGTCTAGCTCTGCCTGTGTTAAAGTAATGTATAGTGCCATTCTCTACCAAAGTGTTCAAACCTCTTGAAAATGCTTCTGATGCCAAGATAATTAATATTGGAGACAAATGGTCTCTCTGTTTATCTCCCCTTGAAGGTTGAAAGTATCCCGATGGCACCCCATTCTCCAAAACTGATAAGTATGTTCCATTTAAATGATTGAATATAAGATTGATGAATTTAGCTGCAAAACCGAATCTTGTGAGTAACCTGGAAAGAAATGTCCAATTAACTCTGTCAAAAGCTTTCATCATATCAAGTTTTATGATTACATTCGATCCTCGGACTTTCTTGTCTAATAAATACACCATCTCTCTGGCCATAACAATTTGATCCGATATGTCTCTTCCTTTAAGAAATCCTTCATGTTCCGTAGAAATAATTTTCGCCAATAACGGTTGCAATCTAGTAGCTATGATATGAGTTGCCACCTTCGATATAAAATTAGCTAGACTGATTGGACGAAAATCTAAGAATGTTCGAGGATTTGGAACCTTTGGAAACACCGTAATTAACGTACTTCCCATTGCTTGCGGCATAGGAATGCCAAGAAAAAATTCCTACATGGCCTTGTGCAAATCTTGATGAACAATATCCCAACATGTACGGAAGAAATGTCCATTGTATCCATCTGGCCCATGCGCACTATTGGGATCCAATGCCCAAACTGCTTCTTTGACCTCTGTGATCGTTGGCAAGCCCACCAATAACTGGTTATCTGATTCGGATATTAAACTAGGTATGTAATCCAAAATATCACTGTCTTCTGAAATGGGATCTGCTGAGAATAAATCTGTATAGTAAGAAACCGCTGCCTGTTGTATAGTGGATTGGGTATCGCATAAATTGCCATCTGAATTACGGATAGTTGTGATTGTTTGGCAAGAATGTCTATCCTTGACAATATTATGAAAATACGATGTATTAGCGTCTCCTTCTGATATCCACCTTAGTCGCGCTTTTTATGCCCAGTATATAAGTCGTTTGCATTCTGCGTTCTTGTATTGCGCCTGGTGTAGCGCCCCGCACCTGGACCTCGTCCGAATACAGTGCACCTGCCGTACTTCACTAAGGAGAGTACAAAGCGTCATGCATAATATGCGAAAATCCATAACATAAGCCATGGACTCACATGCTAACATTTAACATGGTAGTAAAATTTAGGCATAATTAAAACTTTTCAAAATAAACACGCATTACGGAAATACTAAGTTCCCAAAAGTAGCAGTCCCACAAAATGACATAACCGAAATTCAAAGAGTTCAAACATTGTTCATAATACAAACATCTTGGCTCCACAAAAGTCCTTAAGCTTTGCTTCCTTCGGATTTTCTCGCCTACGGATATGGTACCCTCGGCTCATCCTTGATCCACTCAATCTTAGCATTAGCTAGCTCTGGGGAAAAATAAAAGTGTGAGTGATAAAAATCACCCAGCAAGAATACAATAACTACCATGAAATACATAAAGAATTATAACATGAATGTAATACCCCAAGAACCTCAAATAATAATTCATACCTGACCTTTAGTCCTGAAATTGCTTGACGATATAGCCTAAGCATAACTCTATGTAAAGCTATATCAATAATATCTCATTAATCATTAACTGTAACATATCCCATGACAGCATGCTCGTGAGTTATGCAAAATGCAAACTTCAGAACCTAGTCAAAAAGGTGGGGATATCTACTCCTCATGTCTTCCTCCGTTTCCCATGTTGCTTCTGCTTCCGAATGATGCTTCCATTGTACCTTCACCATGGGTATGGTTCTCTTTCTTAATGCTTTCTCTTTCCGATCAACGATCCTTAGGGGCTCCTCTTCATAAGATACATCTTCTTCAACCTTCAACTGTTGATCTTCAAGGATGTGGCTAGGATCATATACATATCGGCGAAGTTGGAAAACATGGAATACATCATGCAACTGAGAAAGAGATGGTGGTAACGCTAATCGATACGCAACTTCACCCACTCTCTCAAGTACCTCATAAGGTCCAACGAATCTTGGGCTCAACTTTCCTTTGATGCCAAACCTTTTGACTCCTTTGGTCGGAGAGACCTTCAGAAAGACTTTCTCTCCTTCTTGAAACTCTAAAGTTCTCCTTCTTTCATCTGCCCATATGTTAGTCCTATCTTGTGCTGGTTTTAGTCTTTGCTGGACCAACTTCACATTTTCTCGTGTTTGCTCAACAATGTAAGGTCCCGCATAGATCTTATCTCCAATCTCGTCCCAATAGAGTGGGGACCGACATTTTCGACCATACAACGCTTGATATGGTGCCATCCCAATGGATCTGTTGGAGCTGTTATTGTAAGAAAACTCAACAAGCTTCAGGTTTCTATCCCAGCTTCCTCCAAAGTCAAGAACGTAAGCGCGAAGCATGTCCTTAAGGGTTTGAATTGTTCTTTCTGATTGGCCATCTGTTTGAGGATGAAACGCAGAATTCAGTCTGATCTCGGTGCCCATTGCCTTTTGAAAGGCTGTCCAGAATCTCGAGGTAAAACGGGGATCACGGTCGCATACAATACTTATGGGCACCCTATGCAAACAAACAATTTGGTCAATATACATAGAGGCCAACTTCTCCATAGATGCCTTAATCGTCATAGCTAAAAAGTGGGCGGAATTAGTCAATCGATCCACAACGATCCATATAGCATCATTTCCATACTTAGTCTTGGGTAGGTCGGTCACGAAATCCATTGTGACATGGTCCCACTTCCATTCCAACACTTCTAAAGGTTTTAATAATCCAGTAGGTCTTTGGTGTTTGGCTTTTACTCTTTGACAGATCAAACATCGCTCAACAAATTCTGCTATTTGATTCTTCATTCCGTGCCACCAAAACTTTTGCTTAAGGTCTTGATACATTTTATTAGCTCCAGGATGTATAGATATGCGGGAGTTATGAGATTCTATCAAAACTTCATCTTTAATTTCTTTGTTCTCCGGTACACATAATCGTCCTCGGTACCATAAAATGTCGTCACTGCGAACTTCAAAATCATCTCGTGGCTTATCTTTCATCCTTTCCTTGATTTTTCTTAAAGCTTCATCATTCCCTTGAGCCTCTTTGATCCTATCCATCAATGAAGGAATAAGAACTAACTTGGCGAGAACTTCATCCACCGAATCTACTTCTTCTAAGCCAAACTCTTCCATGTCTCGCTGAAGAGGATGTTTCCGTGGGTGGCTGGCCTTCCGACTCAATGCATCAGCAACCTTATTAGCTTTCCCAGGGTGATATTGAATTGAGAGATCATAATCTTTAATTAACTCCAGCCTTCTGCGCTGCCGCATATTGAGCTCTTTTTGGGTAAAGAGATACTTTAAGCTTTTGTGGTCTGTGTAGATCTCACACTTCTCGCCATACAGGTAATGTCTCCATATCTTTAATGCAAAAACCACTGCGGCAAGCTCAAGATCATGGACAGGGTAGTTTTGCTCAAATGTCTTCAACTGCCGGGATGCATAAGCTATTACTTTGTCTTTCTGCATAAGAACACATCCGAGACCATTCTTCGAAGCATCACTGTACACCACGTACTTCTGACCAGGAGTGGGCTGAGCTAGGATAGGAGCGGACGTCAACTTCGCTTTTAGCTCCGAGAAACTCTTTTCACAGTCGGCACTCCACTCAAACTTAGTCTTCTTTTGGGCCAATCTGGTGAGGGGGACAGCTATCCTCAAGAATCCTTCAACAAACTTTTGGTAGTACCTGGCTAGTCCAAGGAAACTTCTCACTTCTGTAACATTTGTTCGTCTGGGACATTCTGTGATAGCTTCAATTTTCTTGGGATCCACTGAAATCCCATCTTCCGAAATAACATGGCCTAGAAAGGATACACTTCGCAGCCAAAACTCGCATTTGCTAAACTTGACATACAACTGTCTTGCTCTTAGAATATTCAAGACTGTCCTTAGATGGGCTGCGTGATCTCTTCGTCGGGTGAATAAATCAAGATGTCGTCTATGAAGGCCACTACGAACTTGTCCAACTGGTCTTGAAAGATTCGATTCATGAGATCCATAAAGGCGGCAGGGGCATTGGTCAAACCAAAGGGCATGACCAAGAATTCATAGTGTCCATAGCGGGTTCTGAAAGCAGTCTTAGGGACATCTTCCGCCTTAATCTTCAGTTGAAAGTATCCAGATCGCAGGTCAATCTTACTTAAGATTCGGGATCCCTGCATTAAGATACTTTAGATAGGGTATTGAAAAGATTTAAATCTTAATCGAATTAAAGCTTATTAGTTACATACCCTGAGCTGGTCGAATAAGTCATCAATCCGGGGCAATGGGTACTTATTCTTTATGGAGATTTTGTTGAGCTCCCGGTAGTCGATGCATAAACGCATACTTCCATCTTTCTTCTTCACGAATAGCACCGGAGCACCCCAAGGTGAAACACTGGGGCGAATGAGTTTCTTTTCTAACAGTTCGTGTAACTGCTCCTTTAGCTCCTTCAATTCTGCGGGTGCCATTCGATAAGGGGCTTTCGATATGGGTTCAGCTCCTGGAACAAGGTTTATTTCGAAAGCAATCTCGCGATCAAGAGGTAGTCGAGGTAAATCATCAGGAAACACATCAGGGTATTCATTAACAATTGGGACTTGTGCAAGGGTAGGGCTCGCTTGCTCAGCACTTAGGACATAAACAAAGAATCATTCATGACCTCTCCTTAACGCTTGGCTGGCACGAGCCGCGTTAACAAAAACTTTCTTGGATGGTTTATTTAACTTAGCTCCTCCTTGGAATGATATTTCATCTCGAGCTAGGTTCTTAATGATAACTTGTCTGCTTCGGCAATCAATGTGAGCATGATTCTTTGAGAGCCAATCCATTCCGAGAATCACGTCAAAATCACTCATATATATGGGGATCAAATTGGCCTCAAACCGCTGATCATTAAACTCGAGCATGCAATTTCTGAAGATGTGGTGGGAAACAAGCACCTGGTCGCCAGCTGCTTGTACTCTATAGGGTGATTCTAGTCTGACGGAATTATGATCGATATTCTTAGCAAACTTTCTTGAGATAAATGAGTGGCTGGCGCCACTGTCGAACAACACATTTGTGGGTATGCTACACACTAAGATTGTTCCTGAACCATGCACAATTTACTAATCAATATAATAGGCATGTATAAGTAAAACGTATTGAATACATAAAACTTTTAAATCTTACCAGTTACTATGTCTGCAGTCTCCTCAACATCAGCATCCGTCATGGCATGCACCCTCGCATTTGCACGTGGCCACTGGTTCTTGGGCTGCTGTTGTTGTTGCTGTGCTCTTCTTTCTGGGCAGTCGTTAATTAGATAACCATCTTTGCCGCATCCAAAGCATTTACCCGTCTTCCATCTACACTCACCCATGTGTCTCTTCTGGCACTGTGGGCAAACGGGTATAGCTGGCTGCTGAGGTGGGGCCTGACTCTTCTGCTGATTATTCTGGTATTGCTGGCGACTCTGATTCTGCCCTCAGGATTGTCCCTGTCGAACTGACCCTTTGAAATTCTTCTTAGCTACCTTTCTGTACTTCTCATTTCTGGTCCCTTGTCTTTCTCGCTTTTGTCCCACATCATCTCGTCGAATAATGTCTCTCTCAATCCAGTAGCATGCGTCTAAGAGTGCTCCAAAATTGGTAGGGTTCGCATTCACTAACCACGTCCTAATTCTTGGATTCAGGCCTCTTTCAAACTTCAGCGTTTTTGTTTCTTCGTCATTCATGGTAACAGGATGAAACCTCCGTAGTGTGATGAACTTATTTGCGTACTCAGCTACCGTCATGCCCGGCTCTTGCTTCAGGGATTCAAACTCATGCCTCTTTTGTAACTTGACCGACGGAGGAATATAGAACTTGTGAAATTCTTACAAAAATCTCTCCCATGCAATCGGTTTGGGCAGAGGTTGCAGGTTTGTCCTCCACCATTGATTCGCTTCACTGATCAGAAATGGTCTGATAGCTTGAGCTTTCAGCTCGTCTGGGGCTTGAATTAACTCAAAACAATTTTCGACTTCATCCAACCACTTTTCTGCTGTATCAGAATCTGGTTTTCCCTCAAACGGCGGTACATTTGCTCTCTTTAACTTCTCAAAGTAGTACTGATCATCTTTCACAGGCTGGTGTGGATGGGGTGGAGCATTCTGATGAATTAGACCTTGCCCGATCTGAGTGACAACTTGGCAAAAGGCCTGAAAGGCATTCATGTCAGGGATGACCTGTGGAACAAGTGCCTGCAGTGCTGGTGGGGGATTATTCTGAACTGGTGGATTCTGGTCCGGCTGTGGTGGCGGGACCTGAACTGGTGGTGGTGGAGGAATGGGCTCACGAGCAGCTGGTCGTGCTCTCAGAGGTCTGCCACGTGATCTCACCATCTGCACTATGGGGTTTAACATTTATTTAGAATATCGGAATAAAACCAATTTATTTTGACTAAGGACCATAATTTGAAAATTTTAAATATGAGAAGGGCATGTCTTTTATAGACCTGGCTTTCATAAATCAGGATTAATTATTAAGTTGCATCCTAAACCCGGTCTAAGTGGTTCTAGTCTAAGGCCATCACTCATCTAAGATCATGACTTAGGTCTAAGATCAAACTTAGGTTGCTAAGATCATAACTTAGTTCTACGTTCTGCCCGAAATCTAGAGCCTGGGCTCTGATACCACTTGTAGCGTCCCGCACCCGGACCTCGTCCGAATACGGTGCACCCGCCGTACTTCACTAAGGAGAGTACAAAGCGTCATGCATAACATGCGAAAATCCATAACATAAGCCATGGACTCCCATGCTAACATTTAACATGGTAGTAAAATTTAGGCAGAATTAAAACTTTTCAAAATAAACATGCATTATGAAAATACTAAGTTCCCAAAAGTAGCAGTCCCACAAAATGACATAACCGAAATTCAAAGAGTTCAAACATTGTTCATAATACAAACATCTTGGCTGCACAAAAGTCCTTAAGCTTTGCTTCCTTCAGATTTCCTCGCCTACGGATATGGTACCCTCGGCTCATCCTCGATCCACTCAATCTTAGCATTAGCTGGCTCTGGGGAAAAATAAGTGCGAGTGATAAAAATCACCCAGCAAGAATACAATAACTACCATGAAATACATAAAGAATTATAACATGAATGTAATACCCCAAGAACCACAAATAATAATTCATACCTGACCTTTAGTCCGGAACTTGCTTGACGATATAGCCTAAGCATATCTCTATGTAAAGCTATATCAATAATATCTCATTAATCATTAACTGTAACATATCCCATGACAGCATGCTCGTGAGTTATGCAAAATGAAATGCATGATGTCATGTCGTGTCAAAACTTCATTTTGGTCCCATAAAATAACATGTCAGAAAAACGGAGTGCTAGATCAATTAACCCTGGATCTGAGCGGGTCCAGAACATATCAACAGACCAATAAACCCCGGGTCTGGGACAGGTCCAGAACATGTATCAGATCAATTAACCCTGGATCTGAACGGGTCCAGAACATATATCAGATCAATTAACCCTGGATATGAACGGGTCCAGAACATGTATCAGATCAATTAACTCTGGATCTGAACGGGTCCAGAACATATCATGTCAACAGACAAATTAACCCCGGGTCTGGAGTCGGGTTAGTCGCATGCTTGGCCGGCAAAGGAATCATGAAGCTTTCTTTAAAACATGGGACAAAAAACTTTTATGCATACCGAAAACATAGTTACTTGTAAGACTTGCTTGCATAAGTAAAATTCACAAAAATCTGATGCACATGATCATGCATGATACATGAAGTGATATGCAATGCAAGTCGTGACGTGAATAATCGTATGCATTCCTTATAACATGTCAACATGCATGATGTCAGAAACTAAGAATTCCCAAATTCCTACATTATGTTCATAGGCGGATAGATTAACATTTTTAAACCTTAAAACTTTTATTACTTGGGCCATAACTTAGAAAACATAAAAAACTCCCTAAGGCTTAACACCCATAAGCCCAAACCGTATATATATATCTGAATCCTTCAAAATTGGACCTTTTTAAATTAATCCCCTGTTCAGCCCAATTTCCAGTTTTGGTACATCAACTTCATGTCCATAATTACTCACCGAAACGTTAAGACCAACTTAATTAATTTACATAGTCTTGCTCCTCTATGTCTTAGGTGATTATCATAAAATTTCCAGATCAATCCAATAACCTTAAAGGGCTCATTTAATTATTTTTCTGAAATAGGTCATGTGCTGAAACTGGACTGACCCATTTTACTAAAAATTCAATTGTGGTAAAACCATGAATTCTTTTTCCGAAATTCCAACTCATACATGTCATAAACATGTGAAACTAGCATTATACCGAAAATTAGCCCATTTTCATGTTCCTAAGGCCCATTTCTGAGCCAAACAACACGTTACACATTTCTGCCCTGTTCCAGTGATTTCAGCTGGAACAGTTTTACCAAATAATTCCTTAAACATAATTCAACACTTGTTTTACCGAAATTCCAATTTTCATATTTGCTAAACATCTAAGGTTGTCACCATACCAAAAATCAGCTTTATTGGACATCTAGAAAATCCATTTTTAAGTCACTCAAACCGTTATACAATTCTGCCAAGTTCAAGAATTTCTAGCTTGAGCAGTTTCACCAAATATTTTATTAAAAATAATCCGTAGATTATTTTATCAAAATTCCAACTCTCATATTTGCTTCACACATGAGTCTAACTTTTTACCAAAACTCAGCTGTATTTAAGGTCTACAAGATCCCTTTTTAAGCTATTAAAAACGTTGCTCAAATCTGTCCAGTTCCAGTGGTTTGATATTTTGACCTTCATTCAAGTCAAATGTCCACTATTTATCTTGTTCTTGTGAAATAGCTTATTGGTTACCACATACACCCCTTTGTAACATGAATATCCAGATTCCATGCTTTTTATAAAGTCACTTTTGCATCCTACCAAACAGTTTGTAGATTGTACACTAAACAAGTATTATATATGTTCAAAACAAGTGTTCTTCCTTGAAGTCAAGACTCACCATCCATTTCATCCTTTAGGCCGAAACTTATATGGTACCTTAACCACATTTTACAACATATATTTAAGCATGCAACACATTCAAGAGTCATTTTAGTCCAATCTTAGCAACAACCTCATAAAAACTCATATCCATCACATGCATGCTTTCCTAGGACCTCTCAAGTTTCAACCAAGAGTTAATCTTGCCTAGACTCACTTAGATGAACCTTATTTCATCCTAAACAGCCTCAAAACATATTGCATGTAAGAAAAGATTCCATCTTTGAAAGAATAAACCACATGCAAGGCATTGTTCTTATGAAATCACTAAGATACAATCTTGAACTTAATATATTCAACTAAAGGTCACATCGTAGGAACTTCTAACCATTCAAGCCACTAATTCTTTAAGTAAATCATGAGAGATTAGTGTATACTTGCTTCTTCAAGCTAAAGCTTTTGTCTTAGCTTGGTTATGGAATGAGTTGAGTTGAACTCCTCCTCCTCCTTCACCCTTGAGCATACGGTTTTGAAGAAGAGGAAGGAAGAAGGTTAGTCTTTATTCAATAGTGAAAATAGGATTTATTTGAGGCTAGAACATCTTACCAAAGTGGGCTTTGAATGGAGCTTCAAGTATCACAAGATAGCACCACCTAAGAGAATTGAAGTCTTTGCACCTATTGAACATGAAGGCCACGGTTTGGGTGGAGAAAAAGAACACCCATGTGAGCTTCATCATTTTGTATAAAGAATCTACTTAGGAACTTTGAAGTGAGGCTTACCTAGATGATCCTTGAGCTTTAAGATGAAGATGAAGTTGAACCTCCTAGCTTCAATGTGTTGGCCGAAAGTTTTGTGGTGGAGGGAGATGGAACTTTGTTTAAGTGTTTGGTAGAAGGCTTCTTAGGAAAATGTTCAAGATGGAATGGAATGATGTTTGTCTTGCAATTTTAAAAAAAAATCTAGGGGTGTAAGGGGGGAAAAACCGGTGGAGCATGGGGGAGGGAAAAAGAGAACCTAGGCTTTGCTTTTTCTTACATACTAGGCCCTCTTTTTCTTATTTTAATCTTTCTTTTGCATGCAATTTGATTGTTTTGTATTTTAATTATTATATAATTTATTATTTAAGAATTATTTAGAAGGATGTAGAGAATTCTAGATTCCCCAAGGCGTTGGCCGAAATTAGGAGGGTTTTGGGGGGTATTTTTGTCCTTTCACATTTATCAATTCCCATATTTATATAATTTATAATGTTTATTTATTTTATCAAATTATGATTTTAATCTTGCTTTTGTGAGAATCAATTAGGCTTGCATTCTTATAAACGAAATTGTTCTATGGTTGATCAAGGCCTCTTGGCCGAAATTCACAAGGTATTACAATACCTTGTGACATCCCCATATATAATTATTTAGTATTCATCTCAAAAGTATTTAGGTAAAGTAGTGATAAGTTGAGTAACATGCACTTGAAGGAATCATTGTTTTCATTACGTCACTTAGTCATAGTTTCGAGTACAAAGTCATTGGGGTACAACACCTGGGCTGCATGATACTGCATTTGTGCCTCTGGTGTAGGATGCTGATCAAACTGGGTTGCACAATGTTGAAGTTCTTGTTCTAGATGATACAACTGATCAAATATATTTCCAAACACATTTTTGGTCCAGTCCCTCAGATCTTTTTTCAGCTGTGTAACTTGTTGTATAACCCGCGCATGCCGCCTATAGTAAGATATGAATCTCAGGATGTTCTGTCCACATGTTCTGAAAACGAAAAGATTTAGGTCCCATAAAATCATTCTGCATATATCTTAATAATAAACGAGCATGATCCGATGTCATCATCATCATCATCATCATCATCATCCGAACCCAGTATATCCCAACGACACAAAAGCTAAGAGCATGATCCGATGTCAAACGTGGTAAATGTCAAACTCTCAAGTTGGGAAATAAGCTATTATAGGACTATGAGCACAACATACGATCCAATCGACGTCAAACAATTCCCAATCCCCGACCACTTGTCCAAGTATACATAGGAGCATTGAAAGTTAGATCTATTAAAGAGCAGAAAGAAACGCAGTCATTAAAATCTTCCAGTGATGTCAACGACGGATTAGAGAGACCTTCATGTTCTTCAATAGATAAAAATGTATTGAAATCACCTCCTATTAACCATGGGTCCGTATAATTTTCAAAATGCTGCTTTAAAGCCATCCATAATCTCCGCCAGTCTATGACAGTATGTAACCTATATATTGGAGTGAACCATAAAATAATATCCGTACCAACTAATTGAAATTTAAAGTGAGAGCATTGCTCTTCATAGATAGACGAAATTAATCTAAGGGAGCCACTGTTTCAAAATATCCAAACTTTTCCTCGACAAATAGCTTCGGCATGAGAGTATTTCAGCTGTCTTTGAATTCTAACAAGGTTTGTGTGATCCCTCTTCGGCTCAATAATTGCTAATATCTGCAGTTTATGAGATTTCACCAATTTTCGGATGCGTACCAAAGAGGTAGAAATTCCACGCATATTCCAAATGAGGCAATTCATTGAGATGATGACGAGGATAAGTTTGAAGAGCGAGTTATCCTATCTGATGCATGTGAATAAACATCTCTTGTTTTATTCGCCTGCGCCTCGTTATTGGATTGGGATCCTCTAACTCTTGAAGCAATTGATCCGTGGATTTATCAGCCGATTCAAGTATATCCATGCGACGTGTCAATGAATCTGATGCAACATTGAGTTCATCTCGCAAATTATCTGGAGCCTTAGTGATCTTGAGATCATTGAACCCTCTTTAGAGACCATTTCAGAACAACAAATAGTTGTGAAGCCTGAAAATGTAATACAAGTCTAACGCAGATCTGATAGGATACATCATCAGCAAGAGGGATATGGATTTCTTGTGACTAATGATAGTGAAGTTATGCTCATAGATCAAGATGAGCCTACTACGTATCAGGAAGCTGTGTCAGGTCCAGATTCAGATAAATGGCTTGGAACCATGAATTCTGAGATGCAATCCATGTTCGATAACCAAGTTTGGTCATTAATTGATCCTCCAGAGGGTATTAAGACTATTGGTTGAAAATGAGTTTTCAAGAAGAAAACTGACATGGATGGAAATGTGCAAACCTACAAAGCAAGGCTTGTTGCTAAAGGTTTCAAGCAAACTCATGGTGTAGACTATGATGAAGCCTTTTCACCAGTTGCTATGCTTAAGTCTATTCAAATTATCCTTGCCATTGCAGCATACTATGATTATGAGATATGGCAAATGGATGTCAAAACTGCTTTTCTTAGTGGAAATTTACTTGAGGATGTGTACATGACACAACCTGAGGGTTTGTAGATCCCGAGAATTCAAAGAAGGTTTGCAAGTTTCAAAGATCCATTTATGGGTTGAAGCAAGCATCTCAAAGCTGGAATCTTTGTTTTGATGAAACAGTTAAGAACTTTGGTTTCATCAAGAATGAAGATGAACCTTGTGTTTACAAGATGGTTAGTGGGAGTGCAGTAGTGTTTTTGGTTTTATATGTGGATGACATATTGCTTATTGGGAATGATATCCCTACTTTGCAAAAGGTGAAGGCTTGGTTAGGGAATTCTTTCTCAATGAAAGAATTGGGTGAGGCTACCTATATCCTTGGTATTAAGATCTATGGAGATAGATCTAAAAGGATAATAGGTTTGAGTCAAAGTACATACATAGATAAAATTTTGAAGAGGTTCAACATGCAAGAGTCCAAGAAAGGATTCCTGCCTATGTCTCATGGCATTCATCTTAGCAAGAATCAATGTCCTCGGACATCTGATGAGCGAGATCAAATGAATAAAATTTCTTATGATTCAGCTATAGGATCGATCATGTATGCCATGTTATGTACTAGACCAGATGTCTCATATCCATTGAGCACATCAAGTAGGTATCAAGCTGACCTCGGTGAAGGTCACTGGACAGCTATCAAGAATATTTTTAAGTATCTCAGAAGGACGAAAGATAAATTCTTGGTTTATGGAGGTTTGGATGACGAGTTAGTTGTAAATGGTTACACAGATGCTCGTTTCCAAACCGACATAGATGATTTCAGATCGCAGTCCGGTTTTGTATTCACATTGAATGGTAGAGCTGTTAGTTGGAAGAGTTCAAAACAAAGCACTATGGCTGATTCTACAACAGAGGCTGAGTATATATGTAGTGCCCCGCACCCCGGCCCAGCCGGATACGGTGCTCCTGCCGTACTTCACTACGGAGAGTACCAGGCGTCAGTCCATATCATAACAAAGTCCAGCATAAAATATGTTGACTTTCATGCTTACACGTCAACAAGTAAGCAAAACCGAGGCAGAATAAAAAATTTTAAAATAAAAACGTCTACACAACCATCATTAGTTTTACAACCCGATCATAAAGTACAGAAATCCCAAAAGTAATTGTTTCCATCACAAATTCATAAAAGGATCATCGATCATAACCATCTCGTCAAGTCTCTTAAGTCGTCCACCTCTCGCGCTTCTACGGGAAAGGAACCCTAGGTTCATCTTCGATCCATTCAACTTTATTTCCTGCGGGTTCTGGGAGGAAAAATAAGGGGTGAGTGACCACGTCACCAGCAAGTAAACTATAAATAATCGTGAATTAAATGGAAAGTACATACAAAAATCGAACACCAAAATTCAGTTTAGAAACATACCTGACCTTCCATTTAACACCCGTAAGTAATCAGCTCATAACTTATCAAAGATTAAGACTTATCAAAGTTCATAACTTATAAAAGATTATAACTGATAACAGTCCATAACTTATTAAAAGATCATCACTCAATAAAGATCATAACTTAGGAGCTAACAAGTCATAACATCTTAGTCTAAGTATCACGTACCCATATTCGATGACTCATTAAATGCAACATGCATGAGTATGTACGTGTGATGCATCATGATAAAAATAAAGATAAATTCTTTCGTTCTTTCATTCAAAACATCATCGTCAAGAAAACAAGAGAGTATTGAGATCTATTCTCCATGATCTGAGGCGGTCACTTATTTCTCTTCGAATCTATTATTCCCGAATTCGGAGCGGTCATGTCATCAATCATAATTACCAGGTCTATTATCACCGGGCCTGTACGGTCAATATCATCATAATCAAGTCTATTCTCTCTGGGCCTGAATGATCAATACCATCAGATCAGTTAACCCCGGATCTGGAGTGGGTCTTATTGGCCAGAAAACACACGGTACCGGTGGAAAGCGTTCTTTAAAAAAAAGAATCTTTTCTTTAAAAAATGCTTTTTCATCATTCTTTCTCATAAAATCAGTTCCATAAATCATGTACGATGATGCAATGTATGACATGTAATATGAAATCCACGACATGATGCGTTACATACATACAAGTACAAACTCATTCTTTAGGCTGGAAAAATTTCCAGAATTATCATAACATTTGCGCGGCCTCAAATCCTCACAGTTTTGGCCAGTTATCATGATTTTTCGTTACACATATGCATAAGGGTGTCTTATCTATTCTCCATATAAATTTCGTAACGTTATGAGACGTGTAAGACCCTTGATTTATTTAATTACGAAACAGGGTACTGCTGAATTTCAGCAGTGCTGTGTCCTTTCTTTTACTTTTCCTTGTTGGACCGTGCACCTGCAATAAACACCACTAGAGGGGGGGTGAATAGTGGTTAGCGGAAATTACACTACAACCCTTTGTTAAAATCCCCTTTGAAAACAGAATCTGAAACCACCTCAGATTCAGAACTCGTTTTTGAAAAATTCACAGATAATTGTAAACAACTCCAAAAATTATGAAACTTTCCAGAATTGAACTTCAATGAGTTAACAAAACTCTATCCAAAAATCAGACAAAAATAAGATCGTTTGACCCTTCAAACAAATAAAAAGATTCGGATGGTCAATCTGAACAGAATTGGACAGAATGTTGCTGATTTTGCAAAACGTGTTTCTCTTTGAATACTCAACCAAAAAGTGTGATCTTAATATCAAAACACTCATTAGGATGTGTAGATGTAGTTTCCAAAAGGCCCTGACCTTAAACGATTCTTGAAAAATACAGAATTTAAGTTTTCTCAAAACTGGTCAGATTGCAGCCAGATAAGAGCAATTATCTTGCAAAGACTGAAAGACTAAATTTCCCTTACTCAAATCAAGTGATTCTTGTTGAAAATGAAAGCTAACAGTGTGAAGTATAACTCCACCAAAAATCACGAATTTTGAAAATGTTTAGCAATTTTTTCAAATTGTGAGAATTTGTGTGAAAACTGCAGTCAAAAACGGACAGAAACAGAAATAAAGAAACAAGAGAAAAACACCGAGGATTTATCCTGGTTCGGTCAATGTGACCTACTCCAGTCCCAAGGAACACCTTTCATTGGATTTCACTATGAAATGAACACCTTACAACAAGATCCAAGCTTGATCCTTGGGTTATACACCAACCCTACTCAAGACTTGGATAATCACCTTCTACGCAACACTTAGTTGCAACACCTCTACAACCTATTGATGTAGCCTTATAAAGATGGCTAATCAATCTTACAAATGAAGCTCAAGAGGCTTGTAGCACAACAAAAATAACAAGAGCACCTTTTCTACAAAGAATGGAACAATAACAACAAGAAGATGAAGATGAAAGCTAGACAATTCAACAAATGCTTGTGAGCTTCAAGTGTGTTTTATCTTCTTCACCATTGTCTCTATTTATAGTGTGAGATGAGCCTTGAAGATAAGAATGCACATGCGTCACCATCTTCATCATCAATTCCAAATTTCTTCTCATCATTGGTTGGCTTTGTACACTTGGCAAAATAAGACAACATGATTTGTCAACCTTGGATGTCACCTTGGTCGAAAATTTCAACAAAAAAATTGACTTGGAATTATCTTGAGAATGTGATGATAATATCACCATAACAACTCCATCTTCTCAACTTTTGGGCAAGATAATAGGCATGTGGGCTTGACCATTTTAAATTCAAAAATCTTCTCCAAGAACACCTTTAGTAGCCGTTGGCTACTTTGAATTTTACCAAAAATATATTTGATTTTCTTTAATAAAATAAGAAAGGATAATACCACCAAATTATCCTCAACTCCAAGCACAATAATAGGACATGTGAATTGTTTATTTGACTTCAAAAAATCTGCTGAAAATTCACCAAGAAAACCATATAGCCGTTGGGTTTAATTTTGAAAATTCCAAGTTGGCAATTTGCCAACTAGCTCCTTTTTGGTTGGTCCACTTGTCTCCAACTCATAAAATGTGTAAAACATCATATCCACCTGATAATATACGTTTTTCAACATATATATATATGTGTAGCAACTCAGATTTTTAAAGAAGAAATAAATAGATAACAATTGATAAGATTATGTCAACGTGTAACACCGAAATTCCCCAATATTTCTTCTTATATGTTGAGATCATTTCCACACCTTTAATATCTCTGAATTGATAAGATTATGTCAACGTGTAACACCGAAATTCCCCAATATTTCTTCTTATATGTTGAGATCATTTCCACACCTTTAATATCTCTGAATAATGATGATAAATGTTCTCTTATAACATATATAAAGGGCCTTCAAGAAAAAATAGAACGTGACATCTCAAATCGTCGCATATCCAGCTATAGTCAATAATAGCATCGGTTGAGAGAATAAGATATAAGATCACCATATTATCTTCAAAATAATAATAACACAGCTCCAGAATGAAGATAATAATATGCTCAAGAGATTCCTTGAGTGAAAATACCAAAACTACCCTTGGGGGTGAAATGACCAAAATACCCCTGGTGTGAAAAAACTCCAGAAATGCCTCCGATGGTCAGAAATAATCACAATACCACCTTTGTCATAATAAATAAGATAAGAATATGCTCTTGACATATTTTCACCATATGATGTTTCTACAAAACTCAAAATACCAATTTTGCCCCTTTTGGTAAGTTATAGAAACTCCCAAGGCACGTTAGTCACAAGACAATAATAATCACCAAAAACACATGATAATCACATAATGATCATGTATAAATCATGTACAAATGAAAACAATCATTTTAACACATTTTAGAAAATTATTTCTAAAATCCCTAGACATCGATCGATCGAAGTGCCTCAGCTTCAGAGATCTATATCTCACAGAAAGTTTCAGAGTTTGCCTCTGACCTACATCGATCGATCGAAGTGAGGGTTCGATGTACATCGATCGATCGATGTGTCTCAGGTTTAGAGATCGATGTCTCACAGAAAGGTCTTAAACTTTTCTTCCTTACATAGATCGATCGATGTGAGAGATCTATGTACATAGATCGATCGATGTGCAACAACCGGAGAGATCGATGTCAACTTTTTTAACGTTTTCAACATATAACACCATGTGTGACATTTTTAAGTATTCACCACTTAAAATCATGACTTTGAAAATTATCCAAACATATTTCTCAACATTCTCCCCCTTTTGGATGATTTTCAAAATAACCTAACATGATTTTAATATCACAACTAATAACCAAAAATTTAACCAAATATTTTCAACTCAACTTTGAAATAGTATGCTGCTCCCCCTCAACTCATACTCTCCCCCTTAACCTATGCTCCAAAATTTATACAAATTAAAACTTATCATATGATTCATGACTTACCAACTAAAACTCATCATGACTTACCAACTAAAATTCATCATGACTTACCAACTAAAATCATGTTCTTATTCTATATCCCCCTTTATTTTGCAAATCATGCAAAAGATAGAACTATGCAATGGTATCGTAAGTCATCATTCCTAATTTGGCTCGTAGGTTTTCAAAAGTGGCTTGATTAAGGGGTTTGGTGAAGATGTCAACAATTTGGTGATCAGTTCTTATATGGTTTATCACTATGTCCTCATTTTGAACATGATCGCGAAGAAAGTGATATCACACCTCAATGTGTTTGGCCTTAGAATGAAGCACCAGATTCTGGGAAAGATTGATTGCATTTGTGCTATCGCAGAAAATTGGAATCTTAGTCATTATAATGCAAAAATCGCTAAGTTGCTGTTTAAGCCAAAGTATTTGGGTAGTACATAAACTCAAAGCGATATACTCGGCTTCAGTGGTAGAAAGAGCTACACTAGCTTGCTTTTTAGAAAACCAAGAGATCAAATTGGTTCCTATGAATTGACATGTACCGCTAGTGGACTTTCTATATAACTTGCAACCACCATAATCAGCATCACTATATGCATGTAATTCCAACTTAGCGTTTCTATCATACCACAGTCCTAAGTGAGGTGTATGCTTAAGATATCTAAAGATCTTTTTCACTGCATTGTAATGTGATACCTTAGGACAAGATTGAAACCTAGCACACATATACACACTAAACATGATATCAGGTCTTGATGCAGTTAAGTATAACAGTGATCCAATCATAGACCTATAGAGAGTGTCATCAAAAGGTTTACCATTTTCATCCTTATCAAGTTTGGTACTAACACTCATGGGGGTAGTTGTAGGTTTCAACTCTTCAAAACCAAACTTCTTGTTCATATCATTGACATACTTAAGTTGGCTAATATGAATTACTTGAGGGGTTCGTTTGATTTGAAGTCCTAAGAAATAATTCAACTCTCCTACCATTGACATTTCAAACTCTGACTTCATACATTCTTCGAAGTCTTTTACTAAGGTAGGGTTAGTTGAACCAAAGATAATATCGTCTATATATATTTGAACTATTAACAAATTATTATCTTTTCTTCTTAGGAATAATGTGTTGTCTATTGTCCCCCTTTGATAATTATTTGCAATAAGAAAGTTTGCAAATCTATCATACCAAGCTCTTGGAGCTTGTTTCAAACCATATAAAGCTTTCTTAAGCTTATAAACATGGTTAGGATTCTTTGGAGCATCGAATCCAGGGGGTTGTTTGACAAACACCTCTTCTTGGATGTATCCATTCAAGAAAGCACTCTTGACATCCATTTGGAAGAGCTTAATATTTCTTAGACTTGCAATCGCAAGTAACAATCTAATTTCTTCTAGTCATGCAACGGGTGCAAAGGTTTCTTCATAATCTATTCCTTCTTGTTGATTATAACCTTGTGCAACTAGCCTAGCTTTATTCCTTGTAATATTTCCTTGTTCGTCCATTTTATTCCTAAAGACCCATTTAGTTCCTATGATAGACTTGTCTTCAGGTTTAGGTACTAAGTCCCACACGTTGTTCCTTGTGAATTGATTTAATTCCTCATGCATAGCATCTATCCAAGATGTATCACCTAAGGCTTCCTTTACGTTCTTAGGTTCTAATTGTGAGATTAAGCTATGTCCTTCAAGTTGACTTATATTTCTATGTGTTCTAACCCCAACACTCGGATCCCCAATGGTTAATTCTTTAGGATGCCACCAATTCCTAGATTGACTAGGTTCACCCTCATCTTGTTCAAATGTTTCATTAGTGTGAACATTATCATATGTAATTGGATCATTAGTTACATTATCTTCCAATTGCAAAGTTTCTTCATTTATATCCACTAAAGGTTCATGCATGTTTTGTTCAGGGGGAGTTGGTTCTAGATGATCAAGTACAGACTCAAGTAATACATCATCATCAAACATATTTTTAACATTCGTTTCTTGTTTATGTTGATGTTTGTCACTAACTTCAAAGCATGCATTTTCATTGAATTTTACATGTATGGATTCAATTATCTTTCTAGATGCAGGATTATAACACCTATATGCTCTTGAATTAGTTGAATAACCCACAAATATACATTCAATAGACTTTGGTTCAAATTTGTCTAGATTATCCTTAGTGTTCAACACAAAACACTTACATCCAAATACTTTAAGATAATCTATTTTAGGTTATCTATTATTTAACAACTTATAAGGTGTTTTATTTAATTGCTTTCTAATTGAAAGCCTATTTATAATATAGCATGCACAACTAACAGCTTCAGCCTATAAATACTTAGGTAATTTATTTTCACACAGCATTGTCCTAGCAACTTTTTGAATTGTTCTATTTTTACGTTCAACAACTCTATTAAGTTGTGGCGTTCTAGGTGGTGAGAATTCATGTTTTATTCCAAATAGTTCACAAAATTTGATTACGTTTTTATTTTTAAATTCTCCACCACTATCACTTCTAATTCTTTTAACATTTTCTTCATAAATGTTTTCATGTTGCTTAATAAGGGTTTCGATTGCTAATGGAGCATCGTCTTTGTGTGTTAAGAACAATGTCCATGTGTAGCGTGAGTAATCAACTACTATGACACACACATAGAAGTGTCCACCTAGACTTCTTGTCCTACTTGGACCAAATAAGTCTAAGTGAAGCAATTCTAGTACATGACTAGTACTCACTTCATGTTTCGGTTTTAAAGTTTCTTTAATGTGTTTTCCTTAATACATATTTCACACATTTGAAAATTATCTAAGTCTAACTTAGGCATTACTCTAATAAAATACTTCTTAGACAATTTCTTAATAGTTGAAATTCCTATATGGCCTAATCTTCTATGCCATAAATTTACATCTAAGACATGTGATATCAAACACTTAACCTTAGCATCAAACATATTATCTAGGGTAAGAGTATAAATATTACCATCTCTATTTTCTTTTAAAACTATTTCTCCTTTTTCATTTATTATATCACATGAATTGGGAAGAAAAGAGACATTGTAACCACAATCTATAAGTTGAGAAATACTAAGTAAATTATAAGATAGATTGCTTACTAACAACACATTTCGTATTTGAAATATGTTAGGGTCCCCAATTGTTCCTTTTCCAACAACTTGTCCTTTGTTGTTGTCACAAAATGTTACTTTTCCTCCATTCTTGATATGTTCCAATTCGATGAATAGTTTGGGGTTCCCCGTCATATGCCTCGAACATCCACTATCTAAAAACCATTTGGTTTTTAGATTCTTTGACTTTGCCTCCTTCTTACATTCCTTGCGTTTATCCTACAACGGAGACAAAGTTTTAGGTACCCTTTATTTGGGTCCTTGAATGTTAGGGGCATTATTTTTGTTTAGATAACCCTTAGGTATCCAAACTTGAACATACCTTTTAGGCACATTTTTAGCATGGTTTAAATAAGAAGGATAAGCATATAGATGATTATTCCACATAAGTGAAGATGCATTGTTATACATGTTGCGCCATGGTTGATTACTACTGTGCCTTGGCCGATTTTGGTAGTGTGTATAAGACATGTAATTTTGTTTCTTGAATGGCGCTATGTATGTATGTTCATATGCATTTCTTTAAGATTTATATGAGTGTTGTCTATACTTAGGTTCATAATAAGTTGTATGCATTTTATTCGGTCTAGTTGCATTTGTATACATATAGGCATAATTTCTAGGTTGTCTAGATGCAAAGTTTGGCCTAGAAGTATGTTTATGCGTGTGTGCTTTTATGGGCGTATGTTGCATTTTTATCTTTAAATAAGTAGAAGAAGGAGTAGAAGAAGATTTAGCAGGCAAAGTTGTTTTTATAGCTTTATAAGGTTGTTTAGAAAGCTATTGACTTACCGGATGACTTAGACGATTCGGACTTTCTTTGGTTTAATTTAACATCGTAGACTTTAAGAGACCCGATCAATTCATCCATCTTAGTGATTGACTTTGTCTCCTCGATTGCAGTCACCTTTGGATCCCATTCAGCAGGAAGGCTTCGTAGCACCTTTTGAACCTTTTTACTATTCGAAAATGACTTCCCCAAAGCTTCAAGGGCATTGAAAATATTAGTAATCCTCAAATCCATAGATGTTATGGATTCGTTCGGCAACATTTTGAAAGTCTCTAATTCAGTCATAAGCATGTTTATTTTTGACTCTTTAACACCACTAGTACCATCATGCTTTAATACAAGTGATTTCCACATGTCGTGTGCGCTTGTGCAATTTGACACCTATCCTGCTTCAGAAGTTGTAAGTCCATTTAAAATTAATTGCATAGCTTTAGCATTCATGGTCAATTTCTTTTTATCATCCGATGACCATTCACTTTTATATTTTTCAACCTCTTGAGTTACTCCACTAACTTGTACTACTTTCATTGGAATGTACGGTTCATCTTCAACTATAGACCATAAATCGATGTCTATAGTCATTAAGAATAGCCTCATTCTTAGTTTCCAATGAACAAAATTATTGCCATCAAAAAGAGGAGGACGTTGTGTAGACATACCTTCCAACTCACCTTTGTGAGAAACAATAGCCATTGAATATACCTTGGATTTGAGACAAGCAGTATGTAATGAATTGTTGTTTCTTGGCCTTGTATTGTTCGTACGGTGTTGAATCTTGCTTCTTTCGAGTGGTGTTGGTCTGGCACTGATACCAAATGTTGGACCGTGCACCTGCAATAAACACCATTAGAGGGGGGGTGAATAGTGGTTAGCGGAAATTACACTACAACCCTTTGTTAAAATCCCTTTGAAAACAGAATCTGAAACCACCTCAGATTCAGAACTCGTTTTTGAAAAATTCACAGATAATTGTAAACAACTCCAAAAATTATGAAACTTTCCAGAATTGAACTTCAATGAGTTAACAAAACTCTATCCAAAAATCAGACAAAAATAAGATCGTTTGACCCTTCAAACAAATAAAAAGATTCGGATGGTCAATCTGAACAGAATTGGACAGAATGTTGCTGATTTTTCAAAACGTGTTTCTCTTTGAATACTCAACCAAAAAGTGTGATCTTAATATCAAAACACTCATTAGGATGTGTAGATGTAGTTTCCAAAAGGCCCTGACCTTAAACGATTCTTGAAAAATACAGAATTTAAGTTTTCTCAAAACTGGTCAGATTGCAGCCAGATAAGAGCAATTATCTTGCAAAGACTGAAAGACTAAATTTCCCTTACTCAAATCAAGTGATTCTTGTTGAAAATGAAAGCTAACAGTCTGAAGTATAACTCCACCAGAAATCACGAATTTTGAAAATGTTTAGCAATTTTTTCAAATTGTGAGAATTTGTGTGAAAACTGCAGTCAAAAACGGACAGAAACAGAAATAAAAAAACAAGAGAAAAACACCGAGGATTTATCCTGGTTCGGTCAATGTGACCTACTCCAGTCCCAAGGAACACCTTTCCTTGGATTTCACTATGAAATGAACACCTTACAACAAGATCCAAGCTTGATCCTTACAAGATGAAGATGAAAGCTAGACAATTCAACAAATGCTTGTGAGCTTCAAGTCTGTTTTATCTTCTTCACCATTGCCTCTATTTATAGTGTGAGATGAGCCTTGAAGATAAGAAAGCACATGTGTTGCCATCTTCATCATCAATTCCAAATGTCTTCTCATCATTGGTTGGCTTTGTACACTTGGCAAAATAAGACAACATGATTGGTCCACTTTGGATGTCACCTTGGCCGAAAATTTCAACAAAAAAATGACTTGGAATTATCTTGAGAATGTGATGATAATATCACCATAACAACTCCATCATCTTCTCAACTTTTGGGCAAGATAATAGGCATGTGGGCTTGACCATTTTAAATTCAAAAATCTGCTCCAAGAACACCTTTAGTAGCCGTTGGCTACTTTGAATTTTACCAAAAATATAATTGATTTTCTTTAATAAAATAAGAAAGGATAATACCACCAAATTATTCTCAATTCCAAGCAAAATAATAGGACATGTGAAGTCTTTATTTGACTTCAAAAAATCTGCTGAAAATTCACCAAGAAAACCATATAGCCGTTGGGTTTAATTTTGAAAATTCCAAGTTGGCAATTTTGCCAACTAGCTCTTTTTTGGTTGGTCCACTTGTCTCCAACTCATAAAATGTATACAACATCATATCCACCTGATAATACACGTTTTTCAACATATATATATGTGTAGCAACTCAGATTTTTGAAGAAGAAATAAATAGATAACAATTGACAAAATTAGGTCAACGTGTAACACCGAAATTCCCTAATATTTCTTCTTATAAGTTGAGATCATTTCCACACCTTTGACACCTTTAATATGTCTGAATAATGATGATAAATGTTCTCTTATAACATATATAAGAGGGTCTTCAAGAAAAAATAGAATGTGATATCTCAAATCGTCACATATCCAGCTATAGTAATAATATCATCGGTTGAGAGAATAAGATATAAGATCACCATATTATCTTCAAAATAATAATAACACAGCTCCATAGTGAAAATAATAATATGCTCAAGAGATTCCTTGAGTGAAAATACCAAAAATACCCTTGGGGGTGAAATGACCAAAATACCCCTGGTGTGAGAAAACTCCAGAAATGCCTCCGATGGTCAGAAATAATCACAATACCACCTTTGTCATGATAAATAAGATAATAATATGCTCTTGACATATTTTCACCATATGATGTTTCTACAAAACTCAAAAGACCAATTTTGCCCCTTTTGGTAAGTTATAGAAACATCCAAGGCACGTTAGTCACAAGACAATAATAATCACCAAAAACACATGATAATCACATAATGTTACACCCCGAAATTTTTGAGCTATTTATTACACGAAAATTTAAAACGAGTGTAGCCGTGGAGTGTAACGACCCTTTGGAATTTAGTTAGCCAGAACGAATCATTTATGTCCAAGTGGGTTCCTAATTATTTATGGTTGTTAAATATATATATGGTACACTAAAGGATGGACACCACAATATATATAGATATATATATGTATAAATATATATATAATATATACAATATAAACAAACAAAATATATTTCCTCCTTAAGGAGTGACGTGGGATATAGAGTAAAATATATATATAAAAAAAAGTGGTGGAAAAGATAAGTAGTAATAAAAGTATTTAAGGAAATAAAGAATAAGGAAAAAAATATATATATAAAAAAAAGAGAGACGTGTTGGGGGCAGTTGAAACGGCCCCAAGATTTTCGCATAGGAAAGGGGGGCATTAATAGGCAGCATGGGAGATTAAATGGGGGGAAAAAATAAAAAAAGAGAGATAAAGAGGGGTCAGAGAGCACGGCAGGGAGGCGCAGAAAAGAAGGAAAGAGGAGAGAGGAAGAGAAGAAGAAGGAAAGAAAGAAGGGGTATCACGCCCCTCCAACCCATTTGGTAATCGTATAATTGGATAATTGTTCGCAACCGAGGTAGGTTCCCTTTTCCCCTTCCGATTGGTACAAATTCAAGCATGCTTTGGTGATATATTACGTGTTTTGTTGTTTTTAATTGTTGAATTTCAATGCATGTTGTTTGATCTGTGAAAAGCATGAAGTTTTTGAAGACTCTGGATGTCGCGTGATGCGCACATGAACTTGCGTTATGTTGCGTATATCTGTGTGACTGTGATTTGATTTTAGGGAAAAATTTGATAATCAAAATAGTAAGGATTTGATTTTAGGGAAAAATTTGATAATCAAAATAGTGAAATTGTTAGCAAGATTACAGGTCTTTCAACTTTTGTTTGGCCTTAAAATAGGTTCCCATAGACTGGAAATAGGCGAAAATATAGATCGGGGTCAAAAAACGGACGCCGGAGGCGTCCGGAGCGCCTCACGCACCGCCGGAAGGACCCGCGCGTGGGCGTACACGCGCTCAGGGGTGGCGGCGCTAGGGATTACATGTTATAAAAAAAATTAATTAAACAAGGGCCGAAGCCCGAACCGGCGGTAGGCCAGCCCTTATCTAGTACCAGGCTTGGACCATTATCAACAGAAAATTAAAAAAAAGGCAGGCTTAGCGGACCGGGCCGAATGGCCAACGGACCGGGCCAGCTGCTGGCCGGCCCAATTAAGCGAATAACCAAAAAAAAAAGGAAATAACGGATAGCAGGCCAGACCCTGGGAGGCCGGACCAAGCAGCACGCAGGCTGGACTACAGAGAAAGAAAAGGGGCCAGCCCATTATATAAAAGATAATTATTTTCAGAATTTCTGGAATTTAATAAATGTTGTTTAATTAGTTAATAATAAGAATAATTACAGGAAAATATAAATAAATATCAGAAAATTCTAAATAAATTCCAGAAATTATAAAATGCTGAAATTAAATTATTTTTACTAAATTTTAGTAATTGTGATAAATTATTTAATTCGGATAATTAGGTAATAATTAGAAATAAATAAGGAAAAAATGAGGAACAATATAGGAAATGCGCGATAAACGTATACAAGCCGTGGAAAAGTGGATTTGATGCCGAAAAATGTTGAATTTAGCATTCGAGCAACACTGAACCTAGATTTGAGTGCCGGAGGATGGTGAGGATGGGCCGGGGGCCTCAGGCGATTGTGTTTTTGCATTCATGGCACGTGCATTGCATTGATGGCGGGTCGTGACGTACGGGTCACGGACGCTCAGGACGGTGTACGGTGGCGGGGCCACGACACTCAGGATGGTGTGCGGTGGCGCGGCCACGCACACTCAGGATGGTGACTGTGGAGTGTACGACCTGCAGCCACTCAGTAGGACCCGGGTTCATGCATTGCATGGTGGAGATATCGGCATTCTGTGTGACATGACTTTGTTGGGTGTGACATGCATAGTAGGACATGCATCACGATGTTGCGCATTCTTTATCTGGAGTGAATTACTTTCCGCATTCTTTCATATGCTTATGTGATATCATGTTCTACGTGTTATGTGTTATATCATTTTAGTATGCTAGTCTCGTACTAGTTGGAGGCAGGTGCCTACTAGGTGATTTTCCGTCACTCACCCCTACTTCCCCCCCAACCAGGTGAGCACGAGGAAGAGTACGACTATATCTTTGCTAAGGACGGGGCTGATACGGTGGAGTGGGCAGACTGATAGTCGCGCCTAGAATATAAGAAGACCCTCCGACTGTTTGTCTTTATTTTATTGGGATCTCACCGAACATCACCTTATTTAGATTTCCAAACTTACGTTATTGTCAGGATTAGGTTCATTACTGTATTGAGGAATTTTCTTTGTAAAGAAAACTTTATGTTTTTATATTTCGTTTCCGTGCGAAAAATTTCTACATCTCTTCGGACATGTTGGAAATTGATTCGACGCTTTGTATTCTCCTCAGTGAGATACGGCGGGCACACTGTTTCCGATGCTAGGGTTCGGGAGTGGGGCGCAACAGGTGGTATCAGAGCTGAGGCTTCAGATCCGCCTCGGGAACGCAGGATTAACTAGATCACTTAGACATAAGCTATGTTCTTTACCTAGGAATAACAACTATACCCCTAATAAATGAAGTAGACCTAAGTTATGATCAGGTTAAGGGAGGTGTGCGACGTTGGTGAGCTTTCTCTATTTAGTTATCGTTGTACCCTAAATCTTTGCATGAACACCCTAAATGCTCAAATCCCTCTATTATTGCCGTCGATCTAAATTTTCGTCAAGGTTCATGCGAAATCCAAGAGAACGCTGCCGCATCGTGGAAAATCTGACAAAGAAGCAACGGTGGTCATGGTAACGACCGCCAGGATCAAGGAGTCATCCTCCAAGCATTAGACAACATCATGGCCACCACTTTGGCGCAATAGCGGCAGTAGCAGTTGAACCAGCCTCTTCCACCGCTGCCACCACCATATTTGAGGTTCTACTACTTGGAAATGTAGGACGCCCGGAATTCAATGATTAGAAGGACCCTTCATCGGAGAGACAGAGATATGTGACATGACTGCTAACGATCACAGGGCCACCCACGACGGAAGTATAGCCGCGGAGGAGTGCATGGCCATCCACTACCACCCTGTGCTCATTGTGGATGCCACACTCGGGTCAGTGTGGGGGGATTATGCAAGCATGAGTACAACAACAAGGACGTCTTACGAGTGAGGGCAATGAGCAGAGGTCGGTGCCACCATCATAGCAGAATCAAGAACAATCTAAAAGGAAGCAAGGATCAGTGCTCATATCCACATGATGACTGATGCGGACAACAGAAAGACTGGCGACGTCGTAGCGGAGTTCAACCGCCGACGACCACGTATCAATGACTCATCATCAGTACAGAAGACGTCAGTCAGAGATAATGATCAGATTTGCGCAGCGGAAGCGTGGCTTTCTTAAGTCACGTAAGTTTAGAAGAGGGGGCCCTACTGGATCCGAAGAAGATTAAAACTATCGCTGAGTAGTTCTGACCGACCAAAGTGATGAAGTAAGGAGTTTTCTGGGTTCGGCCAGCTGCTACATGAAATTTGTGAAAGAATTTTTGTCAATATTGGTGTCCTGGAGCAGACGAAAGCAGGATAGGGCAAAATTTGAGTTAACCTTTGATATCAGCAAGGCTCGTGGAAAAAAAACCCTTAAACACAAGATCATAATACACAAATTTTTACTAATTAACTATATCTATATACACTGACCAATACAACATACCTTAACGACCCATTACCACATATCAAACACGTATTAGAACATCAACATACAAATCTAGCACAACTACACAAAGAAACACAACACAGTACCAAAAACAAAAAAAACAAAACAAAGAAGCATCACATAACATAATAGTCTATGAATATACGGCAACTTAAATCAACAATGTATATACACACAATAATACATATGCATACAAATTAATCACATAAAAATATAAAGTAATTGGTAAAAGCTCACACTATATATAGAATACGATAACAACGTAGGAGTTATGAACATATAAAGGAAATACGATAAGTCAGAATTATATTTGCTAAATAACCACTACAAAAGAAAAGAGAAGGAAAAAAAATAACCAACTTAGGAATTTATAAATGTTATGCTGTTAATACAATTCATGGGTTACTAATCCATAGAGTAATACAAAAAAAAAACTCAATCTCTTACAACAATAAAGAAGCATATGGTTATGCCCAATTTGTTAAAACATTAATGGTATAATGTAAATAAGCCGATATAAGAAAACATACAAATAGATACATGAAACATCAACAATTAAATGATGCTAAGTACATATACACAAGTATACACACAACTGTTTCAATGAACCCGCAACATAACTAATACAACAAAACAGTAATAAACATCATAGTATATAACAACAACAAATAACACAATTACAAAGAATACAATAACAATTACCGTGCATACAAGACATGGATTACAAAAATAGACATACAATTACGAGTTTTAAAGCAAATTAACAACATACACCTTTGTAGTAAAGCATGCTAATTACGAGTTAGGAACGACATAATATGGCATGACATAATAGAAATAAACTAAAGTGTAGACAACTTGACAACAGGACGTATAAAAAAAAGAACAAACAGATATATATATATATATATATATATATATATGTCGTATTTGAGCACTTAAATAAATTATACATACCTACATTACAGTAAAATCGATGCACTTAGGCACTTCCTTCGAAACAATACACATGACGAATGTGAATTCATGTGCCACATATGATACATAACCTTACATGCGCTAAAAGATAAGGTTGCACAACATCCTATATGTCAATACCAAATATGTTCAAGCAACTTAACCAAAAAAACAAACAAAAAGAAAAAGAAGAAAAAAAAACAAAACGACACATATACTAACGCTCGTATACGTTGATGTACATAATAAACGGAGCCACGTTTGAGCACTGTATTTCATTCCCAGACCGATGAACAATCAGAGAAGATGTTACAGACATTGGAGGACAAGTTGAGGGCTTGCACCATTGACTACAAGGGGAACCGGGATGGTATGATCAAGTTGATTGAATTTTCCTACAACAACAACTATCATAACGCCATCGGCATGGTGCCACATGAGGCGCTCTATGGGTGTAAGTGTAGACCCCCAGTCCAATGGAACGAAGTGGGACAGCGCGCTATCACCGGTACGGAGCTGATTGAGCAGATCATGGAGAAGGCGAAGTTGATTTGGGAAAGACTCTAAGTTACTCAAGACAGAAGTAAAGGCTGAGGCCTCGGTATATTAGCCTACGAGGTGCTCGGGAGGATTGATTTGCTAAGCTTACCATTTGGCGTTACCTTCGATGCTAGCACAAGTGCACTATGTCATCCATGTTTTCCCTGTTGATGAGATATGCCCAGATCCGAGTTACGTATCGGATGCCCCGATTGTTAAGAACAGATTGGACACATCATATGAAGATACTCCTGTTCAAATCATAGACCGTAAAAGTCAGGAACCGAGGAGGAAAATCATTCATATGTCAAGGTACAATGGAGCAATCACAGAGAAAATGAAGCGACATGGAATCTGGAGGATCAGATGCGGAACTGCTATCCCTACCTCTTCGTATAAGGTACGACAAGTTTCGAGGACAAAACTTCTTGTAAGGAGGGTAGGATGTTACACCCCGAAATTTTTGAGCTATTTATTACACGAAAATTTAAAACGAGTGTAGCCGTGGAGTGTAACGACCCTTTGGAATTTAGTTAGCCAGAACGAATCATTTATGTCCAAGTGGGTTCCTAATTATTTATGGTTGTTAAATATATATATGGTACACTAAAGGATGGACACCACAATATATATAGATATATATATGTATAAATATATATATAATATATAAAATATAAACAAACAAAATATATTTCCTCCATAAGGAGTGACGTGGGATATAGAGTAAAATATATATATAAAAAAAAGTGGTGGAAAAGATAAGTAGTAATAAAAGTATTTAAGGAAATAAAGAATAAGGAAAAAATATATATATAAAAAAAAGAGAGACGTGTTGGGGGCAGTTGAAACGCCCCCAAGATTTTCGCATAGGAAAGGGGGGCATTAATAGGCAGCATGGGAGATTAAATGGAGGGGAAAACAATAAAAAAAGAGAGATAAAGAGGGGTCAGAGAGCACGGCAGGGAGGCACAGAAGAGAAGGAAAGAGGAGAGAGGAAGAGAAGAAGAAGGAAAGGAAGAAGGGGTATCACGCCCCTCCAACCCATTTGGTAATCGTATAATTGGATAATTGTTCGCAACCGATGTAGGTTCCCTTTTCCCCCTCCGATTGGTACAAATTCAAGCATGCTTTGGTGATATATTACGTGTTTTGTTGTTTTTAATTGTTGAATTTAAATGCATGTTGTTTGATCTGTGAAAAGCATGAAGCTTTTGAAGACTCTGGATGTCGCGTGATGCGTACATGAACTTGCGTTATGTTGCGTATATCTGTGTGACTGTGATTTGATTTTAGGGAAAAATTTGATAATCAAAATAGTAAGGATTTGATTTTATGGAAAAATTTGATAATCAAAATAATGAAACTGTTAGTAAGATTACAGGTCTTTCATCTTGTTTTGGCCTTAGAATAGGTTCCCATAGACTGGAAATAGGCGAAAATATAGATCGGGGTCGAAAAACGGACGCTGGAGGCGTCCGGAGCGCCTCACGCGCCGCCGGAAAGAGCCGCGCGTGGGCGTACACGCGCTCAGGGGTGGCGGCGCTAGGGATTACAGGTTAAAAAAAATTAATTAAACAAGGGCCGAAGCCCAAACCGGCGGCAGGCCAGCACTTATCTGGTACCAGGCTTGGCCCATTATCAACGGAAAATTAAAAAAAAGGGCAGGCTTAGCGGACCGGGCCAGCTTTTGGCCGGCCCAATTAAGCGAATAACCAAAAAAAAAGGAAATAACGGATAGCAGGCCAGACCCTGGCGGGCCGGACCAAGCAGCACGCGGGCTGGACTGCAGAGAAAGAAAAGGGGCCAGCCCATTATATAAAAGATAATTATTTTCTGAATTTCTGGAATTTAATAAATGTTGTTTAATTAGTTAATAATAAGAATAATTATAGGAAAATATAAACAAATATCAGAAAATTCTAAATAAATTCCAGAAATTATAAAATGCTGAAATTAAATTATTTTCACTAAATTTTAGTAATTGCGGTAAATTATTTAATTCGGATAATTATGTAATAATTAGAAATAAATAAGGAAAAAATAAGGAAAAATATAGGAAATGCACGATAAACGTATACAAGCCGTGGAAAAGTGGATTTGATGCCGAAAAATGTTGAGTTTAGCATTCGAGCAACACTGAACCTAGATTTGAGTGACGGAGGATGGTGAGGATGGGCTGGGGGCCTCAGGCGATTGTGTTTTTGCATTCATGGCACGTGCATTGCATTGATGGCGGGTCGTGACGTACGGGTCACGGGCGCTCAGGATGGTGTACGGTGGCGGGGCCACGACACTCAGGATGGTGTGCGATGGCGCGGCCACGCACACTCAGGATGGTGACTGTGGGGTGTACGACCTGCAGCCACTCAGTAGGACCCGGGTTCATGCATTGCATGGTGGAGATATCGGCATTCTGTGTGACATGACTTTGTTGCGTGTGACATGGATAGTAGGACATGCATCACGATGTTGCGCATTCTTTATCTGGAGTGAATTACTTTCCGCATTCTTTCATATGCTTATGTGATATCATGTTCTACGTGTTATGTGTTATATCATTTTAGTATGCTAGTCTTGTACTAGTTGGAGGCAGGTGCCTACTGGGTGATTTTCCGTCACTCACCCCTACTTCCCCCCCAACCAGGTGAGCACGAGGAAGAGTACGACTATATATTTGCTGAGGACGGGGCTGATACGGTGGAGTGGGCAGACTGATAGTCGCGCCTAGGATATAAGAAGACCCTGCGACTGTTTGTCTTTATTTTATTGGGATCTCACCGGACATCACCTTATTTAGATTTCCAAACTTACGTTATTGTCAGGATTAGGTTCATTATTGTATTGAGGAATTTTCTTTGTAAAGAAAACTTTATGTTTTTATATTTCGTTTCCGCGCGAAAAATTTCTACGTCTCTTCGGACATGTTGGAAATTGATTCGACGCTTTGTATTCTCCTCAGTGAGATACGGCGGGCACACTATTCTCGATGCTAGGGTTCGGAAGTGGGGCGCTACACATAATGATCATGTATAAATCATGCACAAATGAAAACAATCATTTTAACACATTTTAGAAAATTATTTCTAAAATTCCTAGACATCGATCGATCGAAGTGCCTCAGCTTCAGAGATCGATGTCTCACAGAAAGTTTCAGAGTTTGCCCCTGACCTACATGGATCGATCGAAGTGTGGGTTCGATGTACATCGATCGATCTATGTGTCTCAGATTTAGAGATCGATGTCTCACAGAAAGGCCTTAAACTTTTCTTCCTTACATAGATTCATCGATGTGAGAGATCTATCTACATAGATCGATCGATGTGCAACAACCGGAGAGATCGATGTCAACTTTTTTAACTTTTTCAACATATAACACCATGTGTGACATTTTTAAGTATTCACCGCTTAAAATCATGGCTTTGAAAATTATCCAAACATATTTCTCAACATTCCTTTAAGACCATTAAGCTTCATTTAATTTGGGCCAACCCTGGAAAATGCTTTAGCCAATGATTAATGATCATAAGCCCAAACTATACAAATAAGTCTAGGCCCACCGAAACAAAGCCCCACAACAAGTTCTTCAACTTGGTCAAAATTCCAGATTAATAACACCAACTTAACTTTGGTGATTACCCCTTAAAATGATAATTCTAAGTGGTTTACATGAACACACTCACATATGTCCTAAGTAATTATCATAAAATTTTCGCTCCATTATGATAACTTTAAAGGGGTCATTTATTCTTTTTCCCAAAACGGGTACATGCTGATTTCTGGAGTGACCAATTTTACTACGAATTTTATTTTGACCAAACCTTAAGTCCTTTTTCAAAAATTCCAACTCGCAAACTTAGTAAACACATAGAGCTAGAATCCTACCAAAAATCAGTCCATTTTCATATTTCTAAGGTCCATTTTCGGGTCAATCAATATGTCACATAGAATCTGTTCAGTCCAGTAATTCCAGCTTGATCATTTTTACTAAAAATTCCGTTAAAAATAAACCGTAGCTCCCTTTAACAAAATTCCAACTCTCATATTTTTCTACACACATAGGGCTATTGTTACGCCAAAAATTAGCTTAATTGAATACTTCTAAAGTCTCTTTTCAGGTCCTACAAAACGTCACGATATTCTGCCATGTTCCAGTAAATTCCAATTGTGTCACTTTTCCTTACTAAAATGTCCCAACTTGAGTTGTTTGGCTTACATACCTTATTAAACATCAAGTACACCTTTAGCATATGGTTTTTTCAGATTCTAACACATTCCAAAAGTCATCTACGCATCACTTCAAAACAGTTTGAATGATACACATATCATTCCTTTGGCCTTGCACATCATGTTCATACTAGATTCCATTCTTGGTATAATTGGTGTATACGTACCCTGCCCCCAAAACAACCCGTGTATACGCATGCAAGGGCAAAAATCATATCTCCATAATGAACATATTAAGCTTAAATCATAAAGCACACATCTTGCTCACACCTTTATCCCAAAGTTGCAATTTAACACAAGAACTACATTTATTCCCCTATTTTCACCAACCTTCCCCCATACATGTCAAAGAAAAGATCTTTGTCACATTCATCCTAGGTTTACATCATATTCATACTTTAAAAAAAAGATCAAAGAATCCATCTTTAAATAAAATCTCAAACATGCAAGTCACCTTACTCATGAATCCGAGAACTACATGCTTCAAGCCTAGTGTTTTATATCTAAGATTGAAACTTAGCAACATCTAGACATTCAATCATATACTTTCACATACAAGCCATGAGTATTTATAGTGTACTTGCATTCACGGTTCTTAGATCTTGCTTGAACTTGTTGGAACAAGAAGTGCTTCCTCCCACCTTTTCCTATTACACACGGTTTAGGGTAGGAATATTTGTTAGCCATCTCTTTAATTACATAATACAACTAAGTTGGGGGTTAGAAGGTCTTACCACTTGTATCTTGAACGGGTTGAGAGGAATCCAATCCCACTAAGAAACTACCCTTACTTGGTGTCTTGAAAACTTCCACCTAGGGCCATGGGGTTCACGGTTTTGACAAGGAAGAAAGATGCCATAAGAGCTTCATCCTTTAAAGTGTGAACTCACTAAAGATTGTTAGTATTTGGCTTACGTAGACAAGGCTTGAATTTGAAAATGGTTCTTGGACCTCTTGGCTCAATGCTCAGCCGTATACCTTAAGGGAAATTGAGGAATATTTCTTGCTCTTTGAGTAGCCTCTTGGATAGCAATTACTTAAGAAGGTGTTAAAAAGGTTTCTTGTCAAAAGAAGAGAAAATAACCCTTCTTGGGTAGGTGTAACCGGCGGCCCTAATCACGAGGGGAGGGAAGAGCCTCTCATGTGCATGTCCTCAATTAATGCCTAACCATAATTTGCTTTTAGGGCTCCATACTAATCTTGAAGTCACTTATTTTCTTAATAAGGCCCCATGGTCAAAATATAAGTGGATACACTTATTCATGTATGGGTTTAATTCAATTGCATCTTATCCATGATCATAGCTTACCCACTTTCCTATCTCAATTTTCGTACACTACACATATGTGTGTTTCAAGTGTATTTTCAACTAATATCTTTCGAATACGCCTTTCACTAAAATCCTTTAGACCATTATCGCGTCCTAGGCCAAATATACATATATAAATAAACATGACATGCACACTTCTTATACTTATGTATATATATGTATCCCATACCATGCATAACTATGTACATATGGATATACCATGTGAATATATTTTCTATGAAATTGAAATAATTAAACCAAAGGTGACTATGGTTCGGGGTGAGGTGCTCTTGGTTTACCCCATTGGAGAAGGAACCCGGCGGTAGAGGGGTTTTACTCCCAAACTCAATTACTCCTTAACCATATACCCCCTTCTAGAAATTTTAAGCTACTTTTCCAAAAGTTCCTATGGTGGTTAAAGAAATCACCATGGGTTGCCCATGATTTAATTTCGGTGGTTAGGGTGCTCCACCATGCTTGAACCACCTTTTTAGAATGTTTAATGAAAAAGGCTACTAGGTACTTAAAGAAAATGGTAGAATTTGGTCCTTAATCTCCTAGCTCCATGCGTCCCTCAATGCTAGTGGAACTTTTAGTGAGTTACACATTCTTACAACAACATGATTTTGTGACTACCTTACACATAGCTATTTACATTGTTGCTTTAATAAGCACTTAAGGAGTGTATTAAGTCTTTTTAGCAAAAAGGTGATCTCCTTTATGCCTCCCCTACCCGGCGGCCTTAATGGGGAAAAGAAATTCTTTTCCCTCTTTTTACCTTTTAAATCTCTTTTAATAAGACACTAAATGCTTAGTATAACTTCCTATGCTTTCTCTCACCACTACAACAAGAGTTTATTGCTTGTGGTAAAAGGGACTCCACTTTAATGTCCCCATGCTCTATGCCGAAATTTTATGAGTGATCTTGGTGAAAAACTATCAACCCATACGCTTCATAATCTTTACTTGGGGTAGTATACTATTTCCTTTCATTATTGGATAATTGTTGGTCATTTCTAAAATATTCTCTTTTAGAAATGTCGTTCAACTGCCCCATTTCATGCTAGCCCCGGATATAGTACCGTTATTTGGTGGGGTACAACAATATAGCAGCATCAGATGCAGCTAAAGAAGCAGTTTGGTTGAAGAAGTTCATCATTGAGCTAGGAGTGGCACCTAGCATTGCAAATCCTGTGGACATTTATTGTGACAACAATGGTGCCATAGCACAAGAAAAAGAACCTAGGTCTCAGACTACATAATTTATTTCCTTTGTAAGGGTGAATTTTCCAAAACATGAATTTCACAAACACTTCTTATAATTACCGCTACACTTCGGGCATATATATATATGTATATATATATGTATGTATGTATATATATATATAGACATAATAAATTAGCTTAAAGATTACAGAATTAAGAAAACGCTCTGCCGCTGCTTCTCTCCGACAATTTCGGCGTTTTGAAGCTTTTCCAACATGCCACTACCGAGCCATCAGGCCCCGGCCACCCGCTCGTTCGCCTCCGTACTCACGGGCACACCAACCACCATTGCTCTGAAACCGCAACAAGATTACAAAGGATGCCATTCTGTTGTTTTTGCGGAAGAAAAAGTTTTCGCTATGCGTGCGCCTTTCCAATACACTCTCATAAAATCTTTTTGGAACGGCCACCTTGGAATGGCCACGCTACAGAAAGCACTTGACAAGATCGGATTCGCCGGACAGGTAAACACTGGCCTTTTAGACAAAACTCACGTTTTGCTTTGGTTTGAACAGGAGGAAGATAACAATCGCTGTTTTTGTCATCGGTCATGAAGATCAACAAATATACATATGATTTCGACCCCCGTTATGATGCACCGATAGTTCTCATATGGCTCTCACTGCTGGGCCTTCCCGTTTATTTACACAACCTGGCGGCCCTATCACAATAGCATCTATGGTTAGATCCCTTATTCGGATGGATGTGGCTATATGAAAAATTCTTTGGTCGTCCGTTACGTGGTATGCATCGAGATTGATGTCTCGAAACACCTCCCACCGAAATTGCATATACAAAGTATGGATCATCATCATTTTCAACCTGTCATATATGATGATGTCCCTCTATTTTGTGAAAAATGTGGTATATTGGGACTTAAGCTGTAGGATCTGCAAGACGCCACTAGAAGGGGGGGGGAGAGGTTGAATAGTTGGTGCGGAAAATGTGATTTTTAAAATAGTGTTAGACCAAGAACTCAACTTCTAAAAACAATTTTTGTTTTTAGGACCAGTTTTAAAACGTTTTGAAAACTAGGTTTCAGGTATTCAAAAATTCTGAAATTTGGAGAGAACCTAGCCTCAGATGTTCTGAGTATCTCCTAAAAATTCCGATTAAAATTCAACCTCTAACCCTTGAAAAATCGTTGGTGGTCAGATTGCGCAAATCTGCCAGAAACGGTAGTCTAATTTGATAAATTAATTTCTATTTGTACGTAACTCCAAATGCTCTGAAAATTTAAAGACTAACCCCTTATTAGTTGTATTTAAATGGGTTGAAACTGTTTTGAAAAATTCTTTTGGGAAGTTAGTCAAATACGATCAAAGTCTCAACCTTTGCAAGCCTGAAAATCAGACTGCACTAGTCTCAGAACTTTGGACCTTTGGATGACTTATACTTGTCCAAAAGGGTTGGAACTTGCACCAAAAGAACCTTGAGACGTATGGATATGATTCTGGAAAGTTTCATAATTTTTAAAATTGGTTTACTATTTTTACGAACGTGATTAAAAACGATAAACAGTGCTGAAACAGAAAGTAAGTGCTGAAAGTAAATGACACCAGGAATTGTATGCTGGTTCAGTTATAAACAACCTACTCCAGTCTTCGAGAACACCTTCCTCGGTTAGCACTAAACACACAACACAAAGAACACCTTACCACAGGGTTGATGGAGTTACACACCAACTCCAGCCCTTTACAAACCTTGTATGAGAATACAATTGTCACGAACACCACCACCTTGCAAGTGCAAGATTGATCACACCTTGATCAATCTTTTGCAATGATAAAGAATATGTGGTGGACTATATGAAGCCTATTCAAGTATATGAATGTAAGTACAATAGGCTTTTAGAGAGAAGAAAGAAAGAGAGTGTAGAAGAGAAGGCTAGAACACGTTTTTGATCTTTCAAATTGCAAGACTTGTTCTTTATTTTGTTTTGCTCTCCTCCTTCCTTTTTAACAATGTGGCAGCCCCCCTATAGCATCCTGATCCTCTTGAAAATTATCTTCTAAGTCCTTGGAAGAGTGTATGTATCATTGTGACATGTCTTTGCTTACTTGGCATCTCCTCATTGGATGATCATTAAGATCTTGCTTACTTGGCACTCATTGATTGGTTGGATGTTGTCATCACTTGATGACTAGATAAATCTGAAATTATCCTCAAAAAGACATGTGCCAATTAGCCATAAACTTCTTACCATATGTCACAAAATTATCCCATACAATTAGCAAGTCAAATAATTCCATTTTTCCATACAAAATTCGGCCATCAAGTCTCTTGCACATGCTGAAATTTCAGCATGGGTAACATTCACCTTTTATTCAAAATATTAACAATTTTACATTGATTTAATCCTTGAACTTAAATAAGAAATCAATCACCATTTAGTACAAGACATTCTTATCATTTATGGAATAAAAATTAGACACCAATGAGGCCTAGAAATCGGCCAACATACATCCACACATGCTGAAATTTTCAGCATGTGTGATATTTGAAAATATCACCTTATTTGTTTCCATGGAATATTCAAAACACTTCCATATTATCTTCCAATCATTCCACATTATTCAAGACAACAAAATATGGCTCATAAAGGAAGAATTTTGGCCAGCCTTTAACACACATGCTGAATTTTCAGCATGTGTCACAATTGTGACAAGATTTGAAATGTTACCTTTTGTAGTTCCTTTCTTTAAGTCAGCAACATTGCATGCTTCATTCTTGACCAATCAAGTTGCCAACAAGACTCCACATAAGCTCCATCATGGCTGGTATATGGCGTGTGAAATGAAGATAGTGCATCTGCTGAATTTTATTTTTGCAAACTTGTAAAATAGTGCACATTTAATTATACACACATTTTATATTCCAATTAGCCCTTAATTGATTTTTCAAGAATACTTTGAGATGTATGAAATATGTACAAAATGTCTGGATACATGTTATATGACATGCAAAAAATGTTCCATGTGTCCTGTACGTTGAAAACCGAATTTTCGACGTTTATCGATTACCCGATTTTTCTCTAATTAAATTCCAAATTTTTGCACACGTTATATATATTATGTTACAAATAATATACATAAATTAAACTTTAATATTCAGCACTTAGCTGATCTTAAAGTGGCGCCTAAACCATGTGACAAATTGAAATTGGAATCTCCACAATTTGGCCTTAATGTGGGATGATTTGTGTGTGCCAACATTGAATGATTTTATGGCTGCACATAACATGTAAGCCACGAAATTTGTGGCCATTTTTGAAGTGTAGGGGCTGGCCATCAATTTATGGCAAGTACGTGACACGTTGGCAAAGTTTCGGTATTCGCCCGATACGAAAATTTTCGGTTTATAACCTTTTAACGTGTCGTATTAAATTTGTCATCACCATGAATTATATCATATGATATAAGACCCTGAATATACTCTTAAATATGAGTTAAATATAGTGGTGTGACGTTAACGTACGTACGTAAAATATATAACGTCTCGGTAGTACGTTGGAATAAATGTGTATGTGCCTTTTCAAAAAAATCTGAAATATATATATATATATATATATATATATATATATATATATATATATGTATAATGGCGTGTGATATGTGTGGAGAGGAGAGGGAGAACTTTCCTTTCTTCAACTTGTTGCCTTTGTGCCTTTTCCAAATATTGCTTCTTTTAATGAACTACTTAGTTTAATTAACTAAGTACTTCACTTAATGAACTAGTTTAGTTCATTAATGGTGGCACCTGAAAATAGTTTAAACACAACAAATGTTTGTCAATTGATGTAAGCTTTAAAGCTTCATGGCTCGTTAGTACGACAACATTATATATGAACTATATAAGGCAAGTTTTATGCAAGAGCGTGTCATGTCATAAAGTATGTCATGCATTTCTTTGTAACAAGTTTAAATCATGTATTTTGAAATCACTCAAACCCCTTTTTCTCTACAATCTCCCCCTTTTGATGATTTTCAAAATAACCAACATTCATGATTTAAATCTTATCGCTCCCCCTTCAATCACGCATAAATTCAAAATTTGAATTTCAAATTTCATATCCGCCCCCCTTGAGTTATGCAATCAGTTTCTCTCTCTCTCTTAAATCATGCATTCTCTTCCCCTTTATTTTGGAAAGTCAATCAAAAATGCATGTAAATATGGAAAGACAATCAAATCAAATCAGCAGAAATCATGCCTAATTTAGAACGAAGATTTTCGTAGGTAGCTTGATTTAATGCCTTAGTAAAGATATCCGCTACTTGTCCCTCTGTGCGTACCTGATCTATGACAATATCACTATTATTTACGTGATCACGAAGAAAGTGATAGCATACTTCTATATGCTTGGCCTTAGAGTGTAACACGGGGTTCTTAGATAGGTTAATTGCACTCATACTATCACAATATATAGGGATTTTATTTACGGTAATTCCAAAGTCCGAAAGTTGTTGTTTTATCCATAGTAATTGTGTGTAGCAAAGACCAAGTGCCATGTACTCAGCTTCAGTAGTGGATAAAGCTACGCTTGCTTGCTTTTTGGAAAACCATGAAATAAGGGAGTTTCCTATAAATTGGCAAGTGCCACTCGTGTTTTTTCTATCTATCTTACATCCACCATAATCAGCGTCAGTGTAGGCATGCAAATTAAAGTCACAATATTTATCATACCAAATGCCTAAGGTGGGTGTGTGCTTAATATATCAGAATATTCTTTTCACCGCATTAAAGTGAGACACCTTAGGTTCACTTTGAAAACGTGCACACATACATACGCTGAACATGATATCAGGCTTACTAGCAGTAAGATATAGCAAAGAGCCAATCATAGATCTATATAAGGCATTATCAAAATCCTTACCATGTTCGTCTTTATCTAATTTAGTAGTAACACTCATAGGGATGGGGGATGGTTTTAAATTCTCAAAATTGAACTTTCTAATCATATCATTTACATATTTAGCTTGGCTTATGTGAATACCTTTACTCGTTCGTTTACTCTGCAAGCCAAGAAAGTAGTTCAATTCGCCATCATCATCATCATCATCCGTACCCAGTATATCCCAACGAAAGTAAAAGATATCGTCAGGGTCTGGAGAGGGTAAGTGGTAGGCAGACAATACCTCTATCCCAAGGGATAGAGAGTCTGCTTCCAGTGAGACCCCCGGCTCTACCTGCATAAATGACATGATAATAGGGATATGTTGTGATGTTGTGTTAGTGACTAACACAATATTGTGTTAGTGACTAACATTTCAAATTCGGATTTCATTTAGTTTCAAAATCTTGAACAAGTTTATGAGAAGTAGAGCCAAAAATGATGTCATCAATATAAATTTGAATAATAAGTAAATCCGATTTATCTTGTTTTAAAAATAATATACTATCTATAGTGCCTCTTTTAAAACCATTTTCTAATAGGAAAGTAGCAAAACGATCATACCATGCTCTAGGTGCTTGCTTTAGTCCGTATAGTGCCTTCTTTAGTTTGTACACGTGATCGGGATATTTCAAATCTTCAAAACCGGGTGGTTGTTTCTCGTATACCTCTTCTTGTATAAATCCATTTAAGAATGCACTTTTCACGTCTATTTGATAAAGTTTAAAATCTTTCATGCAAGCAATGGCAAGTAAAAGTCGTATAGCTTCTAAACGTGCTACGGGTGCAAATGTTTCATCATAATCAATTCCTTCTTCTTGATTATAGCCTTGTGCTACAAGTCTAGCTTTATTTCTAACAACTTTTCCTTCTTCATTCATTTTATTTCAAAACACCCACTTTGTGCTTATTATGGTCTTATCTTGTGGTCATGGCACTAAATCCCATACGTCCTTTCTAACAAATTGATTAAGTTCATCATGCATAGCATCAATCTAAGAAGAATCATTCAAAGTATCATGCACATTTTTAGGTTCAATTTCGGAAATCATGGCATGAAATTGATTTATTTCATCCGGATTTATTCTTCTACATGGTCGCACACCATGAGTGATGTCGCCTAAAATGAGTTCATGTGGGTGATCTCTATGCCATCTTGGTTGATTATTTTCTATGTTCTCATGCATTTCTAAGTGATCATGCATTTCTAGTGTATCATGCATATCATGCATATCAAACGTGCCATCATCATCATTCAAAACGGGTTTCAATTCAAAATCATCATCATATTCTTTATCTTTATCAGTCTCACCGAATTCATTAAATTTCACATGAATAGATTCTAGAATTTGCCTAGTGAGAGGATCATAACATCTATATGCTTTTGAATTCATAGAATACCCAACAAAAATGCATTCAATTGATTTAGATTCAAATTTATCTAAATTGTCTTTTGTATTTAAAACAAAGCATTTGCATCCAAACACAGAAAATAGTCAATTTTAGGCATGCGATCATTTAGTATCTCATAAGGCGTCTTATTTATTTTCTTTCTAATGGACAAGCGATTTACTATGTAGCATGCACAATTTACGGCTTCCGCCCACAAAAGTCTAGGAAATTTATTTTCGCACAACATACTCCTAGCAATTTCTTGTAATGTCCTATTCTTTCTTTCTACTACTACATTTAATTGTGGAGTTCTAGGTGGCGAAAACTCGTGTTTAATTCCTTTTTCTTTGTAAAATGAAATCATGTCCTTGTTTTTAAATTTACCGCCTCTGTCACTTCTTATCTTTTTCACATTGACACGTATTGATTTTCAAGTTGTTTTATTAGTTTCGCAATCTCAATAGCACTATCATCCTTATGTGCAAGAAACAAAGTCCAAGTATAACGAGAAAAATCATCAACAATCACACAAGTATAGTGACGTCCACCAAGACTCGTAGTGCGATTAGGACCAAACAAATCAATGTGTAGTAATTCTAAAACTCTAGTCGTGCTTATTTAATTTTTTGGTTTTAGTGACCCACGTGTTTGTTTGCCTTTTATGCAGGATTCACACAACTGAAAGTTGTCTAAATCAAGCGTAGGCAATCCTTGTATTAGGCTCTTTCGTTGGAGTTTTTCTAGTGTAGAAATACCAATATATCCTAAACGTCTATGCCACAAATTTACGTTAGGTTCATTTGACATGAAACACTTAACCTTAGCGTCTAACATATCATCCATAAAAAGGCAAAAATGTTTCCTTATCGTTTTCCTTTTAAGACTGTTTCTCCATTTTTATTTGTTATATTGTAATATGGGTGAGTAAAACACACATCAAAACTATTGTCAATGAATTGCGAAATGCTAAGAAGATTATTTGATAAGTTGCTTACCAAAAAGACGTTCGAGATTTGCAGAGTGCTTGGGTTTCCAAGTGTACCTTTTCTGATGATCTTGCCTTCGTTGTTGTCTCCAAAGGTCACAGATCCGCCTTTTGTGACCTTCTTCAATTTAGTGAACAGGCTCGAGTCACCCGTCATGTGCCTCGAGCAACCACTGTCAAGGAACCACTTGATAGATGTATCTTTTGATGTGTGGGTTCCCTGCAATGTGCAAGAATGGTTTAGGTACCCTTTTAATTTTGGGTCCTTGCGAGTTAGTTATTCACCCCTTGGTAAAAGTATCTTTCGGTACCCATACTTGGGTGATCCTTCTCGGTCTAGAAAATGGCAAGAATGTAGATGAAGGTACAATGTAGTAGACATGTGGTGAGTGCATTTTGGGCCTTTGGCCAAGAACTCCTTTATACTCATTATATGTAGGACGTTTTTGATATGTCCTTGTGTTAGTGTGCGTAGTGCGTGATCTAGATGGACGAAATGAATGTCGTGTATGCATCACTTGTTTCTTCTCATATCTATATGGCACAAAATTGTATTTCGTATGATATGAAGAAGAAGTATTACGTGATGAGGGGAGAGGGGGTCTTTGCGTCATCTTAGACGCCGTATGTGCTTTTGGAGTGTCTACTTTCTTAGAGAATACAAACTTGGTTGGTTTAATGGATACTTCATTTGTCTCAATGTATTCTAATCCCGTTTTATCACTGTCATGCTTTTGTGATAAGATAATACGATCTAGCATGTTTGATCCCGTATCAAACTGTTTCATCATTTTCTCTAAGTCTGTATTCCTTGATTTCAAACTTGAAATCTCGGATTTCATTTCATTATTTTGCATGCTCAAAGATGAGATCTCTGTCTTTAATGCAGTAGTGATGCATGATGATTCGTCTTTTGAATCGTTTAATTAAGCGACAAGATTCTCATTAGAAGATTCTAACAGCTTCTTGTCTTCAATTAATCGCTTCTTTTCTTTCGCGAGAGTCTTAGTGAATTTATGCAATTCTAAGTACTGACTAAAAAGATCATCATAAGAAGGCTCAGAGTATGAATCAGAGTCAGATGATACCTCATTTGATGCTTTGGACACAAAGCATACTTGTGCAGCCTCCTCTTCTGTTTCAGTCTCAGAATCCGATGTATCACTCCAAGTGGAGGCTTTGAGAGCTCGTTTCCTTTGCTTAGGTTCTGAGACGAGTCTATTCTTGTTCCGATCCTTGTCAGGGTATTTGTTTGTTTGCTTTTCATTATTAGGGCAGTCATATGATAAATGTCCAAGTTTACCGCATTCGTAACATTTAACATCCTTGTCGTTTGTCTTGTTCTTATTTCTTTTAGTCGAAGTAGACTTAGTTTTCTTTCTAAACGACTTTCTCATGAATTTTCTCAAGCCTTTAGCCAATAAAATTAAGTCATCGTTATCTGATTCAGAATCACTATCTTCTACATGATCAGAAGGAGTAGAGACATATTCATTTGACTTAAATGCAATAGCTTTACCTTGTTTTGATGATTCTGGTTTCCTTATGGTGAGTTTGTTCATATAAACCTTAAGTGATCCTATTAATTCTTCCATCTTGATTGACTTAGTGTCTTTGCTTTCTTCTATTGCCGTTACTTTAGGGTCCCACTCGGATAGAAGGCTTCGCAAGACTTTTTGTACCTTTTTCCTGCATAGTAAAGGCTTTGCCAAGAGACTCAAGAGAATTATAGATGTTAGTCAAGCGAAGATCCATATCAACTATAGATTCATTTGGCAATAATTTAAATGATTCGAGTGTGGACATAAGCATGTTTATCTTGGACTCTTTTACTTGACTAGTGCCTTCGTGTTTCATTTCAAGTATTCTCCACATTTCTTGCGCACTAGAACAATTTGAAACATAACTAGATTCACTTTTACTTAGTCCATTTAAAAGTAACTTCATAGCCCTAGTATTCATGCTTAGTCTCTTTTTATCCTCACTAGTGTACTCTTGTCTAGGCTTAACGACCTCTAGTGTGACTCCATCTACAGTGGATAACTTTGATGGAACAAACGGACCATCTTCTATAATTGACCAAAGATCGATATCAATTGCCATAATAAAAAGTTTCATTCTTAATTTCCATTGAATGAAAGACTCACCGTCAAAGAGAGGAGGCCTTTGGCTGGACATACCTTCTTGCCCGGTTTTGAAGTTTGTGGTTGCCATCTCACTTAGATTGTTGGATCCTTTTGATGTGAGTGTTCCTGTGCTCTAATACCACTTGTAGGATCTGCAAGGCACCACTAGAAGGGGGGTTGAATAGTTGGTGCGGAAAATGTGATTTTTAAAATAGTTTTAGACCAAGATCTCAACTTCTGAAAACAGTTTCTGTTTTCAGGACCAGTTTTAAAACATTTTGAAAACTGGGTTGTAGGTCTTTAAATATTCTGAAATTTGGAGAGAACCTAGCCTCATATGTTCTGAATATCTCCTATAAATTTCAGATTAAAATTCAACCTCTAACCCCTTTGAAAATTGTTGGTGGTCAGATTGCGCAAATCTGCTAGAAACGGTAGTCTAATTTGAAAAATTAATTCCTATTTGTACGTAACTCCAAATGCTCTGAAAATGTAAAGACTAACTCCTTATTAGTTTTTTTTAAATAGGTTGAAACAGTTTTAAAAAATTCTTTTGGGAAGTTAGTCAAATACGATCAAAGTCTCAAACTTTGCAAGCCTAAAAATCAGACTGCACTAGTCTCAGAACTTTGGATGTTTGGATGACTTATACTTGTCCAAAAGGGTTGAAACTTGCGCCAAAAGAACCTTGAGACGTATGGCTATGATTCTGAAAAGTTTTGTAATTCTTGAAATTGGTTTACTATTTTTACAAATGTGATTAAAAACGATAAACAGTGCTGAAACAGAAAGTAAGTGCTGAAAGTAAATGACACCAGGAATTTTATATTGGTTCGATTATAGACAACCTAGTCCAGTCTTCGAGGACAGCTTCCTCGATTAGCACTAAACACACAACACAAAGAACACCTTACCACAGAGTTGATGGAGTTACACACCAACTCCAACCCTTTACAAACCTTGTATGAGAATACAATTGTCACAAACACCACCACCTTGCAAGTGCAAGATTGATCACACTTTGATCAATCTTTTACAATGATAAAGAATATTCTGGACTATATGAAGCCTATTCAAGTATATGAATGTAAATACAATAGGCTTTTAGAGAGAAGAAAGAAAGAGAGTGTAGAAGAGAAGGCTAGAACACGTTTTTGATCTTTCAAATTGCAAGACTTGTTCTTGTTTTTGTTTTGCTCTCTTCCTTCCTTTTTAACAATGTGGCCGCCCCCCTATAGCATCCTCCTCCACTTGAAAATTATCTTCTAAGTCTTTGGAAGAGTGTATGCATCATTGTGACATGTCTTTGCTTACTTGGCATCTCCTCATTGGATGATCATTAAGCTATTGCTTACTTGGCACTCATTGATTGGTTGGATGTTGTCATCACTTGATGACTAGATAAATCTGAAATTATCCTCAAAAAAACAGGTGCTAATTAGCCATAAACTTCTTACCATATGTCACATAATTATCCCATACAATTACCAAGTCAAATAATTCCATTTTTCCATACAAAATTCGGCCATCAAGTCTCTTGCACATGCTGAAATTTTAGCATGTGTAACATTCACCTTTTATTCAAAATACTGCCAATTTTACATTGATTTAATCCTTGAACTTAAACAAGAAATCAATCACCATTTAGTACAAGACATTCTTATCATTTATGGAATAAAAATTAGACACCAATGAGGCCTAGAAATCGGCCAACATACATCCACACATGCTGAAATTTTCAGCATGTGTGATATTTGAAAATATCACCTTATTGGTTTCCATGGAATATTCAAAACACTTCCATATTATCTTCCAATCATTCCACATTATTCAAGACAACAAAATATCGCTCATAAAGGAAGAATTTCGGCCAGCCTTTAACACACATGCTGAATTTTCAGCATGTGTCACAATTGTGATAAGATTTGAAATGTTACCTTTTGTAGTTCCTTTCTTTAAGTCACCAACATTGCATGCTTCATTCTTGACCAATCAAGTTGCCAACAAGACTCCACATAAGCTCCATCATGGCTGGTATATGGCATGTGAAATGAAGATAGTGCATGTGCTGAATTTTATTTTTGCAAACTTGTAAAATAGTGCACATTTAATTATACACACATGGTATATTCCAATCAGCTGTTAATTGATTTTTCTAGAACACTTTGAGATGTATGAAATATGTACAAAGTGTCTAGATACATGTTATATGACATGCAAAAAATGTTCCATGTGTCGTGTACGTAGAAAACCGAATTTTCGACGTTTATCGATTACCCGATTTTTCTCTAATTAAATTCCAACTTTTTGCACATGTTATATTTATTATTTACGCATAATATACATAAATTAAACTTTAATATTCATCACTTAGCTGATCTTAAAGTGGCTCCTAAACCATGCGACAAATTGAAATTGGAATCTCCACAATTTGGCCTTAATGTGGGGTGATTTGTGTGTGCCAACATGAGATTTTATGGCTGCACATACCATGTAAGCCACGAAATTTGTGGCCATTTTTGAAGTGTAGAGGCTGACCATCTATTTACGGCAAGTACGTGACACGTTGGCGAAGTTTCGGTATTCGCCCGATACGACAATTTTCGGTTTAGAACCTTTTAACGTGTCGTATTAAATTTTTCATTACCATGACTTATATCATATGATATAAGACCTTAATATACTCTTAAATATGAGTTAAATATAGTGGTGTGACGTTAACGTACGTACGTAAAATATATAACGTGTCGGTAGTACGTTGGAATAAATGTGTATGTGCCTTTTTCAAAAAAAATCTGAAAATATATATATATATATATATACATATATATATATATATATATATATATATGTATAATGGCGTGTGATATGTGTGGAGAGGAGAGGGAGAACTTTCCTTTCTTCAACTTGTTGCCTTTGTGCCTTTTCCAAATATTGCTTCCTTTAATGAACTACTTAGTTTAATTAACTAAGTACTTCACTTAATGAACTAGTTTAGTTCATTAATGGTGGCACCTGAAAATAGTTCAAACACAACAAATGTTTGCCATTTGATGTAAGCTTTAAAGCTTCATGGCTCGTTAGTACGACAACATTATATATGAACTATATAAGGCAAGTTTTATGCAAGATCGTGTCATGTCATAAAGTATGTCTTGCATTTCTTTGTAACACGTTTAAATCATGTATTTTGAAATCACTCACACCCCTTTCTCTCTACATAAGCAGGATGATTGCGCTATGGCAACACTTCCCCCGTTATCTGCTCTGGCCGTAGCAAATGTATCCACTGATCTCCCTGAAACATAGAAAAATTGGCGTGATAAACCAAAAAATGATAAGGGAAATGAGGTGCCACAAGAAATACCACAAGTGCATGGGCTGTCAGTATGCCCAGATTGCATGAGTCGGATTTGGCTAAAACTCCATTGGGGCAAGCTGTTATTGAGGACACCCATCCATCACATTCTCAAAATTTGGACGTTTTAGGTCGTTCTTAAGATAATTTGATACAGAGGAGCATGCCAACAATGGTGAGAACCCTATTGTGCATTCGGTCTCGGATACAGAGCTCTATTTCACGGCAGCCAAGCATCTTGATTTCTTTGAAATGCAGGATATTCAGGAGGAGTTTCTTCAAGCATCCGCCAGTTGGGCTTGCGGACTGCAAGGGTTCATGAAACACACATCGGATGATGAGCTTTTATGGCAAATAACACACCCGTCTAATGTCTATAATGACGACAGTTTTATTCCTTGTGTTCGCAAATGTACACGACGGCTCCACAGTCAGATTCCATGTCCATCCCATCAGGTTATTACCCGTTGTGTTGCTCGATCTTCAAGCTCCTAACCTCAGCTCTCTCAATGAATATGCTTACTTGGAACATTTGATTTTTGCAAACCTCATTGTCGCGTTTGCATTTGTTGCTCCAGCAGTTATCCATTCATTTTCTTTTCATTATAGAGCCGCAGCAGCCTAGTACATGTATGAATCGAGCTCGGCTACAACTTTTGTTTTCATCTATGATGTGTGTATGTGATGGCCGAGCATGGTGCTTCTGGCAAGGTAACGTCATAGACTTATTGGACTCTAGCGGGAACGCTCAGGTTGCTCACTTACGGTTCCATGTACTTTCTAATAATCTTGTCTTTTGGCATTCGTGTGTTTATGGACGACATACAGTTGTAGACCGAATGGAGTTGTGGGCTGATTTGCAGAGACTTTGTGATATTATTCGGGAGCCATGTGTGTTATCGGGGGATTTTAATACATTCATGTCCCTTTTGGATCATAAAGGGGTTACCGCCCTACACTGTCTTCACTGAGTGATTTTAATGCGATGGTAGATTACGGAGCTTGGCATATTGTGCAACATCTTGGCTCGCGATTTACATGGCAAGGTTGTCGGGGATTGGGCCGTGTTTGGCAATGTTTAGACTGGGTGTTCTGTAATGAGACTTTTTATGATCTGTTTCTTGAGGTACGGTTGACACATCTAAGTCACACTACATCTAATCTTGTCCTTTGTTACTCCAATGTGGAATGTATGCCTTGGTTGGGCCTCGTCAATTCCGATTCTGTCTGTCTGGACTTCACACCCTGATTGTTACACTTTTATGTGAGCTGCTTGCGAATCTTATCCAAAGATTGGGGGGGGGGGGGGTATGCATGGTTTCTATGCAAACTACGCAGGTTTAAGAAAGATGTTTCTCGATGGAATAAGGATGTTTTTGGTAATATTTTCCACCGCCTTGAGCATGTAGACCGGCGAGTCCATTCTTCGGAAGTGGAATATGATCTCAACCCATCCGTTGAGAATAGGGAGGCATACTATGCGTCACAGGCTGAGTTGAACAAGGCTTCGGTTTAAGAGATGGAGTTCAAGAGAAAGAAATTTAGTGTTAAATAGATCCAGGAAAGTGAGGCTTATACTTGATATTATCACTCCTTAGTCAAAGATAACTATTGTCATCAAGGTATTTACCACATAGAAACTGAAAAAGGTGTTGTTTCTGATACTCCTGATAGTATTAGTGTGGCTGAAGTAGATCATTTTACGAGGATGTTCACAAGTCATCCTATTGATGACAACTCAGACTTTTTACAGTGCAGTCCATGCATAGTGACGGAGACAGATGATACATTTTTGACCCTTATGCCATCGGAAGAAGAGGTGAAGCAAGCGGTTTGGGACTTGGATCCGCATAGTGCTGCTAGTTCGTTGGTTACAATGGGTGGTTTTTTCGATCTTGTTTGGATGTTGTACATTTGGATGTGTATAAGGCAGTACATGAATTCTTCATTGGGTTTCCAATTCCACGGGCGATGGCACATTCTATGCCCGTTCTTCTCCCAAAAAGGTTGGCTCAGCTCACTTCCAACAAAAACAGACCTATTGCCTTATCTACCTTTATGAGCAAGATCCAGATGCGCATTCTTGCCACTCGTGTGGCGGAGTTCTCTCGCGTGTAATCTCTCGAGAGCATGCTAGCTTTCAGAAAGGTCACAGTGTCTCTGAGCAAGTTTTACTTGGTAATGAGATGGTTCATTGGTTTGATAGGGGCCACGACCGTGCAACGCCATTATCAAAATATAGCTAGAGCTTTTGATCGAGTCAGCTGGTAGTTCCTTTGAGCGATACTTCTCAGATTCGGGTTTTCTCCCTATTTTATATCACTTGTTCTCAATCATATTGAAGGTACGCATATTTCTATTTTCATTAATGGAGTTCCCAGAGGATTTTTCAGGCCTACCCGTGGTGTTAAGTAGAGCGATCTTTTATCGTCCCTTCTTTTTATCTTGGCCACAGAAGGCTTCAGTCGGGGGCTAAAGCAGCAAGTTTCTAGGTGGTATATCAACATCTTCTCGTTGGGGCATATGCATGTTGTCATTTCTCTTTTATCTCATGCTGATGATTTGTTTGTTTTCTTGTTTGATAATCGCCGTAATCTATTACGGTTTAAGAGATTCTTGACATCTTATGAGTGTGTGTCAGGCCAGGCAGTTAATTGGCATAAGAGTATAATGGTTTTCTCAGCTCGAGTCTCCTCTCAGCAACATCGGGTTTTTTACTCACTTGTTAGACATGCGACTCTCGGAATCTCCTATGAAGTACCTGGGTTCCTATTTGCATAAGGGTATTACTCGTGCAGCTCACTACCAGGATCTCCCACAACATGTTGATTCTCGATTAGGGGGATGGCGGCAGATATTATTAGGGGCGGGTGGTCGCCTAGTTCTTATCCGTTCTGTTCTTTCTTCTATGCCGATTCATGTTATTGCAGGGGGACAGCTGCCGCGGAGTGTCATCCGTGCTCTTGAACTGTGTTTCTGTTGCTTTTTCTTGGAAGACAATATCAATAGTGGGCATGGCTAGTGTCAAGTATGACGAAGATGTCCCGTGGTAACATCCAGTGAAATGCAACTGCGAACAATAGATGGTAGAGATGCGGAAGTGAAGTAACATGTCGCTGCATTGGACAAACCATGATGGGCTAAACAATGTGCCGCTAAGTTGGCCTCTCTATATGTATGCATAACTAATGTGTGAGTCTGCCTGACCAAATACTGGAGTCGCCGTAAATGGTATGCGTGCAGTGTAATCGATGAATCAGAAAGTGACTGTGGCAACACCCGAGAATCTGTCTCCAGAATAATACACGGATGATTAGGTAAGAAATATAGTAGCCCAAATAAAGCAGCCTGTGTTTCTGCATGATCCACATGACGTATCTAGTAGGAGTACTTGCTGGGCGATTACATTTTATCGCCCATACTTGCCTTTAATCACTTGCAGAGAACAAGTATCACTTATAGGCTACCGATATTGATTCCAGATAGATACCGATATAAACGCAGTACACCCGTGAGATTGTTTGTGAAGATGTTAGCTATTTATTGATGATGTATAATTGTCGTTTAAGGATTTAGTATAGCATGACTTGTACAAGTTTTAATGTAAAGTAATGCATGTCTACTGTATTCTATTTATGTTATGATGCTTCTGCTTATCAATTTATTTTTCGTTTCGACATACACATGTATAGTATCGATGTCTTGTACTTCTCGTAGTAGAGTATGGTGTGTGCACTAGCCAGAACCCTAGTTTCGGACGAGGCGCTACAGGTGGTATCAGAGATTAGGCTCGAAATCTACTGCGGAAACATAAATTAAACAACGTCATGAACTTAAGAAGTGATCTTAGAAATAAGAAATGATCGTAGATGTAAGAAATGATCTTAGACAAGAGTGATAGCCTTAGACCAAGTTAAATAGAACTGTGCTAGGCAAACGATCATCTGAACCCTGCCTCTTTTAAATAAAGAGCTATCTCTAAACCCTAATTTCCTTGGGATGTTTCTTTATAGCTATTAGTGTAGCGCCCCGCTCCCAAGCCCTAGCTTTGGGAACCATGCACCCCCCGTAGTTTACTACGAGAACGACAAGGCGTCGTTTAAACTTCTTACACGTCAGAAATAACGTAGAAATTTTTTCATAGAAACGATAATTGAAAATTCAAATTCAATTTATAAATAATCCTAATACAGAAATGAATGAAATGTTTAGGGCTCACGAAACCCAATGCATCAAATGAAATCGAAAAGTCTGACATAAAAGGAATAAACTTGATAATCCATCAAATGTCCCACACCGATTCCTTTAAAGTATTATTTGTCAACGCCCATATTTTCTCTAGCTGTAAGAACTATATAGCACCACTAGAAGCAGAGGGGGAGGGGGTTGAATAGTGAGTGCGCAAAAATCGGTTTTTAAAACTTTTAGACCAAATAATTCACTTCTGAAAATAGTTTCTGTTTTCAAATACTGATTTAAATTACCTAGTTGACAAGATAGTAGACCTCCAAAAATCGTGAAATTTGGTGACAATGTGCTCTCAGATTTTGTTAATGTGTCACAAAAATTTCAGATTAAAACTCTAAGTGCAACACCTTGAAAAACCATTTTTGCACAGATTATATCAATCTGCCAAAAACTGTCCTTCAAAATGGAAAAATTGTTCATATTAATTGACAACTCTAAATGACCTGTATAGCACCATTAGAAGGGGGAGGGGGTTGAATAGTGAGTTTGGAAAAATCGGTTTATAAATCTATGTAGACCAAATAACTCACTTCTGAAAACAGTTTCTGTTTTCGGATCTTGATTTGAATTAACTAGTTGACCAAATTGTAGACCTCCAAAAATCATGAAATTTGGTGATAATGTGCTTTCAAATGTTGTTAATATGTCACCAAAATATCAGATTGAATTTCTAAATGCAACCCTTTGTAAAAACATTTTTCCATAGATTGTGTCAATCTGCAAGAAACTATGCTTCAAAACGAAAAAATTATTCGTATTAATTGACAACTCCAAATGACTTGAAAATTTTATGGTATGACTCTTAAGATGTGTGCTTTTATGGGTTGAAACAGTTTTTCAAAATTCCCTTGTTAAGTATGTCAACCACGTTGATGTTCTCAACCTTTGCAGATCTGAGAATCAGATTGCACAAGTCTAAGAACTATGAACGTTTGACTGATTTATACTTATCCAAATTGGATGAAACTTGTTTCAAATGAAAGCTAAGACATGTTGCTATGTTTCTGAAAAATTTTGTGACTTGTGGAAAATGTTAGCATTTTTCTGTGAGTATGAATACGATGTAGAAAACTGAAAACTGAAAGTAAAAGTGCTGAAAGTAAATAACACCAAGATTTTTATACTGGTTCGGTCAAATCAACCTACTCCAGTCTTCGAGGACACCTTCCTCGGTATTCACTAATCACAAATAACACCTTGACACAAGGGTGACTGGATTTAAGCACCAACCCCACCCTTTACAATCAAACAAACGAAAACAACAACACTAACACCACCACCAAACAAATGAAGGTTTGATCACACCTTGATCAACCTTGTACAATAAGTGAACGTATGTGAGTGGTATAAACAAAGCCTATTAGTATATGGAAGATAAGTATGATAGGCTTGAGGTGAAGAGCAAGAGAAAAGAATAAGAGAAGAATAGAATAGTCTTGCTTGATTTTGAAAGAATATGATATTTGGCTTGGTTTTGTCTTGAACACTTTTCCTCCTTTTATAGGTGTGTGGCCACCCCCTAGGCTGAGTTCTCCCCTTGAAAGTTTGTGTTGAATGTGTTATAAGATTGCGTTGTATAATATGGTGACACACCCTTGCTTACTTGGCGAAATATGATTGGACGAACGACTTGTCTTCGCCTAGTTGTCACTTCATGATTGACCATCGTTTATCTACCTTAGCACTCCATAAAATGAGCTGGAAATTCAACCAAAAATCTGAAACACATGCTCAAATACACATAAGTTAAGTTTCAATCAATCAAGATGTGATAGCCCCACAATTAGGGAAAAAACCATTGGAATACAATTAAAGCCAAAAATCAGCTATCAGTAACCATGTGCTGAAATTTCAACACTTGTTTGATTTTGAAACATTTACATGTGTGTCTTGCCTTATTCAATGTCACCAATCATATGTGGTTGTCCTCCACCAATCAAAGTGCCAAAAAAGCTCTACCTAGGCTCCAAATGGTGTCTAAGAGGCGTGTATACCACTTGCACCATGTGCTGAATTCTCTTTTGGTAAACTTTGTCAAATAATGATGCATAATCTTCATACACATGGTAAATTACAATCAAACCTTAATTGATTTTTCTATAACACTCTAATATGTCTTGGATGTGTAAAAAGTGTCTAGATACATATCAAGACAAAAAAAGTTCCATGTATGCATAAGTGTAGAAAACCGAATTTTCGACTTCCGTGGCTACGGGATTTTTCTCCGATTAATCTCAAACTTCTTAGACATGTATTATGTTTTATGTCACACATAATATACATAAAATAAAGTGTATTTTCAGCTCCTATGGCTGGGGTTAAAAACGCCTTATGCTTGAAAAAGTTTGAGTTTGAATTTTCCACAAATCAAGCTAGATTGTGGGTGATTGATGTGTGTAAACATGGTATGACTTTGGGGCTGATTTTGACATGTGGTGCACGATATTTCTGAGTATTTGGAGTGTATATAGGCTGGACATCTTTATATGGTAAGTACGTGACATGCCGGTGAAGGTTCGGTAGTCACCCGATACGACAATTTTCGGCATATGGCCTTGTGACATGTCGTTATAATTTTGATAGCAATATGACTTGTAATGTATTATATGAGACCTGTATATACTCTCAAATGTGATGTATATATAGTGGTGTGATGTCGACGTACGTTTATGATGTGTATGACTTGTCGGTGGAACGTCGAGATAGAAACGTGTAATTCGTCGTTATAAAGAAAATATGTATATATGAAATATATATATATATATAAGGAAAATTTTATTAGCATAATCCCTCACTTATGGCGGAGGAAAACCTTATTACAGAGCATGAAAGTATGGCAATAGTAGCAGTATATGATTACCAACATCCAAAATATATATGATATGCCGCATTAAAACCTTGCCAAGTAAAACCACCCTTGTGGATAAAACCTTGGCGAAGGAAAAAGCGTACATATTTATATAAATGTAGTGTTCATATGCGCTTCAGTGTAACATGAAAGAATGTACAATCCGAAAATAATACAAAGGTAACAAAATAAAAGTAAGCCATGAAGATGTCTACTCTTGATGCTTGTCCCTCGTCCCGTCGGAAAGAGTAGCGTCGTTGGCGAGGCAAACAATTGTGAGCCGTGATCCCATCCATGCACAAGATAAATGAAACGCTCAGTGAAGCAGATATACAAGACCTAAAGAAATGTGTAAGGCGTATCGAATGAAGATCATGCCAGGTCTGCCTCACCAACTAAGGTACCGGCAGATATAGCAAAGAATTACCAATCTATTTGGAAGACCTGCAACATAAGGGATCTACGTATTTGTATCGAAGAGGCCTCGACCCAGTGGAAAGAACAGCATCGTCGTCGATGCAAACAAATATGAGTCATGAGCCCGTCCATGCAGAAGAGATATAAAGCACTGAGTGAAGCAGATATATGAAACATAGATAAAGGTTTATGGCGAATCGAATGAAGATCATACCAGGTCTGCCTACCCCAACTAAGGTACAGGCAGAGATAGCGAAAAGTTGCCAATCCATTCAGAAGACCTGAAACTTAAGAGATCCGCAAATTTACGGAAGAGAGGTCCAAAGCGATGGCACTACGAACGAGTGATGGTAGACTGTGACGCGAATATGACCATGTCTGAGGAAACATCATCGCATGCTGAGCAAGGTAGTGTGCCGCCATGTTGGCCTCTCTATATACATGAATATAATTCAGGCCATGCTGATGCAGTAATGTCCGTAATAGCCAAAGATGATAGTTCCCAAAGACAGGTTGTGGCTGTCTCAGGTGTGTAATCAGTTGTGCGCAATCAGATTCTAAAACAATAGAACGATAAATTGGAAGAAAATATAACAGACCAAACACTGCTGCCTGAATCTCTGCTGCAAGTGGTGTGCATTGGGGAAGCCGAAATGAAATCGCTCCCACACAAACACCGGAATGATCACGCGAAATCGCCCCACCTGAGGCGTTGTGCCTGCCAACTGACGCATCAATATTCAACTTTAGCCTACCAGAGGGTGGTGCTTTCCAGCGAACTATCAGTAGACGTGGGGACTGAATTCTTGGAATCCATGAAAGATGAAAGTTGGGTCCTTCCTTACAATCTTTGATTGCGGTGACTTTTGGATCCAATTCAGATGGGAGGCTTCTTAACACTTTTCGCACCATCTCCTCTGAAGAAAATACCTTTCCAAGAGACTCAAGAGAATTGTAAATTTTAGTCAATCTTAGATCCATATCAACAATAGATTCATTTGGTAATGATTTGAAAGATTCAAGAGTTGAAATAAGCATGTTTATCTTGGAATCTTTAACTTGACTAGTACCTTCATGTTTCATTTCAAGACATCTCCACATTTCTTGGGCGTTAGAACAATTGGACACATAACTTGATTCACTTTTACTTAAGCCATTTAGAAGAAGTTGTATAGCCTTAGCATTCATACTTAATCTCTTTTTATCTTCTATGGTACACTCTTGCTTAGGCTTTACTACTTCTAATGTAACGCCATCAATAATAGTTATCTTACACGGAACAAAAGGACCGTCTTCTATGATAGACCATAAGTCTATATCAATAGCCACAAGGAAAAGTTTCATACAAAGTTTCCATTGTATGAAAACTCATCGCCGAAAAGAGGTGGCCTTTGGCTAGACATACCTTCTTGCTCTGTCTTGTGACTAGTAGATGCCATCTCACAAAGATCGCAGAATCTTCTTATAGTGAGGGCACCTGCACTCTGATACCACTTGTAAGACATGCATAGCACCACTAGAAGGGGGAGGGGGTTGAATAGTGAGTGCGGAAAATCGGTTTATAAAACTTTTTAGACCATATAACTCAATTCTGAAAACAGTTTCTGTTTTCAAATCTTGATTTAAATTAACTAGTTCACCAAATTATAGACCTCCAAAAATCGTGAAGTTTGGTGATGATGTGTTCTAAGATGTTCTTAATGTGTCACAAAAATTTCAGATTAAAACTCTAAGTGCAACCCCTTGTAAAAACATTTTTGCATAGATTGTGTCAACGTGCCAGAAACTATGCTTCAAAATGAAAAATTTATTCGTATTAATTGACAACTCCAAATGACCTGAAAATTTTATGGTATGACCCTTAAGATGTTTACTTTAATGGGTTGAAACAGTTTTTTAAAATTCTCTTGGTAAGTATGTCAACCACGTTGATGTTCTCAACCTTTGAAAATCTGAGAATCAGATTGCACTAGTCTCAGAACTATCAATATTTGACTGATTTATACTTATCCAAATTGGATCAAACTTTTTCCAAATGAAATCTAAGACGTGTGGCTATGTTTCTGAAAAATTTTGTGATTTGTGGAAAATTTTTGCCATTTTTTTGTGAGCATGAATGCGATGCAGAAAACCGAAAACTGAAAGTAAAAGTGCTGAAAGTAAATAACACAAAGATTTTTATACTGGTTCGGTCAAATCGACCTACTCCAGTCTTCGAGGACACCTTCCTCGGTATTCTCTAATCACAAATAACACCTTGTGACTGAAGTTAAACGCCAACCCCACCCTTTTACAATCAAACAAACGAAAACAACACACTAACACCACCACCAAACAAATGAAGGTTTGATCACACCTTGATCAACCTTGTACAATAAGTGAACGTATGTGGGTGGTATAAACAAAGCCTATTAATATATGGAAGATAATTATGATAGGCTTGAGGCAAAAATCAAGAGAAAAGAATAAGAGAAGAAGAGAATAGTCTTGCTTGATTTGGATAGAATATGAACTTTGGCTTGGTTTTGTCTTGAACACTTTTCCTCCTTTTATCGGTGTGTGGCGGTCCCTTAGGCTGAGTTCTCCCCTTAAAATTTTGTCTTGAACGCTTTAGAAGATTGCCTTGTATAATATGGTGACACCTCCTTGCTTACTTGGCGAAATATGATTGGACGAATGACTTGTCTTTGCCTAGTTGTCACTTCATGATTGGCCATCGTTTATCCACCTTGACACTCCATAAAATGAGCTGGAAATTCAACCAAAAATATGAAACACATGCTCAAATACACACAAGTTAGGTTCCAATCAATCAAGATGTGATTGCCCCAAAATTTTGGAAGAAAATTAGAATACAATTAAGGCCAAAAATTGGCCATCAATAACCATGTGCTTAAATTTCAGCATTTGTTTGATTTTGAAACATATCCATTTGTGTCTTTCCTTCTTCAATGTCACCAATCACATGTGGTTTATCCTCCACAAATAAAAGTGTCAAACAATCTCTACCTAGGCTCCAAATAATGTCTAAGAGGAGTGTATACCACATGCACCATGTGCTGAATTCTCTTTTGGTAAACTTTGTCAAATAATGATGTATAATCTTCACACACATGATAAATTGCAATCAACCCTTAATTGATTTTTCTAGAATACTCTAATATGTCTTGGATGGGTAAAAATTTTCTAGATATATGTTACATCAAGACAAAAGTGTTCCATGTATGCATAGATGTAGAAAACTGAATTTTCGACTTTCGTCGTTATGCGATTTTTCTATGGTTAATCTCAAAATTCTTAGACATGTAATATATGCTATATCACACATAATATACACAAAATAAAGTGTATTTTCAGCTCCTATGGCAGAGGTTAAAAACGCCATGTGCTTGAAAAAGTTTGAGTTTGAATTTTCCACAAATCAAGCCAAATTATGGGTTATTGATGTGTGTAAACATGGTATGACTTTGGGGCTGATTTTGACATGTGGTGCACGAAATTTCTGAGTATTTTGATTGTATATAGTCTGGACAGATTTATATGTTAAGTACGTGACATGTCGGTGAAGGTTCGGTAGTCACGCGATATGATAATTTTCGGTTTATGGCCTCGTGACATGTCATTATATTTTTCATAGCAATATGACTTGTAATGTATGACATGAGACCTGTATATACTCGCAAATGTGATGTGTATATAGTGGTGTGATGTCGACAAACGTTCATGATCGGTATGACGTGTCGGTGGAACGTCGAGATAGAAAAGTATAATTCGTTGTTATAAAGAAAATATGTATATATGCAATATATATATATATACATATATTTTTTATATATAAAGCGAATTTATTATTGCAAATCCTCACTTATGGTGGAGGGAAACTATATTACATCATATAACCGAAATCTAGTGTCATCATAAGAGAATAACGAATGAAGCATAGCTAGTATGCGCAATCGCCAATCATATACGATATGCCGCATTAAAACCTTGTCAAGTAAAACCACCCTTGTGGATAAAACCTTGACGAAGGAAAAAGCGTACATATTTATATGAATAGGCGGTGAAGAACAGAAAACGTACAAATGTGTAGAAATGAACGAAACAAAGAATGTCCTAAATTGGCCGAAGTGATGCTTGTCGTTGAAGAAACAGCTAGTCTGGAAAAGTCTTGAAATTCTTGGTGGCCGGCGCAAATGACGGTAATCAGAGCCTCGTGCAAAACGCAAAGAACTTATGTAAGGACATCTCAGAAGAAAAATCCATAACAGTAACATGACGAAGGAATGAAAGCCATACCCGCGTTGCCCGTAGCCAGTTGACCACAGGCAACCTCCAGCTGTTTACGCAGTGTCTTCCATTCCAAATTTTCTCCCATGGCCGTGGATGCCAGTCACCCAATAACACATAGAAACAGTAGACGTTATCTAAGAATACTATATGAGGATCAAGTGGATGTATAAAACAACATATTAAGTATAAAGCAACATAGACATACCAAGGCTGTGTATGCCAAACTAGGACATAGGCAACCCGCAAGTGTGATGACTCAATCATTGTGATGTCATAATTGGAAAGATGGAAGAGTGGCGTCCAGGATAATGGCTCCACGTACCTCGCTTGGCAGAGCAGAAGCTGATATGTATGTCTGCATTCCTGATATTTGCAGACCGTAGCGTGCTAGCGAATAGGCAGCAGAATTTGCCTCACGTGGACAATAACTGACAGTAGAGGAATTGAGACAAAGCATCTCAATATTTCGCTGAACGTCGCTCGAGCAAGAGCCATTATATTGAGAGCGATTAGCAAGCATAGTCAGAAGCATTCGGCAATCTGTTTCAACATGCAATGCCTCATATGTGACGGCATAATAAAGAATAGAGTACAGCAAGGCCATCAGCTCCGCCCTAACGGGCGTAACACGTGGGAGAGCCAAACAAATCACAGATACAAATCTGCCGGAAGCATCACGAAGCACAGCACCCGCTACTGCTCCACTGTGGCGTACAGTAGCATCCACATTGATTTTCATTCTACCTGAAGGGAGCAATTTCCATCGAATCAATCTGTGCCTGGTAACCTTTAAGTGGGGGTGAAAAACCGCAAGCAATGAGGTTGGGAAAAGGCTCCACAAACTTACGACCTTGCACCGAAGCACACCAAGTATATATATGTGTACGGACGCGATCAAATAAATGCCGGTATGAGAAGGCACTATCTCCAAAACGGATGGACGTATACTCCTTCCAAATCACCCAGAGAATCAGTGCTGGAACAACTGCACGAAAATGCCCCATCATAGTAGCCGTTGAGGCTTGTCGCCACCAACAAATCAAATATGCATTAATGGTCGATTGACGTGGTAAAGGAGCCGAAAATAATACCGCAATCTCAATCCATAATGTTTTGATTTCCTTGCACTGTAAGAACAAGTGATCCTTAGTGTCAGAATGACGCAAACAGAATACACACTGCGAGGGATAAATAGTCTGCCATATCCGAAGATTATTAGTGAGAGGCAATGAACCAGACCACAAGCGCCATAAAAAAAATTTTGCTCCTAACGGAGATGATACTCACCATATGTACTTGGAAAACTGCAACGTAGGATTATCATCATGATGCCATAAAATAGGCTGTTTTGATGGTATATGTACCCGTTGCATCCGATCCAAGCTGATTCCATTGGGCGATTGAATAACATGTGTATTCATGTAATCATGAACATGACAAAGTCGTTTCCACACTGCTGAATCATAGATACGGGCTGATACAGTCGTACGCTGACCATATTTTACACGGCATTATATGGCCCATAATGAGCTCGATGCATAATACTTCCACCAGAGTTGTCCATCATACGATTGTTGAAGATAGTCCAAATTCCTAATACCAAGCCCACCGTTGACAACCGGACGGCAAACATGATGCCAAGAGGTCCAATGATGGCGACCATTCCATAAGAAATTTGCCATTTTTCTATTTAGAGTGTTGATGACACTTTTAGGCAACCGTGAACTTGCAATGAGATGAGTTGGGACAGATGATAAGACATGTTTGATTAACGTTAGTCTGCCTGCCATTGATAATAGTTTGGATGACCAAGCATTGAGACGTACGTCAAAATGAGTTAGCAAAGCAGTGTAGTATGAGGGACAATTAACACCTTTATACAAATACGACCCAAGATATTTTATGGGTAATACCGCCAATCTCATACCAAGTATTCGAGCCAACTGCGGTCCGGCCACAGACTTCCCCACAATCAGTTGACTTTTGTTGAAGTTGATTAATTGACCTGTAGCAGCTTGATATGTGTTGAGAAACTGACGAAAGCGCCGCATATTTGAAAGCTTGCCATTAAGAAAAACAATCAAATCATCTGCAAAACCCAAATGTGATATTTGTGGTGCCCGACCCACATTGAAGCCAATTAACTCACCCGACACCATTAACAAGTTAAGCCCGCGGGAAAAGCCTTCGGAAGCCAAGATAAATAATAAAGGCGATAAAGGATCACCTTGTTTTACTCCTCGTGTAATAGGAAAGAATCCCACTGGTTTCCCATTGATGAGAATGGAACACCTCGTAGCCGCTAAATTATTCAATATAATTCTGACTATCTTAGCGTCGAATCCAAATTTGTGAAGGCTCTGCCGAAGATAACCCCAATCTACTCTGTCAAACGCCTTTGCCATGTCTAGTTTTACCATGACCTGACCACCATGCACACGCTTGTCTATCAAGTGAACCATTTCTGACGCCAATAAAATCTGATCGGTGATACCACGTCCTTTTAAAAAACCTTCCTGCTCTGAAGAAATCAGCCTTGGCAATAAGTCGGAGAATCTAGTGGCTAACAGTCTCGTAATAATCTTGGCGATAAAGTTAGTTAAACATATTGGCCTGAAATCAGAGAATGTTTGTGGATTGGCAACTTTAGGAATAAGCGTGATAAGAGACGCAGCTAATTGATTCGGAGGTGGAACACCAAGGAAGAATTCTTGTACTGCCTTATGTACGTGCTAGAATCTGCGGTAGAAGGAACCTGGGAAACCGTCAGAGCCAGCAGCACTTGTTGGACTCAGTGCCCATACCGCTTGCTGTACTTCTTGAAGGTCTGGTATGGCCAAGAGTGATGCATTGTCCTCAGCGGTTAATACAGATGGAATATATTGAAGCAAGGAAGTGGTATTCTGTAAAGGTTCCGCTGAGAATAAATTCTTATAATAGCGAATGGCTTCCTGCTCTATTGCTGCTGATGTTTGACATTCAACACCATTTGGATCAAGAATCCGAGTAATACACTGCCTCCGCCTCTTGTCTTTGACTATTTGGTGAAAATATTGATTATTAGCATCTCCCTCTTTCATCCACTTTACATTGGCTTTTTGCTGCCAAAACATCATTACCCGATGCTGCTTCTGTTTCAAAGTTGCCATATTCTTTCTCGCAACGAATGGCTTCAGCTTCCGCTACAGCAACAACATCAAATATATTTCCAAACACATCTGTATTCCACTGTTTGAGATGTTGTTTAAGTTGCCTCAACTTTGCATAATATCCGCGCATACCGCCAACTGTTTCATAAGATTGCCAACAGTGCGTGACTAACTGTTCAAAATCGGCATGTGAAGTCCACGCGTCCAGATATCTAAATGATGCAGAGGAACTCGAGCTTTCAGCTAAAGCTTGAAGATAAATAGGGCAATGATACGATGTAGTGCGGCTAAGGTGTTGATAGGTAACCGTGTGAAAGAGATCAAGAAAACTCGACGAGCAAAGATACCTATCCAATCTGTGCCATACTTGTCCCAGTCCTCGCCCATCACTCCATGTAAATGGTGAACCTTGATAATTAATCGATTGTAAAGAGCAAGAAGATACACAGTCATTAAAGTCCTGTAGAGATCGCAGAGAGGGAACTGAGCGACCCTTGTGTTCTTCCAGCGATAAGAAAGTATTGAAATCACCTCCAAGTAGCCATGGGACATCCATTTCCTCATGCAAAGCCACTATGTCGTCCCACAATGGGCGACGTGAGATCACCGAATGCAAGCCATAAACTAAAGTGCAACAGAAAATATCGCCCGTTGGTATCCACTGAAAATACATTGAATGATTTTTAATACCTATACGATCTCTCTCCAATCGCAAAAAAGCAGCACTCCAAAAGATCCATATCTTATCCTGACACACTGAGAGCGCTTGTGTAAAACCAAATTTCAGTCGATAGAATAACAATGAAGAGGGCCTTGCTTTTGGTTCAATTATAACGAAGGCATGCAGTTTATAATGACGTAACAATGACAAAATACGTGGTAGTGACGTGCGCACACCACGGACATTCCATATCATGATCTTCATTGAGTTGATAAACAGTCAAAGGAGTTAGAGAGAATAGACCTGGATCTTGTGATAAACAGTCAAAGGACTGTGGCGCCCCGCACCCCGGCCTAGCCGGATACGGTGCGTCCGTCGTACTTCACTACGGAGAGCTCCAGGTGTCGATTCATAACGTATCTTAGTCCAGATTAAAATACGTGGACTTTCGTACTTACACGTCAACAAGTAAGCAAAACTGAGGCAGAATAAAAACTTTCCAAACGAAAGCGTCTAAACATTCATCATAAGTCTTACAGACATGTTCTTAAAATGCGGAATCCAAAATCCAATGTTTTTTTTCAACATAAATTCATAAAAGTTCCTCAATCGTGGCCATCTCGTCATAAACCCTGAAATCATCCTTCAATCGCTCTTCTACGGATAAGACACCCTAGGCTCGTCCTCGATCCACTTGACCCTATTTCCTGTGGGTTCTGGGAGGAAAAATAAAGGGTGAGTGACGACGTCACCAGCAAGTATACCATAAATAATCATGCATTAAATGGAAATTACACACAAGAACTAAATCCCCCAAAATTTGGGCTTTTTCCATCATACCTGTCTTTCCATTCAAATGCCGCCACGGTAAGAGATTCATCACTTAGTCACAAAGGAAATAAGATCATAGCTTACGTAACAACAGCAATAAGAACTTAGGTAACGAAAGATAAGAGGATCATAATCTACGTAACATTACATCTAGCATTTGGCTAGCATCTCATCCCTTCAGTCAATAGCAGCTAAGGCAATAAAATCATACTTAGCAATGAAGCAAGTAGAAACACAGCTCAGTGCAAGTAGACTCGACATCATGCTCATGACCATATGCAATGCGTATGAATATGCGAATGCAATGCATAATGAAACCATGAAAATCTTTTCCTTTTGTTCTTTCGTTCTTTCATTCAAAACATCATCGTCGAGAAAACAAGAGAGTATTCAGATCTATTCTCGCGGATCTGAGGCGGTCACTTATTTCTCTTCGAATCTATTATTCCTGGATTCGGAGCGGTCACGTCATCAATCATAATTACCAGGTCTATTCTCTCCGGGCATGTACGGTCATATTCTTCTCTTCGAATCTATTATTCCCGGATTTGGAACGGTCATGTCATCAATCATAATCACATGGTCTATTCTCTCCGGGCTTGTACGGTCATTATCATCAGATCAGTTAACCCCAGATCTAGAGCGGGTCATGCTGGCCAAAAACATACGGTACCGATAGAAAGCGTTCTTTTCAAAACTGAAAACTTTCCTTTAAAAACGCCTTTTCATCATCATGTGTCATATAATCAGTTTCATGAACTGTATGAACATGGACAATGCAATGCATGATACGCGACATGCAACTCGTGAACAATACATCACAAGAAGCATGCACGGACTTGTCTCTTAAGCTGGAAAACTGTCCAGCAATAACATTCTGTTCATACAGCCTCTTGCTCATTTCCATAAGCTCATACCATACATATGCATAATAAAGACTTAGACACATGCCATAAAAATTTCGTAACATTCTGAAATGTCTAAAGTCCTCAAAACATCAAATTATCATCAAAGGGTACTGCTGAAATCAGCAGGGCAGTACCCCCTGACCTCAGTTTCATTGGTCATAAAACCTTATTCAATTTGATCCATCACCTGGAAACATATCTAACATGCCAAGGTACAATATTCATAAGGCTAAACATCACATTCAAGCCTAAACGAGCATGATCAAAGCCTTACAACTTATATCATTAAACTGTCCTGTTATCCAGTTTTGCACTACTAACTTCAACTCAGTTTTTAACCATCAAAATGGTAGTTTTATGCTGGTTTCTTTACAGGAACGTGTACATCTATGCCTTAGGTAATTTCCATAAAAATTCCAGGGCAATCCAATAAGTTTAAAGGGGTAATCTAATTACTTTCCCAAGCTTGGTACATGCAGAACCTGGAATGACCAGTTTTACCATGAATTGCATTGTCACCAAACCACGATTCCTCTTACCAAAATTCCAACTCACAGGGTTACTAAACACAGCAAACTATCATCATACCAAAATTCAAATCATTTGCACATTCCTAAGGTGCATTTTCGAACCAAACAACTTACTACTCAAAACTGTCCGGTTCCAGCAACTCTGTTTGACCAGTTTTACCAAAAAATTCATTAAGGATAATACACCACTCCTTTTACCAAAATTCCAACTCACACATTTCATAGACACATAGGTATATTATCATACCAAAAATTAGCCAATTTTAAAATTCCTAAGGTTCATTTTAAGGGCGTACAATATGCCAGATAAAACTGTTCAGCTCCAGTACTTCTGTCTGAGCAGTTCCTACTAAAAATTATATTCTGGTCAATCCACAAATCCTTTTCTCAAAATTCCAACTCACACATTCAATACACATATGAGGATATCATCAATACCAAAAACTAGCCAATTTGAACACCTCTAAGGTTCATTTTTAGGTAGTACAACATGACACATAAAACTGTCCAGCTCCAGTGATTTCAGCACTTCATCACTTGTTATGGTTCAAGCATTTCCAATCAACTTCATTCTTTAAAGTGACTTAATAACCATCAAATGCACACTTAAACATAATCTTTCCAAGCCTCATAACATGCTTTAAACTATAGTTAAACAGTCCATGAATCATATCAAAACAGTCACATCACATTCATATAACAAATCATTCACTTATGGCATCACCTCTCTTATTTGCACTTAGATTCTTCAACTAAGATTTATGGCTTAAAAAAATTGACTAGCCATTCAAGCATGCACTTCACAAATAAGGCAAGATTGGCTAGAGTATACTTGCCTCTTTGAACCTTAGAGCTTTTCCTTAGCATGAGCCTTGGTTGAAATGGAGTGAAGTCTTCCTCCAACTTCACATATAGCACACGGTTTTGAGACGAGGAGAAGGATGAACATTAGTTACTATCTTAATGAAGAAACAACTATATTGAGGCTATGATTTCCTTACCAAAATGAAACTTGGATGGAGCTTGAAATGGATTCAAACCACCAAGATGTTAGCTCCCCCTAGTAGCTTGACACATCTTCTCCTAGTGACCATTTGAGTGTCACGTTTTTGGCATGGAGTAAGAGATACAATGTGAGTTTTATCATTTTCAAGGTGGAAATTACTTAGGATATTCAACATGCAACTTACCTAGAGGATTCTTGAGGCTTAAACATCTTGGACTTTTTGGCTCAACTAGCTGTGTACCTTAATGGAAAAATAGGAAAGTCTCTTGCTCCTTGTGAATTCTTGAAGAAGAGTGTTCTAGAATTTCTAGGGAGAGAGATTTCTTCCCTAGGCTAAAATGGCTTAGCCGTGGGGTGCAAGGGGGAAGAGGAAGATTACCTTGGCATAGTTAAGTTAATTAACCCAAGTTGCTTTGGCTAAGCAAGGTTACTTTAATGCTAACTTGTGTTACTTTTATCCAACTAGAGTTACATTATAATTAACCCAAGTTACTTTAACTAATCAAGGTTACTTTAATGCTAAACTTGGTTTACTTTATCCAACTATAGTTACTTTATAATTAACCCAAGTTACTTTAGCTAATCAAGGTTACTTTAATGCTAAACTTGGGTTACTTTACCTTGTGGTTAACCTAAAGTAACCATAGTAAGTTTTGAAATGCATCTTGGTTACCCCATGGAGGGAAAACTGGCGGTTAGGCCTTGGGTGACCCCTTATCATGCTTAATTTTTCTTAAATGAAAAGTTATGTAGGTAGTTGTCCCCTAATTAATTAATAATTTCCCCTTTTCCTCTTTCTAGAATTTAACTAAGAAGAATTATGATCCTCCTTATACACCTAGGGCCAAACTTTGTGGGTGTTGGGGGGAAATGGCCTCTCATCACTTAAAGTGTTTAATTGCTGTTTGGGCTTATTTAGAGAAACCCCTTATGACTAGCTTTTTTTTTAATTTGAGAAATCTTCTAAGGCCCTCTCTATGCCTTGTGGCCGAATTTCCTTGAGCCTTTGGCCACTTCACATGGTCCATAATTCATACTTGAATTATTGTAATCTTTGTTCTATCAAAGTAAAATAAAAGTAGTCATAATAAAACTTAGTAAAAATGTACTGGAAGGATGCGAATTATATTAATTCTCTTATACAAGTCTCAAGTACCACATGATTTTCCGTGGGGTACAACAGCGACAATGCTCTCTAGCGATGAATGGCGGCGTGCATAGCTGCCGCCGCCATCACCCTCCTCCTTTCTTCTTCACGTGATCACTGCATCCCTGTTTTTTCGATCTGTTTATTCTTTTTCAACAATGCTATTTGGCTGCGATCGCATAATGGAACCGACGCCGCCACAGCTGTTATCTTTTGCAGTGATTGTTTTTGGTTCTCAGAATGCCGTTACTATTTCACCCAAGCCAATCACACACCATAAAGGTTTGCATATGAACACATTCACTGATGATGAAATTGATGCTCTTGTTGCTCCGTTTTGATTTTCTTTAGTGGGTACTTTTTGATATGGGCGTCCTCCGCTTAAGGTAATATGAGATATTTTTGAAAGAATTGGTTTTCGCAATGACCTGCGGATCACCTTATTTGATCAAAAGCATATACTTTGAAATTTTTGGCATGAACCAGATTATGTTCGTTGTTTCTATCGTCCATGATGGAGTATATCTTGCTGTCATATGTGCATTACAAAATGAACTATAGATTTTGATCCCTCTTCCGATGTCTCTATCTGTTGTTCCCCGCCCAAAATTAGTACGGTGTCTAGGTTTGAGGTGAAGCAAGACAAGAGAATGAGACCTCGAAAGGAGGATATCTTCGGCTTTACCTATGGATGTTTAAGATTCAAGGGAATTAACGTACCCCCAAAGCGTAAAACATGAAGCAAGATGATTGATTGGAAGTTTACGTAAGAATACTAAATTGGTTGCCCTTAGAATTGGGAACAATTAGAAGAAGTTTTTTTTAGATAGGCAACTTTAAAGAAGAAGCCGGACAATGTGACACGTCCATATATGTATGGTATGGGCATACATTTGTATATACATATATGCCACATGATGGGCTATCATATGATAAGGGGTTTAATGGATTACAGTCCATAGAAAACATACGTAAGGGAAAGCCCATATTGATACACAAACACGTGCATCTATAAAGAAAAGGAAATGGGGGCGTTGGTAACATTCAGTTGAATTACATATACCCACATATGATTTCGGCTAAGGGGTTCTAAGGATAGAGTTCCTTATACCCACTCCAAAAGATGGGCCTAATTAAACCCTTAATAAATAAACAACTCTCTTCATCCATCCCTAATATGGACGCCGAGTACCATTTTGAGGTAAGACACAAGGAACTTTAGCCATTAATTATATAAATTCCTAAGATCTAGCAGATTTAACTTGGCGGAGAATAGGTTACACGACACACTTGTGTAAACACTGGATATATATATATAGATAGGTACGAATATGTGCACGTGTATAGTATAAAGTGAAAGCTACCATGTAATAATTGGCTTAATGGATTACCATACGATGAAGAGTCTACTTAAAGAACCGTATATAGGAAATACACGACTCTATGTATCTTCTTGATACTTCATGAATTTCAAAGACCTAAGCATACGTTTACATCAAAATGGATCATCCATGTCTATGTTCTAAGGTGTAACAGCAAGATCTATAAAGTGGATAGATTAAGAATAATACACGTGAATATATATATCCACGGATCTAGGTGTATATATATGGCAATAAAATGATTTTTCGGAGAAGTAGGGTATATATATATGTGTATATATATCTACACGGTTAAATATATATATATAAACACACAAACGTTTAATGTTTTCGGCTATAACGTGTACTTCTTTTAAGGTTTGTGACTTATTTCAAAGGAAGTACAAATATATATATATATATGAGCGTATATACGTTTATATACGGATATATATATAGCTATACACATGTGGGTAAGAATTATGAAAAATAAATGTGGCATAGATATATATATATATATATCGGTCATACAAAAGTGCAGCCAAATGAATTGTGTTTATGAAAAGTACACTTAAATGATTGGGATATGGGATAAAAATATATACATACATATATATATATGCATTATTGAGGGAAAATATATACATGGAGTATATATGCATATTACAGCCATAAGGCCTTATGAGATAAGCCATAGCAAGCTATATCATTAAGAAACCTTGAATAAATAAGGTAGTTGAAGGTGAAGAGCTTTTATTCAGAGAAAACTTTTCCCTCTCCCCATGAAGGAGCCGCCGGCTGCATAACTAAGGGCGGGGAGTTAATTTCCACTTTCCTTGCTACAAGAGAGTCTTTTCCCTATCCACTTAAAAGAAAGATATTCAAGAGACTCTTTCAAATAGAGAGTGATCTTTCCTCTCCTCTAAAAGAACCGGCGGGAAAAGGAGCTAAGGAGAGTCCAAGAATTCGACAACCTCAAGGCTTATCTAGGTAAGATCACCCTCCACAATCCTTAGGAAGTTACACTTGAAGGAATGAAGCTTACATAGCATCACTCTTTTTGACAAAACCGTGAACTACATGGTTTAGGCGAAGGTTTTCAAGACACCAAACCAAGGTAGTGCCTTAGCAAGAGTAGATTGTTCTCAACCCGTTCAACATGCAAATGGTAAGATCATCTAACCCTCCACCTAGTTATATTATGAAAATAGAGAAGTGGCTAACAAATACTATACCCCGAATGTAATAGGAGAAGATGGGAGGAAATGCTTCTCATACCAACAAGTTCAAGCAAAATCCAAGGACTTCAAAGGCAAGTACACTATACTTTTGTGGCTTGAATGTGAGATTGCTTGCATGAATGGCTAGAAAATCCTTAAGATTTAATCTTAGTTGTCATATGCTAAACCTTGATGCGTAGCCTTTCGGCCTAGGGGCTAAGTGGTGTATTTATGTGAGTTCTTGCTTAAAGGTGGATTCTTTAGTGGTTTTATGCACTATTATGTTGTAATCTAGGATGAACATGCTAAAGATCTCTTCTTTTTCCCATGGTTAGGGCACACGGTAAAGAGGGTTAAAGGAATAGGGGTGGTTTTGCATGAAATAGTAAATTATGGGATAAAGTGGAGACAAGATTATGCTTTTGTGTGGTAAGCTTAACATGTTTCTTATGGATATACTATTTTGCCTTGCATGTACCGAAAAAGGGCTGTTGGTGACTAGGGTGCGTATGCACCAATATTGTTGTTAATGTCGTTTTGGTGGGAATGTGGTAAGCTTAGCCAAACGATGATGTATTTGGTGTACAAACTGTTTCGTTGGGAATTGCATATGATGTTTTGATGCAAATCAAGGAGCCCTAAACGTACAAACTTCACAAACAAGTGCCTTGAACATACTAACTCCACAAACAAGAAGCTTTTGCACAAATAGAAGATGTAAACTAAAGAGCTTCTTATTCAAACATGTGCAAGATGAGCCAAGGAATGTAGATGCATGATTTTTCTATGTTTATTGAGGCCATGATTTGATTGTCATTGAGTTTATTGCATATCATATAATGTAAGGGTTGGTGGGAGGGTAGGATAGTCATTTCATGCATTGTCGTCGTGGTATCGAGTCTGGTTGTTTGAGTTGTCTTTGTTTTGGGTCTAGTATATTTTATAGCATTTTTTTAATATATGTTTCTAGTGATAATGGCTGTGTTTGAGTGTTTTCTAAGGAGGCAAGGCTAAATAAGGAAAGTGGCTTGAAGAGTCCCTATTTTTCAGGAAGGCAGCCAGACACCAGTCGGTATTTTCGACGCCTAGGTCGGAGTATTGATCCAAATGGGTTCAAACCACTTGGAGGTTTCAGATAACCTTATTTGTGACGATTTTCATGTTTTACACTTTTGCTAATTCGGGCTACAAGATGGACCGAAATCAGGTGCAAGTTGGGAGTCCAGAATGGAAAGTACTGAAGATCACTGGATGGATACCTAATCTTTGGAGGCCCGTATCGCTGTCAAGAAGAGTCCAAATGAGGTGATTCAAAAGTCCAAATTCAAGAGAATTTTATGACCTACAACTATGCTGAAGAGTGCAAACCCTAATTCGGCGTCTAGAAGTTGCTATAAACCAGTAACCAACAGGGTGTAATTCCAGTACGAAATTTTAGGGATTTGAGTTATGCAATCTTCCTTGATTAGCTTTGACTTATCTTTTATGTAAATTTGATTAAGGTTGATAGGTAGTAATCTTAGGACTTTGATTGGTTAGTTAATTGGTAGGAGTAGCAAAAATATAGCATTATATTAGGGTAAGAAAAAACGGCAGCATAGTTTTCAGAATTTTGGAGAATAAAAATTTCAGTTTTTGTTGCAACCGTGTGTTGCCTTTGTTTGTGTTTTTCCTTTGATTTTCACAAAGTAAAATCAAGGTTAGATCCAATCAAGGTTTCAGCAAACCTAGTTGGTGAATCACAATCCAAGGATACGGAACGACGTGTTGGATTGGGAGATTCGAATTGCTCAATGTAGACGTTGTTGATTTCTCTTGTCCAAGAAGATGGTGTTGGCGCCATTGTCCCACGCAAGGATGATGAAAGGTGTCTTTTGGAGTTGAAAGAAGCGATCGTCAATTCCATACGATCCAAGATCGTATCAAAGTGGTATCAGAGCAAAGGTTTCTTCTTTACAATTCGCATATCTTTTACTATCGTGTGTTTTTTTTTTCTCATTGTTTTCTTCCTCGTAACCAAGCGTTCGTCACCCCCACCTCTGTTCCATTTGTTTCATCAAATCCGTTGGTCATCTTATCCAAAAAAAAAAAGAAAAGTGAAGGCTGCGTTTTTTTACTCTATAGTGCAACGACATATTCAAAACATACGAAGACAAAACAAAAGTTCATATCTTTTGTTTCAATCACCCTTTGTTTCCCCAAATCCAAGATCGTAACATCTCTTGTGTGTAGAAGGATCTCCAACCATTTTGGTTGTTTACTTTTGTGCAATGAATGGTTATGATCCCAACAATTCCTTTGAGACTAGATACCCCGGATGTACTGGTAGACCTAACAACAACAACTAGCAACCTGTTTTTGGGTTATGGAATTACATTACAAAGAGTTGAGGGGACCAGCTCCTTTAAACATTGGAAAGTTGGGTAAAAAGGCTTTGTTTAAGCTTCAAAAGAAAATATATCAAAAGCTACGTTTTTTTCCCTTCAAGAGCATTACGTTGCATTCCAACAAACACCAAAAAGAAACGGTTAGCTTTCTTCCCTCAGACAATACGTGCCACAGGAACGAAAGTTTGTTCCTTTGATAGCTGCTTTGCTATTAATCTTTCAAGATCATATCTTTACACACACTTAACAATAGGGTTCATTGTGTTAGGATTTAAATTCAACCATAACATATAAATCGAGTCCATTGCTTAAAGTGCTACCTAGAGTCACTCATAAATCTTGTTGCTAACGAAGCTTTTAGTTGATTTTAGACTTGTGTGATTTGATTGCATTGTTTGCTTGATTTATATTGAATATATCTTGTATCCAAGGCTGAACTTTAAAAACCTATCAACCCTTAGCTTGCGAAACCCGAATCTGGGCAGGTCTCCAAATTTGGTATCATCCTTATTTGTGGTAACAAATTAGCACTTATTTCTTTATCAGTTTTCCACCATTACCTGTGTACCTCCGTAGTGCCAAATTTGATCGTGCTTTGAGACATTTATTTTATGGTGGCTTGAAATATTGAGCGTCGTTTAAACAGCATAACAGGTCTCCTTTTTTCATCTATAGAAATTATGCAAGCAAACACGGAATTCAAAGAAATGTGTATACTCAAAGAAAAGAAGAAAAGTGGTACAGTTGTGTGACCAAAAGACAAGAAGGTTGTTTATATATTATCGCAAGTCAAGCCCACCACCATATCACACAAACCCATTCATACCTCAGCCCCTGACACAACCTATTGACTAACTCTTGGATACTTGTGTATTCACAATTGATCAACGACTTTGTAATTGACTTGCATAAGGCTAAGGTTAACTAAAGATTGCCCAGGGCAACCCTCAGTTTTCTTTGGCTCAGCCTTTGACATAATTTTTGGTCTCTTTTTCCTTGATTCTTAGGAGGTTAAGTGTGTTAAATTGTCTTGTTCTTGGATTGATACCTTTGCTTGATAGTTGCTGAAATTTGGTTGATAAAGTGGAGAAAAAAGGCGAAATTGATCATCGGATTGTGTTAGCCACTTGAGAAGCTTGCTTTGGTTGTATCTAGCCCAAGATTGTCTGAGGAAAGCACAAACTATGAGTGACTATACAAGAGAGAGAAAGGAACATACACATTGATTTTGATTTCACTAACGTAACGAAATCTCTTTTGTCTTTGTGTTAGTTTTTCTTTTCTTGTCTTCTTTATTTCATTTCAGGTGAAAACATGTCATGGACAATGCCGTAGATGAGGAGACAAGGGTTGAACTATCACTTGAAAAGGTGTTGGAGAAATTGCAAGAAATCTCCAACAAGGTGGAAGAATTGGATTGGAGAACCTTGAATCAACAAAGTTCACAAGTTAGAGAGTAGGTTGGCACCATTTGGGGAGTCATGTGTTATGAGCGTGACTACAACGAGGTTGAAAAACGCATGATTACCTTTGGAAAATCAAATGGTATTTGGGTAAGAAATTGGCGTTGCAAAGTGCCTAAGTTTCAAAATTATCCACAACATGATAAAGATATCAAAGTATATTACAATGAAATGTTAGATGACTTATATTATGCTTACATTGAAGAGATTGAGGAATTAACCATGATTAGATTCATTTCTGGGTTAAATAAAGAGATTGCACATGAAATGATGCATTGTAGATATGAATCACTTGAAGCTATGTATGAGCATGCAACCAACATTGAGAATAGGATAAAATTTAAGAAAGGCATGGATGATTTTTTTGCTAAAATGCATGAGCGTGGCAAAGCTGAAATTGTTTCTAAAAAGGAGCAAAAAGCTGAATTTGTACCTAAAGTTGATGCTAACACAAAACCGAAAGTTGATTTGTTCCCACATGACTTGAATGAGGTCAAAGTTAATGCATCTAATGAGCATGAATTGCATGATAATACAGCTGAATTGCATGGCGAAATCTTGGTTGAATTGCATGAGAAAGCGAGTGAACATGAGGATGATTTACATGTTGAAGTAGCATCGCCTATTTGTCTTGATTTGTGTGAACCACATGCATTGTGTGATCTTGAATTGAAACCTGAACTTGAGCTTGTGTCACATGAATTAGATAATGATTTAAATGATGAATCAGATGCATCTAAGTTGGATGAACCTGAGTTGATAGTTAAGAGTGTTGGATCGGTTGTTGCTAAATCTTTTAAAGTGTGTGTTGAACTGCCTAGTCTACATTGTTTTCATGATCCTTTTCATATGCATTATACGCACACGACCTTTAACATGATCCATCCCCACAGTATGCTTTTTCATAGGATGATTCATGCCATGTTTACTCATGAGAGATGCCATATCACATTGTCTTGTTTCCCTTTCCAAATCTTGGTGACATGTGACTTTGTTTGCCATGATAAATTGTTGGTCTATGTATTGATTGAGTTCGACTGTTCCTTGCATGATGGATTTTTGTTGCATCCTACACATTCATGTTTGATTGAGAGGAACATGACTATACACCCTAAACACATCAAGAAGAGGTTTATATTGACGTGGAGTCGTGTTCTAGTGTGTGATAAGTCTTTCTTTTGGAAGCTTCATAAGTATCTCACTTGTGCTTTGTTAATGCATCCTAAGCATGTGAAAGTGAAGATACAAAAGAGGTATGACTCTACTCCTTATTTATCTCTTTGCCATCATCTTTTACTTGTTCATGATTTTACATATGCATTTATTGAGTTAGACTTTGAGGTGTATGTCTTTGTGCACCCTAAACATGTTAGGAAGACTTTGATACGATCTTGGATCGTATGGAATTGACGATCGCTTCTTTCAACTCCAAAAGACACCTTTGATCACCCTTGCGTGGGACTATGGCGCCAACACCACCTTCTTAGACAAGAGAAATCAACAATGTCTACGTTGAGCAATTCGAATCTCCCAATCCAACACGTCGTTCCGTATCCTAGGATTGTGATTCACCAACTAGGTTTGCTCAAACCTTGATTGGATCTAGCCTTGTTTTTACTTTGTGAAAACCAAAGGAAAAACACAAACAAAGGCAACACACGGTTGCAACAAAAACTGAAATTTTTATTCTCCAAAATTCTGGAAACTATGCTGCCGTTTTTTTTACCCTAATATAATGCTATATTTTTGCTACTCCTACCAACTAACTAACCAATCAGACTCCTAAGATTACTACCTATCAAACTTAATCAAATTTACATAAAAGATAAGTCAAAGCTAATCAAGGCAGATTACAGAACTCAAATCCCTAAAATTTCGTACTGGAATTACACCCTATCGGTTACTGGCTTATAGCCACTTCTAGACGCCTAATTAGGGTTTCCACTCTTCAGCAAAGTTGTAGCTCATAAAATTTTCTTGAATTTGGACTTTTGAATCACCTCATTTGGACTCTTCTTGACAGTGATACGGGCCTCCAAAGATTAGGTATCCATCCAGTGATCTTCAGTACTTTCCATTCTGGACTCCCAACTTGCACCTGATTTCGGTCCATCTTGTAGCCCGAATTAGCAAAGGTGTAAAACATGCAAATCGTCAAAAATTGAGTTATCTGAAACCTCCAAGTGGTTTGAACCCATTTGGATCAATACTCCGACCTATGCGTCCAAACTACCGAATGGTGTCCGGCTGCCTTCTTGAAAAATAGGGACTCTTCAAGCCACTTTCCTTATTTAGCCTTGCCTCCTTAGAAAACACTCAAACACAGCCATTAGCACTAGAAACACATATTTGAAAAACGCTATAAAATATACTAGACCCAAAACAAAGACAACTCAAACAACCAGACCCGATACTACGACGACAATGCATGAAATGACCACCCTGCCCTCCCACCAACCCTTACATCATATGATATGCAATAAACTCAAGGACAATCAAATCATGGCCTCAATAAACATAGAAAAATCATGCATCTACATTCCTTGGCTCATCTTGCACATGTTTGAATAAGAAGCTCTTTAGTTTACATCTTCTATTTGTGCAAAAGCTTCTTGTTTGTGGAGTTAGTATGTTCAAGGCCCTTGTTTGTGAAGTTTGTACGTTTAGGGCTCCTTGATTCGCATCATTCTAAGCATAATTGTATGTGTTAGGAAGAGGTGTTTATTGGTGTCTAGACGTGTCATAATTAGAGTACATGATCATCCTAAGCATGTTAGACTTAAATTATGTTTGTCCATTGCACTTGGTTTGCTTGAACTTGTATCTTACATAGTTTATGAGTCATTTGTGGAGTATCCCTCTTATCCATTTGTGTGTTTATATTCGAGGTCGAATCTCTTTGAGGAGGGAGGGAATGATGCGAATCAAGGAGCCCTAAACGTACAAACTTCACAAACAAGGGCCTTGAACATACTAACTCCACAAACAAGAAGTTTTTGCACAAATAGAAGATGTAAACTAAAGAGCTTCTTATTCAAACATGTGCAAGATGAGCCAAGGAATTTAGATGCATGATTTTTCTATGCTTATTGAGGCCATCATTTGATTGTCCTTGAGTTTATTGCATATCATATGATGTAAGGGTTGGTGGGAGGGCAGGATGGTCATTTCATGCATTGTCGTCGTAGTATCGAGTCTGGTTGTTTGAGTTGTCTTTGTTTTAGGTCTAGTATATCTTATAGCGTTTTTTTAATATATGTTTCTAGTGCTAATGGCTGTGTTTGAGTTTTTTCTAAGGAGGCAAGGCTAAATAAGGAAAGTGGCTTGAAGAGTCCCTATTTTTCAGGAAGGCAGCCGGACACTAGTCGGTGTTTTGGATGCCTAGGTTGGAGTATTGATCCAAATGGGTTCAAACCACTTGGAAGTTTTACATAACTCAATTGTTGACGATTTTCATGTTTTACACTTTTGCTAATTCGGGCTACAACATGGACCGAAATCAGGTGCAAGTTGGGAGTCCAGAATGGAAAGTACTGAAGATCACTGGATGGATACCTAATATTTGGAGGCCCGTATCGCTGTCAAGAAGAGTCCAAATGAGGTGATTCAAAAGCCCATATTCAAGATAATTTTATGAGCTACAACTTTGTTGAAGAGTGAAAACCCTAATTCGGTGTCTAGAAGTGGATATAAGCCAGTAACCGACAGGGTGTAATTCCAGTACGAAATTTTAGGGATTTGAGTTATGTAATCTTCCTTGATTATCTTTGACTTATCTTTTATGTAAATTTGATTAAGGTTAATAGGTAGAAATCTTAGGACTTTGATTGGTTAGTTAATTGGTAGGAGTAGCAAAAATATAGCATTATATTACGGTAAAAAAAAACGGCAGCATAGTTTTCAGAATTTTGGAGAATAAAAATTTCAGTTTTTGTTGCAACCGTGTGTTGCCTTTGTTTGTGTTTTTCCTTTGGTTTTCACAAAGTAAAATCAAGGCTAGATCCAATCAAGGTTTGAGCAAACCTAGTTGGTGAATCACAATCCAAGGATACAGAACGACGTGTTGGATTGGGAGATTCGAATTGCTCAATGTAGACGTTGTTGATTTCTCTTGTCCAAGAAGGTGGTGTTGGCGCCATTGTCCCACGCAAGGGTGATCCAAGGTGTCTTTTGCAGTTGAAAGATGCGATCGTCAATTCCACACGATCCAAGATCGTATCATGTTTGTAGCGTGTTGAATCTGTAAATTCCCCATGAAAAGGGTAAGTTTGAAGTTTAATAAAGTGTTTATCACAAACAATGCAATTTAGGGCCATTTAGGAAGGAAAAGTGTAAAACTATGGAATTCACTGGAGCAGGGCAGATTTTTGGCTGTTTTGTGAGACCTGAAAAGAGACCTTAGGGACCTTCAATTTAATTGATTTTTGGTATGACACTAGCCTTTATATTAGATATGAGAGTTGGAATTTCGTTAAAAGGAGTTACGGATTGTTTTTAATGAAATTTTCACCAAAACTGGTCATGCTGGAAATTTTACTGGACAGGACTTATTTTATACGACATAATGAGACACCGGAAAATGGACCTTAGGAATATGAAATTGAGCTAATTTTTGGTATGATACTAGCCCTAGGTGTTTACTAAGCTTGAGAGCTGGAATTTCTGAAAAAGGGTTTACGGTATGGTCACACTTGAATTTGTAGTAAAATCGGTCAATCCAGAAATCTGCATGAAGCGGTTTTAGGAAAAAGAATAAATGACACCTTTAACGATATTATAAATCCGCGAAGTTTATTTACCAACTACTTAAGACATAGGTGAACCCATCTATATAAACCACTTATTTTTAGAATGACTAATTAAAGGGTAAACACCATAAATAAGTGGGCATCACTAATCTGAGATTTTAGGCAGAATTGAAGGACTTATAATATGGCCACAACCGAATGGACTTAGGCTAGTTATTCGACTTGGGATTACAATCACCAATTAATGGAATGTTAATAATAAGTTTTCAAAGCTGGCCCAAATTAAAAGAGGTCAATGGACTCACATGAAAGACCAAAGAAAGGGGCGCTGAATTGCTGAAATTCAGCAGCCTTGTTTCGTGATAAATTAAACTAAGTGTCTTACGCATTTTGTATCGTCATGAGAATTTTATTATGAACAAATAAGGCATTTTTATGCATACGCATGAGGAGCATTATTGTTAGTGGGCCTAACCACAAGGGTTTAGGGCCGAATATAAGGAGTGTTCATGCTGGAAATTTTCCAGCATAACGACGAGTTGTACACATGTGTATATGTAACGCATTATGTCATGGTTTGCATAATACATAACATGCATTTCATCATCGTCACTTACATGATTTATGGCATTTGTTTTATGCGAAGGAAAGATGAAAAGCGTTTTTAAAAGAAATGATCCTATTTTAAAAGAACGCTTCCCACCGGTACCGTGTGCGTATGTTCCTGGCGAGTAAGGACCCACCCAGATCCGGGGTTAATCGATATGATGATATGACTGTTCAGGCCCGGAGAGAATAGACCTGATATGACGGTTCAGGCCCTGAGAGAATAGACCTGATAATGACCATTCGGGCCCGGAGAGAATAGACCCGATAAGTGATGACGTTACCATTCCGAATCCGAGAATAATAGATTCGAAGGGGAGACGTTACCGCCTGAGATCCAGGAAGATAGATCTGAACACTCTATGGTTTTCTTGACGATGATGTTTTGAAAGAAAAGCATGAAAGATCATATTCTCATTTTTATCATGATGCATCACACGTACATATGTATGCATGTCACGTTTATTGAGTCATCGAGTACTGACACATGATACTTAGGCTAAGTTGTTATAACTTGGTGGTTCCTAAGTATGACCTCGTTAAGTGATGATCCTTGTGATGTTACGAATTGGTGCAAGTTACAGTCTTTTATTGTTATGTTCTTTATTAAGTAACGGATTTGTTTAAGTTATGATCTTGATGCATTAAGTGTTGATCACTATCGAATATTGGATGGAGGACAGGTAAGTCTCTAAACCGAAATTTTTGGGGTTCGGTTCTTGCATGTACTTTCCATTTAATCCTCAATTATTATAGTATACTTGCTGGTGACTTTGTCACTCACCCCCTATTTTTCCTCCCAGAGGCTGCAGGGAACAAAGTAGAGTGGATTGAGGATGAACCTAGGGTTCCCTACCCGGGAGTGCAGCGAAGGATGGATGGAATAGGAGACATGACATGCCGATTGGGACTGATGATTGGTTATGTAATCGTGTTGGGAAACATTTACTTTTGAGGATTTTGGCACATTTGACTTGGGTTGTAAACTAAGGATTATCTCGTGGATGTTTTTAGTTTTAAGTTTTTATTCGGCCACGGTTTCGCTTACTTGATGACGTGTAAGAGCAAAAAAATCCATGCATTTTATCATAGATTACGATACGTTATGCATCGACGCCTGGTACTCTCCTTAGTGAAGTACGGCGGGTGCACCGGTTCCGGCTAGGCCGGGATGCAGGGCGCCTCACTATCGTTCATATATGTTTGACGCTTCTAGGGTTACCAGTACACCTTCATCATAAATCTGCGTTGTATGAGATAGTTCATCTGATAGGTAATCCAATCAAGCTGGATGTCGCTACTGCAGATGGTTTGCGACCATCACTTGCCCAGTATACGTCGAAGTGGATGTTTCGCAAGAACTGCCTCAAAAAATCTATTTACAGGCAAAGCAACGAATACTATTACAGCAGCTTGTTTATGAAGACATGCTGCATTTTGTTCTACCTATCGGCGGTTGGGTAATGCAACAGGGCATTGTGATGATCATCCTTCCTAGCCTGCTGAACACAAATTAAAGCCTGCCACACGTAGGACACCGAAAAAGCCTAATTTGCATAAAGATGACGGAAATGCAGCTGCAGTGCCTTTCACCCTTTTGACTCGTGAGGTGTCAACCTCAAGGACTGTTGATGAACATCTGCAGCCTGAGCCATCCTCCTCTGATCTACAGCCACACCTCCAGATTTCTAATTTGCAAGATATTCAAAAGTTGAGCAAAGACAAAGAAGATGTGATCCTCCTACAACAGCAAAAGCAAGATGACTCTGATTATTGTCAATATTTAGATTCTTAGGTGGGACATACTGTTATTCACTCGGGGGAAATGGAATCTCATGCGTCTTTTATCTCACAAATGAAGGCAGATTCTGAGGCGATAGCTAAACGTTTATTCTCACATCCAACATCCTTTGATGATGCGAATATATTAGCATCGTTATCAGCTCAACCTGATGAAGATCATGAAAGATTCATCCCTTTTCCGCCTAGGAGGCGTCACCGTGCTTGGAAAGACCTTCCTCCTAGGCCACTGTCCTCTATAAAAACTCGTAGCGCCACACATAATCGTTCTTTTAACTCGCAGATTGACTCGGATACAGTTTCTCAATGAAAGTGCTTGCCTGGAATGTTGGTGGACTTCAGACTTCTCTAAGTCGGTTAATCACTACACTGCATGAGCATCGACTTGATCTTTTATTTTGATTGAACCAAAACAGCGTGAAGCTAAGATTTCATTTTATCAACTGAAACTAGGATTTCATCATGTGCTATGTACTTGCGGAAATAAGGTCTGGATCTTTTGGCTGGCTTCAAGTATTCGATTTATTATTACAGATCATTCCTTGCAGGCTTCTTTATTTCATTTCACATGGCTTCCTCTTCAGCAGGATATTTCGTTGTCTGTAGTTTATGGCAAACATCCTATTTCTGATCGTAAGACCTTATGGGATACCTTAGTAGCTCATTCTCAGAAGTTTATGGATCCATGGATTATAGAAGGCGATTTTAATACATTCTTGCGCTTTGAGGAACATCGAGGTCGGACATCACCAACTCTCCGCTCTTTATCTGATTTTAATGAGTGTGTCCACCAGTGTCATTGGCAAGAACTTCCCTTTGTGGGTAGGTTATTCACTTGATATAGAGGGAGTGGTGCAAACCGAATTCAACGTAGATTGGATCGCTTACTCAGTAATACAGCATTTGTTGATCTCTTTGCTGATGTTGTAGTCCATGATCTCCCACGTGTATCATCTGACCATTGTCCGCTTTTGTTAACATGCACTCTTAGCATCGAACGCCTGCATGCACCATTTCGCTTTCTAAATGAATGGGTTGGTCACCCTGACTTTCATGCATTTGTTGCTGCCACTTGGAACGAATATCCAACAACGGGAGGAATGCGAGAGCTATAGAATAAACTCCTCCTGCTTAAACGAGATCTTCATCGATGGAATAAAGATGTATATGACAACATATTTCAATGATCATTAGAGGCGGAGCTGGATTTTATTCAAAAGGCATCTGATTATGAAGCGTCCCTTACAACAGAAAATCAGGCTGTTTTTTCTTTAGCTCAGGCGAATTTAATGCGCTCCAATTTAGAGCAAACGACATTCTGGGCACAAAAATCCAGACTCCGATGGGTGCTCGAGAGAGAATCAAATACAACCTACTTTCATGCAATAGTTAAAGATCGATATCGTAGACAACGAATGAGACAAATATCAGATGCGGCGGGAGTCACATATACGGATCAACAAGCCATATGTAATCTTGCAGTTGACTATTATCAAGACTTATTTACAAACAAAGACATACGGATCCAGCACCATTACTGCAGCATATATCTACGATTCTCTCGTAAGAGGATAATAATAGATTGTTATATCTGTCGACTTTAGAAGAGACAAAATAGGCTGTCTGGAGTTTAAATCCGAACAGCTCTGTTGGGCCCGATGGGTATAATGGCTTTTTCTTCCGATCATGTTGGGATTTTATAAAAATGGATGTTCTTCGACCACTTCAAGAATTTTTCTTAGGTATTCCAGCTCCGCAATCTATGCGCCTGTCTGTTATTACACTGATATCTAAGATCTCACAGCCTCAGACTTTTGCTGACTTCTGTCCGATATGTCTATCTAATTGTTGTACCCAACAAAAATCGTACTGTACTTGAGACTCGTATGAAGTGGTGTAATAAAACGTTAGTTCTTCCAAGTGCATTTTATTAAGTTTTCTTATTTCTTCTTTAATTATTTTTCCTTAAGGTGAATACTATAAGAAATAGTATAATATTCCAAGTATGTATTATGAAGAATGCGAAAAGACAATTTTGCCCTTACAAGATTTGAGAAAAATTCGGCCACAAGGGTCTTAAAGGACTCTACAAAATTCTTCCTTTTATAAGAAAACTAGCCTTAATGGTCTTCTTAAAAGCAAGCCTAAAAGCCTACACAAGAAATTAAGTGTTATACTCGTGTGTTTAAAATGGTTTAAGGGAAAAGTTTTCCACTTTTCCCCTCCCCCAACCGCCGGTCATTGAAGAGTAAAGCCTCCATGAGACCACTTTTTAACTTAATGCTCCAACTAGTCTCTTTATCGTCTCTTAAAGAAATTCAAAAGGTCTTACACATGAAGAAAAGTAAGATATTATTTCAAGACTTAAGATTCTTTCCCCTTTCCACCTTGAGGCCGTTGGATGCAAAACAATGGGGGATTATGAGATCACCTTTACCATTAACATCTCAATTAACTATCTACTTTTCATTTACTACTACTTTCAAAAGCAAACTAAAGAATAAAGAAGCCTAAAGCTACACCTCCACCGCCGAATTACCCATGGCTAAGCTAAGGTAACTTCCCTTAACAACCTTAGTTACTTTTCTTAACCCAACCTAAAAAGTGACTCAAGGAGTAATTGTGGAAGGCAATTAGGGAATAAATAAATCTAACCTCACCCAAACACTGGTTATCCTACTAGGGTTAAACCATAAAGACTTCATCAACAACCTTGGTTACTTTCCTTAACCCCACCTCAAAAAGTAACTCAAGTAATATGTAAGATACTAATTATGGTGTTTCATGCAATGAAAGGTTTTCTTCTCCTCCTTCTTTAAAGACACCGCCGGCTACCCCCTTAGCATTACAAGAAAACCATTTCAAAGAGATCCTAGAAGCGTCCTCTCAACCCTACCTCACAACACATTCAAAGGTTTCCCCCAAGACAACCACCAAAGACTCTTGCACACTTAGACAAAACTTACACCACCTCATTTCGGCTAGCATTGGAATAGGGAGATCCAAGGTCATCTTCAAGGTCCAAGTTCCATCTAGGTGAGTTACATCCTAGATCCTAAAGTAGATTTCATTTTCTCTGAAATGTAAAGCTTACATTTTGGTTGTTTTCCCTCACCGAAACCGTGGCCTTCAAGGGGTCACTAGGTGAAGTTCCTTCAAGCTACTAGGTGGTACCAAGCATTCGGAGGGTTGAACCTCTTGCAATCCTCATTTGAACACCATTTTGGTAAGATAATATAGCTTCAAACTAGGTCCATTATGTCTTTAAACAATAGCTAACATTTACCTCCACTCTCTCTCACAACCGTATGCCATAGGAAGAGGTTGGAAGAAACTCTACTCTATTTCAACCAAGGCACAAACTAGAGAAAGATCTTAGAGCAAAAAGGCAAGTACACTCTAAGCAGCCTTGACTTATTTGTGAAGTGTATGCTTGAATGACTAGCCTTTCTAAGATGTGAAACTTAGTTGAATATTTTAAGTGCTAAACATGAGAACTTCGTTATTATAAGAAAAAGTGTTGTCGTGATGCATGATTTACAGCATGGATATGTTTGTGCTCAAACTAAAATATGACATGAGACCAACTATGTGCAAGAAACGGGATGTTAGGATGATTATTGGATGTATGAACGAGTCTTGTTGAGAATAGTCCTTATGAGGTGTGAAATGCATGGAAATGGCGTGTGCTATGTGTAAAATGGCAAGGCTGTTTTGTTGTGATTCATGTGTAGCTTAAGGACTATTATGGAACTTGGAATGATTATATAAAAATATGTATTTAGTGGTTAGTTAGTCATTTTGGAGAAACAAAGCTAGTTGGGGAGCATTAAAAAAGAAAAAGTGATAAAAGGTAAATCTACTGGAGTTGGACAGTTTTAAGTGGTGTATTACGTGACCTGAAAATGAACTTTAGGAACGTGAAATTTAGCTAAATTTCAGTAGGATGGTAGCCTTGTATGTTTAATAAATGTGTGAGGTGGAATTTTGATAAAAGGACTTGTGGTTTGCCCTTAATAAAATTTTTACTAGGAGTAGGTCAATGCAGTTCCAGTAAATACCTTGACTTAGAAAAAAAATTAATTGACCCCCTTAAGTATATTGGATTGCCTCGAAATTTTTACAGTACTTACCTAGGACATAGATAAATATTTTCATGTGAAGAAATTGCTTGAAATTACTTTTTTTATGAGGTAACACATAAGGTGAAAGTCACGGTGCAAAACTGCAGACAAGGCCGCATGGGTATGTGTAAGTTAAGGCCTTGAACTTGTTTCATTGGACTTGTATGTCATGTTTGGGCCTTTGAATATTACTTCTTAGTGAATTGGCTATGTTTCCAGGTATTAGTCTTAATTGGATAAGGCTTTAAGGCCCATGAAACGGAGGTAAGGGCGGGTACTGCACTGCTAGGTTCAGTAGTACCTCTTTAAGTGATTTAATGATTTGAGGGTTTTATCTACCTCGTAATGTTACGGAATTTTTATGGCATGTATATAAGACTCCATTATGCATATGTGTGGCATAAGTTTATGAAAATAGTCCCTAAATTGATGATTTAGTGGCCGTATGAACAGAGTTTTAATGCTGGAATATTTTCCAGCTTAAGGGACAAGTCCGTATATGTGTTGTGTGATGTATTTAGTCATGAATTGCATGTTGCTCATCATGCTTGCATTGTCCCCATTTACACAAATTATAAGTCTGATTTTATGCCAAAGAACTTTAAGAAAAGCTCTTTTTGAAAGAAATATTTCAGTTTTTGAAAGAAAGAATCATATTGGTATCATTAATTCCTTGCCAGCACAATCCGCTCCAGATCTGGAGTTAATTAATCTGATGATGATTATGACCGTTCAGGCCCATGGAGAATAGACTTGACAATGATGATTTATGATCGTTCAGGTCCAGAGAGAATAGACCTGATGATGATGATTGATTGTATGACTGTTTCCGGATCTAGAAATAATAGATCCGAAGGGATTGATATGATCCCCTCAGATCCGGAGATAATAGATCTGAACACTCTCTATTCTTATTTTATGACGATGAGATTTTGAAAGAAAGAAAGATCGAATTTATCCTCATCTTGTCATGCTGCATCACATTTGCATATTCACACATGTTGTATTTAATAGCTAGTCGAATGCCAGATGTATTGTTACTTAGGTTACGATCTTATTATTTTATGTAGCCTAAGTTATGATCTTATTATCTTCCGTCGCTTATGTTATGATTTTATTATCTTTCGTCGCTTAAGTTGTGATCTTATTTCTTTTGGCGGCTAATGGATTGAAGGTCAAGTATGTTGAGAATCCAAATTCTTGGGATTTGGTTCTTGTGTATACTTTCCATTTAATTCTTTGTTGTTTATGGTATACTTGCTGGTGACGTTGTCACTCACCCCCTTATTTTTCCTCCCAGAGCCTGCAGGAAACGAGGTAGAGTGGATTGACGATGAGCCTAGAGTTCCATACCCGTAGACGTAAAAGAGGACAGCAGCTTAAGGATTTTCATTATGATGGTTTATGTTTGATGGACTTATGCTGGAGCAAACATTTCGGATTTCTCTTTTTATTTTTGAGGACATGGTTGTAGACATTATGTCAGATATTCGAAATGTTTTATTTAAAAATTTTTATTCTGCCTAAATTTTGCTTACCTGCTGATATGTAAGCATGAAAGTCCATAAATTTTGTTATGGACTATGACATGTTATGCATTGACGCCTGGTACTCTCCGTAGTGAAGTACGGCGGGCGCACCGTACGTGGGCAGGCCGGGTACGGGGCACTACAGGTGGTATCAGAGCCCAGGCTCTAGATTCGGGCAGAATATAGAATTAAGTGATGATTTTAGAAAATCTAAGTTCGACCTTAGACTTAAGTCATGATCTTAGAAGAGTGTTGACCTTAGACTAGGATGACTTAGACTGGAATGAGCGCCTTGACCTAATGACAAAACCCTAGTTGACGAAATCTTAAAGGCCACAGAATTTAATTCGAATCTTTTCTTCTCGAATATTCGTCAAACTTTTATTGAATTATGAATTTATTTCCTGTCACTTATCTTGATATTTCAACATTGAATAAAATTCCGACGCTCATTAGTGCAGATGGCTTGACATCGTGGCAGACCCGCTAGAGCCCACCCGCTGCACAGGAGCCGGTTCCTCCACAGCCTCAGGAGCTTGTTCCTCCTCCACCACCACCACCGTAGGAACAGACCCACCTCCTGTTCAGAACAACCCCCACCTCAGGTGCCTTTGCCTCATGATGCCGGACATCCACACTTTTCAGGCCTTCTGCCAGACTGTGATGCAAATTGGCCAAGTGATGATGCAGCAAAATGCCCCCCAGCCTCATGAGCCCGTTAGGGATGCACAGTGTTACTTTGAGAAACTGAATAGAGCCAATGTACCACCATTCGAGGGAAAATCTGACCCAGATATTGCTGAAAAATTGTTAGACGAAGTAGAGAATTGCTTTGAGTTAATCTGTGCCCCTGAAGAGATGAAAACCCAAGCAGTAAGACCATTCCTACTTGGAGAAGCAAATTCAATGGTGGAAGGCAAATTTGTAATCTTTATCGAGACTGATATCATGAGAGAGATTCCTACAAGAGTTCAACAAGTTCTACATACCTCCCTTAGTCAAGCTAGAGGAGAGACATGAATTTGAGTCGTTGAAGCAAGAGCAAGGAATGACCGTGGCCGACTATGCAAATAAATTTATAGCCTTGGGGAGATTTCAGCCATCAACTATGAATGACGAAGAGACCAAGATGTTGAACTTCGAAAGAGGATTGAATCGAAGGATCATGACTTGGTTGGTTAATGTAAATCCAGCCAACTTTGGAGCACTACTTGATGCGTGTCATAGAATTGAGAGAGACATCATCCATCGGGATGAGATTGGACAAACGAGAGGAAGAGAAGTGTCTGGAAGTGGAGGATCACGCAAAGCCATCAAACAGAATTTCAGAGGACCCGGTCGACAAGGAAAGAATCAGAATCGTTTTCAGCGTCGATCGCAGCAGAAGAATCAGCCGAGAAATTAGGGTCAGCAGCAGCCAGTTATTCCGGCTTGTCCTCACTGTCAGAAACATCACGTGGGAGAATGTTTTATTCAGGCAGGGAAGTGTTTCGGATGTGGCAAGGTGGGCCATGTACTCAAGAACTGTCCAGACAAGGGGACCACTTTCTTTGGATGCGGAAAAGTCAGACACATGAATAAGGATTGCCAGAAAAAAGGAGCCCAGCCGTAGCAGCAAGCAAGGAACCAGCGCCAGCATGCAAATGCAAGAGTTCATGTTATGACCGACGCTGCTGTTGAGGAAGCTACTGATGTGGTGACTGGTATGTTTTAAGAATTATGCAAATTTTACATTTTACAAGATATTGTTATTTTCGTTTCGCTTAGTCAATCTTGCATAATTCAGGAGCTATCTTAGCATGTATTATGCCTGCAAATGTGTTGTTTGATAGTGGCACTAGCCACTCATTTATATCGAGGAAGTTTGCAAAGAATATTGATCATAGCCCAGTTCACCTTGGGACGCCTTATAGAGTTCAAGCAGCTGGCGATCAGGTGCTTGTATCTCACCAACTGTATAAGGATTGTGAGATTGAGTTCGACGAGCAACGATTTGCAACAGATTTGATTCCGATGGCCATGAGTGATTTTAATATAATTCTTGGAATGGACTGGCTCTCCAAGAATTGCGTGCACATTGATTTCCACGAAAGAGAGGTTAGCATTAAGAACCCAGAACGAGAAGAAGTTACTTACTATGGAAGTTCGAAATTGAAGAAATCCCCTAAGAATATCTACGTAAACGCAGCCCGTGCCTGTAAGGCGCTGAAGAAAGGACATGAAGGATTCTTAGTTTATGCCTTAAGGGCCGATCAAGCGCCGTTTGACCTTTCTCAAGTCCTGGTAGTTCAGGAATATCCTGATGTTTTTCCAAAAGAGTTTTCGGGCCCCCCACCAGATCGAGAGATCGTGTTCGAAATTAATTTAATTCCAGAGCCGAGCCGATATCAAAGGCTCCTTATCCGCCCAAGTGACTCGCCTTGGGGTGCTCCCGTGCTATTTGTGAAGAAAAAGGATGGAAGCATGCGTCTGTGTATCGATTGTAGAGAGCTCAACAAGATTACAATAAAGAACAAGTACCCACTGCCTAGGATCGACGATCTGTTCAATTAAAAATTTTTATTTCAATAATAATTCTGTTTTGAACCCTGTCTAAAGGTATCTTGGTTCAGGGACCACGAGTTTTCAGCAAAATTGATCTTCGTTCTGGATATTTGCAATTGAAGATCAAAGCCGAGGATATTCCGAAAACCGTGTTCCGGACGCGTTATGGGCATTATGAATTCCTTGTTATGCCATTCGGATTGAAAAACGCCCCCGTGACATTCATGGACCTTATGAATCGAGTATTTCAAAAGCAGTTGGACAAGTTTGTTGTTGTTTTCATTGTCGATATCTTGATTTACTCATCGGATGAAGAGTCTCACGCAGCCCATTTAAGAATCGTCCTTGACATCTTACGGAAGAAGCAGTTGGACGCAAAGTTCAGTAAATGCGAATGTTGGCTGCACAGTGTAGCATTTCTTGGCCATGTCATATCTGAAGATGGGATATCAGTAGATCCCAACAAGATTGAAGCAATCACGGAATGGCCAAGGCCAAAGAACGTTACAGAAGTACAAAGTTTTCATGGTCTCGCTGGCTACTATAGCAAGTTTGTTGAAGGATTCTCTCGGATTCCTATGCCTCTCACCCGATTGACACAGAAAAAGGCAAAGTTTGAGTGGACTTCGGAATGCGAAAGGAGCTTTGCCAAGTTGAAGAAGTTGTCATCTGCTCCAGTTTTGGCTCAGCCTATTTTGGGTGAAAGTTTTGTAGTGTATAGTGATGCCTCGAAACACGGCCTTGGATGTGTACTAATGCAGAAAGATCGAGGGATTGCGTATGCATCTCAATAGCTGATGCCATTCGAGTAGAATTATCCAGTACACGATCTTGAGCTTGCAGCTGTAGCCTTTGCCCTAAAGATATGGAGACATTATCTATACGGTGAAAGTTGCGAAATCTTTACGGATCACAAAAATCTTAAGTACCTTTTCACTCTGAAGAAATTGAATATGCGCCAATGCCGATGGCTAGAGTTGATGAAGGATTACGACCTCTCTATCAAGTATAATTCAGGGAAAGCCAATAGAGTTGCCGACGCCTTAAGTCGGAAGACGAGTCATCCGTGTCAACCACCTCTACAGCGCGATATGGAAGAGTTTGACCTAGAAGTAGTTGACTCCATTGATAATGTACTGGCTAATTTGGTTTTGATTCCTTCATTAATTGACAAAATTAGAGAGGGTCAAGGAAAAGATGAAGCTTTGAAGAAAATTAAGGATAAGTTGAAAATGAAGCCTTCTAAAGATTTTGAGGTAAAAAATGATGACAGCTTGTGGTTCAGGGGTCGATTATGCGTACCCGATGATGATGATATAAAGAATGAAGTCCTTCGGGAAGCTCATAGTTCTCGTCTATCTATTCATCCCAGAGCCAACAAAATGTATTAAGATTTAAAGAAGAGATTCTGGTGGCATGGCATGAAGAAACAAATTGCTGAATTCGTGGAGAAGTGCCTCATTTGCCAGAAAGTGAAAGCTGAACATCAAAGACCCGCCGGATTGTTACAACATCTTGAAGTCCCTGAGTGGAAATGGGATCACATCAGTATGGACTTTGTGACTGACCTGCCAGGACAAAGAATGGGCATGATCCTATTTGGGTTGTAATCGATCGTTTAACGAAGTCTGCCCATTTCATGGCTATGTCAATCAAAGCCTCTCTAGAGAAGTTGGCTTCAATGTATATAGATCAGATTGTGTGCCTGCATGGGATACCCATGAGTATTGTTTGTGACCGCGACCCTAGCTTTGCTTCTCGATTTTGGACGGCTTTCCAAAAAGCGATGGGCACTGAGATACAGATGAGTTCAGCTTTTCGCCCTCAGACCGATGGTCAATCGTAGAGGACCATCCAAACACTGGAAGATATGTTACGAGCTTGCATACTTGATTTCGGAGAAAATCTCACTTATTAGCCTAAAGTTTGGCCCATTACTCAGTTAGCAGCCTAACGTTGATGAAACTCACTTAACAACTCTTTGTCCAAAATGTCTCACTTGTAGCCAGGTGACCGTTGACCAGCCGTTGACCAGCCGTTGACTTTCTCAGACCAACCAGGAGTTGACACGTGGCGACCCTTTTTAATTAAAAAAATAAAATTGTATTTTTGAATAAAGTGATTTAAAAGGAATTTAAAAATTCTAAAAAATTATAAAAATTAATTAAAAAATATTTTAAAAATCGAAAAATTAGGAAAAAAGATAAAAATAGTAAAAAATTACCCACAACGCCCCAGCACTTCACCCACCTACCCGCCCCCTGCCAAAATTTTTTTAAAATTTTTTTCTAACTCGCTCATAACGCTCCGACCACCCCGCGTCCCCTCCCCCACCACCTCCTCTCGCGAAATTTTTTTTTAAAATTTTTTCTAACTCACCCATAACGTCCCAACTACCCTGCGTCCCCACCCCCACGCACACCCCAAAAAAATTTCACAATTTTTTCAACTCACCCACAAAGCCCCGACCATCCCCGGCACCCCAAACAAGCCAACCCTTAGCCCAAAACATTGTCATTTTCTTTTTGGATTGGGGGGTTGGATTGTTTCAGGTTTTGGGGATGGTCGGAGCTTTGTGGGTGAGTTGAAAAAATTTTAAAATTTTTTTGGGGCGTGCGCGGGGGTGGGGGAGGGGACGCAGGGGTGGTTGGGACGTTATAGGTGAGTGAGAAAAAATTTTTAAAAAAAAATTGCGAGAGGAGGGGGTAGGGGAGGGGACGCAGGGGTGGTCGGAGCGTTATGAGTGAGTTAGAAAAAGTTTTTAAAAAAAATTTTGGCCTGGGGTGGGGGGTGCAGAGGGTGTGGGTGAGCGGTATGGTGGGTGGAGTGCTGGGGCGTTGTGGGTAATTTTTTATTATTTTTATTTTTTCCTAATTTTTCAATTTTTAAAATATTTTTTAATTAATTTTTACAATTTTTAGAATTTTTACAAATAATAACATTTTTTAGAAATGAATTTTTTTTAAAAAAAATAGGAAACCTGCTGTAGCAAGTCACCTTCCGGTGACTGGCTACAAGTGAGGCATTTTGGACAAAGAGTTGTTATTAAGTGAGTTTCATCAACGTTAGATTGCTGAGTAATGGGCCAAACCTTAGGCTAATAAGTGAGATTTTCTCCTTGATTTCGGAGGAAGTTGGGACAAGAGTCTCAAGCTAGTGGAGTTTTCCTATAATAATAACTACAATCGATTTATTGGGATGACTCCTTATGAAGCATTATATGGAAGAAAGTGCCGATCTCCACTTTATTGGGATGAAATTAGAGATAAAATTCTTGCAGGACCTGACTTAGTGGAAGAAAGTGATACTTATCAAGCAAAGGTTGAAAGCGGCCCAAGATAGAAGCAAAGTTTGGGCTGACGAAAAGGTGCGACAAGTGGAATTTCAGGCAGGTGAAAAAGTGTTCCTAAAGGTGTCGCGATCAAAGTGACTGAAAAGATTTGGCATAACAACAATTCCAGATACTACCAGCTGACGCGATCAAAAGCTTTCATCATGTCCAATTTCAAGCATAATTGAGCTCCACCTTTATCAAGCGTATGCACCATCTCACGTGCCATTAGAACTTGTGAGGAAATATCATGACCAGGCAAAAAACCTGTCTGCTCTGGAGAGATCAATTTAAGAAGCAGTTTGCTCAAACGTGTGGCGATAATCCTCGTACAAACTTTACTCAGAAAGTTTGTAAGACAGATAGGGCGAAAATCACTGAAAGTTTGAGGAGACTGTGTCTTTGGAATCAAAGTGATCAATGCACTAGCCATTACAGAGGGTTGCGGTACACCAAGAAAAAACTCCTGCACAGCTTTAACTACATCAGAATGTATAACTGGCCAACACGATCGGTAAAACGTACCATGAAATCCATCTGGCCCTGCTGCACTCTGGGGATCTAAATGTCATACTGTTTCCTTTACCTCTGTTGCCTTAGGTAACTGCGTAAGCATAATATTGTCTTCCTCCGATATCATACAAGGGATGTGTGAAAGAATTGATGAATGATTATGTGTTGCCTCTCGAGCAAATAAGGTGGTGTAGAACGAGACAGCTTCCACCATAATGTCTGCCGGCACCGTATGTAGCGTGCCAGTGGAGGTGCAAATTTGTTGTATACGGAGGGTTGTTCGCCGCCCTTTCAGAATAGAATGAAAATATCGTGTGTTTGCGTCGCCCTTTTTGAGCCATTTTACCCTTGCTTTTTGCTTCCAGAAATGTAGTTCATAAGTACATGCCCGTAGATATTCTGCTTTGGCACGATGATATGCCTCACTTGTCTCGTCGTTAGGGTCAGCATCCCAACTAGCCTCAGCATTATTAAGATGAGATTCCGCGTGCATAAGGTTGTTAAAAATATTACCAAATATTTCCTTATTCCACCGTTGAATATCCTTTTTCAGGGAAAATAACTTCGAATTAAAAGCCATACATACCTCCTGTTGTTGGATATGACAACCATGCATTCTGCATATAAGAGTGAAAATTTGAATGAAGTAACCAGGTGTCCGAGAAACGGAAAGAGAGACGGCCACTTGTCGTATTTAGTCGACATGCAAATAGTAATGGCGTGTGATCCGAGGCAACCCGCGGAAGATGTGTTAACTGCATGTCTTCAAACACATCTTGGAAAGAGGAGTTAACAAATAACCAATCTAATCTTTGACGAACTCGGCCTAGTCCCCTGCCATCTGCCCAAGTAAATCTGGGTCCCTGATATGGTGGTGCTATAAGAGAACAAAGCTCTATACAGTCATTAAAATCCTGTAATATAGTCAGAGGAGGATGTGATCGGCCTCTATGATCCTCAAGCGCACAAAAAGTATTAAAATCTCCTACAATTAACCAGGGCAAAGTAGAAGTCCTAGAAAAGTCACATAAAGAGTGCCAAAGAACACGATGTAATGATGACGTGTGCTTTGCATACACAACTGATAAAACGAATGTGAGTTGGAGCAGATGAAATAGCAATGTGAAATGTACTACTTGATCTTGATCCTGCGTAGCAAGCAAACGAAACTCTGAATCACGCCAGAAAAACCAAATGCGTTCAGACTGAGAAGCATAAGAATTAGAAAAACCAAGACGTAAACCAAACCCATCAAGATATGAAGGAGCATGCTTAGGTACGATGAGCGCTAGTAAATGCAAACGATGTTCCGTAATCAAAAGACGCAACCTAGGTAAGGAGGCACGCATGCCTCTGATATTCCATATTAATGTATTCCTTGAGAAAGAGTGGAATCACTTCCCTGCAAGATCTGTGACGCACTTCGCATTAGTATGGTGGATGGCGGCAATGGGGGTAGATCCTTTCGTGCACGATGTTTTCGACGAGGAACCACTGGTATAAACTCAACATCCTCAGCTGGCTCTTGTAGGCGCGAAATCAAGACCTCCTCATCTGGAGATAGAGGGATTAACTGCATGCGTCGAACAACTTCATCTGGCACATTTGTTAAATCCTCAGTTGGATCCTCAGCAGGCAATTCCGTGTCCGATGCATGGCCCAGGTCATATTGAACCAGATCAGTCGGGAGCGGAGGTTCTGCAGCATCATAGAATACATCCACGTGAGTTTCACTATTATGGTCCTGTATAATTACAGTCTCTATAGATGGAACATCCGGATGGCCCTGTGCTGGCGCCGCAGATGACGGACCAGCTATTGGCGGCTCAACAACTGGTTTCTTCTTGATGGGTGTCCAAACGCTGAGATTTTGGACAAGGTGGAGGAGGCGGTGGTGGCACAGATGAGGCAGACGTGGTAGCACATGCTCCTGGTGCATGGCCCAATCGGCGGCATGTAGTGCAAAACATTGGGAGATCCTCATAAATGACTGACTGTAGTATAAATCTATTCTTTGCATGCAAATATATTTTCTGCGATAGTTCTTGAGAAACATCGACCTCAACACAAACTCGAGGGATGGATGGCCTGAGTCCTTCCGATGTAGCCACATCCAATTTGATGGGCGAACCAATAGGGCGAACAATCTCAAAAAGAGCTTCACGACGATGCAAATGAATTGGAAGACCAGGAAATGCAATCCATATGGGGACAATAGGGACGTCAGCAGTAGTATCAAAATCAACTGTCCATTTGGTTATGCGCATATGACGACCCGAAATATGCCATGAACGTCTATAGAAACAACGTAGGTAATCCGCTTCATTGTGAAAATTCAGCAAAATGTGCGTTTGATCTATTAGCGTGATTCACAAATCATGATGAAATCCTATCTTCTCAAAAACTTCACGGATAATTTTCAATGGTGGGCGGCCATACCAAAAAGTACCTACCAAAGAATATTTGAACGGAGCAGCAAGGGCATAAATCTCAGAGTCCAGAAATGATATCAAGGGGATGCCTTTGTAGCGTGATACTGTCTTCGAAGACATATCGATATTGCATGAGGATTTCGCTCTGGCAACAACCGCGGCAAATGACGGCACGACTGACATTTTGATCGCAAAGGAGAAAAAGACCTGATCTTTGAGTAGATATCAGTGACGGGAAGGGTGAATGATCGGGGATTATTGACGGCGTGATAAAGAGAAGAAGATCGAATAGTTTTCCGGCGGCGGCGGCGACTTTCGCTGCAAAGTCGCCTGTGATCGCCTGAGGGTCAGCGGCGCCATCTATATGTTTTTTTTTAATAAGGCGGGTATTTATTAAAGTATAAATTCCCCACTTGTGGTGGAGGCAACCATATTACAAGAAGGTATGTCATACGAAAAACGAAAGTGTAAAGTAGCAATAATGTGTAGCCTCCAATCATACATGATATGCCGCATTAAAACCTTGCCAAGTAAAACCACCCTTGTGGATAAAACCTTGGCGAAGGAAAAAGCGTACATATTTATATGATTGGAATAAGGATGGCTAAATGTGAAAGCTAAGTAAAAATGTAAGTAGCTTGTAAAATCTTCACAGGGCTTGACTGGAGGGATGTGCTGATATATGTTGTATTTCCACCAAGATAAGCTTGAACAAGTGATATGTTTTGTCAAGTCTTTGTAGAGACGCAGAAAATGGTTCCGCCATTGTTGATTGAGGAGTAGATATAGGTTTCCTCGCAAGAAAACATGATATAGCACGTGAGTTACATTCGATATAATGATGATGTTCCAGTTTATCACATAAGGATCAGTGCATCATACCGATGTTGCCCTCAGTCCGAAGACTGCGGGCAACAATAAAAGTAATTTGCTGTGAAAAGACATATGTAGCAGTGGAAAAGGCATGATCAAATGTACCGGAGTTGCTTGTAACATGATAGTACAGGCAACGATACAAAATGATGATTTCTGCTTGAAGGAAGATTGCAACCAATAAAAATTTAGGGACGTAGTATATTGTGGCGAAGCATTTTTGTAACTCATAGTAGAATGCAGCCATGGTTGAATAAGTAGTAGGTATTGGCATCCTCGCAAGAAAGTATGGCAAAGCACATTAGTAGCAAACAATGCAATATTGGTGTGTCAAAATATGGCATACGGAACACCGCAACATACCGATATTGCCCTTGGTCCGAAGACCGCTGGCAACAATTTTAATAAATCACTATCAAAAAACACATGTAGCTATGTAAGGGTAGTGGCCAGACGCACCAGAGTTGCCTATATCATAATAACACCATATTGTGACTACACCATGCATAACTATCCATATTGTTGCTTTAGTAAGCAATTAAGGTGTGTAGTTAGCTTTTCTAGCAAAAAGTGACCTCCTATTTGTCTCCTCTACCCGGCGGCCTTAATGGGGAAAAAGAGTACCTTTCCTTCTTTTTACTTTTTTTAAGTCTCATTTAGTAGAACACTAAATGCTAGAATAACTTTCCATGTTTTCTAACAAGGCTTAGTTGCTTGTAGTAAAAGAAACTCCACTTAATGTCCCCAACCTTCTAGGCCGAAATTATGAGTAGTCTTGGGGAAAAACTATCAACTCACATGCTTCATAACTTATACTTTGGGGTAGTATACTATTTTCCGTTAAAATTGAAATAAATGTTAGTAAGCCTAAAATATTCTCCTTCCAAAATATCATTCTATTGCATCACTTCATTCTAACCCCAGATACCGTACTATTTTTGGTGGGGTACAACATCCTCCCTCCCTTAATATCAGTTTTGTCCTCGAAACTGGAATTAGTTTGGTATAAGCTTTCATGTTTCCTTATGCCTCTTCATGCCATCTCCAATATTCCTCTTTCCCATAAAATATGTGATTTCTCTTTCAAGGCAGGAAATGAATAAGGATATCATTACTTAATGAATCATTTAAAATCTTATGCTACACAAGATCCCGCTAGATTGTAACGTCACTACTAGAGTGTGTTGGGTAATCCCAACTTATAATTTTGAACTTACGCCCAATCGTATCACAAATATCATACTCGACCTCTCCAATGGCCTTGTGACGCTTCCTTCCCACATATCTCATTATCTTACATCATTCTATGAATTCACTCTTAAGGAATACCTACATGCAGAATGACTAACAATTACATGTCTCCCGGTTCCTATACAACTTGTTAGTTGTTTACCTGCAGTGGATCAAATAAATCATCGATTTTAAGTAGCAGGCACCTATTCCTTATTGTAGTCTTGTGGAGCTCTATTTATCCAGGTACTTACCTGATTGTTGAGGACCCAAAACTTCGTGACGTATTCTAGTTTTCATGCTCTAGTTGTGCTACTCTAGTTATCTGCTTTGTCCACTTACCACTGATTATGTAGAAATCTTTCCTCAAGGCTCCTTATCACATCGCTCTATGACTATTCATACTTGGGAAATAAGCAAGGTAAAACATAAGTACTTTGTATTTTAAGTTGGATAGTTAGATATACCTGTTTACGGTTTAGATGTTTCAGAGATCCCTGGATAAATCATTCTTCGATCCAGGTTGGTGTTCCTGTTTGTTTTGTTGTTAGTTCTATATGAATACGGCTGCCACCTTCTACCTCTTTTCTTCATACGCTCATTAAGTCTCTTATTTCGTTCTTCCATTATCTTATTATCGCGCTCCGCTCTATAACAGTCCTCCAACAGTTCATAAAAAGTCCTTGAATATGCCTTGACTAACCGAGTCTTAATCTGAAAGTTTAGACCGCGCATAAATCTGGTCACTTTATACTTTTCATCTTCCATAATCAGGGGAGCATACCGTCCTAACATAATAAATTGATGGGCATACTCTGAGACTGTGGTGTCCGGTTCTTGTTTTAGCGCATCAAATTCTTCAATCCTCTCTATGAGTAAGTCCAAGGAGATGAAAGCCCCACAAAATTCTTCTAGAAATCTCGCCCAGGCTATCGGTCGAGGTAGTGGCTGGATACTCGTTCTCCACCACTGGTTGGCCTTACCAATCAGAAATGGCCAGACAATTCGTGCCCTTATCTCATCTGGCACCCGTACCCACAAAAGGTTACTCTCAACTTCATTCAACCATTGCTCTGCTTCCTCCGGGCCCCGCCAAATCTCGGAATTTGTGCTTTAACTAGCTATCGATAATAAAATCCACTGCTTCCCGGGGTGACAGTGATGATCTCAGCTTACCGGACTGTGATATCATCTGCACCACGTAGCGTCGGTTTTATTCGAAGTTGACATACCGAAATAAGCGACAAAATTTAATTCGTAATTCAATTAAAATTCATGTTGGGCGTGCAAATACATATGATACGTATTAAATTCTATAAAATGTCATCAACTAGGTCTTTATCATTAGGTCCAAACCTTAATTTCCAGTCTAAGTCATCCTAGTCTAAGTTCAACTCTCTTTCTAAGATCATGACTTACATCTAAGATCAATCTTAGATTTCTAAAATCATAGCTTAATTCTATATTCTGCCCGGATCTAGAGCCTTAGCTATGATACCACCTGTAGCGCCCTGCACCCCGGCCTAGCCGGATACGGTGCGACCGCCGTACTTCACTACGGAGAGTACCATGCGTCAATCCATAACATGTCTTAGTCCATAACAAAGTATATGGACCTTCATGCTTACACATGAACAAGTAAGCAAAAAGAATAAAAAATTTCTAAATAAAAGCGTCTAAACATCCATCATAAGTCTTACAAACATGTTCACAAATGCGGAAATCCGAAAGTCAATGTTTCCAACACAAATTCATAAATAGTTCATCAATCATGACCATCATGGCAAAAACCCTTAAGTCGTCCTTCTTTCGCTCTTCTACGGATAGGGAACCCTAGGCTCATCCTCGATCCACTCGACCCTATTTCCTGCAGGTTCTGCGAGGAAAAATAAGGGGTGAGTGACAACGTCACCAGCAAGTAAACCATAAATAATCATGATTTAAATGGAAAGTACATACAAGAACCAAACCCCAAAAAATTTGGTTTAGTAGCATACCTGACCATCCATCCAATATCCGTAAGTAACAAGCTCATAACTTATTAAAAATCATAACTGAGGGGATATCAAGTCATAACATCTTAGCCTAAGTAACAATGTACCAAATATTCGACGAACTAATAAATGCAACATGCATGAGTATACACATGTGATGCATCATGAGAAATATGAGGATAAGTTCTTTCTTTCTTTCTTTCAAAACATCATCGTCAATAAAAACAAGAGAGTGTTCAGATCTATTCTATCCGGATCTGAGGCGGTCATATTCTTCCTTACGAATCTATTATTTCCGGATCCGAAAATGGTCATATCATAGTCATCAGGTCTATTCTTTCTGGGCCTCTACGGTCATAATCGTCATAACCAGGTCTATTCTCTCTGAGCCTGAACGGTCATAATCACAGTCAGGTCTATTCTCTCCGGGCATGAACGGTCATAATCATCAGATCAATTAACCCTGGATCTGGAGCGGGTCATGCTGGCCAGAAATATACGGTACCGATGGAAAGCGTTCTTTTCAAAACGGGATCTTTACTTTAAAAACGTTTTTTCGTCATTCTTTGTCATAAAACTAGTTTCATAAATCATGTAAGTGACGATGATGCAATGTATGACATGTACCATGCAATCCGTGACAGAATGCATCACATACATACAAATACGATCTTATTCTTAAGGCTGGAAAAATTTCCAGAATCATCGTTCCAATTGCGCGGCCTCAAAACCTCACATTTTAGGCCCATTATCATGATTTCTTGACATACATATGCATAAAGGTGTCTTTTCTACTTGCCATAAAAATTTCATAATGTTTCGAGACATGTAAGACCCTTAAGCTATTAAATTACTAAACAGGGTACTGCTGAATTCAGCAGTGCAGTACCCCTCTTTTACCTTTCTTTCAAGCCCAATAAGTCTTATTTAATTTGGGTCAAAACCTGGAAAATACTGCAAACGTACCAAAAATTAATGTTCATAAGCCCAAGCTGTTTAAACAAGTTTAAACCGCAAGAACACAGTCTCCCACTAGTTCCGCAATTCGGTCCAATTTTCCAGTTTTGTAACGTTCTCTTAATTTCAGTAGTTACCCCTTAAAATACTAATTCCAAACTGATTAATTTACATCGACACTCTCACCTAAGTAATTACCATAAACATTTCAAAGCAATATAATAACTTTAAATGGGTCATTTATTCGTTTTTCAAAAATGGTTTCATGCTGGTCCTGGGGTGGCCAGTTTTACTACGAATTTTATTGTGACCAAACCGTAAGTCCTTTTTAGAAAATTCCTACTCAAAAACTTAGTAAACACATAGAGCTAGCATCCTACCAAAAATCAGGCCATTTGCGTATTTCTAAGATCCATTTTCAGTTCCATCGATACGTCACTTAAATTCTGTCCAGTCTAGTAATTCCAGCTTGACCAGTTTTACTAAAAATTCCATTAAGGATAAATCATAACTTATTTTACCAAAATTCCAACTCTCATATTTACTAAATACACAGGGCTAGTGTCATACCAACAATTAGCTTAATTACATACTTCTAAGATCCATTTTCAGGTCTTACAAAACGTCACATTATTCTGCCCTGTTCTAGTAATTTCCGTTTTTGTCACTTTTCCTTACTAAAAGTGTTCCAAATTGAGTTATTCTTTATAAATGGTTTACTAATCATCAAATAAACTTTTTCGTATAAGCTTTGCAGGTTCTAATATATTCCAAAAGTTCACCTACAGGTCACTTCAACAACGATTTTGAATGTTACACATAGCACAAATTGAATTTACACATTTTGTACATAGTAAGGTATATTCATGGCACATCTAGTTTGTATGTCCCATAACCCCCAAAACAGCCCGTTTTCACTCACATGCAAGTGCTTAAATTATATTTCCCTAATGAGCATATTACACCTAGGTCATAAAGCATCCAACTTTCATACATCCTTTACCCCACAAGTTACAATCCTTCACAAGAACAATATTTACCCCAAACTTTCATCCAACCGTCCCCCACAAGAGAACTTTGCCACATTCATCTTAGACAAGCATCATATTCATACTCAAAAAGGGCAAAGAATCCACCTTTGAAGGAATCCCATACATGCAAGCCACTTTTCTTAAGAATCCGAAAGTTTCATGCTTCACACTTAACATTTTATCTAAGATTAAAACTTAGTAACATCTAGACATTCAAGCATATACTTTCACACCCAAGTCATGAATATTTATAGTGTACTTGCCTTCTTGGATCTTAGGTCTTGCTTGAAACTTGTTGGAAGAAGAAATGCTTCCTTCCACCCCTTCCTATCATACACGGTTTTAGGGGTAGGGATGTTTGTTAGCCACCTTTCTAAATACACAATTAAACTTATCTTGAGGCTTAGATGGTCTTACCCAAGTGATTCTTGAATGGAGATTGAGATGATTCTATCCCACCAAGAAGCTAATCTCCCTTAGCACTTCAAAAATCTTCACCTAGTGACCTCTTAAAGGTCACGGTTTCCATAATAAAAAGAGAATTTCTTGTGAGCTCCACTATGTAAGGTATAGAATTCTCTTAAAGAGTTTAGGATATACTCACCTAGGACAACTTGAACTTGGATGAATCCTAAACCTTCTTGGCTCAACTTGGCCGTGTGCCTTGAGGAGAAGAGAGGGAAAGTTTCTTGTTCTTTGGTAACCTCTTGGGTAGTGAGTAGGTTAAGATTGTATTAAAAGGCTTCTTATTAAAAGAAGAGGGAAGAAGCCTCTTGGTGAGGCATAGCCGGCGGTCAATCATGAAGGGGGGAAAAAGTTTCTCATGTGCGTGGTGCTCATAAAGAACTCATTGAAAGCTTATCCATAATTCACTTTTTAGGGTTCATGAAGAGTCTTGAAGCTACTATTTGTTCAATAAGGCTTCTTGGCCGATTTAATGCATGCTCTTATGAGATGCATTTTATCTATTACATACCTTATCTATTTTCATATCTTAATGCATATATATATATATAGATATATATATATCATAAGTGAGGTTTTATCATAATAAATAACTTTACTTAATATGTATATATATATATATATATATATATATATTTTATTTTAGTAAAGAAAGTATTATTGGAATATCCTCACTTATGGTAGAGGGAAACCATATTACAATGAGTCTGCACAAGAAAATAAATGATGAAGCGGGATAAGGAGTTTCACCCTCCAATCATATATGATATGTCGCATTAAAACATTGCCAAGTAAAACCACCCTTGTGGATAAAACCTTGGCGAAGGAAAAAGCGTGCATATTTATATGTTTGGAGCGATGAACTGATACATTTGAAGATGATACTATGTACAAACAATAATTGTGGAAGATAAGCAAGATCAGCACCAAGTGGATAAAGTCATGCATGTCTCCTGGCCGATGGTGTTGTAGATTCAGGAGCGAAAGGTACATCCGTTGTGAGTTGTGGAAGTGGCGCAGGCTATTGTAGAACTTGTAGTCACAGCTAATGGAATTGAGGTAGTACATAGACTCAATGCATTTGAAAATGACCTCCAGAATAATAGTATCACCCATGTCACCTCATGAAGGAAGAAAGAAGCAGTTAAGAGTATCACAATAAAAAGAGATAGATATACGCATAATGGATTCCAGAACATACCAATGTCGTCTTGGCATAAGTTGAGCCAAGACGACGAAATATGATAAGTGCCACTGGATGCTGGACACGTCCCGATATTATATGCAATCCTCAGAGCCTCCTCCGTTAAGTTGGACCATGGTTCATAAAGGAAGAAAGGAACAGTTAAGAGTATCACTAGAATAAGAGAGAAAAGTAGGCATAAAAGTTCCCAGAACATACCGATGTCGTCTTGGCACCGATTGAGCCAAGACGACAAAGTAGATAAGTGCCTCTGGGAGTAGGGAGTGAGCCAATATTAGATATTCTTCTAGCTTCCTGCATAAGTATACACCGTGGCCAGGCCCAATCAAGCGCAAACAACAAACAAATATGAGTGCAGCAAGGGAAGCATAAAGAGTAGCATGTGGAAGAACCAAATGTAGGAGAAGAAAACGCACCCATGTTGTCTGTGTGACGTTACACAGACAACAGTAGAGGAATAAAGGCAGCATGTATTAATGTCGGAAAACCGGCAGCTGATGGTCCGTGTATAATGTGCCTCTCACTTCACACGGTAATGCTTGAGGGGTGCCATAGACTGTCAGTCCCGCAGAATGATAGCCGTATCTTGCTAAACGATGGGCCGCCGAGTTTGCTTCCCTTGGACAATATTGTATGGTTGAGTGATTAAGACGGAGAAATTGTGCTGCTCTTGCGACATACGAGGCTAAAGATCCTGTGATACGTGTTGCTTCAGCCAGCAAGGTAATCATGGATTGACAGTCCGTCTCCACTACAAGGCTGTCATAATGTCGTGCGTAGTACATGAGCGCCATTGTCATCGCATGGATTTCCGCACGCAATGGTCGTAAAGAAGGCAGCGGGAAGCATATATGCGTTCTTAACGTGTTTGTCCAACCATTATCCTTTAAATACACTTTCCATGGGGCTAAGGTCCTTTAGGCCATTGTCACCATAGGCCAAAGTATGTACACATATATGCTATATATATATATATATATATATATATATATATATGTATATATATATATATATCCCACATATAAATATATATATGAATATATCATACTCTCCACAAAGTTGAAGTTATTAGACTAAAAGTGACTAAAGTTAGTGGTGGAGTCCCCTCGCCTCACCCCAATGGAAAAGCCGACGGTGGAGGGGTTTATTCCCAACACTTTTACTCCTTAATTTGCTTTATCCCCTCTTATTTCATAAGTTAGTTTTACAAAGTTTATATGATGGGTTAAGGAATCACCATGGACTGCCCATGGTTTAAATTCGGTGGCTAGGGTGTAACTAGTAGGCTCCATCATGCTTGAGTTACTTTTTAAAGGATCTAGTGGAAAAGCTACTAGGTAGTGGAGGGGAATATTCATAGTAAAATCTTGATCTCTGATCCTTCCTTTCACGTGTTCCACGGTTTCTTGAGGGAATTTTGGTGAGTTATATATCCTCATAATAACACCATATTGTGACTACACCATGCATAACTATCCATATTGTTGCTTTAGTAAGCAATTAAGGTGTGTAGTTAGCTTTTCTAGCAAAAAGTGGCCTCCTATTTGTCTCCTCTACCCATCGGCCTTAATGGGGAAAAAGAGTACCTTTCCTTCTTTTTACTTTTTTTAAGTCTCATTTAGTAGAACACTAAATGCTAGAATAACTTTCCATGTTTTCCAACAAGGGTTAGGTGCTTGTAGTAAAAGAAACTCCACTTAATGTCCCCAACCTTCTAGGCCAAAATTATGAGTAGTCTTGTCGAAAAACTATCAACTCACATGCTTCATAATTTATACTTTGGGGTAGTATACTATTTTCCTTTAATATTGAAATAAACGTTGGTAAGCCTAAAATATTCTCCTTCCGAAATATCGTTCTATTGCATCACTTCATTCTAACCCCAGATACCATACTATTTTTGGTGGGGTACAACAGGACGGCAACTTAAGGATTTTTGTTATGATGGTTTATATTTAGATGGACTTACGTTGGAGCAAACATTTCGGATTTCTCTTTTTATTTAGACATTATGTCGGACATTCGGAATGTTTTATTTAAAAGTTTTTATTCTGCCTAAGTTTTGCTTACCTGTTGATATGTAAGCATGAAAGTCCATAAATTTTGTTATGGACTATGACATGTTATGCATTGACGCCTGGTACTCTCCGGAGTGAAGTACGGCAGGCGCACCGTACGAGGGCTGTAGCGCCCCGCACCGGACCTCGTCCAAATACGGTGCACCCGCCGTACCTCACTAAGGAGAGTACAAAGCGTCATGCATAACATGCGAAAATCCATAACTTAAGCCATGGACTCCCATGCTAACATTTAACATGGTAGTAAAATTTAGGCAGAAATAAAACTTTTTAAAATAAACATGCATTACGAAAATACTAAGTCCCCAAAAGTAATAGTCCACAAAACAACATCCCCGAAATCCCAAAGAGTTTAACATAGTTCACAGTACATCATCATCCCAGCACAAAAGTCTTTAAGCATAGCCTCCTTCTGACATCCTCGCCTACGGGTATGGCACTCTCGGCTCATCCTCGATCCACTCAATCTTAGCATTATCTGGATCTAGGAAAAAATAAAAGTGTGAGTGATAAAAATCACCCAACAAGCATAGAATAAACCACCATGAAATAAATAAAGAATTATAACATGAATGTAAAACCCCAATAATCTTAATATTCATCATACCTGACCATAGATCCATAATCCGCCTAAATGTAACCTAAATTACACTTAGGTAATATAGTTCTCATGTTATCATTATCCTCCATATCATAAATGCTTATTATGTAACGTGCACATGGAGTATGCATCATGCAATGCATGATGTCATGTCATGGTAAAAATCATCGTCATGTTGTCCCATAACATATTCATAAAGAAAACAGAGTGTCAGATCAATTAACCCCGGATCTGAGCGGGTCCAGAACATATCAACAGACCAATTAAACCCGGGTCTGGGACGGGTCCAGAACATGTCATCAGACCAATTAACCCCGGGTCCGAACGGGTCCAGAACATGTATCAGATTAATTAACCCCGGATCTAAACTGGTCCAGAACATATCATGTCAACAGACCAATTAACCCCGGATCTGGAGTCAGGTTAGTCGCATGCTTGGCCGACAAGGGAATCATAAAGCTTTCTTTAAAACATGGGACCATAGAAACTTCTATGCATAATGAAAAACGTATTTACTTGGAAAGACTTGCTTGCATACGGACCATTCATAAAAATCAGATTCATGGGGCATATGATCATGCATGATACATGAAATGATATGCAATCCAAGTCATGGCATGAATAATCGTAAGTATTCCTTATAATATATCAACAAGCATGGTTTCGGAAACTAAAAATTTCTAGATTTTACTTCATGTTCATGGGGCGGCTAAATTAACCAAACAGGCCCATTTTCATAATCATGTGTCCTATATATGTTTAGTGGGGTCTTATTTACATGTCGTAAAAACTTTTGTAACTTTCTAAGACGAATAAAGCCTCTAAATTATTAAATCATTATCGAGTGTATTTGCTGAATTCTGCGGTATAATAGCCATTATTACCTTAATTTTTGAGACCTTAAGTCTTAATCATTTGGACCACAACCTGAAAAATATAGTAAAGTCCCTAAGAACCAACATTCATGGGCCCAAACTGTGTATATATGTCCAAACCCACAAAATTAAGCCTCTTAACTTATTCCCCTGTTCTGCCCCAATTTCCAGTTTTAGTACATTAACTTTATATCCATAATTGCCCATCAAAACGATAATACCAAGTTGATTAATTTACATGGTCATGCTCCTCTAAGTCTTAGGTGTTTAACATAGAATTTCCAGGGCAATCCAATAACTTTAAAGGGTTCATTTAATTATTTTTCCGAAATGGGTCACATGCTGTTACTTGACTGACCAATTTTACTAAAAATTCTATTGTGGAAAAACCATAATTCTTTTTCCCAAAATTCCAACTCACCCATGTCATAAACGTGTATAACTAGCATACTACCGAAATTTAGCCCATTTGCATGTTTCCAAAGTCCATTTTTGGGTCAAGGAACTAGTTACTTAATTCTGTCCTGCTCCAGTAGTTTTAGCTCGAGCAGTTTTACCAAATAATTTCTTAAAAATAATCCACATCTTATTTTACTGAAATTCCAACTTTCATATTTTCTATACACATAGGGTTGTCACCAAACCAAAAATCAGCTTTATTTAATATCTACAAGATCTATTTTTAGGCCATTCAAAACATGATACGATTCTGCCCAGTTCCAGAAATTCCAGCCTGAGCAGTTTCACCAAATATTTTATTAAAAATAATCCACAACTTATTTTACCAAAATTTCAACTTTCATATTTGCTACACACATAGGGTTGTCACCGCACCAAAAATCAACTTGATAGCACGTTAATAAGGTCCATTTTGAGGTCACACAACACACTGCCCAATTCTGTCCAGCTCCAGTGGTTTTGTGTTTTGTCACTTTTCCATGTCAAGGGTCCACTAATTATCTTGTTCTTATGAACTAACTTATTAGTCACCACATACACCCTTTTCCCATGAATATCCAGATTCCATTCTTTTTATTGAGTCATCTTTGCATCATATCAAAACAGTTTGTAGTTTGTACACAACAATTATCATATTTGCTCAAAACAAGTGTTCTTTCTTGAAGTCAAGACTCACCATCTTTTTCATCCTCTTGGCCGAAACTTGTGTGGTGTCATGAACATATTTTACAACATTTATTTAGGCATACAACATATTCAAGTGCTATTTTATTTCAATCTTACCAAACAACTTCATAAGCTCACATCTAGCACATACATACCATCTTAGAACTTCACAAGTCTCATCCAAGAGTTATTCTTGCCTAGACTCACTTGGGTGAACCTTATTTCATCCTAAAACAGCCTTATATCACATTGCATGTAAGGAAAGATTTCATCTTTGGAGGATTTAATCACATGCAAGACATTGTTCTTAAGGAATCACTAAGATATAGTCTTAAAACTTAATATATTCAACTAAAGTTCACATCTTAGAAACATCTAGCCATTCAAGTCACTAATTCTTCAAATAAATCATGAGAGTCTAGTGTATAATTGCCTCTTCAAGCTAGAGCGCTTTTCTTAGCTTGGATATTGGATGAGATGAGTTGAAATCTTCCTCCTCCTTCACCCTTGAGCATACGGTTTTTGAAGGAAATGAGGGAAGAGTGTTAGTCATCATTCTTAAGTGAAAATAGAAATCATTTAAGAATAGATCCTCTTACCAAAGTGGAACCTTGAATGGAGCTTTCCTAGCAAGAGATTGCACCACCTAAAAGAGTTGAATATCTTGCACCTAGTGACCATGAAGGTCACGGTTGGGGGTAGGAAAAAGGCACCCATGTGAGCTTCATTATTTGTCATGAAGAATTTACTTAAGGAACTTGGAATGAGACTTACCTAAATACTTCTTGAGCTCGAAGATGAGAGTGAAGTTGAACCAACTAGCCTTAAGGATGAAGAAACCGTATGGTGTGATTGGAGGGAGATGGAAAATTTGTCTAAGTGTTATCTTGGTTGTTTTGAGAGGGAATTCAAGATGAGAGGAGATGATGCCTCTAGGTGTATTTAAAATAAATCATGTTGAGGGGATGGGGAGAGGGAATCCGGCGGTGAAGAGGGGAAAGGGAGGCCTAGGCTTGTAGCTTCAAGCTTTTGCCTCCCATGCTAGCCTTCTTTTCTTATTTTATTCATTCTTTTTGCTTGCTTGTCTTGCATGTTTGGTTATTTAATTAGTTATTTGAGATATTAAGGATAATTTAGAATCAAGAGGATTCTAGAACCCCTTGGAGTCTTTGGCCGAAAGTTGGGGGGTTTTTGGGGTATTTTTGTCTTTTCACATTTATCATATCTCACACTTATATAACTTATACTATTATTTATTTTATCCAATATAATTTTAAATTTGCTTTCTGAGGACCCTTTAGGTTTGTATTCTTATAAAAACAAAATTGTTCCGTGGTTGATCAAGGCCTCTTGACCGAAATTCATAAGGTATTTCATTACCTTGTGACATTCCCTTATGTAATTATTTAGTATCTATCTTAAAAGAATTTAAGTAAAGAAGTGCTAATTTAACTCAAGTAACATGCACTTGGAGGAATCTTTATTTGCATTACGTCACTTAGTCATGGTTTCAAGTACATTGTAATTGGGGTACAACAAGGGCAGGCCGGGTACGGGGCGTTACAACAATTTTGTGAGCAAATTAATCGCTCACATTCTGCTACCCGCTTATCTATTTTCTTGCCGCATCTTATTTCTTCGGAACAAATTGGTTTCTTAAAAGGGCATGAATTAAGTGAACAGGTCCAAATGGCAACTGAAATGGTTCATTATTGGAACAAGGCTACACGAGGTGGGCAAGTAATATTAAAACTTGATATGGCTAAGGCATTTGACAGGGTGAGTTGGCACTATATGGAAGGAGTGATTCGAAAATTTGGCTTCTCCGATTTGTTCGTTCGTCTTATTATGAATACCATGACATATTCTAAACTATCGATCTCCCTCAATGGCCAACTTTTTGGTTTTCTCTCGCCATCACGAGGTGTAAAACAAGGTGATACATTATCTCCTTTACTTTTCATTCTATGCTCAGAAGGATTCAGCAGGGGAATTAACCTCTTTCCAATATCGGTCTACTCAGGGGTTTCAACATGGGCCGTATTTCGGGAGTTACCCATTTGGTCTATGCAGACGATCTTATTATCTTTCTTAATGGTTCTAACCGGAATATGAGATGCTTCCAATCCTTTTTATATTCCTATCAACAAGCTACAGGGCAACTTGTTAATTCTAATAAGAGCTAATTTGTAATTAGCTTTTACATATCTACGCAACAGAGATCGGCAATGGGTGCCATATTAGGCATGTGCTCTACGTCTCTTCCTATATAGCCTAAGTCGGTTTTATCATTACCATACTTTTGTGATGAGATGAGTGTGTCTAACATGTTTGTACCGGATTTAAATTGTTCTAACATTTTTTCTAAGTTAAGTTTAGACGACTTAAGTTGTATTATTTCATGTTCACAAATTTCTAACTTAGACTTCAACATATTATTTTCCATTTTTATCTTTTGTTCATCTTTCCTATATGATTCAATTTTATTCTGTAAAGAATCAAGAGTATTAGTAGACTCTTGTTTAAGAGATTCTAATTGATCAGAAAATTCCAAGTTGGACGTCTTCAACTTGTTATTTTCTTCAATTAGTTTCTTCTTTTCTTTAGAGAGACTCTTACAGTGAGCATGCATTCTTAAGAACTCTTCATACATTTCATCAAATGTCATGTCACTATCAGAATCACTATCAAATGAAGAACATACCTCGTTGGATACGAAGCAGACTTGAGCTTCCTCAGTTTTGGATTCTGAGTCGGATATGTCGCTCCATGTGCTCACCTTCATTTCTCGTTTCCCTTTCCTTGCCTTAGACTCCTTTGGCTTTGTCATTTGTGCCTCCTTGTCCTTGGCTCGTTCATTATTGTTGTTGTTGTTATTATTATTTTTCTTCGTGGGACAATCGTATGAAATATGTCATTTTTGACCGCATTCATAACACTTTAATTCTTTATTATACCATATGTTTGTGTTATTTTTCCTATGTTGAGAAGAAGAAGAAGAAGAACATTGTCTATTCCTATTAGGACACTTGAAAAACTTCCTAAGTTTTCTTGCTATTAATATCAAGTCATCATCTAATTAAGTATCACTATTACTGTCATCATTATTTGTATGTGTTTCAGTTGTTTTGAAAGCTATAGACTTACTTGATGATTTAGATGACTCAGACTTCCGTTGGTTTAGTTTTACCTCATAGACTTTAAGAGACCCGATCAATTGATCTATCTTAGTGATTGACTTTGTCTCCTCGATTGCAGTCACCTTTAGATCCCAGCTTCGTAGCACCTTTTGAACCTTTTCATTGTTCGAAAATGACTTCCCTAAAGCTTCAAGGGCATTGAAAATATTAGTAATCCTCAAATCCATAGATGTTATGGATTCGTTCGGCAACATTTTGAAAGTCTCTAATTCAGTCATAAGCATGTTTATTTTTGACTCCTTAACACCACTAGTACCTTCATGCTTTAATACAAGTAATTTCCACATGTCATGTGCACTTGTGAAATTTGACACATATCCTGCTTCAGAAGTTGTAAGTCCATTCAAAAGTAATTGCATAGCTTTAGCATTCATGGACATTTTCTTTTTATCTTCCGATGACCATTCACTTTTATACTTTTCAACCTCTTGTGTGACTCCACTAACTTGTACAACTTTCATTGTAATGTACGGCCCATCTTCAACTATAGAACATAAATCGATGTCTATAGCCATTAAGAATAGCCTCATTCTTGGTTTCCAATGAACAAAGTTATTGCCATCAAAAAGAGGAGGGCGTTGTGTAGACATACCTTCCAACTCACCTTTGTGAGAAACAATAGCCATAGTATGTACCTTGGATTTGAGACAAGCAGTATATAATGAATTGTTGTTTCTTGGCCTTGTATTGTTCGTATGGTGTTGAATCTTGCTTCTTTTGAGTGGTGTTGGCGTGGCTTTGATACCAATTGTTAGACAGTACACCTGAAATAAACAACACTAGAGGGGGGAGTGAATAGTGGTTAGCGGAAATTACACTACAACCCTTTGTAAAAATCCCCTTCGAAAACAGAATCTGAAACTGCCTCAGATTCAGAACCCGTTTTTGAAAAATTCAAAAATAATTATACACAACTCCAAAAATTATAAAACTTTCCAGAATTGAACTTCAATTAGTTAACAAGACTCTTTCCAAAAATCAGACAAAAATAAGATCGTTGGCCCTTTAAACGAATAAAAAGATTCAGGTGGTCAATCTGGACAGAATTGGTCAGAATGTTGCTGATTTTGAAAAATGTGTTTCTCTTTGAATACTCAACCAAAAAGGTTGATCTTTATATCAAAACACTCCTTAGGATGTGTAGATGAAGTTTCAAAAAGGCCTTTACCTTAAACAAATTTTTGATAAATACAAAATTTAAGTTTTCTCAAAACTGGTCAGATTGCAGCCAGATTAGAGCAGTTATCTTGCAAAGACTGAAAGACTAACTTTCCCTTGTTCAAATCAAATGATTCTTGTTGCAAATGAAAGCTAACAGTATGAAGTATAACTCCACCAAAAATCATGAATTTTGAAAAGTGTTTAGCTATTTTTTTCAAAATGTGTGAAGTTGTGTGAAAACTGCAGTAAAAACAGGCAGAAAACCGAAATGAAGAAACAAGACAAGAACACCGAGGATTTATCCTGATTCGGTCAATGTGACCCACACCAGTCCCAAGGAACACCTTTCCTTGGATTTCATTATCAACTGAATCACCTTACAACAAGAACCAAGCTTGATCCTTGGGTTATACACCAACCCTACTCAAGACTTGGGTAATCACCTCCTATGCAACACTTAGTTGCAACACCTCTACAACCTATTGATATAGCCTTATAGAAATGGATAATCAATCTTACAAATGAAGCTCAAGAGGCTTGTAGCTCACCACAACACAACAGGAACACCTTTGATACAATGAATCAAACAATAACAATAAGAAGATGAAGATGAAAGCTAGACAATTCAACAAATGCTTGTGAGCTTCAAGTGTGTTTCATCTTCTTCACCATTGCCTCCATTTATAGTGTGAGATGAGCCTTGAAGATAAGATTTCCAATGTGTCACCATCTTCATCATCAAGTCCAAATGTCTTCTCATCATTGGTTGGCCTTGTACACTTGGAAAAATGAGACAAAATGATTGGTCCACCTTGGTATTTTAGCATGGACGAATTTTTGACCCCAAAAATGACTTGGAATTATCTTGAAAATGTGAAGATAATAAGACCATAACAACTCCATCATCTTCTCAAATTTTTGGCACAAGAATATATACCATTTTAAATTCAAAATTTCAGCTCCAAAGTGAGTAGTAGGCGTTGGCTTACTACTTGATATTTACCAAAAAAACTTTGATTTTCCTTTGTGAATTGTTGATAAATAAAAGAAAGGATAATACCACCAAATTATTCTCAACTCCAAGCACAATAATATGACATGTCAAGTCTTCATTTGACTTCAAAAATCTACAAAGAAAACCCATATAGCCGTTGGCTATATTTAGTAAATTCTAAGTTGGCAATTTTGCCAACTAACTCCTTTTTGGTTGGTCCACTTGTCTCCAACTCATAAAAGGAATTACACCTCATATCCAACTGCCCATGCACGTTTTCCAACATATATATATGTGTAGCAACTCAGATTTTGAAAGAAGAAATCAATAGATAATAGTTGACAAGATTATGTCAACGTGTAACACCGAAATTCCCAATATTTCTTCTTATATGTCATGAACATTTCCACACCTTTGACACCTTTAATATCTCTGAATAATGATGATAAATGTTCTCTTATAACATATATAATAGGGTCTTCAAGAAAAAATAGAATGTGACATCTCAAATCGTCACATATCCAGCTATAGTCAATAATATCATCATGTGAGAGAAAGAGATAAAGAATCACCATATTATCTTCAAGTTAATAATAAATCAGCTCCAAAATGAAGATAATAATATGCTCAAGAGATTCTTTGAGTGAAAATACCAAAAATACCCTGGGGGTAAAATGACCAAAATACCCCTGGTATATTGAAAACTCCAGAAATGACCCGGATGGTCATAAATACTCATGATATCGCCTTTGTCATGATAAATATAATGAGAATACATCCTTGAAATATTTTCACCATGTGATGTTCCTACAAAACTCAAAATACCAATTTTGCCCTTTTGGTAAGTTGTAGAAACTTCCAAGGCACGTTAGTCACAATACATTTAAAATCATTAAAATCACATATCAATCACATAATAAACATGTATAAATCATATACAAATGAAAACAACCATTTTAACACATTGTAGAAAGATATTTCTAAAAACCCTAAACATTCTGTGAGACGTGGATCTATCTATGTGAGGGGCTGACGTACGTCGATCGATCCACGTGAGGGGCTGACGTACGTTGATCGATCCACGTGAGAGATCTATGTCTTACTGTGAGTTTGGTTCTTCTCAGTTCAACATGGATCGATCCACATCAGGGGCTGATGTACATGGATCGATCCATGTGTCTCTGCCTTAGAGATCCACGTCATTTTTCTTCACTTTTTCAACCTTTAATCCCTTATAACACCATATGTGACATTTCTAAGTATTCACCACTTAAAATCATGACTGAAAATTATCCAAACATATTTCTCAACATTCTCCCCCTTTTGGATGATTTTCAAAATAACTTAACATGATTTTAATGTCACAACTCATAACCAATTGTTTAACATCCTAAATCTTACCAATTGTTTTCAAACTTTGTTTTCAACAAAATTTTAAATAGTTATGCTTCCCCTCAACTTATGCTATCCCCCTTAATCAATACTCAACTTATACAAATTGAAACTTATCATATCAAATCATGACTTACCAACTAGAATCATGTTCTTATTCTATCTCCCCCTTTATTTTGCAAATCATGCGAAAGATAGAACTATACAATGGTGTCATAAGTCATCATACCTAACTTGGCTCGTAAGTTCTCAAACGTGGCTTGATAAGGGGTTTGGTAAAGATATCAGCGATTTGGTGATCAGTTCGTATATGGTTTATGACTATATCCTCATTTTGAACATGATCGCGAAGAAAGTGGTATCGCACCTCAATGTGTTTGGCCTTAGAATGAAGCACCAGATTCCGAGAAAGATTGATTGCACTTGTGCTATCGCAGAAAATTGGAATCTTATTCATTTTAATGACAAAATCACTAAGTTGGTGCTTAAGCCAAAGTATTTGGGTAGTACATAAACTTAAGGCAATATACTCGGCTTCAGTGGTAGAAAGAGCTACACAAGCACACAAATACAAGACAATTCTCATAATTTCCAATGTGCAAAAAGACTCTCTACTCTCTTCTTCTACATGTCTTTCTTCTTCTTCTTCTCTCAAGCCTATTGTTCTTAAATTCAATATAGTGAATAGGCTTTGATTAGACTAGCATACATGTTTCATTTGTTGAAAAAGGTTGATCAAGGTGTGATCAAACCTTCATTCGTTAGGTTGTGGTGTTTGTGATCGGTGTGATTGTTTGTAACGTTTGTTTAAGGGTAGCGTTGGTGTGTAACTCCAGCAACCCTTGTAGTCAGGTGTTATTTTTTATTTGGTGATAACTGAGGAAGGTGTCCTTGAAGACTAGAGTAGGTTGATTTAACTGAACCAGTATAAAATCCTCTGTGTCATTACTTTCAGCACTTTACTTTAAGTTTTTCAGTTCCTATGTTGATTTCTTTACAATCATAAAAATAGTAAACGAATATTAAAAATCGTAAACTTTTGCAGAAACATTTCCACACATCTTAAGTTTCATTTGGTGTAGGTTTAAACCCATTTGGACAAGTATAAGTCAATCAAATGTTAATAGATTTGAGACTAGTGCAATCTAATTTTCAGACTTGCAAAGGTTGAGAACTTCAACGTATTTGACAACCTTCCCAAAGGAATTTTTCAAAACTGTTTCAACCCAGTATAATAAACATCTTAAGAGGTATGTCATTAGATTTTCATACCATTTGGAGTCACGAATTAATCAGAATAAAATTTTCAAATCAGTGTACTGTTTCTGGCAGATTTTCACATTCTGACCACAAACGTATTTTCAAAGGGTTAGGAGTTGAATTTTAATCTGAAATTTTTAGTAGATACTCAGAAGATCTGAGAGTAGAATCTCTCAAAATGTCAGAATTTGTGAAGGTCTGCAACCAGGCCTTTAAAACGTCTCAAATATGGATCTGAAAACAGAAACTGTTTTCAGAAGTTAGGTTTTTAGTTCAAAATACTTTAAAAACAAAATTTTCTGCATCTACTATTCAACCCCCCTTCTAGTGGTGCTATACAGGTCCTACCAGTGGTATCAGAGTGTAGGCACACTCCCGACAAAGAGATCCAACATTCTTAGTGAGATGGCAACCACTAGCTACAAAACCGAGCAAGATGGAATGTCAACCATAACGCCTCCTATTTTGGATGTGAGTATTTTATTCAATGGAAACTTAGAATGAAACTTTTCTTTATGGCTATGGATATTGATTTGTAGTCTATTATAGAAGACGGTCCTTTTGTTCCTTCTAGGTTGTCTACTGTTGATGGTGTCACACTAGAGGTTGTAAAATCGAAACAAGCATATACTAGTAATGACAAAAGGAAATTGAGTATGAATGCTAGATCCATGCAACTACTTTTAAACGGGATGAGTAAAAGTGAATCAAGTTATATGTTTAATTGCTCTAATGCACAAGAGATGTGGAGGATTCTAGAAATGAAACCTGAAGGGACTAGTCAAGTCAAAGATTCTAAAATAAATATGCTTATGTCTACTCTTGAGCCTTTCAAATTGTTGCCTAATGAATCTATCGTTGATATGGACTTACGATTGACTAACATCTACAATTCTCTTGAGTCTCTTGGCAAAGCTTTCTCCACACAGGAAAAGATTCAAAAGGTGCTAGGAAGTCTCCCATCCGAATGGGATTCAAAAGTCACTGCAAACAAAGAAAGTAAGGATACTAAATCAATAAAGATGGAGGAATTAATCGGATCATTGAAGGTATATGAAAACAAACTCATTTTAAGAAATTCTAAATCTACTTCTAAACATGATAAGGCAATAGCGTTTAAATCAATTGAATACGTCTTTACCTCTTATGATTGCATAGATGATAGTGATACAGATATCGATGATGAAGATCTAATCACAATGGCTAAAAGATTAAGAAAGATCATGAGAAAATCGATTAAACACAAAGATAAGCCTACTTCGTCTAAGAATCATAGAAATAAAAATAACGAAGACATAAAGTGCTATGAATGTGGGAGACTTGGACACTTGTCATACGATTGCCCGAACAAGGGCAAACAAACGAACAAAAACCATGACAAAGATCAGACAAAAACTAGACTCGTCTCAGAACCTAAACAAAGGAGAAGAGTCCTCAAAGCATCTACTCGGAGTGATTCATCTGGCTCTGAGACTGATGGTACCGAAGAACAAACGGCACAAGCATGCTTCACATCTAAGGCATAAAATGAGGTATCTTCTGACTCTGATTCTTATTCTGAGCTTTCTTATAATGATTTATATGTTGAATATCTTGAATTACATAATTTTGCTAAGACTCTTGCAAAAGAAAAGAAACGCTTAATTGAAGACAAGAAATTGTTAGAATCGTCTAATACAAATCTTGTATCTCAATTAAACGATTCAAAAGAAGAGTCATCATACACAATAAATGCATTGAAATCAGAGATCTCATCATTTACAACAGAAAATAATGAAATGAAATCCGAGATTTCAAATTTGAAATCAAGGAATGCAGATTTAGGAAAAATGGTGAAACAGTTTGACACAGGTACAAACATTTTAGATCTTATTATCTCTTCACAAAAGCACGATAGCAACAAAAACAGATTAGGATACGTTGAGAAAAACGAGACACTAAATAAATCAATCAAATCCATTCCATCTAAGAAAATAGATGCGTCCAATATATATGTGGCGCCTAAGAAGACGCCTAGATCCCTCCCTATGTCATCTCATCATGCTTCTTCTTCATATCATATGAGATACAATTATGTGCCATATAGATATGAAAAGAAAGAATTGATGCATACACGACATTCATTCAACAAAAATGCATCTAGATCACGCACCATGCTCGCCAACACAAGAACTTATCAAAGGCGACAAACATACAATGGTTACAATGGATACAATGGAATTCTCAGCCCAAGGCCAATTGCACTACCACCTAATGTCTATTACATTGCATCTTCATCTCTTTTCTCACCTTTTGGAAGACCTAAGGAGGTCATCAAAATTTGGGTACCAAAAGGGACATTTGCAAAGGGTTGAACAAACAACCCATAAGAGTACACTTGAAATGCATGAGTTATGTTGATATATTATAAAATATTGTTTTTTTACATGTACTTTTGATTTTATTTACAAAATAAAGGGGGAGAGAAAGTGCATGATTTAAGAGGGGGAGAGTGATTTAAGGGGGAGGAAAGGGCATAATTGCAAAATTCAAGGGGGAGACAAATAGAAATTCAGAATTCGAATTTGTGCTCGGCTAGAGGGGGAGCGGTTAAATTTAAATCATGAACTATGGTTATTTTGTAAATCCTCAAAAGGGGGAGATTGTTAAGAAAAAGAGTTTGAGTTATTCACAAATACATGATTTAAATACCATGTGTTTAAGAAATGCATGACAAAATTTATTACTTGACATGTTTTTGTGACAAACATGTCTTATATACTTTATATATGATGTTGCCGCACTTACAAGCCATGATCTTTAAAGCTTACATCAAATGACAAACTTTTTTTGTGTTTGAACTATTTTCAGGTGCCACTATTAATGGACTAAACTAGTTCATTAAGTGAAGTACTTAGATAAATGAACTAAGTAGTTCATTAAATGGAGATATATTTGGAGAAGGCATGATGGCAACAAACGTGGAAATGGAAAGTCTCCTCCCACTCCATATCACACGTTTATATATATATATATATATATATATATATATATATATATATATATATATATTATATTTAGATTTTTTATAAAGAGGCACAAGACACATATATTCCGACGTACTACCGACACGTTACATATACTACGAACATACGTCAACGTCACACCACTATACTTACCTCATATTTATGAGTATATTCAGGTCTTATATCATATGATATAAGTCATGGTGATGACAAAAATTATACGACACATTACAAGGTTGTAAACCGAAAATTGTCGTATCGGGTGACTACTGAAACTTCGTCAACGTGTTACATGCTTCAAAAATGGCAAGAAATTTCATGGCCTACATGGTATATTTAGCCATAAAATCATTCCATGTTGGCACACACGAAGCACTCCTAATTAAGACCAAATTGTGGAGATTCCAACTTCATCTTTTTAAGCAAAGGGGCGCCACTTTAATCATCGATTAGAGCTGAATATTAAATTTACTTTATTTATGTTATGTGTGACATAATATATATAATATGTGCAAAAAGTTTGAATTTAATCGGAGAAAAATCGCGTAATTGACAAAAGTTGAAAATTCGGTTTTCTACGAGCACAACACATGGAACGTCTTTGGCATGACATGTAACATGTATCTAGACACTTTTTTACATATTCAATACATATTAAAGTGTACTAGAATATTCAAATTAAGGCTGATTGGAATATACCCTACATGTGTAGTTATTGTGCAATATTTGACAAAGTTTACAAAAGTAAAATTCTGCACATGTTCAAGATGCATATACACGCCATTCTCAGCTTGGTAGAGCTTATGTGGAGCTTGGTTGACATCTCAATTGGTGAAGAATAAGCCACACAAGGTTAGTGACATAATGGAGGGACTACACAAGGTAACAATTCAAACCTTTTAGCAAATGAAACACATGCTGAAAATTCAGCATGAGAGAATATGGTGGCCGAGTTTGGTCTTGAATGGTGATGAAATGGCTTCCAAATTAGTTGGGATTAATTGTTGGTTATTTGGCAATGTATTAAAACTTATTTTTCACATGTTTTAAATGTTAACCTCAGATTTTTAAAGCTACTAAATGGTGACAAGGTTGGACCAATCAAAATGTGCCGAGTAAGCAAAGCCAAGACATTCATCCAATCAAGTTGTGCCAGGTAAGCAAGATGGTGTCACATCTACACAACGCATTCTTCCAATGACATAAAAGAGAATTCTCAAGGTGAAGAAAAGCCCTAGGGGGCGGCCAAGAGTAGATAAAAAGAAGAGAAGAGAGCCACACAAATGCAAGACAACTCTCATAATTTCCAATGTGCAAAAAGACTCTCTACTCTCTTCTTCTACATTTCTTTCTTCTTCTTCTTCTTTTCTCAAGCCTATTGTTCTTAAATTCAATATATTGAATAGGCTTTGATTAGACCACCATACATTTTTCATTTGTTGAAAAAGGTTGATCAAGGTTTGATCAAACCTTCTTCCGTTCGCTTGTGGTGTTCGTGATCGGTGTGATTGTTTGTAACGTTTGTTTAAGGGTGGAGTTGGTGTGTAACTCAAGCAACCCTTATATTCAGGTGTTATTTTGTATTTGGTGATAACTGAGGAAGGTGTCCTCGAAGACTTGAGTAGGTCTATTTAACTGAACAAGTATAAAATCCTTTGTGTCTTACTTTCAGCACTTTACTTTCAGTTTTTCAGTTCTTGCGTTGATTTCGTTACAATCATAAAAATAGTAAACGAATTTTAAAAAACTTTAACTTTTGCATAACCATTGCCACACCTCTTATGTTTCATTTGGCGCAAGTTTTAACCCATTTGGACAAGTATAAGTCAATCAAACGTTAATCGTTTTGAGACTAGTGCAATCTGATTTTCAGACTTGTAAAGGTTGAGAACTTCAACGTATTTGACAATATTCCCAAAGGAATTTTTCAAAACTGTTTCAACCACGTACAATAAACATCTTAAGAGGTCTGTCATTAGATTTTCATACCATTTGGAGTCACGAATTAATCAAAATAAAATTTTCAAATCAGTGTACTATTTCTGGCAGATTTTCGCAAACTGTCCACAAACGTATTTTCAAAGGGTTAGCAGTTGAATTTTAATCTGAAATTTTTAGTAGATACTCAGAACATCTGAGAGTAGAATCTCTCAAAATGTCAGAATTTGTGAAGGTCTGTAACCAGGTCTTTAAAACGTTTCAAATATGGATCTGAAAACAGAAACTGTTTTCAGAAGTTAGGTTTTTGGTTCAAAATACTTTAAAAACAAAATTTTCGGCACCTACTATTCAACCCCTCTTCTAGTGGTGCTATACAGGTCCTACAAGTGGTATCAGAGCACAGGCACACTCCCGACAAGGAGATCCAACATTTTTAGTGAGATGGCTACCATTAGCTACAAAACCGAGCAAGAAGGAATGTCAATCGTAAGGGCTCCTATTTTGGATGGTGAGTCTTTTATTCAATGGAAACTTAGAATGAAACTTTTCTTTATGGCTATTGATATTGATTTGTGGTCTATTATAGAAGACGGTCCTTTCGTTCCTTCTAAATTATCTACTGTTGGTGGTGTCACACTAGAGGTTGTAAAATCGAAACAAGAATATACTATTAATGAAAAAAGGAAATTGAGTATGAATGCTAGAGCCATGCAACTACTTTTAAACGGGATGAGTAAAAGTGAATCAAGTTACGTGTCTAATTGCTCTAATGCACAAGAGATGTGGAGGATTCTAGAAATGAAACATGAAGGGACTATTCAAGTCAAAGAGTCTAAAATAAATATGCTTATGTCTAATCTTGAGCCTTTCAAATTATTGCCCAATGAATCTATCGTTGATATGGACTTACGATTGACTAACATCTACAATTCTCTTGAGTCTCTTGGCAAAGCTTTCTCTATACAGAAAAAGATTCAAAAGGTGCTAGGAAGTCTCCCATTCGAATGGGATTCAAAAGTCACTGCAAACAAAGAAAGTAAGGATACTAAATCAATGAAGATAGAGGAATTAATCGGATCATTGAATGTATATGAAAACAAACTCATTTTAAGAAATTCTAAATCTACTTCTAAACATGACAAGGCAATAGCGTTTAAATCAAATGAATACGTCTCTACCTCTTTTGATTGCATAGATGATAGTGACACAGATATCGATGATGAAGATCTAATCACAATGGCTAAAAGATTAAGAAAGATCATGAGAAAATTGATTAAAAACAAACATAAGCCTACTTCATCTAAGAATCATAGAAATAAAAATAACGAAGACATAAAGTGCTATGAATGTGGGAGACTTGGACACTTGTCATACGATTGCCCGAACAAGGGCAAACAAACGAACAAAAACCATGACAAAAATCGGACAAAAACTAGACTCGTCTCAGAACCTAAACAAAGGAGAAGAGTCCTCAAAGCATCTACTTGGAGTGATTCATCTGGCTCTGAGACTGATGGTACCGAAGAACAAACGGCACAAGTATGCTTTACATCTAAGGCATCAAATGAGGTATCCTCTGACCCTGATTCTTATTCTGAGCTTTCTTATAATGATTTATATGTTGAATATCTTGAATTACATAAGTTTGCTAAGACTCTTGCAAAAGAAAAGAAACGCTTAATTGAAGACAAGAAATTATTAGAATTGTCTAACACAAATCTTGTATCTCAATTAAACGATTCAAAAGAAGAGTCGTCATACACAATTAACGCATTGAAATCAGAGATCTCATCATTGACAACAGAAAATAAAGAAATGAAATCCGAGATTTCAAATTTGAAATCAAGGAATGTAGATTTAGAAAAAATGGTGAAACAGTTTGACACAGGTACAAACATGCTAGATCTCATTATCGCTTCACAAAAGCATGATAGCAACAAAAACAAATTAGGATACGTTGAGAAAAACAAGACACTAAATCAATCAATCAAATCCATTCCATCTAAGAAAATAGATGCGTACAAGATATATGTGGCGCCTAAGAAGACGCCTAGATCCCTCCCTATGTCATCTCCTCATGCTTCTTCTTCATATCATACGAGATATAATTATGTGCCATATAGATATGAAAAGAAAGCATTGATGCATACACGACATTCATTCAACAAAAATGCATCTAGATCACGCACCATGCACGCCAACACAAGAACTTATCAAAGACGACAAACATACAATGGTTACAATGGAATTCTCGGCCCAAGGCCAATTGCACTCCCACCTAATGTCTATTACATTGCGTCTTCATCTCTTTTATCACCTTTTGGAAGACCTAAGAAGGTCACCCAAATTTGGGTTCCAAAAGGGACATTTGCAAAGGGTTGAACAAACAACCCATAAGAGTGCACTTGAAATGCATGAGTTATGTTGGTATATCATAAAATATTGTTTTTTTACATGTACTTTTGATTTTATTTACAAAATAAAGGGGGAGAGAAAGTGCATGATTTAAGGGGGGGAGTGATTAAGGGGGAGGAAAGGGCATAGCTACAAAATTCAAGGGGGAGACAAATAGAAATTCAAAATTCCAATTTGTGCTCAATTGGAGGGGGAGCGGTTAAATTTAAATCATGAACTAAGGTTTTTTTGTAAATCATCAAAAGGGAGAGATTGTTAACAAAAAGAGTTTGAGTGATTCACAAATACATGATTTAAATACCACGTGTTTAAGAAATGCATGACAAAATTTATTACTTGACACGTTTTTGTGACAAACTTGCCTTATATACTTTATATATAATGTTGCCGCACTTACAAGCCATGATCTTTAAAGCTTACATCAAATGGCAAAATTTTTTGTGTTTCAACTATTTTCAGGTGCCACTATTAATGGACTAAACTAGTTCATTAAGTGAAGTACTTAGTTAAATGAACTAAGTAGTTCATTAAATGGAGATATATTTGTAGAAGGCATGATGGAAACAAACTTGGAAATGGAAAGTCTCCTTATTTTTTTTCGAAAGTTTTGATTTTATTGAATACCTCACTTGTGGCGGAGGAAAACCATAGTACAAAAGTCAGAGTATGAAAATAAGTGATACGAAGCGCTAATGATGACGTGTCTCCAGTCATATATGATATGCCGCAATAAAACCTTGCCAAGTAAAACCACCCTTGTGGATAAAACCTTGGCGAAGGAAAAAGCGTACATATTTATATGTCTTGGAAAAACGTCGTACATTGATGCAAATGAAAATAAATAGGTGAATGCTGGGGAGAATCCCTGGGCCGCCTGTGTATGTGTTGAAATTGCTCTCACGTCATTGCTGGATATGTGAAATGTGAGTCGATAAAGATATAATGCCTCCTTCTTCTGACATGCCAATTGAATGTGCCAACCGCCAGTATGCATCCATGTATCTCGCGATAAATAGAGATAGAGATTAGAAATGAGAAATGAGCACGTGAAATGCATGAAGTAAACATAACCCAGTACGTACTGAAGTCGTCTTGGCTCTAAACAAAACCAAGACGACACCCATAGATTTACGCTACTGGGAAAAGAAGTTGTTGACTTGGAATGAGCCGTGAATGATTCACCCTTCGAAACGTCAGTGTTAGGTGCAGCAATTGTCCCGTGGCGTAGGCCGGTGGGCGTAGGCCGTGTGGGTGAAGTCACAGTCGAATTCCGTGGGCGCTTGTGTGTTGAATGCACTATAAGGCTAGGGTATGCGCATCTCCTGTCACCATTTGGTCTTGGGAGAGATGGTAGCGCCTGAGGTCCTACAAGTGGTATCAGAGCGAGGTCACGGGCTCGATTCCCAGCAGGAGCAATTGCTGAGGGGGAGATTGTTAGGTGCAGCAATTGTCCCGTGGCGTAGGCCGGTGGGCGTAGGCCGTGTGGGTCAAGTCACAGTCGAATGCCGTGGGCGCTTGTGTGCTGAATGCACTATAAGGCTAGGGTATGCGCATCTCCTGTCACCAATTGGTTTTGGGAGAGATGGTAGCGCCTGAGGTCCTACAAGATACCAATTGTTAGGTGCAACAATTGTCCCGTGGCGTAGGCCGGTGGGCGTAGGTGTAGCGGCCCGCACCCGGCCTCGTCCGAATACGGTACACCCGCCGTACTTCACTGAGGAGAGTACGAGGCGTCATGCATAACATTTGAACATCCATAACATAAGTCGTGAACTCCCATGCTATCATTCAACATGGTAGTAAAATTTAGGCAGAATTAAAACTTTTCAAATCAAACATGCATCACTAATTTACTGAGTTCCCAAAAGTAGTAGTACCCCAATCATAACATAACCGACAATCCAGAGAGTTTAAACATAGTCATAATACAAATCGTCTTGGCAGCACAAAAGTCCTTAGCTTAGCTCTCTTCATACTCCTCGCTTATGGATAAGGTACTCTCGGCTCGTCCTCGATCCATTCTATCTTGGCATTCTCCGGCTCTGGGGAAAAATAAAGTGTGAGTGATAAAGATCACCCAGCAAGAATACAATAAACTAGCATGAAATACGTAAAGAATCATAACATGAATGTATTACCCCAAAAACCTCAAATAATCATAATTCATACCTGCTCTTGGATCCTGTACTTACTTGACGTTCGGCTTAGGCATGTTTTAGGGAATGCTATACCATACCTGATCTTGGATCCTGAACTTACTTGGCATTCGTCTTAAGCATGTTATTAGGAAACGCTTTACCAACAATAACTTATAACCATTAATTGTGACATGCAACATGTGTTCATGATCGTGAATTATGCAAGATGCAATGCATGATGTCATGTCATGTCATGTCATGTCAAAACATCATTTTGGTCCCATAAGGTAACATGTCGTAAAAACAGAGTGTCAGATCAATTAACCCCGGATCTGAGCGGGTCCAGAACAGATATCAGACCAATTAACCGCGGGCCTGAACGGGTCCAGAACAGATATCAGATCAATTAACCCCGGATCTGAGCGGGTCCAGAACAGATATCAGATCAATTAACCCCGGATCTGAGCGGGTCCAGAACAGATACCAGATCAATTAACCGCGGATCTGAGCGGGTCCAGAACATATCATATCATCAGACCAATTAACCCCGGGTCTGGAGTCGGGTTAGTCGCATGCTTGGCCGGCAAAGAAAATAAAGAAGCTTTCTTTAAAAACATGGGACCGTTAAAACTTTTCATGCATAACGAAAAGATAGTCGCTTGTAAAACTTGCTTGCATCATAAAATCCATGAAAATCAGTTTTATGATCATGCATGATACATGCCGTGATATGAAATGCAAGCCATGACATGAATAATTGTATGCATTCCTTATAACATATCAACATACATGAATTTGGAAGCTAAATATTTCCAAGACTTTTGCTTCACATTCATAGGGCGGTTGAGCTAACCAATTAGGTCTATTTCCATAATTCTTTTGTTACAAATACGTTTGGTGGAATCTTAGATACATGTCATAAAATTGCAGATTATTTCAATAACCGTAAAGGGACTTATTTACTTACTTTCCGAACTGGTTTAGGTGCTGAAACTGAGCTGACAGATTTTACTAAAAATTCAATTGCGGCGAATCCGTAATTTTTTTTCCAGAAATTCTAACTCTCCCAAGTCATAAACATATGGAACTAGTATTCTACCGATATTTAGCCCATTTGCATGTCTCTAAGTCCCTTTTCTGAGGCTGGAAAGTCGTTACTAATTTCAGGTTGGCTCCAGTAATTTCAGTTGAGCAGTTTTACCAAATAATTCACTAAAAATAATCCAGAACTTATTTAACCAAGATTCAAGCTGGCGTGTCCCCTACACTCATAGGATTATTACCATGCCAAAAATCAGCTTTATTGGTCATCTACAAGGTCCCTTTTTAAGTCAGTGAAAAGAGGTCACTATTCTGCTCAGTTCCCGTTTTTCAGGTCTGACCAGTCTTACCAAATATTTTATTAAAAATTAACCATAGCCCATTTTACCAAAATTCCAGCTGGCATCTCTACTACACTCATGGGGCTAGGTTTGTGCCAAGGTCCTCTTTTAATACGTTGAAGTCAATAGTCAATTCTGCCCAGCTCCAGAATTTGTTACTGGAGTAGTTTTATTGCGTAATTTCTTAAAAAATAATCCTTAGCTTATTTTGACGAAATTCCACCTCTCCCTTGTGCTACATTCATAAGGCTAACTTTGTACCAAAAATTATCTTCATTGAAGGTCTGTAAAGTCAGTTCTTAAACCATCTAAAACGTCACTCTATTCTGTCCAGCTCCAGCATTTCTAGCCTGAGCAGTTTCACCAAAAAATTTATTAAAAATAATCCATATGTTATTTTACCACAATTCCAACTCTCACATTTGCTAAACACATAGGACTAACATTATACCAAAAACCAATTTGATAGCACGTCAGTAAGGTTCAGTTTAAGGTCACACATCTCACTGTCCAATTTTGTCCAGCTCCAGTGGTTTGACATTTTACCCTGTTTTCATGTCAAGCGACCACTAATTATCTTGTGCTTATGAAATAACTTATTAGTCATCACATACACCTTTTTTCCTATGAATGTCCCGATTTCATTCCTCTTTTTGGGTCCTCTTTGCACCATGTCAAAACAGTGGGTAGTTTGTTCACAACCACTAGCATGCTTGTTCACAAAAGATGTTCTTTCTTGGATTCAACTCACCTTCGTCTTCATCCTTTAGGCCGAAATTTAGGTGATACCAAGAACACTTTTTCACAACACTTATTTAAGCATGCAACACATTCAAGTACCATGTTATTCCAATCTTACCCAAACAACCTCATAAAACTCACATTTAACACATGCATGCTTTCTTAGGTCTTCACAAGTTTCATCCAAGAGTTAATCTAGCCTAGACTTACTTAGGTGGACCTTAATTCATCTTAAGACAGCCCCATTTCACATTGCATGTAAGAAAAGATTGCATCTTTGAAGGAATTAGTCACATGCAAGATAATGTTCTTAAGAAATCACTAAGGTACAAACATGAACTTAGTGTTTTCTTCTAAAGTTCACATCTTAGGAACATCTAGCCATTCAAATCACTAATTCTTCAAATAAATCATGAGAGTCTAGTGTATACTTGCCTCTTCAAGCTAAAGCTCTTGCCTTTGCTTGGTTATGGAGTGAGTTTAGTTGAAATCCACCTCTTTCTTCACCCTTGTGTATACGGTTTTTGAAGGAGAAGAAGAAGATGGTTAGCCTTCATTCAATAGTGGAAATAGGATATATTTAAGACTAGAATATCTTACCAAAATGAGTTTTGAGTGAGGCTTCAAGTATCATAAGTTAGCACCACCTAAGAGAGTTGAATGCTTTGCACCTATAGCCAAAAGGGGTCACGGTTGGTGGAGGGAGAAAACACCCTTGTGAGCTTCATCAATTTGCATGAAGAAGTTACTTAATGGACTTAGAAGAAAACTTACCTAAACACTTCTTGAGCTTGAAGATGAGAGTGAAGTTGAATCTCCTAGCCTTCAAGGATGAAGGGCCGAAATGTTGTTGGTGTGTGGGGGGAGAGAAAACTTCTTAAGTGTTGGCTTGCTTGAGAGGGTTTCAAGATGAGATTGGAATGAGCTTCTAGGAGTAATTAAAATAGAACATGTAGGGGAAATGGGGAGGGGAATTTCGGCAGCTCCAAGGGGTGGTGAAGGAGGCAAAGTTCCATGGAAGAAAGAAAAAGGCAAGCCTTTTTGTCCCTCATGCTCGCATTATTTTAATCTTTGTCTTGCATGCATCCATTAGTTTATTGTTTTCTTTGCATGCTTGATTTTTATTTGTTATTTAATTTGAATTTTAAGGTTTGTTTGGAAAAATGAGGAGAATTCTAGAATTCTTGGGGGGTATGGCCGAAAGTTTTGGGTCTTGGGGGTAGTTTTGTCTTTTCCCATTTATCATATCCCATACTTATATAATTTATAATGTTATTTATTTTATTTAATTTTGATTTTAATCTTGCTTTGTGAGGATCGTTTATGTTTGTATTCTTACAAGAACGAGTTTACTTCAAGGGTGATCAATGGCCCTTGGCCGAATTCACAAGGTGTATCACACACCTTGTGACGTTCGTTTGTATAACTATTTAGTGTCTGTCCTAAATGAACTTGAAGAATTTAAATAAAGAAGCGCTAATTTGACTTAAGTGACATGCACGTGAAGGAATCATCGCTTTTATTTCGTCACTTAATCATAGTTTCAAGTACATGGTCGTTGGGGTACAACAGTAGGCCATGTGGGTCAAGTCACAGTCGAATGCCGTGGGCGCTTGTGTGCTGAATGCACTATAAGGCTAAAGTATGCGCATCTCCTGTCACCAATTGGTTTTGGGAGAGATGGTAGCGTCTGAGGTCCTACAAGTGGTATCAGAGCGAGGTCACGGGTTTGATTCCCAGCAGGAGCAATTGCTGAGGGGGAGATTGTTAGGTGCAGCAATTGTCCTGTGGCGTAGGCCGGTGGGCGTAGGCCGTGTGGGTCAAGTCACAGTCGAATGCCGTGGGCGCTTGTGTGCTGAATGCACTATAAGGCTAGGGTATGCGCATCTCCTGTCACCAATTGGCTTTGGGAGAGATGGTAGCGCCTGAGGTCCTACAGTCAGGAGTTGTCCACCAGGTCCAAGCGAGCACCGTCAGCAGAGACAAACAATGATGAGTGTAGCAATGATTAACACTCAAGCTAACAAGCATACATAAGAAAAGCCAGTAAAGAGTACGCACACATGTTGTCTGTGCCATGAAACACAGACAACAGTATGAAGAGTGAGATGTCATGTATCAAGCTCTGAACGTAGGCAGTTGGTGGTCCATCAGTATTGCTCCACGTACTTCACCGGGTATTTGTTGAGATGTGCTGTATACTGTCATTCCTGCTGATGAATATCCATATCTGGCGAGCCGATGCGCTGCTAAATTTGCTTCACGCGGACAGAATTGAATAGTAGAGCCGTTTAGACTGAGGAAGCGTGACGCACGAGTGATGTCTAGTGCCAAGGAGCCTGTGAGCTGACGATTGGTGGCAAGCAGTTTGATGAGATTTTGACAGTCTGTTTCCACCACTAGGCCATCATACTATTGTGCAAAGAACATTAATGGGATTGTCACAGCGTGTATTTCTGCCCGTAGAGGCTGTAAGGAAGGCAAAGGAAAGCATATTGCTGACTGAAACACTCCCTGATCCGTTCGCAAAATTGCAGCTCCTGCCGACATATGTTTCCCTATGGCAGCATCAACGTTTAGTTTAAATCTTCCAGGCGGGGGACAATGCCACTTAATTACCGATAGTCTCTGCATGCGCAATGGTGGTGAGAATCGCTGAGCAATGAGTTGTGGAATTGCCTGCGCAAATCTTTTCCCATTAATAGATGAACACCACGTGTAGATCGAGTCTTTTATCTGTGTATACAACCTCTCATAAGCGAAGTTTTCTTCCCCAAATCTGCATGCTGCATACATTTTCCAAATTTCCCACACTACTAGAGATGGAACAATTGATCTTAGTTGACCCGCCATTGTAGCTTGAGATGATGTACGCCACCAACGGAGGAGGTGAGCCTTGATGGTTGAGGATCGTGGCATGGTACTGAGCTCATCCAGCCGGCAGATATCAGGGATGAAGCAATTTGATTTTTCACAAATCTTTATACCGACGAGCCAGTAGCGAACTGTGACTCAATCCTACAGTATATACCATCCCTTATCACAGCGGATGACAACAGTGCCTTGAAGGCAATTCCTCTACTAACCAAAGTTAAGGCAGCAGTTTGGGATCTCAGCCCCACAAGCGCTGCAGGTCCGGATGGCTATCCAGGTTCTTTTTATCGACATTTTTGGCACTTGATACGGAAAGATGTGCACAAAGCAGTACAAGAATTTTACTTGGATGTTCGTATGCCCAAGGCCGTTGCAGCAGCCTCCATCATACTAATTCCGAAGGTAAACAATCCCCAAACGTTTGCAGACTATCGTCCCATATGTCTTACTAATTTCATTTCCAAGGTCATCACGCGTTTGTTAGTGACACGGCTGGGCAACATCTTGCCAAAATTAATCTCTCCGGAACAAGCTGGCTTCATGAAGGGTAGAGATATCACAGAACAAGTGTTATTAGCGCAAGAGATGGTCCATGTCTTGGATAAACGGACAAGGGGTGGACAGGTTATTATTAAGTTGGATATGGCCAAAGCGTTTGACCGTGTAAGTTGGAGGTATCTTCAACAGCTACTTCATCGACTGGGTATGGATGATCGATTAGTCTGCATCATTATTAACAATTTGAGTGACACCAGATGCTCCATTCTACTAAATGGTTCTCTTACAGAATGTTTCTCTGTTAGTAAAGGTGTTAAACAGGGGGACCCCTTATCGCCATTGCTATTCATTCTATCATCCGAAGGATTTACTTGAGGGCTCAACTATCATGTACAGTCTGGAGGTAAACATGGTTTCAAGGCAGGCCGGACGCCTTGCGTTTCACATTTGGGTTTTGCCGGTGATCTATTAATTTTTCTCAATGGCTCCCCGCGCAATTTACGAAAGTTTCGCACCTTTTTAGACACATATCAACAAGCCTCAGGACAACTGGTCAATTATCATAAAAGCCAATTTGTTGCCGGATAAGGGGTTTCGGTCACTGCATCAACCGCAGCCTTGGGCATGAGATCTACATCCCTACCAATCAAGTATTTGGGTTCTTTCTTGCATAAGGGGATAAACAAGGCCAGGTACTGTACTACCCTCCTCAGCCACTTTGACGCCAAACTAGCTTCATAGTCAACTACATTCTTATGTATGGCGGGAAGGCTTATACTCATCAAACATGTGCTCAATACTTTGCCTATACATCTAATAGCTAGCTCTAGACTTCCAAAAGGGGTAATTCACTGTTTAAGTCGCAAAATGGCTTTCTCCTTATATATATATATATATTTAGATTTTTTATAAAGAGACACAAGACACATATATTCCGACGTACTACCGACACGTTACATAAATTACAAACATACGTCAACGTCACACCACCATACTTACCTCATATTTATGAGTATATTCAGGTCTTATATCATATCATATAAGTCATGGTGATGACAAAATTATACGACACATTACAAGGTTGTAAACCAAAAATTGTCGTATCGGGTGATTACCGAAACTTCGCCAACATGTTACGTACTTCAAAAATGGCCAGAAATTTCGTGGCCTACATGGTATATTCAGCCATAAAATCATTCCATGTTGGCACACACAAAGCACTCCTAATTAAGACCAAATTGTGGAGATTCCAAATTCATCTTTTTAAGCACATGGGGTGCCACTTTAATCATCCATTAGAGCTGAATATTAAATTTATTTTATGTATATTATGTGTGACATAATATATATAACATGTGCAAAAATTTTGAATCTAATCGGAGAAAAATCGTGTAATCGACAAAAGTCAAAAATTCTGTTTTCTACGAGCACAACACATGGAACGTTTTTTGCATGACATGTAACATGTATCTAGACACTTTTTTATATATTCAATACATATTAAAATGTACTAGAATATTCAAATTAGGGCTGATTGGAATATACCATATATGTGTAATTATTGTGCAATATTTGACAAAGTTTACAAAAGTAAAATTCAGTACATGTTCAAGATGCATATACACACCATTCTCAGCTTGGCAGAGCTTATGTGGAGCTTGGTTGACATCTCAATTGGTGGAGAATAAGCCACACAAGGTTAGTGACATAATGGAGGGAGCTAAACAAGGTAACAATTTAAACCTTTTAGCAAATGAAACGCATGCTGAAATTCAGCATGTTAGAATATGGTGGCCGATTTTGGTCTTGAATGGTGATGAAATTTGCTTCCAAATTTGTTGGGATTAATTGTTGGTTATTTGGCAATGTATTAAACCTTATTTTTCACATGTTTTAGATATTAATCTCTGATTTTTAAAGCTACTAAATGGTAACAAGGTTGGACCAATCAAAATATGCCAAGTAGGCAAAGCCAAGATATTCATCCAATCAAGTTGTTCCAAGTAAGCAAGATGATGTGACATCTACACAAGGCATTCTTCCAATGACATAAAAGAAAATTCTCAAGGTGAAGAAAAGCCCTAGGGGGGCGGCCAAGACTAGATAAAAAGATGAGAAGAGAGCCACACAAATGCAAGACAACTCTCATAATTTCCAAAGTGCAAAAAGAGTCTCTACTCTCTTCTTCTATATTTCTTTCTTCTTCTTCTTCTTCTTCTCTCAGGCCTAATGTTCTTATATTCAATATATTGAATAGGCTTTGATTAGACCACCATACACGTTTCATTTGTTTTAAAAGGTTGATCATGGTGTGATCAAACCTTCATCCGTTTGGTTGTGGTGTTCATGATCGGTGTGATTGCTTGTAACGTTTGTTTAAGGGTGGAATTGGTTTGTAACTCCAGCAACCCTTGTGGTAAGGTGTTATTTTGTATTTAGAGATAACCGAGGAAGGTTTCCTTGAAGACTAGAGTAGGTTGATTTAATCGAACCAGCATAAAATCCTTTATGTCTTTACTTTCAGCACTTTACTTTAAGTTTTTCAGTTTCCTTTCTATGTTGACTTCGTTACAACCATAAAAATAGTAAAATAATTTCGAAAATTGTAAATTTTTTCAGAAACATAGCCAAGCCTCTTAAGTTCAATTTAGCGCAAGTTTCAACCCATTTGGACAAGTATAAGTGAATCAAACGTTAATAGTTCTGAGACTAGTGCAAACTGATTTTCAGACTTGCAAAGGTTGAGAACATCAACGTATTTGACATACTTCCCAAAGGAACTTTCAAAACCTGTTTCAACCCAGTACAATACACATCTTAAGGGGTGTTTCATTAAATTTCCAGGCCATTTGGAGTCACGAATTAATCAGAATAAAATTTTCAAATCAGAGTACTGTTTCTGGCAGATTTGCGCAATATGACCACAAACATATTTTCAAAGGTTTAGGAGTTGAATTTTAATCTGAAATTTTTAGGAGATACTCATAACATCTGAGAGTAGAATCATTCAAAATTTCAGAACTTTTGAAGGTATGTAACCAGGTGTTTCAAACGTTTCAAATCAGGATCTGAAAATAGAAACTGTTTTCAGAAGTTAGGTTTTTGGTTCAAAATACTTTAAAAACCAAATTTCCGCACCTACTATTCAACCCTCCTTCTAGTGGTGCTATACAGGTCCTACAAGAGTAGTTGACCAGCCCAACCTACTAATTTAGCATCAAAATGATTCAATAGTGTCTGACAATATTGTGCTCTATTTACCCCTCTGTATAAGTAGGATCCGAAATAGGCACATAGATGACAATGCCTACATCTTTGACCTTCCTGAGAGGTATGGTTCTGTTTCTTCCACTTTCAATGCTGCTGATCTCACACCTTTCACTGATGACCCTTCGATTCAAGGACGAATCCTCTTGAGGAGGGGGGGATTGATGAGGATTAGGGATTCCATCAGGAGGTCATAGGTCCTATAACAAGAAAGAGGGCTAGAGAACTTGGACATCAAATTTGAACCTTCTTGTCTAGGCATGTGAAAGATGAACCTAAGGCTCATTGGGTTCACCTTATTAAACCCACATTATGAACGTTAGATTCTTGCGTGTGTGAGTGCGTTTTTATTTTGATATTTTTTTTGTTTTCTTGTGATCTTTGTTTTTATGTGTTTGTCTTATAGGAAAGCAGGTACACGTAAAGCTTCATGCCAAATGGAGGTCCACAAGATGGGTTTTTAAGGCATGTGCCCTAGAAGGAGACAAAAAGAATGTTTGTCATAAGAAGAATGTTTGTCTCTACAAGAACAACCTCAAACACGGTCCAAGCTGGAATTTCTTCAAGAAAATGAAAAAGTGAATAAAAAGATTAAGTTTGTTTCATCTAGTAAAAAGTTCCATATTGTTGAGAAAAAGGGGTTTGAGTGATTCACAAAATGCATGATTTAAATAACTTATGTTAAAGAAATGCATGAAACATTTTATGACCTGACACGTTTTTGCAACAAACTTACCTTATATACTTTATATATAATGTTTCCGTAGTAACAAGCCATGAAGCTTTAAAGCTTACATCAAATGGCAAACATTTGTTATGTTTGAACTATTTTCAGGTGCCACCATTAATGAACTAAACTAGTTCATTAAGTGAAGTACTTAGTTAAATGAACTAAGTAGTTCATTAAATGGAGAAATATTTGAAGAAGGCACAAAGGCAACAAACATGGAAATGGAAAGTCTCCTTCTACCTCTTAATCACACGTTTTATATATATATTTATATATATATATACAGTTTTTTCCGAAAAGGCACTATACACATATATTCCAACATACTACCGACACGTTATATATTTTACGAACGTACGTCAACATCACACCACTATACTTACCTCATATTTATGAGTATATTCAAGTCTTATATCCTATGAGATAAGTCATGGTGATGACAAAATTATTACGACGCGTTACAAGGTTCTAAACCAAAAATTGTCGTATCGGTGACAACCGAAACTTCGCTAACGTGTCACGTACTTGCCATATATAGATGGCCAGCCCCTACACTTCAAAAATGACCAAAAATTTCTTGGCTTACATGGTATATTCAGCCATAAAATTATTTCATTTTGGCACACACAAATCACCCCCAATTAAGGCCAAATTGTGGAGATTTCAAATTCAACATTTTCGTCACATGTAGGCGCCAATTTAATCAGCCATGAGAGCTGAATATTAAAGTTTAATTTATGTATATTATATGTAACATAATATATATAACATGTGCTAAAAGTTGGAATTTAATCAGAGAAAAATCGGATAATCGATAAACATCGAAAATTTGGTTTTCTACGAACACGACACATGGAACATTTTTGGCATGACATATAACATGTATCTAGACACTTTTTACATACTCTATACATTCTAAAGTGTTCTAGAAAAATCATTTAAGGGCTGATTGGAATATACCATATGTGTATAATTATTGTGCACTATTTTACAAAGTTTGCAAAAATAATTCAGCACATGTGCAGGAATTTCACACACCATTTTCAGCTTTGTTGGAGCCTAGATGGAGCTTATTTGGCACTTTAATTGGTGGAAAATAAGCCACACATGATGGGTGACTTTGAAGAGGGCAATACACAAAGAAAGATTTCAAAAATGCAACACATGCTGAAAATTTTCAGCACATGTGAATAGTGGCCGAATTTACTATTCATTTGTCCTTAATTTGTCATCCCAAAATTGAAGGGATTGAATGGTGATTATTTGGTAGTGTTTTGAATTCTTTTTGGCACATGTTTTTCAAGTTAATCTCAGATTTTTACAGCACACTAAATGGTGACAAGGTTGGACCAATCATGAAGTGCCAAGTAGGAATGGCCAAGACAATCATCCAATCAAGAGTTGCCAAGTAAGCAAGTTGATGTCACATTTACACAAGGCATTCTTCCAAGGACTTAAAAGAAAATTCTCAAGATGGAAAAGAGCCCTAGGGGGCGGCCAAGGCTGATTAAAAGGAGAAGAGATGTAGCAAACAAAAGCAAGACAATTCTCATATTCTCTCAAGTGCAAAAAGTGTCTTCCACTTTCTTCTTCTACCTTTCTTTCTTCTTCTTCTCTCTCAAGCCTATTGTTCTTATATTCAAATATATTGAATAGTCTTTATATAGATCACCATACACGTTTCAATTGTAAATGATTGATCAAGGTGTGATCAAACCTTCATCCGCTCGGTGGTGGTGTTCGTGAAAGGTGAGATTGCTTGTATCAATTGTAAAGGGTTAGAGTTGGTGTGTAACTCCAGCAACCCTTTGTGGTAAGGTGTTATTTTGTTTAGTGATAACCAAGGAAGTTGTCCTCAAAGACTGGAGTAGGTTGTGTTAACTGAACCAGTATAAAATTCTTGGTGTTATTACTTTCAGCATTTTACTTTCAGTTTCCAACACCATGCATCATTTTCATCACGATCGTAAAAATATCAAACGAATTTCAAAAATCACGAAACTTTCCAGAAACATAGACAGGCGTTTTAAGTTTCATTTGGCGCAAGTTTCAACTCATTTGGACAAGTATAAGTTATTCAAACATCCATAGTTCTGAGACTAGTGCAGCCTGATTTTCAGACTTGCAAAGGTTGAGACTTTGAACGTATTTGACAAACTTCCCAAAGGAATTTTTCAAAACTGTTTCAACCCAATTAAATACACATAGTAAGGGGTTTTTCATTAAATTTTCAGACCATTTGGAGCCACCATTTAATCGGAATAAATTTTTCAAGTCAGACTACCGTTTCTGGCAGATTTGCGCAATCTGACCACCAACGATTTTTCAAAGGGTCAAAGGTTGTATTTTGATCTAAAATTTTTAGGAGATACTCAGGAAATTTGACACTATAATCTCTCCAAATTTTAGAAATTTTGAAGACCTGTAAGCTAGTTTTTAAAACGTTGCAAAACAGGTCCTGAAAACAGAAACTGTTTTCAAAATTTGGGTTTTTGGATTAAAACATTTTAAAAACTAAATTTTCCGCACCTACTATTCAACCCCCCCTTCTAGTGGTTCCTTGCAGATCCTACAAGTGGTATCAAAGCGCAGACACACTCACGACAAGGAGATCCAACGATCTTAGTAAGATGGCAACCACTAGACACAAAATCGAGCAAGAAGATATGTCAAGACAAAGGCCTCCACTTCTTGATAGTGAGGTACATTCTAATTCCGATTCCGATTCCGATTCTGAACCATCATATCATGATTTGTATGTTCAACATCTTGAATTGCATAAGTTTGCTAAGACTCTTGCAAAAGAAAAGAAATGATTAATTAAAGACAAGAAATTGTTAAAATCTTCTAACACAAATCTTGTGTCTCAATTAAACGATTCAAAAGAAGAGTCGTCCTGCATCATAAATTCATTAAAGTCTGAAATTTGATCATTGACATCCGAGAACACTGAACTGAAAGCCAAGATTTCAAGTTAAAATCAAGAAACGAAGATCTAGAAAAGACTAGAAAACAATTCGATATGGATACTTGTATTCTAGATCGTCTTATCTCTTCTCAGAAGCATGAAAATGATAAAACCGGAGTAGGATATGTTGAAGAGAATAAAGTACAAAATAAGACTACAAAATTGATTTTATCTACATCTATGAAACCGCATGAAACTATACAACCTAAGAAGAAGACTAGTACACCACTCATCTCATCTCATCGTGTTTTTTATTCTTCATATCATACAAAGTACAATTATGTGCCATATAGATATGAAAGAAATCCATTGATGCATATGCGACATTCATATCATAAAAATGCATCTAGATCACGCCCCGTGCATGCAAACCGAAATACATATCAAAAATGAAAACCATACAATATGCATGATGGGATTCTCGGCCAAAGGCCAAACGTATTTTCTCCTAACGTATATTATGTTGCGTCTTCATCACCTTTCTCACCTTTTGGAAGAACTTGAAAGGTCACCCAAATTTGGGTACCAAAAGGTACATTTTCAAAGGGTTGAATAAATAACCCTTACGAACGCATGTTTGATGTTATTTGAAATGCATGGTTTTTTTTTTGCTATCTTCATCTTTACATGCACTTTTGATTGTCTTTCCAAAATAAAGGGGGAGAGAATGCATGATTTAAGGGGGAGAGGGAAAGATTAATTGCACAAATCAAGGGGGAGAGAATTCAAAATTCAAATTTGAATTTGTGCACGATTGGAGGGCAAGCGACAAAATTTAAACCATGAACGTAGGTTATTTCGTAAATCATCAAAAGAGGGAGATTGTTGAGAAAAAGGGGTTTGAGTGATTCACAAAATGCATGATTTAAATAACGTATGTTAAAGAAATGCATGACACATTTTATGACTTGACACGTTTTTGCAAGAAACTTGCCTTATATACTTTATATATAATGTTGCCATACTAACAAGCCATGAAGCTTTAAAGCTTACATCAAATGACAAACATTTGTTGTGTTTGAACTATTTTCAGGTGCCACCATTAATGAACTAAACTAGTTCATTAAGTGAAGTACTTAGTTAAATGAACTAAGTAGTTCATTAAATGGAGAAATATTTGAAGAAGGCACAAAGGCAACAAACATGGAAATGGAAAGTCTCCTTCTACCTCTTAATCACACGTTATATATATATATATATATATTTATATATATATTCAGGTTTTTTCGAAAAGGCACTATACACATATATTCCAACGTACTACCGACACGTATATATTTTACAAACGTACGTCAACGTCACACCACTATAGTTACCTCATATTTATGAGTATATTCAGGTCTTATATCATATGATATAAGTCATGGTGATGACAAAATTATTACGACACGTTACAAGGTTCTAAACAAAAAATTGTCGTATCGGGTGACAACCGAAACTTCGCTAACGTGTCACGTACTTGCCATATATAGATGGCCAGCCCCTACACTTCAAAAATGGCCACAAATTTCGTGTCTTACATGGTATATTCAGCCATAAAATTATTCCATTTTGGCAGACACAAATCACCCCCAATTAAGGCCAAATTGTGGAGATTTCAAATTCAACATTTTTGTCACATGTGGGCACCACTTTAATCAGCCATGAGAGCTGAATATTAAAGTTTAATTTATGTATATTATATGTAACATAATATATATAACATGTGCTAAAAGTTGGAATTTAATCGGAGAAAAATCGGGTAATCGACAAACGTCAAAAATTCGGTTTTCTACGAACACGACACATGGAAGATTTTTGGCATGACATATAACATGTATCTAGACACTTTTTACATACTCTATACATTCTAAAGTGTTCTAGAAAAATCATTTAAGGGCTGATTGGAATATACCATATGTGTATAAATATTGTGCACTATTTTACAAAGTTTGTAAAAATAATTCAGCACATGTGCAGGAATTTCACACACCATTTTCAGCTTTGTTGGAGCCTAGATGGAGCTTATTTGGCACTTTAATTGGTGGAAAATAAGCCACACATGATGGGTGACTTTGAAGAGGGCAATACACAAGGAAAGATTTCAAAAATGCAACACATGCTGAAAATTTTCAGCACATGTGAATAGTGGCCGAATTTGCTATTCATTTGTCCTTAATTTGCATCCCAAAATTGAAGGGATTGAATGGTGATTATTTGGTAGTGTTTTGAATTCTTTTTGGCACATGTTTTTCAAGTTAATCTCAGATTTTTACAGCACACTAAATGGTGACAAGGTTGGACCAATCATGAAGTGCCAAGTAGGAATGGCCAAGACAATCATCCAATCAAGAGTTGCCAAGTAAGCAAGTTGATGTCACATTTACACAAGGCATTCTTCCAAGGACTTAAAAGAAAATTCTCAAGATGGAAAAGAGCCCTAGGGGGCGGCCAAGGCTGATTAAAAGGAGAAGAGATGTAGCAAACAAAAGCAAGACAATTCTCATATTCTCTCAAGTGCAAAAAGTGTCTTCCACTTTCTTCTTCTACCTTTCTTTCTTCTTCTTCTCTCTCAAGCCTATTGTTCTTATATTCAAATATATTGAATAGTCTTTATATAGATCACCATACATGTTTCAATTGTAAATGATTGATCAAGGTGTGATCAAACCTTCATCCGCTCGGTGGTGGTGTTCGTGAAAGGTGAGATTGCTTGTATCAATTGTAAAGGGTTAGAGTTGGTGTGTAACTCCAGCAACCCTTTGTGGTAAGGTGTTATTTTGTTTAGTGATAACCAAGGAAGTTGTCCTCAAAGACTGGAGTAGGTTGTGTTAACCGAACCAGTATAAAATTCTTGGTGTTATTACTTTCAGCATTTTACTTTCAGTTTCCAACACCGTGCATCATTTTTATCACGATCGTAAAAATATCAAACGAATTTCGAAAATCACAAAACTTTTCAGAAACATAGCCACACATTTTAAATTTCATTTGGCGCAAGTTTCAACTCATTTGGACAAATATAAGTTATTCAAACGTCCATAGTTCTGAGACTAGTGCAGTCTGATTTTCAGACTTGCAAAGGTTGAGACTTCGAACGTATTTGACAAACTTCCCAAAGGAATTTTTCAAAACAGTTTCAACCCAATTAAATACACATAGTAAGGGGTTTGTCATTAAATTTTCAGACTATTTGGAGCCACCATTTAATCGGAATAAATTTTTCAAGTCAAACTACCGTTTCTGGCAGATTTGCGCAATCTGACCACCAATGATTTTTGAAAGGGTTAAAGGTTGAATTTTGGTCTGAAAGTTTTAGGAGATACTCAGGACATCTGAGACTATAATATCTCCAAAGTTTAGAATTTTTGAAGACCTGTAATCTAGTGGTTATAACGTTACAAAACAGGTCCTAAAAACAGAAACTATTTTCAGAATTTGGGTTTTTGGATTAAAACAATTTTAAAAACCAAATTTTCCGCACCCACTATTCAACCCCCCCTTCTAGTGGTTCCTTGCAGATCCTACACATATAATACAACAAAATCAACTTTGCCTACTACATCTTCTTCTACACCTTCTTCTACTTATATCCAGGCAAAAATGAAATATACAACCATAAAAGCACACACGCATAAACATACATCTAGGCCAAACTTTGCATCTAGACAACCTAGAAATTATGCCTATATATACGAATACAACTAGAAAGAATAAAATGCGTCCAACTTATTATGAACCTAAGTATAGGCAACACTCATATAAATCTTATAGAAATGCCTATGAACACACTTATATAGCACAATTCAAGAAACAAAATGGCATGCCTTATACCTATTATAAAAATCGGCCATCATATAATAATTATCAACCATGGCGCAACATGTATAACAATGCATCTTCACTTCTGTGGAATGATCATGTATATGCTAATTCTTCTTATTTTCCAAATTATAATAATGCTAAAAATGTGCATAGACGGTATATTCAAGTTTGGATACCTAAGGGATATCTAAACAAGAATAGTGCCCCTAACACTCAAGGACCCAAATAATGGGTACCTAAAACTTTGTCTCCATTGTAGGAAAAACGCAAGGAATGCAAGAAGGAGACCAAATGGTTTTTAGATAGTGGGTGTTCGAGGCATATGACGAGAAACCCCAAACTATTCACGGAACTTGGACATACTGATGGTGGAAAGGTGACATTCGGTGACAACAACAAAGGAAAAGTTGTTGGAAAAGGAACAATCGGGGACCCTAACACATTTCAAATACGAAATGTGTTGTTAGTAAGAAATCTCTCTTACAATTTACTTAGTATTTCTCAACTTATATATTGTGGTTATAATGTCTCTTTTCTTTCCAATTCTTGTGATATAATAAATGAAAAAGAAGAAACGGTTTTAAAAGGAAATAGAGGTGGTAATATTTATACTCTTACCTTAGATAATATGTTAGATGCTAAGGTTAAGTGTCTAATATCACATGACTTAGATGTGAATTTATGGCATAGAAGATTGGCCATATAGGAATTTCAACCATTAAGAAATTATCTAAAAAGAATTTAATTAGAGGTATGCCGATAATTTTCAAATGTGTGAAACATGTATTAAAGGAAAACACATTAAAGAAACATTAAAACCGAAACATGAAGTGAGTACTAGTCATGTACTAGAATTGCTTCGCTTCAACTTATTTGGTCCAAGTTGGACAAGATGTCTAGGTGGACACTACTATGTGTGTGTCATAGTAGATGATTACTCACGCTACACATGGACATTGTTCTTAACACACAAAGACGATGCTCCATTAGCAATCGAAACTCTTATCAAGCAACTTGAAAACATTTACGAAGAAAATGTCAAAAGAATTAGAAGTGATAGAGGTGGAGAATTTAAAAATAAAGACGTAATAAAATTTTGTGAACTACATGGAATAAAACATGAATTCTCACCACCTAGAACACTAGCACTCAACGGAGTTGTTGAATGTAAAAATAGAACGATTCAAGAAGTTGCTAGGACAATGCTTTGTGAAAATAAATTACCTAAATATTTATGGGCTGAAGCTGTTAGTTGTGCATGCTATGTTATAAATAGGCTTACTATTAGAAAGAAAATAAAACGCCATATGAATTGCTAAACAATAGACAACCTAAGATAGATTATCTTAAAGTATTTGGATGTAAATGTTTTGTGCTGAACATTAAGGATAATCTAGATAAATTTGAACAAAAGTCTATTGAATGCATATTTGTTGGGTATTCAACTAACACAAGAGCATATATGTGTTATAATCCTGTATCTAGAAAGATAATAGAATCCATACATGTGAAATTCAATGAAAATGCATGCTTTGAAGTTAGTGATAAACATCAACATAAACAAGAAAGAAATGTTGAAAATATGTATGATGATGATGTATTACTTGAGCCTGTACTTGATCATCGAGAACCAAATCCCCCTGAACAAGACATGCATGAACCTTTAGATGAAATAAATGAAGAGACTTAATTGTAAGATACAACTAATGATCCAATTACATATGATAATGTTCACACTAACGAAACATTTGAACAAGATGAGGGTGAACCTAGTCAATCTAGGAATTGGTGGCATTCTAGAGAACTAATCATTGGGGATCCAAGTGTTGGGGTTAGAACACGTAGAAATATAAGTCAACTTGAAGGACATAGCTTAATCTCACAATTAGAACCTAAGAATGTAAAGGAAGCCTTAGGTGATATATCTTTGATAGATGCTATGCATGAGGAATTAAATCAATTCACAAGGAACAATGTGTGGGACTTAATACCTAAACCCGAAAACAAGTCCATAATAGGAACGAAATGGATGTTTAGGAATAAGACGGATGAACAAGGAAAAATTACAAGGAATAAGGCTAGGCTAGTCGCAGAAGGTTATAATCAACAAGAAGGTATAGATTATGAAGAAACCTTTGCACCCGTTGCACGACTAGAAGATATTAGATTGTTACTTGAAATTGTAAGTCTAAGCAACATTAAACTCTTCCAAATGGATGTCAAGAGTGCATTATTGAATGGATACATCCAAGAAGAGGTGTTTGTCAAACAAGCCCCCGGATTCGAAGATCCAAAGAATCCTAACCATGTTTACAAGCTTAAGAATGCTCTATATAGTTTGAAACAAGCTCCAAGAGCTTGGTATGATAGATTTGCAAAATTTCTTATCCCAAATAATTATAAAAGGGAAACCATCGACAACACATTATTCCTAAGAAGAAAATAAAATGATTTGTTAATAGTTCAAATATACGTAGATGATATAATCTTTGGTTCAACCAACCCTACCTTAGTAAAAGACTTCGAAGAGTGTATGAAGTCAGAATTTGAAATGTCAATGGTAGGAGAATTGAACTACTTCTTAGGCCTTCAAATCAAACAAACCCCTCAAGGAATTAATATTAGCCAACTTAAGTATGTCAATGATATGATTAAGAAGTTTGGCTTTGAAGATTTGAAACCTACAACTACCCCCATGAGTGTCAGTACCAAACTAGATAAGGATGAAAATGGTAAACCTTTTGATGACACACTTTATATGTTTATGATTGGCTCATTGCTATACTTAACTGCATCAAGACCTGATATTATGTTTAGTGTGTGTATGTGTGCTAGGTTTCAATCTTGTCCCAAGGTATCACATTACAATGCAGTGAAAAAGATCTTTAGATATCTTAAGCATACACCTCACTTAGGACTGTGGTATGATAGAAACGCTAAGTTGGAATTACACGCATATAGTGATGTTGATTATGGTGGTTGCAAGTTAGATAGAAAATCCACTAGCGGTACATGTGAATTCATAGGAACCAACTTCATCTCTTGGTTTTCTAAAAAGCATGCTAGTGTAGCTCTTTCTACCACTGAAGCCAAGTATATTGCCTTAAGTTTATGTACTACCCAAATACTTTGGCTTAAACAACAACTTAGTGATTTTTGCATTAAAATGAATAAGATTCAAATTTAGCACAAGTGCAATCAATCTTTCTCGGAATCCGGTTCTTCATTCTAAGGCCAAACACATTGAGGTGTGATACCACTTTATTCGTGATCATGTTCAAAATGAGGATATAGTCATAAACCATATAAGAACTGATCACCAAATCGCTGATATCTTCACCAAACCCCTTAATCAAGCCACATTTGAGAACTTACGAGCCAAGTTAGGTATGATGACTTATGACACCATTTTATAGTTGTATCTTTTGCATGATTTGCAAAATAAAGGGGGAGATAGAATAAGAACATGATTTTAGTTGGTAAGTCAATGATTTTAGTTGGTAAGTCATGATTTGGTATGATAAGTTTCAATTGGTATAAGTTGAGTATTGGTTAAGGGGGAGAGTATAAGTTGAGGGGGAGCATAACTATTTAAAATTTTGTTGAAAACAAACTTTGAAAACAATTGGTAAGATTTGTGATGTTAAACAATTGGTTATGAGTTGTGACATTAAAATCATGTTAAGTTATTTTAAAAATCATCCAAAAGGGGGAGAATGTTGAGAAATATGTTTGGATAATTTTTAAAGTCATGATTTTAAGTGGTGATGTTGTACCCCAACGATCATGTACGTGAAAACTATGAATGGGAGACGGAATGAAAGCGATAATTTCTTTTAGCACGTGTTACATAAGTCAACTTAACTCTCTTTACTTAAATACTATTGAAGTGACACTTGAAATATAGAGTTATATGAACCATACATACCACTATATATGTATGTGCGTGTATATGATATATGTGTATAAAATGTATAAATACCTACATACGTATACATAGGAGGATTTATATATATTAGTACACGTACATATAGGCGTGTATAGGTATACATAAATATGCTAATCTTGGAATACAATAGAATAAAGAAAATAATATAGTACATGAATTTAAAATTACAAGAAATATCAAGATGCCCAAGAGGCCCCAAAAATTCGGCCAAGACATGAAGGGGATTCTAGAATTCTCTTGATTTTCCAATCCATTATTAGAAAATTTAAATAGCTAAATAGAAAACAAAATAGACATGCATTTAAGGAACAAGCAAGACAACTCATTAAAAGAAAGAGGTAGTATGGTTGAGGTCATAAAGACCCCAACCAAACCGCCCCCTTAATGTCTAGACATGGAGGATTTTTAAATCCTACCATGGTTACTTTTTCCCTTAAACCAAGGTTAAGATAACCATGATTTGATAAAGTAACTTGGGTTAGCACCAAAGTAACCATAGTTGGAATAAAGTAACCAAGGTTATACTAACCTAACCTTGATTAGCACTCATGAAAGCCGTAAACCTCACAATTATCCCTCCAAAACCGTCCCCCTAACATGTTTTAAACCCTTCTAGAAACATCTACCTTCTCATCATGCAAGAGCATAACACTTAGACAATTTCCATCTCCCTCACCAAGATTTCGACCCCTTCATCTTGAAGGATAGGAATTAAAGCTTCAACATCAAGACTCAAGAAGACATCTAGGTAAGTCTTGTTCCAAGTTTCCTTAAGTGAATTCTTATTTGGTGAAGAATGAAGCTCACATGAACTGCTTCTCCCCATGCCAAAACCGTGGGTTCCATGGGTTAAATAGGTGAAAGCCTTCAACTTTCCTAGGTGGTGTTATATTGAGGTGCTTGCATCTCCATTCCAAGCTCATTTTGGTAAGATGCTCTAGCCCTCAAACATATCCTATTTCCTCTATTGACTAAAGACTAATCTTTTCCTTCCATTTTCCTTAAAACCGTATGCTCAAGGTGAAGAAGGAGAAGGATTTCAACTCAACTCACTCCATAGCCAAGCAAAGACAAGAACTTTAGCTTGAAGAGGCAAGTATACAATGATCTCTCATGATTTATTTAAAGAGTTAGTGACTTGAATGCTTAGAAGTCCTTAAGATTTGATCTTTAGTTGAATATCTTAAGTTTAAGACTATATCTTAGTGATTCCCTAAGAACAATGCCTTGAATGTGATTTATTCCTTCAAAGATGGAGTCTTTTTCTATATGCATTATGTAATGAGGCTGATCTAGAGTGAAATAAGGTTCACCTAAGTAGGTCTAGACAAGACTACTTGTGAATGTAACACGAAAGGTCCTAAGAAAAGTATACATGTGAAAGATAGGAGTTTTAAGAAGTTGTTTGTGAGATTAGTTTAACATGACACTTGAATGTGATTGTATGCTTGAATATGTGTTGAAAAATGTGGTTAAGGCACCACACAAGTTTCGGCCAAAGGATTGAGTAGAAGGTAAACATGGACATTCGACTTGGATAGATGACAAAATAGCAAACTACTAGAATTGGACAGAATAGAATGACGTTTTAAACGGCTTAAGAACTGACCTTACGGACCTTCAATGAAGTTAATTTTTGGTACAAAGTTAGCCTTATGCGTGTAGCATAAGTGAGAATTGGAATTTCGTTAAATAAGCTAAGGATTATTTTTGAGAAATTATACGATAAAACTGCTCCAGTAGAAAATTCTGGAGCTGGACAGAATTGATCACTGTAGTAAACGAATTAAATGAGGACTGTAGAGAAAAAGGGGTTTGAGTAATTTTCAAATGCATGATTTAAATGTGCACAAAAACGAGCATAAGATAAAACGTGCATGATATATAGACATGTGTGCATGATAACTTGTCATTACTTGCCTTATTTAGCTTATATATTATGTTGCTGTACTAACGAGCCATGAAGCATTAAAGCTTACATCATATGGCGAACATTTGTTGAGTTTATACTATTTTCAGGTGCCACAATTAATGAACTAAAGTAGTTCATTAAGTGAAGTACTTAGTTTAATAAACTAAGTAGTTCATTAAAGGAAGATGCATTTGGAAAAGGCATAAAGGCAACATGGCTATGGAAGGAAAGTCCTCTCCTCCTCCCCACATTCATTTCACACGTTTTATACATATATATATACTATATTTTCAGATTTTTTATAAAAGGCACATACACATGTATTCCAACGTACTAACGACACGTTATATATCTTACGTACGTACGTTAACGTCACACCACTATACTTAACTCATATTTATGAGTATATTCAGGTCTTATATCATATGATATAAGATATGGTGATGACAAATTAAATACGACACGATAAAAGGTTCTAAACCGAAATTTGTCGTATCGGGCGATACCGAAACTTCGCCAACGTGTCACGTACTTGCCATAAATAAATGGCCAGCCCATATACATCAAAATGTAATAATAATTTCGTGCACATGACTGTATATTGAGACAAAAATACTTTCCATGTTGGCACACACAAATCACCCCACATTTAGGCAAAAATGTGAAGATTCCAATTTTATTTTTGTCACATGTTTATGGTACCACTTTAAATCAGCCAAGTGCTGAAATTTAAAGTATATATTATATATATTATGTATAACATAATATATATAGCATGTGCAAAAGTTGGAATTTAAATTAGAGAAAAATCGGGTAATCGATAAATATCGAAAATTCGATTTTCTACGCACATGACATGGAACGTTTTTCTTGAACATCATGTGACACGTATCTAGACACTTTTTACATATAATATACATCTTAAAGTGTTCTAGAAAATTAAATTAAGGGCTGATTGGAATATTACATGTGTATATTATTAAATGTGCACTATTTTACAAAGTTAGCAAAAATAAAATTCAGCACATGTATATACATATTATAAACGCATATACAGCTGAGATGAAGCACATGTGGAGCCTTTTTGGCATGTTGATTGGTCAAGGATCAATCATACAATGTTGATGAATCAAAGAGAGAAGCTACAAAAGGTAAGTTTTCAACATATACCTCTCTTATGTCACATGCTGAAAATTTCAGCATGTCACATACCTAGTGGCCGAATTCTTAAGGCTTAAGGAAGATAATTTGTCAATTTTTCATTAAAGAATAAATCAAAGGAGTTATGGAAATGATTTGAATTGTATGTAAGGTTATTAAGTGTGATATTCTTCATATCACACATGCTGAAATTTTTCAGCATGTGTGAAGATGATAGTGGCCGAATGTGACCCTCTTTTGGTGTCCAAGTTCATTCTTCATCTTGTAGCAAGACTTACCTTAAATAATTGACGTATTTTTTTGGAAAAAATTCAAAGGAAAATGGAAGAAATCTTGAGTTATTTCATGTTGTAAATGCTGAAAATTTCAGCATTGAAAATATAGTTATGGCCGATTTTTGCAAGGTTGGAAGGAAGATATTTTTGTCTTGCACTTTATGACAAAATGTGACAATTATGGCATGATTTAATAATTGATTATTTGGCAAATATTTAGTGTTTATTTCAGATTTTCCATGTCATCAAATGATGACAACATTGAGCCAATCAAAAGGTGCCAAGTAAGCAATGACTAAATGATGGTCCAATGGAGTGATGCCAAGCAAGCAAAACATTGTCACCATGATGTCTCACACTCTCTCAAGCAATCATGTCATACATATGCATAATGGAGTCTTATCTACTTGCCATAAAAATTTTGTAACGTTTCGAGACATACCAAACCCTCAAATCATTATGTTACCAAACATATTACTGCTGAATCCAGCAGCACAGTACCCATCTTTACCTTACTTTCAAGCCCATAAAGTCCTATTTAATTTGGGCCAACATCTGGAAAACATAGTAAACATACCAAGAAATAATATTCATAAGCCCAACAGCACATACAAGTCCAATTTCACAATAATAAGATCTCCCAACTCATGCCATAATTCTGTCATGTTTTCCAGTTTTGTAACACAACTTCAATTCGGTTGTTAGCCCTCAAAAAAGCGGTTCCAAGCTGATTTATTTACATGGACGTGTTCGTCCATGTCTTAAGTGATTACCATAAAAATTCCAAAGCAATCCTATAGGTTTAGAGGGGTCATTTTTTCCTAAAACTAGATATATGCAGAATCTGGAATGACCAGTTGTCACTAAAAATTTTATTGCGGGTTAACCACAAGTCCTTTTACCAAAATTCTTACTTACAGATTTAATAAACAAACACGGCTAGCATCCTACCAAAAATCAGCTCATTTGCACGTTCCTAAGGTCTATTTTTGGGTCACAAAATACACCATTTAAATCTGTCCAGTTCCAGTAGTTTTCCCCTTTTTTGTCACTTTTCATTTCAAGTGTTTACCAACTAAACTTATTCCTCTAAAATGACTTACTATCCACCAAATACACCCTTTAACATAGACATTCCAGGTTCCATAACATTCAATAAGCTACACATGAATCATCCCAAAAACAGTTTTGAAACTTACACATAGCACCCATCATCATTGCACATTTTGTACTTAACAAAATCTACCTTTGGCATAACTAATTTATGTATCACATAATCCCCATAAACAGCCCGTTTCTTACACATAGAAGAACTCATATTTCCTTTCAATGTGAACATAACACACCCATGTAATAAATCATTCAAACATACAACTTTCATACATCTTTTGCCTCACAAGATATGTTCTTCACAAGAATCAATGTTCATTCCTACCACCACCTTCTAGCCGTCCCCTTTTTGGTGAGAAACATGAATATTACCATATTTACCATAGACAAGAAACACAATCATATTTAATGTAGGCAAAGAACTCATTTTTGGAAGAATTTCATACATGCAAGTCACTTTTCTTAAGGAGCAACTAATCTCTCATGCTTTAAACTTAGTACCTTCAACTAAGATTTATATCTAAAAAATAGCTAGTCATTCAAGCATATACTTTGCAAATAAGTCAAGATTATCTAAAGTATACTTGCCTCTTTAAGCTAGAACCTTCCTTTAGCTTGGATCTTGGATGAAATGGATTGAAGTTTCCTCCACTACTCCATATGACATACAGTTTTGAGGGAGAAAAAGGAGGAACATTATCTATCCATTCATATGAAGAAGAGAGCTAGATTAAGGCTAGATTAGCTTACCAAAATGAGGCTTGAATGGAGTTCGAACAACCAAGGTGTTGACACCACTTAGTATCTTGAGAAATTCTCACCTAGTGACCAAGGAGGGTCACGGTTTTAGCAAGGAAAAAGGGGTACCAATGTGAGCTTCATCCTTTAAAATAAGAAATCTATTTAAGAAGCTTAGCATGCACTTACCTAGATGAATCTTGAAGCTTGAAGATGGAGATATCCTTGAGTCTCCTAACACCTAGAAACGTATGGAAGGATGATGATGGTGATGGAATAGCTTAAGTGTTCAATGGTCCTTAATGTCTTGCTTGGGAATTTCTTGGAAGTGTGGAGGGTTGAAGATGAATAGAAGGATTCTTAATAAAAAAAGAAAAAGACTCCTTTGTAGGAGGAGAGGGGGCCGGCGCATGGGTAGAAAGAGGGGAGACAAGATTTGCATGAAAAGTAAAAAGCATCTTGGGGTCTTACAATTAGCTACTTTTTGTCCCCCATGCTTGCATTTCTTTATTATTTATTTTAGTCTTCATAATAAAATGGGATTGTGAATAATAAAGAGTCTTTTAGAACTCCTACCTTGTGGTGGCCGAATTCTATGGTGTTGGGGAGGGTATTTTGTTGTTTCTCACATTTCATAAATCATGCTTATTTAATTACACCATTACTTATAATATTTAATTTCTTGTTTAGGCTTTTAGGCTTTCTTTAAGAAGGCCATTAAGGCTAGTCTTCTCATAAAGGAAGAATACTCTAAAGTCCTTTAAGGCCCTTGTGGCCGAAATTTTCCAAGGTCTTGGAGGGGTGAATTGGTCATTTCACACGCTTCATAACACATACTTGTATAATTATATGAAATTACATTACGAAAATTTAATTAAAAGCAATAATAAAACTTAATAAAATGTACTTGAAGGATCCAACCTTTCATTAATTCACTTGTACGAGTCTCGAGTACAATACGATTTTTCGTTGGGTACAACATCCTCCCCCCTTATTACAAGTTTCGTCCTCGAAACTTAAGAGCACTAATCAAAAAGGCAAGGGTATAAGCTTTTCATGTTTTCTTCCGTCTCCCAAGTGGCTTCATTAATCGAGTGGTGCTTCCACTGCACCTTAACCATAGGAAAAGATCATTTCTTTAGTGCCTTTTCCTTGCGGTCAACGATCCTCTCCGGCTCTTCTTCGTATGTCGCGTCGGCTTCAACTTTCCGGTGTTGCTCCTCAATGACATGATTGGGCTCATGCACGTACCGACAAAGATGGGATACGTGAAATACATTGTGCAACTGAGACAGTGATGGTGGTAGTGCTAACCGGTAAGCGACTTCTCCAATCATCTCCTGAATCTCGTAAGGTACGATAAATCTTGTTCTTAGTTTGCCTTTTATGCCAAATCTTTTGATTCCCTTTGATGGCGACACCTTTAAGAACACTTTTTCTCCTGCCTGAAACTCCACTAGTCGCTGTTTTTCATAAGCCCAAACTTTGCTCCGGTCTTGGGCCGCTTTCAACCTTTGTTTGACAATCAACACTTTTTCTCAGGTCTACTCCACTAGGTCAAGTCCTGTAAAAACTTTATCTCCAATTTCATCCCAATAAAGTGGAGAGTGGCATTTTCTCCCATATAGCGCTTCATAAGGAGCCATCCTAATAGATCGATGGTAGCTATTATTATACGAGAACTCCTCTAGCTTGAAACTCTTGTCCCAACTTCCTCTGAAATCAAGTATGCAAGCTCGCAACATGTCTTCCAGTGTCTGGATGGTCCTCTCCGATTGACCATCAGTCTGATGGTGAAATGCTGAGCTCATTCGTATCTCAGTGCCCATCGCTTTTGGGAAAGCTGTCCAAAATTGAGAAGTAAAGCGAGGGTCGCGGTCACAAACAATACTCATGGGTACTCCATTCAGGCACCCAATCTGGTCAACATACATAGTAGCCAACTTCTCCATAGAGGCTTTGACTGTAATAGTTATGAAATGAGCGGAATTCATCAAACGATCGACTATAACCCAAATAACATCATGTCCATTCTTTGTCTGCGGCAGGTCAGTCACAAAGTCCATAGTGATATGATCCCATTTCTACTCGGGGACCTCAAGGGGCTGTAATAATCCAGCGGGTCTTTGATGTTCCGCTTTCACTTTCTGACAAACAAGTCATTTATCCACGAATTCCGCAATTTGTTTCTTCATACCATGCCACCAAAATCTTTGCTTTAAGTCTTGGTACATTTTGTTGGCTCCAGGATGAATTGATAAACGGGAATTATGAGCTTCCCGAAGGACTTCGTTCCTTATATCATCGTCATCGGGTATGCACAATCGACCCCTAAACCACAAGCTGCCGTCATCTTTGACCTCAAAATCCTCAGAAGGCTTCATTTTCAACTTATCCTTAATCTTCTTCAGAGCTTCATCTCTTCCTTGACCCTCTTTAATTTTGTCCATCAGTGAAGGAATCAATACCAACTTATCGAGTACACTATCAATAGAATCAACCACCTCGAGATCAAATTCTTCCATATCACGCTACAAAGGTGGTTGACGCAGATGTCTTGTCTTTCGACTCAAGGCGTCTACAACTTTATTAGCTTTCCCCGGATGATACTGAATAGAGAGGTCGTAATCCTTCATCAACTCTAGCCATCAGCGTTGACGAATATTTAATTCTTTCTGGGTGAAAAGGTACTTAACACTTTTGTGATCCGTGAAGATTTCGCACCATTCACTGTACAGATAATGTCTCCATATCTTTAGGGCGAAGACAACAGCTGCATGCTCAAGATCATGTACTGGATAATTTTGCTCGAACGGCTTCAGCTGTCGAGATGCATACGCAATCACTCGATCTTTCTGCATTAACACACATCCAAGTCCGTTTTTCAAGGCATCACTGTATACTACGAAACTTTCACCTGGAATAGGTTGTGCCAAAACTGGAGCAGAAGTCAACTTCTCCTTCAATTCAGTAAAACCCCTTTCACAATCTGATGTCCATTCTAACTTTGTCTTTTTCTGTGTCAAACGGGTGAGAGGCATAGCAATCCTAGAGAATCCTTCAACAAACTTGCGATAATAGCCGGCGAGACCAAGAAAACTCCGTAACTCCGTAACATTCGTTGGCCTTGGCCATTCTGTGATTGCTTCGATCTTTTTGGGATCTACAGATATTCCATCTTCCGATATGACATGTCCCAGAAATGCTACGCTATGCAGCCAAAATTCGCATTTACTGAATTTGGCATACAATTGTTTCCTCCGTAAGATGTCAAGGACGATCCTTAAATGGGCTACATAGGACTCTTGTCCGGTGAGTAGATCAAGATATCGTCGATGAAAACCACAACAAACTTGTCTAGTTGCTCTTGAAATACTCGATTCATAAGATCCATGAATGCCGCGTGGGCGTTGGTCAATCCGAATGGCATTACAAGAAATTCATAATGTCCATAACGTGTCCTGAATGCGGTTTTCGGAACATCTTGGCTTTGATTTTCAATTGGAAGTATCCAGAATGAAGATCAATTTTACTTAAAATTCGTGCTCCTTCTATCAAGATATCCTTAGGCAGTGTTTAAAATAGAATTATCATTGAAATAAAACTTTTAATCACTTACCTGAAGCTGATCAAACAGATCGTCAATCCTAGGCAATGGGTACTTGTTCTTTATCGTGATCTTGTTGAGTTCTCGATAGTCGATACACAGATGCATACTCCCATCCTTTTTCTTCACGAATATCACGGGTGCACCCCAAGGCGAGACACTTGGGCGGATGAGTTTCTTCTCCAACAGCTCACGTAAATGCTTCTTCAGCTCTTTCAACTCCGCAGGCGCCATTCGATAAGGAGCCTTCGATATCGGCTCAGCTCTCGGAATTAGATTGATTTCAAATGAGATCTCTTGATCTGGAGGAAGACCCAGTAATTCCTCTGGAAAGACGTCAGGATACTCCCGAACTACTGGAACTTGAGAAAGGTCAGAAGGCGCTTGATTGGAACTTAGCGCATACACTAGGAATCCTTCGTGTCCTTTCTTCAATGCCTTACTGGCACGGATCGCATTCACATAGATTTTTTGGGAAATTTCCTTAATTTCAAACTTCCATGAAAAGTTACTTCCTTACGTGTTGGGTCCTTAATAGTAACTCGTCTTTCACTGCAATCAATGTGTGTGTAATTCTTGGAGAGCCAATCCATTCCAAGAATTATGTCGAAGTCGCTCATGTTTATTGGGATCAAATCTACTATAAATCGTTGTTCGTCGAATTCAATTTCACAACCGTTGTATACTTGATGGGAAACAAGCACCTGATCACCAGCTACTTGAACTCTATATGGTGTCTCAAGATGGACTGGTTATGGCCAATATTCTTTGCGAATTTCCTCGAGATAAATGAGTGGCTAGGGCCACTATCAAACAACACATTTGCAGACACAAAACATATTAAGATAGCTCCTGAGTTATGCAAGATTGACTAAGCAACAACAAAGCAACAATATCTTGCAAAAATTTAGACATTGCATAAATTTTAAAACGTACTTGTTACAACGTCATTAGCTTCCTCAACAGCGGCGTCAGTCATAACATGAACCCTTGTGTTTGTGCGCTGACGATGGTTCCTTGGTTGTTGCTGCTGCTGGGTCCCTTTCTCCAGGCAATCTTTAATCATGTGACAAACTTTCCCATATCCGAAGCAAGTGGTCCCCTTATCCAGACAATCCTTGAGTATATGGCCCACCTTGCGACATCCAAAGCACTTACCTGCCTGAATAAAGCACTCTCCTATGTGACGCTCCTAACAGTGAGAACAAGTCGGAATAACTGCTGCTGATCCTGATTCCTTGTCTGATTCTTTTGCTGTGAACAGCGCTGGAAACGATTCTTTCCTTGTCGTCCGGGTCATTTGGAATTCTGTTTAGCTGCCTTGCGAGATCCCCCACTTCCAGACACTTCCCTTCCCCTCTTTAGTCCCATCTCATCTCGGCGAATGATGTCTCTCTCAATTTTGTAACAAGCATCCAACAGTGCACCAAAGTTTACTGGATTTGCATTAACTAACCAGGTTCTGATCCTTGGATTCAATCCTTTCTCAAACTTCAGCATCTTGGTCTCCTCGTCATTCATAGTAGATGGCTGAAACCTTCCCAAAGCTATAAACTTGTTGGCATAATCTACAACTGTCATTCCCTGCTTTTGCCTCAACGACTCCAACTCATGTCTCTTTTGTAACTTCACAGAAGGTGGTATGTAAAACTTGTTAAACTCCTGCAGAAATCTCTCCCATGGTATCGGTCTCGGTAAAGATTGCAAATTGGCCTTCCACCACTGGTTTGCTTCCCCAAGTAAGAATGGCCTATCAACTTGAGTTTTCACCTCCTCAGGTGCACGAATTAATTCAAAACAGCTTTCTACCTCATCCAACCATTTCTCAGCAGCATCTGGGTCCAATTTTCCTTCAAAGGGCGAGACATTAGCTCTTTATAGTTTCTCGAAATAGTACTGAGCATCCCTGACAGGCTCATGAGCCTGGGAGGAGCATTCTGTTGTAACATCACTTGACCGATCTGGGTCACAGTCTGACAAAAAGTCTGAAAAGCATGAATGTCCAGAATCATCTATGGCAGAGGCTCATGGGGTGGTAGATTATTCTGGGCCCGGGGTGGATTCTGATCCAGCGGTGGTGGTGGAGGAGCCTGAGCAGGTGGAGGAGGAATAGGCTCCTACACCTCTGGTCGGGCCCTAGCGGGTGTGCCTCGTGGTCGTGCCATCTGCACTATGGAGCATTGTAGTTTTATTCAAGGTTAAAATATCCAGATAAGTGACAGAATTTAATTCATAATCCAATAGAAATTTAAGTGGGCATTCAAGAAGATAAGATATGAATTAAATTCTATGACATATAAAATTTACCTCTACTAGGATTTTGTTATTAGGTCAAGGCTCTAATTTTCCAGTCTAAGTCATCCTAGTCTAAGGTCCGCACTCTTCTAAGATCATGACTTAGGTCTAAGGTCAAACTTAGATTTCTAAAATCATAACTTAATTCTATATTCTGCCGAATCTAGAGCCTCAGCTCTGATACCACATGTAGCGCCCCGCACCGGCCTGCCTGCGTACGCTGCGCCCGCCGTACTTCACTACGGAGAGTAACAGGCGTCAATCCACATCATATCGTAGTCCATGACAAAATGTATGGACTTTTTCTGCTTACACGTCAACAGGTAAGCAAAATTGAGAAAGAATAAAAACTTTTAAATAAAATCATCCTGAATATTCATCCCAACGTTTACAACCAAGTCCACAAAACATAAAGAGAAATCCGAATTTAAAGTTTCATCATAAATCTATCAAACATAACCATCATGACAAAGTCCTTAAGTTGTCCTTCTCTTGCACGTCCATGGATGGGGAACCTTAGGCTCGTCATCGATCCATTCTACCCTATTTCCTGCAGGCTCTGGGAGGAAAAATAATGGGGTGAGTGACAAAGTCACCAGCAAGTATACCATAAACAATCATGAATTAAATGGAAAGTATACACAAGAACCAAACCCCCAAAAAGTTTGGATCCACAGCATACCTGACTTCCAATCCATTACCCGTAAGAACATAAGATCATAGCTTAAGAGACAAGAAATCACATTAAGATCATAACATAGGAGATATTAAACCATAGCATCTTAGCCTAAGTAATCGTACATCAATCATTCGACTAGCCATGACATGCGGCATGTATGAGTATGCACATGTGATGCATCATGATAAAAATGAAGATAAGTTCTTTCATCCTTTCTTTCAAAAACATCATCGCCAATAAAACGAGAGAAGTCAGTATTCAGATCTATTATATCCGGATCTGAGGTGGTCATACCATTCCCTTCAGACTATTATGTCTGGATCTGAAAACGGTCATACAATCAATCATCGTCATCAGGTCTATTCTCTCCGGACCTGTACGGTCATAAATCATCATTATCAGGTCTATTCTCTCCGGGCCTAAACGGTCATAATCATCATAATAAGGTCTATTCTCTCCGGGCCTGAACGGTCATAATCGCCGCCAGATCAATTAACCCCGGATCTGGAGCGGGTTATGCTGTCCAGAAATCAATGGTACCAATAAGAGTCGTTCTTTTCAAAACTTAATTCTTTTCTTTAAAATAGCGTTCCGGAATTTCATTTGACATAAAATCAGTTTCATGACTCATTTAAATGAGGATGATGCAATGCATGATGCACAATATGCAATTCGTGACTAAATGCATCACATAATACATATATGGCCTTGTTCTTTAAGCTGAAAATTTTTTCAGAATTAACGTTCTGTTCATACAGCCTCAAACATCACAATTCAGGCCTTTTTTCATAATCTCATGTCATACATATGCATAATGGAGTCTTATCTACTTGCCATAAAAATTTCATAACGTTTCAAGACATACAAAACCCTCAAATCATTAAGTTACAAAACAGAGTACTGCTGAATCCAGGAGCGCAGTACCCATCTTTGCCTTACTTTCAAGCCCATAAAGTCCTATTTAATTTGGGCCAACACCTGGGAAACATAGTAAACATACCAAGAAATAATATTCATAAGCCCAACAGCACATACAAGTCCAATTTCGCAATAATAAGGTCTCCCAACTCTTGCCATAATTCTGTCCTGTTTTTCAGTTTTGTAACACAACTTCAATTCGGTTTTTGGCCCTCAAAATAGTGGTTCCAAGCTGATTTATTTATATGGACATGTTTATCTATGTCTTAAGTGATTACCATAAAATTTCCAGAGCAATCCAATAGGTCTAGAGGGGTCATTTAATTATTTTCCTAAAACTAGGTACATGCAGAATCTGGAATGACCAGTTGTCACTAAAAATTTTATTGCGGATAAACCACAAGTCCTTTCACCAAAATTCTAACTCACTGATTTAATAAACACACAATGCTAGTCTCCTACCAAAACTCAGCTAATTTGCACGTTCCTATGGTCTATTTTCAGGTCACACAACACACCACTTAAATCTGTCTAGTTCCAGTAGTTTCCCCTTTTTTTCACTTTTCGTGTCAAGTGTTTACCAACTAAACTTATTCTTCTAAAATGACTTACTATCCACCAAATGCACCCTTTAACATAGACATTCCAGGTTCCATAACATTCAATAAGATATGTATGAATCATCCTAAAAACAGTTTTGAAACTTACACATAGCACACATCATTATTGCACATTTTGTACTTAACAAAGTCTACCTTCGGCATAACTAATTTATGTATCACATAATCCCCATAAATAGACCATTTCTTACACATAGAAGAACTCATATTTCATTTTAAAGCGAGCATAATACACCCATGTAATAAATCATTCAAACATACAACTTTCATACATCTTTTGCCTCACAAGATATGTTCTTCACAAGAATAAATGCTCATTCCTACTAACCCCTTCTAGCCGTCCCCTTCATGGTGAGAAAGATGAATCTTACCATCTCTGCCTTAGACATACAACGCATTCATATTTAACATAGGCAAAGAACTCATCTTTGGAAGAATTTCACACATGCATGTCACTTTTTCTTAAGGAACAACTAAGTTCTCATGCTTTAAACTTAGTATCTTCAACTAAGATTCATATCTTAAAAATAGCTAGTGATTCAAGCATACACTTCGCAAATAAGTCAAGATCATCTAGAGTATACTTGCCTCTTTAAGCTAGAACCTTCATTTAGCTTGGATCTTGGATGAAATGGATTGAAGTTTCCTCCACTACTCCATATGACATACAGTTTTGAGGGAGAAAAAGGAGGAACATTAGCTATCCATTTATATGAAGAAGAGAGCTAGATTAAGGCTAGATTAGCTTACCAAAATGAGGCTTGAATGGAATTCGAACCACCAAGGTGTTGACACCACTTAGTAGCTTGAGAAATTCTCACCTAGTGACCAAGGAGGGTCACGGTTTCAGCAAGGAAAAAGGGGTACCAATGTGAGCTTCGTCCTTTAAAATAAGAAATCTATTTAAGAAGCTTAGCATGCACTTACCTAGATGAATCTTGAAGCTTGAAGATGGAGATATCCTTGAGTCTCCTAACACCTAGAAACCGTATGGAAGGATGATGATGGTGATGGAATAGCTTAAGTGTTCAATGGTCCTTAATGTCTTGCTTGGGAATTTCTTGGAAGTGTGGAGGGTTAAAGATGAAGAGAAGGCTTCTTAATAAAAAAGAAAAAGACTCCTTTGTATGAGGAGAGGGGGCCGGCGCATGGGTAGAAAGAGGGGAGACAAGATTTGCATGAAAAGTAAAAAGCATCTTGGGGTCTTACAATTAGCTACTTTTTGTCCCCCATGCTTGCATTTCTTTATTATTTATTTTAGTCTTCATAATCAAATGGGATTGTGAATAATAAAGAGTCTTCTATAACTCCTTCCTTGTGGTGGCCGAATTCTATGGTGTTGGGGAGGGCATTTTGTTATTTCTCACATTTCATAAATCATGCTTATTTAATTACACCATTACTTATAATATTTAATTTATTGTTTAGGCTTTTATGCTTGCTTTTAAGAAGGCCATTAAGGCTAGTCTTCTCATAAAGGAAGAATACTCTAAAGTCCTTTAAGGCCCTTGTGGCCGAAATTTTCCAGGGTCTTGGAGGGGTGAATTGGTCATTTCACATGCTTCATAACACATACTTGTATAATTATATGATATTTACTTTAATAAAATTTAATTAAAAAAGAAATAATAAAACTTAATAAAATGTACTTGAAGGATCCAACCTTTCATTAATTCACTTGTACAAGTCTCAAATACAATACGATTTTTCGTTGGGTACAACAACAACCTTGTAACGTGTCGTAATAATTTTGTCATCACCATGACTTATATCATATGATATAAGTCATGAATATACTCATAAATATGAGGTAAGTATAGTGGTGTTACGTTGACGTATGTTCGTAATATATGTAACGTGTTAGTAGTACGTCGGAATATATGTGTCTTATGCCTTTTTATAAAAAATCTGAATATATATAGTATATATATATATATATATATATATATATATATATATAAACGTGCGATATAGAGTGGGAGGAGACTTTCCATTTCCAAGTTTGTTGCCATCATGCCTTCTCCAAATATATCTCCATTTAATGAACTACTTAGTTCTTTTAACTAAGTACTTCACTTAATGAACTAGTTTAATTCATTAGTAATGGCACCTGAAAATAGTTCAAAGACAACAAATGTTTGCTATTTGATGTAAGCTTTAAAGATTCATGGCTTGTTAGTACGGCAACTTTATATATAAAGTATATACGGCAAGTTTGTCACAAAAACATGTCAAGCAATAAATTTTGTCATGCATGTCTTTAAACATGAGGTATTTAAATCATGTATTTGTGAATCACTCAAACTCTCTTTCTCATCAATCTCCCCCTTTTGATGATTTACAAAATAACCTTAGTTCATGATTTAAATTTAACCGCTCCCCCTCCAATCGAGCAAAAATTCAAATTTTGAAATTCTATTTGACTCGCCCTTGAATTTTGCAATTATGCTCTTTCCTCCCCTTAAATCACTCTCTCCCCCTTAAATCATGAACTTTCTCTCCCCCTTTATTTTGTAAATAATATCAAAAGTACATGTAAAAAACATACTTTATAGTATATCAACATAACTCATGCATTTCAAGTGCACTCTTATGGGTTGTTTGTTCAATCCTTTGTGAATGTCCCTTTTGGTACCTAAATTTGGGTGACCTTCCGAGGTCTTCCAAAATATGAGAAAATAGATGAAGACGCAATGTAATAGACATTAGGTGGGAGTGCAATTGGCCTTGGGCCGAGAATTCCATTGTAACCATTGTATGTTTGTCGTCTTTGATAAGTTCTTGTGTTGGTGTGCATGGTGCGTGATCTAGATGCATTTTTGTTGAATGAATGTTGTGTATGCATCAATGCTTTCTTTTCATATCTATATGGCACATAATTATATCTCGTATGATATGAGGAATAAGCATGATGAGATGACATAGGGAGGGATCTAGGCGTCTTCTTAGGCGCCACATATATCTTGGATGCATCTATTTTCTTAGATGGAATGGATTTGATTTATTTGTTTAGTGTCTCGTTTTTCTCGACGTATCCTAATCCGTTCTTGTTTCTATCATGCTTTTGTGAAGAGATAATGAGATCTAGCATGTTTGTACCTGTGTCAAACTGTTTCACCATTTTTTCTAGATCTGCATTCCTTGATTTCAAATTTGAAATCTCGGATTTTATTTCATTATTTTCTGTTGCCAATGATGAGATCTCTGATTTCAATGCATTAATTGTGTATGACGACTCTTCTTTTGAATCATTTAATTAAGATACAAGATTTGTGTTAGACGATTCTAACAATTTCTTGTTTTCAATTAAGCATTTCTTTTCTTTTGCAAGAGTCTTAGCAAACTTATGTAATTCAAGATATTCAACATCAAATCATCATAAGAAAGCTCAGAATAAGAATCAGAGCCAGAAGATACCTCATTTGATGCCTTAGATGTAAAGCATACTTGTGCCATTTGTTCTTCGGTATCATCAGTCTCAGAGCCAGATGAATCACTACAAGTAGATGCTTTGAAGGCTCTTCTCTTTTGTTTAGGTTCTGAGACGAGTCTAGTTTTTGTCCGATCCTTGTCATGGTTTTTGTTCATTTGTTTGTCCTTGTTCAGGCAATCATATGACAAGTGTCAAAGTCTCACACATTCATAGCACTTTATGTCTCCATTATTTTTATTTCTATGATTCTTAGATGAAGTAGGCTTATGTTTGTTTTTATTCAATTTTCTCATGATCTTTCTTAATCCTTTAGCCATTGTGATTAGATCTTCATCATCGATATCTCTGTCACTATAATCTATGCGATAATAAGAGGTAGAGACGTATTCATTTGATTTAATTGCTATAGACTTATCATGTTTAGAAGTAGATTCAGAATTTTTTAAAATGAGTTTGTTTTCATATACCTTCAATGATCCGATTAATTCCTCCATCTTTATTGATTTAGTATCCTTACTTTCTTTGATTGCAGTGACTTTTGAATCCCATTCGGATGGGAGACTTCTTAGCACCTTTTGAACCTTTTCATGTGTAGAGAAAGCTTTGCCAAGAGACTCAAGAGAATTGTAGGTGTTAGTCAATCGTAAGTCCATATCAACGATAGATTCATTGGGCAATAATTTGAAAGACTCAAGAGTAGACATAAGCTTATTTCTTTTAGACTCTTTGACTTGATTAGTCCCTTCATGTTTCATTTCTAGAATCCTCTACATCTCTTGTGCATTAGAGCAATTAGACACGTAACTTGATTCACTTTTACTCAGCCCGTTTAAAAGTAGTTGCATGGCTCTAGCATTCATACTCAATTTCTTTTTGTCATTACTAGTATATTCTTGTTTCGATTTTACAGCCTCTAGTGTGACACCATCAACAGTAGATAACTTAGAAGGAACGAAAGGACCATCTTGTATAATAGACCACAAATCAATATCAATAGCCATAAAGAAAAATTTCTTTCTAGGCTTCCATTGAATAAAAGACTCACTATCGAAAAGAGGAGGCTTTATGGTTGACATTCCTTCGTGCTCGGTTTTGTAGCTAGTGGTTGCCATCTCAGTAAGATCGTTGGATCTCCTTGTCGTGAGTGTGCCTGCACTCTGATACCACTTGTAGGACCTGTATAGCACCACTAGAAGGGGGTGTTGAATAGTAGGTGCGGAAAATTTGGTTTTTAAATTATTTTGAACAAAAAAGCTAACTTTTGAAAACAGTTTCTGTTTTCAAATCCTGATTTGAAATGTTTGAAAGACCTGGTTACAGACCTTCAAAAATTCTGAAATTTTGAGAGATTCTACGCTCAGATGTTCTGAGTATCTACCAAAAATTTCAGATTAAAATTCAACTCCTAACCCTTTGAAAATGCATTTGTGATCAGATTGCGCAAATCTGCAAGAAACAGTACACTGATTTGAAAAATTTATTCTGATTAATTCGTGACTCCAAATGGTCTGAAAATCTAATGACAGACCTCTTATGATGTTTATTGTACTGGGTTGAATTAGTTTTGAAAATTTCCTTTGGGAAGGTTGTCAAACACATTGAAGTTCTCAACCTTTGCAAGTCTGAAAATCAGATTGCACTAGTCTAAGATCTATTAACGTTTGATTGACTTATACTTGTCCAAATGAGTTGAAACTTGCACCGAATGAAACTTAAGAGGTGTGCCTATGTTTCTGCAAAAGTTTACGCTATTTAAAATTCGTTTATTATTTTCATGATTGTAACAAAGTTAATGCAGAAACTGAAAAAATTGAAAGTAAAGTGCTGAAAGTAAAGAAACAAAGGATTTTATACTAGTTCGGTCAAATAAACCTACTCCAGTCTTCAAGGACACCTTCTTTGGTTATCACCAAATACAAAATAACACCTTACCATAAGGGTTGCTTGAGTTACACACCAACTCCACCCTTAAACAAACGTTACAAACAATCACACCGATCACGAACACTACCACCGAACGGATGAAGGTTTGATCACACATTGATCAACCTTTTACAACAAATGAAACATGTATGGTGGTCTAATCAAATCCTATTCAATATATTGAAAATAAGAATAATAGGCTTGAGAGAAGAAGAAGAAGAAAGAAATGTAGAAGAAGAGAGTAGAGACTCTTTTTGCACATTGGAAATTATGAGAGTTGTCTTGCATTTGTGTGGCTCTCTTCTCTTCTTTTATCTAGTCTTGGCCGCCCCCCTAGGGCCTTCTTCACCTTGCGAATTCTCTTTTATGTCCTTGGAAGTGCCTTGTGTAGATGTGACACCAACTTGCTTACTTGGCACAACTTGATTGGATGAATATCTTGGCTTTGCTTACTTGGCACATTTTGATTGGTCCAACCTTGTCACCATTTAGTAGCTTTAAAAATATGAGATTAACATCTAAAACATGTGACAAATAAGGTTTAAAACATTGCCAAATAATCAACAATTAATCCCAACAAATTTGGAAGCAAATTTCATCACCATTCGAGACCAAAATCGGCCACCATATTCTCACATGCTGATTTTTCAGAACGTGTTTCATTTGCTAAAAGGTTTGAATTGTTACTTTTGTAAACTTTGTCAAGTATTGCACAATAATTACACATGTATGCTATATTCCAATTAGCCCTATTTTGAATATTCTAGTACATTTTAATATATATTGAATATGTAAAAAGTGTCTAGATACATGTTACATGTTATTCCAAAAACGTTCCATGTGTTCTGTTCGTATAAAACCGAATTTTTGACTTTTGTCGGTTACGCGATTTTTCTCCGATTAAATTCAAAATTTTTGCACATGTTATATATATTATGTCACACATAATATACATAAAATAAATTTAATATTCAGATCTAATGGCTGATTAAAGTGGTGCCCCATGTGCTTAAAAAGATGAATTTGGAATCTCCATAATTTGGCCTTAATTGGGTGTGATTTGCTTGTGCCAATATGGAATGATTTTATGGCTGAATATACAATGTAGGCCACGAAATTTTTGGCCTTCTTTGAAGTGTAGGGGCTGGCCATTTGATGTCAAGTAATAAATTTTGTCATGCATTTCTTAAACACGTGGTAATTAAATCATGTATTTGTGAATCACTCAAACTCTTTTTCTCAACAACTCTCACCCGGTGGTAGATTGGTGCTTATACAGTCAGTCTTGACATCACTTCCTCTACCTATTATGGCTGCTACTAGGCTTCCATAGAGTGTCATTCATGCCCTCAATCAAAAGATGTCTTCATTTTTTTTGGGGGGGGGACCGACATCATTGGGTCTCTTAGTCAAGAATATGTTGTCCCATATTGGAGGGAGGTTTGGGAATACAAAATTTGTTTTCACTTCAACAAGCATACAATTGTAAACTCTGGTGGAATTATCACCACAACACTTCTTTCTGGGGCGATATATATGCGGCTGAGCTACGAAGCTCGCGAGGATTACATGCCACGCATTTATGATTCCCCTAGCTGGAAATGCATTTGTTCCATCCATCCTTTCTGTTTGACATGTACCGCTCCCAGCCCCGACTCAGCATGGACATCTCCTAGATTGGGTGAATTTACATTGAAGCAATCTTATGATGATTGTTGAGAGCATTTCTCCACATGGCTAACGCATAAATTCATGTGGTGGCGCAATTTATCAAAATCCACAAGTATCTTCATGTGGTGTCTGCTTCAGGGAGCACTGCTAATAGAAGACCATCTGGTCCGTTTTCTCCAGATCTATCCTACAATATGCCCATTCTGTAAGAATTCTTCAGCTACATTAACTCACATTTTCTTACAATGCACCCTTGTCAAACAACATTGGACACGAATTGCTTTATTTCTAAATGGCCCACTGCCTGGGACATCTTCTGTGCGATCCTATTTAATGAGATGGTTGTTATCATCTTCGTCTACATCTCTTATAGGACAATACCGTATTGTTGCCCTTTCTTTCATATGTTGGTCTATTTTGAGAGTTTACACAAATGCAGTGTATGGGGATGCCAATCTCTCAATAGGTACTATTTATACTATGACTAGACAATTGTGCTATACTTGGGCCTCAACTATTTCAGGGAAAAAGCACGCTGAAAATGTTCAAACCCTCATTCATGCTGGATTCTCTCCACATCTGCGAATATAGAAAGTTACGATTGTTAAATGGCTACTTTCTCCGTCGGGAAAATTTAAACTAAATGTTGATGCATCTGCTTGAAAATACACGGCTTTGGCAGGGGCTATATTGCAAGACTCCTCAGGCACTTTAATTGGCACTTTATCATATACCTTACTCCGACTATCACCATATGTGGCGGAAATTCAAGCTATCATCTACAGTCTCATCTACTTTGCATTTTCATATCGCAGTCTATTGGTAGAAACTGACTGCTTGACAATACTTCAGCCTCCACAGGTGTCGTCACCCTGTTGCAAGCCCTTCTTGTACCTAAGGATGAATTAGTTAATATGTGGCCATGCACGTTGTGCTTAGAGTTAATTTAGTTGGTAATTGTTGTAAGTAAGGCATGAGGACACTATATGTATTCACAAGACTAGGATCTATTGTTTTATGGCTTTATGGTTTTCGGCCCAAGCCAATAAGGAAGATGATTAGTTGGCATGAGATAAATATATTGATATTTATTTACTAGAAAAGAATAAATAAGAAGGGAATAAAAGAAAAAAATAAATATATTGGCTAGTTGGGGTCATTTAAGACCCCAACCGCCGGCCACCATAAAGAGAGGAGGGGAGGGAAAACACAATTTAAAGAGAAGGTGGCTAATAATTAAAAGTAACCTAACCAACCCTAAAATAAACCATGGTTAGGAAAAAGAAACCATGGTTGACCCAAAAGTAACCTTAGTAAGTGGAAAGTAACCCTGGTTAACCCAAGGTAACCAAGGTTAAGCATTAACTTGAAAGAGCTAGAGCACAAACCCTAACCCCCACCCTTATTTCCCACGGCTAGGATAGCAAAGAAGGAAAGAATTCCCTCCAACTTACACTCAAACATTTCAAGCCAAAAAGGAACCTCTTCCATCCCCTTCTTCCCTCCCCACTCACGGCCAAGTGCACACCAAGGAGAAGGGAAGTCTTCCAAGACCAAGTAAGCTTAGGTAAGCATTCACAACCTCCTAAGAGTGACATTTATGATTATATGAAGATGAAACTCATGGGTGTTCTTCTTTGTCCCAAAACCGTGACCTTCATGGTCACTAGGCTCAAGGATTCCAAGCCTTCAAGAACTCTAGCCAAGTTGGACAACTCACACCTCCTTTGAGAAGGAGAAAGGCTTCAACTTTGACACATATCCAAGAAGAGTAGCCAAGCAAGGCAAGTACACTATACTCTTCATGGTTTGAATGTGAAAGTGTGTGCATGAATGACTAGAAAGACTTAAGGTTTGATCTTAGTGATGAAATGGTAAGCTTTAAGCCAAAAGCTTTCGGCTTTATACAAATGAGAGTGTAGGAAGAGCACTTTGTTCTAAAGATGAGTTCTTTGATGACTTTATGCATGTTTATGTCTTAAACTAGGCTTGAATGTGTTAAAGCTTTCTTCTTTTGGGTTGAAGGTAGCCACGGTAGAAGGGATATGGGGAGAAGGGGTGAAGTTGCATGTAAGATGATAACAAAGCAAGAAAATGGGGGAAAGACTTGATCTTGTGCATGTTAGGATTGAAATGCTTTCGATTTTGGTCATTTCCTCTCTAACATCCGCAAATGGGGCTGACGTGGTGTGTGGGTATGTTCATCTTAGGGCTGATACCATTTGTGGTGACAATAATGGTAAGCCAAGAACATTTAGGAAGAATTTATGTCCACTGAAAATTCTGGAGCTGGATTAGGAATTAGGCTGACTTGCGAAGCCAGAAAAGGGACCTTAGGGACCTTCAATTTCAGTTATTTTTGGTGTGATCATAGTTTTACGTGTTTGTTAGTAGTGAGAGTTGGAATCACCTCAAAAAGAGACACGGTTTATTTTTAATGAATTTCCTGCTAAGATTTGGTCTTGCTGGAAAATGAGTACTGGACAGAACTTAAGCAATATGTTTAGCAGCTTAAAAATGAACCTTAGAGGTATGCAAATCCACTAATTTTCGGCAGGGTATTAGCCTCATGAATGAAGAAGAAATGACAGCTAGAATTCCCTCAAAATAAGTTGTGGTTTATTTTTAATAAATTTTCTACTAAAACTGGTCAAATCGAACTAGGCTGGGTAAACAGAATTTATGACCCACTTTGCATGGCCTGGAAAAAGGCCTTAAAGAATGGATCTTTGGCTAAAAATTGGTAGGATGTTAGCTCAAAGAGTTTATGAGGTTAGGGAGTTGGAATTTCTGGAAAAAGATCAAAGGATTGACCACGATAAATTTTATAGTAAAATATGGTCATTTCAGAATTTTGATTGTATGGATACGTAAAAAGGAGTAAATGGGTCTCTTAATGACATCGTAAGTCCGCAATGCATGCATGACACTCGCTTATGACGGTCACGGATGAATAGATGTGGTTACATGAGTTTAACACGAGTAGTTTAGCAAGGAATTCGTTAAAATAAGTGAATGATATGAAGCTGGAAAAATTCCAGCATTGTTAGCGAGAGCCCGTTCTTGTGTCATATGCCGTGTTCGAGTTTGCACGTTGCATGTCATACATTGCATCATCGTCACATGCATGATTTTATGATATAGATTTTACGTGAAGGAATGATGAAAAGCGTTTTTCAAAAAGGATGACTTCGTTTTGTTTTCTTAAAACGCTTCCCCACCGGTACCGTGTGTGTGTATGAGCTGGCCAGTATGAACCTGAGCAGATCCGGGTTAAGTGATCTGAATGGAAAGGAATGATGTTACCGATCCGAATCCGGGATTAATAGATTCGAAGGGAAGAAGTTACCGCCTCAGATCCGGGAAGATAGATCTGAACAGAAAGGAACCTGAGCAGATCCGGGTTAAGTGATCTGAATGGAAAGGAATGATGTTACCGATCCGAATCCGGGATTAATAGATTCGAAGGGGAGAAGTTACCGCCTCAGATCCGGGAAGATAAATCTGAACACTCTATGGTTTTATGACGATGATGTTTTTAAAAGAGTAAAGCATGAAAAGGCATTTTCGCATTTTATCATAACGCATTACATGTGCATATGCATGCATGTCACTTGTGGAGTCGTAATGTAGCGTCACAGGTTACTGATGCTGAGTAGTCACGATCTCGCAAGTCCTAAATGATGGTGATTATTGTTTTAGTAATAAATGCACGTTCCGTTCTCCTTATGTTATATTTTCATTCTATTTAGTGATGTTATTAAGTTATGATCTTATTGCATTAAGCTATGATCCTTATCAAATGATGATTGGAGGACAGGTATGTTTCCAAACCAAGTATAATATGGGGTTCGGTTCTTGCTCGTACTTTCCATTTAACTCATGATTATTATAGTATACTTGCTGGTGACGTTGTCACTCACCCTATTTTCCTCTCCAGAGGTGGCAGGAGATAAAGTCGAATGGATTGATGACGAGCCTAGGGTACCCTATCCGTGAGGGCGTTAGAGGAGGGCCAGGATTGGTGGACCGAGCACCCAGCATGAAGGAATGATGATGATGTTTGTAATAGTGATGGGAAACTATTTACTTTTATCGCTTTCTGACTTTGTCGTGTGGGATGTAAACCCTAACTGCTTTTGATGGTACTTATGTTTGGAGTTTTAAATTCTGCCTCGGTTTCAATTACTAATTGCGCGAAGGAACGAAAATCCATGTAATTTTACCATGGATCACGACGCGTATGGAAGACGCCTAGTACTCTCCTTAGTGAAGTACGGCGGGTGCACCGACTCCGGCGAGGCTGGGGTGCGGGGCGCCACAGGTGGTATCAGAGCGAAGGCTCCAGATCCGGGCAGAATGTAGAACTAAGTTATGATTTTAGTCAACTAAGCTTGATCTTAGACCCAAGTTTTGATCTTCGATGAGAGTTGACCTTAGTACGGAACGACCTCGATCTACGAGATTAGGTACAATCCATTGGTAGGCCCACCTAACGACCTATCCTAAATGCAATATAGGCTAACGTTTTCCAATATATTCAGTTATATTTTGCAACAGCAATGACGTTCCTACACTAAATTAAGTCGACACCGTGTGACGCGGATGGTGCGACTTAGAGGGAAACCAACCAGAATTGGGTCATTCTAATGGAAATCAACTTGCATCAAAATTGTTATGTGACACCCGACTTATATTCCGTACCCATTTAAGTAGGGTTTCCCGTTATTGGTATGACTTAAAGTAAACGGACGTTACGTGGTGCAGATAATCCCACCCACGAGCGCGGGAACGTCATCATTGTCACCCCCTGGAAGTATGGGATTCTACTTTCGAAAGATGACTAGAGAACAGGTCCCAAGGTTTGGGGGAGAGACGACACCCAAGGAAGCTGAAAACTGGTTGAATGAGATAGAGAACCAACTCATCCGGACTAGAGTACCAGATGAAATGCGGGCCCTGATTATCCACCCCTTTTTGAATGGTAAGGCCAGTCAGTGGTGGAGAGAAAGAGTCCAATTGCTACCCAGACCCATAGCTTGGGCTAGAGTTCTGGAGGATCGAAGTTACGGAAGGACCCTAGGAACCTTTATGTAAATGTAATTCGCGCTAGTAGAGCTTTAAGGAAAGGACATCAAGGATATTTGGTGTATGCTATAAACACGGACCAAGCAACCACAGACCTAACCCAGGTTCCAGTAGTCCGAGAATATCCGGAGGTTTTTCCGGAAGAATTGCCAGGCCCTCCCCCGGAACGAGAAATCGCCTTCGAGATCAACCTAATTCCTGGAGCTGAACCGATATCAAAGGCCCCATATAGAATGGCCCCTGCAGAACTGAAAGAGCTGAAGGAGCAGCTATGGGAATTTCTAGAAAAGAAGTTAATACGCCCAAGTGTGTCGCCTTGGGGAGCTCCGGTGTTGTTCGTCAAGAAAAAGGACGGAAGTGTGCGAATGTGTATTGACTATAGAGAACTCAATAAAATCACCATAAGAATAAGTACCCCTTACCAAGGATCGACGATTTGTTCGACCAGCTGCGGGGAGAAAGAATTTTCAGTAAGATCGACCTTCGCTCAGGATATTTTCAATTGAGAATCAAAGCTGAGGACGTCCCCAAAACGGCATTTAGAACCCGTTATGGACATTACGAGTTTCTGGTAATGCCGTTTGGACTAACCAATGCGCCTGCCGCATTCATGGATCTAATGAACCGAGTTTTTCAAGAACAATTGGACAAGTTCGTTGTAGTCTTTATAGACGATATCTTAATATACTCGCCAGATGAGGGAACCCACGCAACTCATTTAAGGATCGCCCTAGACATTTTATACAGAGAGCGATTGTATGCAAAGTTCAATAAGTGTGAATTCTGGCTACGAAGCGTAGCTTTCCTAGGACATGTGATATCCGGGGAGGGAATATCTGTAGATCCTAAGAAAATCGAGGCAATCACGGAGTGGCCCCGACCGACCAACGTTACGGAGGTACGAAGTTTTCTGGGTATCGCAGGTTACTATCGGAAATTTGTAGAAGGATTTGCACGGATTGCTCTGCCCATGACCCGTTTAACCCAGAAGAAAACCAAGTTTGAATGGACCTCATATTGTGAGGGTAGTTTTGCTGAATTAAAGAAGAGACTGACTTCTGCCCCAGTCTTGGCGCAGCCCCTTTCTGGTGAAGATTTTGTGGTATACAGCGACGCCTCTAAGCACGGGTTAGGATGTGTGCTAATGCAAAAGAATCGAGTAATCGCATATGCATCTCGACAGCTGAAACCCTTTGAACAAAACTACCCGGTACACGACCTGGAGTTAGCAGCAGTAGTTTTCGCACTAAAAATATGGAGACACTATTTGTACGGCGAAAAGTGCGAAATCTTTACGGATCACAAAAGCCTCAAATATTTGTTCTCTCAGAAAGAATTGAACATGCGACAACGAAGATGGTTGGAACTAATAAAGGACTACGACTTATCCATACAATACCACCCAGGAAAGGCTAATAAGGTGGCGGACGTATTAAGTAGGATAACAAGTCATCCACACCAACCCCCCTTGCAGCGTGATATGGAGGAATTTGGTTTGGAAGAAGTCGATTCAATTGAAAGCATGCTCGCAAAATTAATGATAACTCCTTCGTTAATAGATCGAATCAAGAAGGAGCAAGACAAGGACGAAGCACTCAGGAAGTTAAAAGCTCAAGTACAGATGAAATACCCTGGAGATTTCAGGGTTCGGGATGACAATAGTTTGTGGTTTCGTGAGAGATTGTGTGTACCTGGCAACGAAGATATCCTGAACGAAGTCCTTAAGGAGGCACATAACTCGCGACTATCCATCCACCCGGGAGCTAACAAGATGTACCAAGACCTGAAACAACGATTCTGGTGGCGTGGTATGAAAAGACAGATTGCTGAATATGTGGGAAAATGTCTAGTTTACCAAAAGGTAAAAGCAGAACACCAGAAACCTGCCGGGTTGCTACAGCCTCTGGAGGTTCCCGAATGGAAATGGGACCATATTTCAATGGACTTTGTGACGGACCTGCCTAGAACAAAGAACAGTTACGACGCTATTTGGGTAGTGGTTGATCGCCTAACCAAAACCGCCCACTTTATGGCCATGACCATCAAGGCCCCAATGGAAAAGTTGGCAACAATGTACGTGGAACAAATAGTAAGCCTTCACGGTGTGCCCTTAAGTATAGTATGTGACCGCAACCCTCGATTCACGTCACGATTCTGGACCGCTTTTCAAAAGGAAATGGGGACGAAAATTCATATGAGCTCAGCATTCCATCCTCAAACAGATGGCCAATCAGAAAGAACTATACAGACACTCGAAGACATGTTACGATCTTGTATACTTGATTTTGGGAAGAGCTGGGATCGAAGCCTCAAACTTGTAGAATTCTCATATAACAACAGCTACCATCGATCTATAGGGATGGCCCCATATGAAGCACTTTATGGGAGGAAGTGTCGCTCTCCTCTTTACTGGGATGAAATAGGAGACAGAATTCTCACAGGACCCGACTTGGTAGAGCAAGCCCGAGAGCAAGTAAAGATTATCAAGCAAAAACTACAAGCGGCCCAAGATCGGAGCAAAGTCTGGGCAGATGAAAAGCGGCGACCCGTAGAACTTCAAGAAGGGGAGAAGGTGTTTCTAAAAGTGACGCCGACAAAAGGAGTTAAGAGATTTGGTGTTAAAGGAAAATTGAGCCCAAGATTTATTGGGCCATACGAGGTCCTAGAAAGGATTGGGAAAGTGGCCTATCGACTCGCTCTACCACCCACCCTATCTCAAATCCATGACGTGTTTCATATTTCTCAACTGCGACGATACGTACACGACCCCAAGCATGTCATAGAAGATCAACCCTTGGAGCTAAAAGCTGACACGACCTACGAAGAAGAACCGGAAGGATAATAGATCGTAAGGAAAAGGTACTAAGAAGAAGGACCATACCCATGGTTAAAATACAATGGAAAAAGCATTCCGCGGATGAATCCACCTGGGAACTAGAAGAGGACATGAAGAAGTTGTATCCACACCTCTTTGGTTAGCATTTCAAGTTTCCAGGACGAAACTTATATTAAGGGGGGGGGGAGGATGTCGTAACCCTGTTACAAGCCCTTCTTGTACCTAAGGATGAATTAGTTAATATGTGGCCATGCACGTTGTGCTTAGAGTTAATTTAGTTGGTAATTGTTGTAAGTAAGGCATGAGGACACTATATGTATTCACAAGACTAGGATCTATTGTTTTATGGCTTTATGGTTTTCGGCCCAAGCCAATAAGGAAGATGATTAGTTGGCATGAGATAAATATATTGATATTTATTTACTAGAAAAGAATAAATAAGAAGGGAATCAAAGAAAAAAAATAAATATATTGGCTAGTTGGGGTCATTTAAGACCCCAACCGCCGGCCACCATAAAGAGAGGAGGGGAGGGAAAACACAATTTAAAGAGAAGGTGGCTAATAATTAAAAGTAACCTAACCAACCCTAAAATAAACCATGGTTAGGAAAAAGAAACCATGGTTGACCCAAAAGTAACCTTAGTAAGTGGAAAGTAACCCTGGTTAACCCAAGGTAACCAAGGTTAAGCATTAACTTGAAAGAGCTAGAGCACAAACCCTAACCCCCACCCTTATTTCCCACGGCTAGGATAGCAAAGAAGGAAAGAATTCCCTCCAACTTACACTCAAACATTTCAAGCCAAAAAGGAACCTCTTCCATCCCCTTCTTCCCTCCCCACTCACGGCCAAGTGCACACCAAGGAGAAGGGAACTCTTCCAAGACCAAGTAAGCTTAGGTAAGCATTCACAACCTCCTAAGAGTGACATTTATGATTTTATGAAGATGAAACTCATGGGTGTTCTTCTTTGTCCCAAAACCGTGACCTTCATGGTCACTAGGCTCACGGATTCCAAGCCTTCAAGAACTCTAGCCAAGTTGGACAACTCACACCTCCTTTGAGAAGGAGAAAGGCTTCAACTTTGACACATATCCAAGAAGAGTAGCCAAGCAAGGCAAGTACACTATACTCTTCATGGTTTGAATGTGAAAGTGTGTGCATGAATGACTAGAAAGACTTAAGGTTTGATCTTAGTGATGAAATGGTAAGCTTTAAGCCAAAAGCTTTCGGCCTTATACACATGAGTGTATAGGAAGAGCACTTTGTTCTAAAGATGAGTTCTTTGATGACTTTATGCATGTTTATGTCTTAAACTAGGCTTGAATGTGTTAAAGCTTTCTTCTTTTGGGTTGAAGGTAGCCACGGTAGAAGGGATATGGGGAGAAGGGGTGAAGTTGCATGTAAGATGATAACAAAGTAAGAAAATGGGGGAAAGACTTGATCTTGTGCATGTTAGGATTGAAATGCTTTCGATTTTGGTCATTTTCTCTCTAACATCCGCAAATGGGGCTGACGTGGTGTGTGGGTATGTTCATCTTAGGGCTGATACCATTTGTGGTGACAATAATGGTAAGCCAAGAACATTTAGGAAGAATTTTATGTCCACTGAAAATTCTGGAGCTGGATTAGGAATTAGGCTGACTTGCGAAGCCAGAAAAGGGACCTTAGGGACCTTCAATTTCAGTTATTTTTGGTGTGATGATATTTTTACGTGTTTGTTAGTAGTGAGAGTTGGAATCACCTCAAAAAGAGACACGGTTTATTTTTAATGAATTTCCTACTAAGATTTGGTCTTGCTGGAAAATGAGTAATGGACAGAACTTAAGCAATATGTTTAGCAGCTTAAAAATGAACCTTAGAGGTATGCAAATCCACTAATTTTCGGCAGGGTATTAGCATCATGAATGAAGAAGAAATCACAGCTGGAATTCCCTCAGAATAAGTTGTGGTTTATTTTTAATAAATTTTCTACTAAAACTGGTCAAATCGAACTAGGCTGGGTAAACAGAATTTATGACCCACTTTGCATGGCCTGGAAAAAGGCCTTAAAGAATGGATCTTGGGCTAAAAATTGGTAGGATGTTAGCTCAAAGAGTTTATGAGGTTAGGTAGTTGGAATTTCTGGAAAAAGATCAAAGGATTGACCACGATAAATTTTATAGTAAAATATGGTCATTTCAGAATTTTGATTGCATGGATACGTAAAAAGGAGTAAATGGGTCTCTTAATGACATCGTAAGTCCGCAATGCATGCATGACACTCGCTTATGACGGTCACGGATGAATAGATGTGGTTACATGAGTTTAACACGAGTAGTTTAGCAAGGAATTCGTTAAAATAAGTGAATGATACGAAGCTGGAAAAATTCCAGCATTGTTAGCGAGACATGCCCGTTCTTGTGTCATATGCCGTGTTCGAGTTTGCACGTTGCATGTCATACATTGCATCATCGTCACATGCATGATTTTATGATATGGATTTTACGTGAAGGAATGATGAAAAGCGTTTTTCAAAAAGGATGACTTCGTTTTGTTTTCTTAAAACTCTTCCCCACCGGTACCGTGTGTGTGTATGAGCTGGCCAGTATGAACCTGAGCAGATCCAGATTAAGTGATCTGAATGGAAAGGAATGATGTTACCGATCCGATTCCGGGATTAATAGATTCGAAGGGGAGAAGTTACCGCCTCAGATCCGGGAAGACAGATCTGAACAGAAAGGAACCTGAGCAGATCCGGGTTAAGTGATCTGAATGGAAAGGAATGATGTTACCGATCCGAATCCGGGATTAATAGATTCGAAGGGGAGAAGTTACCGCATCAGATCCGGGAAGATAGATCTGAACACTCTATGGTTTTATGACGATGATGTTTTTAAAAGAGTAAAGCATGAAAAGGCATTTTCGCATTTTATCATAACGCATTACATGTGCATATGCATGCATGTCACTTGTGGAGTCGTAATGTAGCGTCACAGGTTACTGATGCTGAGTAGTCACGATCTCGCAAGACCTAAATGATGGTGATTATTGTTTTAGTAATAAATGCACGTTCCGTTCTCCTTATGTTATATTTTCATTCTATTTAGTGATGTTATTAAGTTATGATCTTATTGCATTAAGCTATGATCCTTATCAAATGATGATTGGAGGACAGGTATGTTTCCAAACCAAGTATAATATGGGGTTCGGTTCTTGCTCGTACTTTCCATTTAACTCATGATTATTATTGTATACTTGCTGGTGACGTTGTCACTCACCCTATTTTCCTCTCCAGAGGTGGCAGGAGATAAAGTCGAATGGATTGATGACGAGCCTAGGGTACCCTATCCGTGAGGGCGTTAGAGGAGGGCCAGGATTGGTGGACCGAGCACCCAGCATGAAGGAATGATGATGATGTTTGTAATAGTGATGGGATACTATTTACTTTTATCGCTTTCTGACTTTGTCGTGTGGGATGTAAACCCTAACTGCTTTTGATGGTACTTATGTTTGGAGTTTTAAATTCTGCCTCGGTTTCAATTACTAATTGCGCGAAGGAACGAAAATCCATGTAATTTTACCATGGATCACGATGCGTATGGAAGACGCCTAGTACTCTCCTTAGTGAAGTACGGCGGGTGCACCGACTTCGGCGGAGCCAGGGTGCGGGGCGCCACAACAGGATATACATGGTGCTCATTTATATCACTATAATCGTCTGCAGCTATTTCTGAATCTTATGGGTAGCTCGCTTCATCACGTTCCAAGAGAAGCTAACATGGTAGCGCATCATCTGGCACAACATGGGCGCATGTTTCCTGCCACAATGATATTTTCCACGCTAGCTTCGTTACCACCTACAGCGAGAGGTTTTTTCATGACGGATGCGTCCACAACATCTTTGCATTTATAGTATTCGATTTGGATATGCATTTACACGACGGAGGACAATGCGTATTGATTTGGATGTTGCCTGTATCGTTTTGGTACAGGCAACGGCGGCATGATATAACATTCTCATTGTTGCTTTGCCCTGACTATTCTTTCGTTTTTCATACTTATCATTTCCATTTGTTTTGCACGTTGCTGAGCTTTTGCGGTCGTCTCACTTATGGTGCATGCTTTTCAACTCTGCAATGCTTGGCCTATATCTTTTTCGCCTGGCTTCCTATGGAATACAGGCGACCCTGGTATGGCTTTGTTTCTTTTTCTTTAAACTTATTCAATGCATATTCATCGATACTTACTATTCTTTTCTGGTCCATTTGCTGCGGGAAACATGAGCTACATGAGATTCAAGACAGAAGACATAGAAGAGCTTTGATATTACATGCTTTGATTTTCCCACATTCTAACTGTATATTTTTTAGTATGTTTCATAATGTTTGGTCAAATATTTTGGTTTACTTTCAACTCTTTTGCTTTATATTTGGGAGAGTCTCCCGTAGTTTCACTCTTATGTAACCACGGTATTCCTCCGCCACAAGTGAGGGTTTTCACATTAATAAAATAATGGATGGTACTGCCCATCTTTCACTAATATATATATATATTATTGCTAGCTCTAAATTGCCAAAGAGCGTCATTGATGTTCTTAATAGGAAAATGTCTACTTTCTTATTGAATAACCGTCATCATTAGAAGTCATGGGATAAATTTAGTCAGGCAAAGGAATATGGTGGTCTAGACATTAGATCACTTTTTATAGTGCAGCAGGCATACGATTGTCATTTGTGGTGGAATTATCATCATTCCTCTTCACTGTGGGCCGAATTTTGTAGCAAAAAGTATGGCAGGCGAAATGTAATTTATGCACATATTTATGACCCTCCTTCATGGAAATGCGTTTGTAAAATTAATGAATTTATGGTTCCTTTAGTTCAGTCTACAAAAGATGGTCTCAGTTAGACTGCTGACAACAATGGACAGTTTCCTTTAAAATCGGTGTATAAGGTGTTGTTCGCGGAGCAGCCTAATTTCACTTCTGCAAAATATATCTGGTGGCCGACATTACCGTTAAGAGGGCGGCTGTTTTTATGGAAATTGTGGATGCGTTCGCTACCTATTGCTGACAATCTTCGTTCGTGGTTGATTATATATCCAACATAGTGTGTTTTTTGTAGATTGCAGTCAGATACTATCGATCACATTTTTATTCAGTATTTGGCAATCATACCACTATGGCAGGAGGTAGCTATACTCTTTTCTGGGCCAATGCCTAGTCATTTAACAATTCGGGCACATCTGCTGTGTTGGTGGAGATCCTCTTCAGTTCACACAATGATGGGACAATTGAGAGCAGTGGTTCCAGCACTAGTGGTCTGGGTCATTTGGAAGGAGTATGCCAGAATCCGTTTTGGAGAGGATGATTTCTCGTATACCTGACGTTTGAGAGGGTTAGAGACCATGTTTACGATTATTTGATCGCGCAGAGCAAGGATAGTGAGATGGTTGCAACCTCCGGTAGGTAAATTCAAATCGATTGTTGATGCAGCGGTCCGACAAACTGCAGCCGCCCTTCGTAACCATCGTGGGGAGTTTGTTTCAGCTGTTTGTTTCTATTTACCTGCTACTTCGACATTGAGAGCTGAACTAATGGCACTTCAGTACTCGTTTATTTATTAATCTAAGGCATATAATCATTTAACTATTGATACAGATTGTCAGGTTTTGCTTCATCATATTTCTAGACCGGATGCTTTTACAGGTTGCTACGCTTCTGACTTGCAGCGTATAATACAGTTCCTGCATCTGAATAATTCAACATTGTCTTATTGTCTGAGAGAAGTGAATACGCAACACATATTTTATCTCGTTATGGATTAAAGGCAAAAGGGATCCTTATATTCACTCGCTTATCGACTTTGCAATGTGAAGTTTGTGGTGCAATAGCTTTGGATACTACAGTACGCAATTTGAGGTTATGATGCTTCTATATGTCTTCTCATGGGTTGGCGTTATCATGATGAAGTTGCCTATGTCACATATTTGCATAGGAAACGTTGGTATGTTGTTCTTATATTTTTGTTCATATCTACATTTTCACTCACTATTACCTATGCTGTGGATTACAAATTTCATTTTTGTGTTATTGCTGAGGAATGTACTCAATGGCTGCTGGAATATTTTGGAATGCTACATTACTGCTACATCAGATCATTGGCTTGTGTGATTTTTCGGTTGTCTGTGTTCTTTTGGAATACAGGCAACACCGGTATGTATCGTATATATTTTGTTTCATCTCCCGTGAAATTAGATTTACATTTACTGATCCAGTTGCTTTGGTGTCTTACTCGGTGTCCAACGGAGAAACACACGATATCACCATTCATTGCATAGGGTGCCTACACTTATTCAGACAGATCTTCTTTTTGGCGACGACGCACATTCACTAATGATTATTTTTGCCCATTATGTATTATATTTCGATTCTCAAACTTACCACTTTTATTAGATATTGTTTTGCGATTTATGTATATCATGGTTCTTTTAATTTATTTAGTTTGGGAGAGTCTCTCTCCGTAAATAGGACAATTATTGTAACTATGGTATTCCCCCGCCACAAGTGAGGGCATCTTTCAATCAATAAAATACACCGAACGCTACCGCCCGTCCTTCATCCAAATATATATATATATATATATATATATATATATATATATATATATATATATATAGAAACACACACACACATATACATACATATATAGAGCGTGTATACTTTGTTTTGCAGATGGCGAGTCCTGTAACGCATGGGCGATCACACTGACGGCGGCGGCATCATGCCGCAGCCATCTTCTCCACATTGTCGCCTGCTGCTTCTGCCAAACTGTTTTTCTGCCGAATCGATTATTAGAATTACTTTCGCAAGGTCTGAACTTTTACGTGCGTTACAGTTTTACGGGAGGCTGCGGTGATCGCAGGCCATGGATCCAAAGAGATCCTATGCTTCAATACTCAAGCCACCATCAACACTCATCTCTCCTCACGAAATCACAAGATTCAAAGGAGTTCCTGCAATTAAATTCACACGTGAGGAGGTAACGGCATTATCGTTTCCTTTTCAACATTGTCTAGTAGGAACACTTTGATATGGTCGACCTAAGTTAGACGTCATTCACAAGTGCTTTGATAGGATTGGATTCTCCGCATCCGTAAAAATTACGTTGCTTGATCCTACTCATATTTTACTAAATTTTGATGCTGAGGTAGATTATTATCGTTGTTTCTCTCGACGCACATGGATAGTTCTTGGCTACCATATGAGAGTCACCAAATGGACGTATGATTTTGATCCAAAGATAGATGTGCCCACTGTGCCAGTTATGATATCATTGTCAGTCCTACCTATTTATCTTCAAAAGCAGGATGCGTTGTTTGAAATAGCACGCATGATAGGAACCCTGCTGCGACCTGATTCCGCAACAACAAATTTATTGCGACCTTCGGTTGCTAGAATCTGTATTGAGATTGATGTTTCTCAAGAGCTACCTCAGAAAAATTATATATTCAAAGCGATGATCATCATTTCTTTCAGCCAGTTGAGTATGAAAATTTGCCTGAGTATTGTGGTTCATTGCGCACTTTAGGGCACTGAGCAACCGCATGCACAAAAGACACACCAAGGGAATCTGACCCAACCCCCACAACTCATGTGCCTTCTTTAACAAACTCAGTTCAAAAGCGTCCTCAGCGTTGGATGCCAAAAAAATATGGTCCACCAATATCTGAACCACAGCTCACAATTTTGAATCCCTCTGTCATGCAGACAGTGACGGAAAAGAACCTAAATGTCTGTAATGCCTTGGCTGAGGGCGAGCACAATTTGCATTAACAAAATAGAGCCATACCAGAAGATTTGTCACCTTCAGATCAATTGCCAATAGCAACCACTCTACTGCCCCCAGAGCCAAATGCGACGTATGGTTTTGAATTTGATGTTACTGAGAAACAGGATCTATCACGCCTTATTTCAACATCAGTGGAGCCTTTGCCTCAGTCCACACAAATTGGTTCACCGAGATCGGGACATATCTCTGATACAGAGGTTACTCAAATAGAGTCACCTGAGGGTGAACAAGATATAATGGTCACAGCCCAAGATCTCTCATTGAGAATACAACATGGATTTTCATCGCACCTGACATCAGACAATGAAGCACACCATTCGGATCATGTGATGGTGAGTGGTGTCATGGATTGTATTCAGAAACGACATCGTACAAAGAAAAAAAATATGCCTCGACCCCTTCATCGGGAATTTTGACAAGATCTTATTCAAGCTTGGAGCCCCCTTCTCCAACATGAACTGCTTAACGTGGAATGTAAGGGGTTTGCGCACCTCCTATCAACGTGTGCATTATTTGGTGCGACAACATCATATTCACTTACTTGTAATCATTGAACCTAAGTTGCCATATTCCAAATTAGAATACTATCGACTTACGCTAGGATTTGCCAAAGCAGCAGTATTGTCAGATCATAACATCTGGGTGTTTTGGGCTTCGGCGATGCTTTGAAACATGGTTCCAGAAATATTTCTTTTCGCTTCCACTGGCTCCCTTCGGGCAAATACTTCTGGTGGACTGTAGTATACGGACCGCATACTATGACATCGTGTAGGGAGTTGTGGTCAGATTTGATTAATTTCTCGCATATCATCCACGATCTGTGGATAATATGAGGAGACTTTAACACATTTGTTTCGTTGGATGAGCATCGAGGGGCAGCTACTCCTACTGTCCGACAAACATCAGATTTCGCAGGCTGGATTAACACAGTAGGTATGGTTGAATTACAATATCAGGGTTCTAAATACACATGGTCAGATGGTCGCGGACTTGGTAGGGTGAGTACAAGACTTGATAGATTTCTGTGCTCCACATCTTTCTTTGACTTATTTGACACTTTGCTAGTTCAACATCTAAATCGTGCCACATCAGACCATGCACCATTATTTCTTACATGCCGTGATCTGCAAGTAACGAGGCCGTGATCTTTTCGTTTTCTTGATGTATGGTTGTCTCATCCTTACTTCATGCAATTTATTCGGCATACTTGGAGTTCATATCCTACAACTGGAGGTATGCGGGGTTTTTATACTAAGCTACGTCGTCTGAAGATGGATTTGTGCCAGTGGAATAAAACTGTATTTGGCAATGTATTCGACGCATTGTTCGAAGAGGAAGCGGAGGTAGTGCAGGCTGAGAGGACTTATGATAAAAGTGCATCTGATCACAACCGTGAGAAATATCAACAAGCAAAAGCAAGCATATTGTTAGCTCAATCTTGAGTTTGTAAATATTGGCAGCAGAAAGCAAGGGTACACTGGATGCAGGAAGGTGATGCAAATACATCATATTTTCAAAACATTGTGAAAGATAATAGACGCAAACAACGTATTGTACGGATAAAATCTGTCCATGGCCAGGAGTATGAGTTGGAGGATGATATACAAGCTGAGGCGGAGAGATACTTTTCAATGTCATTTCAAGCAGAACCCACATTTCAACATGATAATATTCTGCAATATCTCCATTCAATGATAACAGACACTGAAAATGAGGGTCTGATCGCTATTCCACAATTATTAGAAGTTAAAGAAGCAGTGTGGGCGCCTAGTCCAACAAGTGTAGCAGGACCCGATGGCTACAACGGTCGATTTTATAGAAGTTGCTGGGATGTAATCCAACATGATGTATTCAAAGCAACAGGAATTTTTTATTGGGATATGAATGCCAACAGCAATGGCGTCATCGCTGATTACGTTGATTCCAAAGGTTAAATCGCTAGAGACGTTTGCAGATTTTCATCCAATCTATCTTACTAACTTCATTTCAAAGGTGGTAACATGTCTTATAGCTACGCGTCTTGCACCACTACTTCATGCCAGGACGTGGCATAGCAAAACAAATTTTATTAGCCAAAGAAATGGTTCATATACTCGACAAGCCACAGAGGGGAGGCCGCGCGATTGTAAAATTGGATATGTCTAAAGATTTTGACAGAGTAAGATGGGAATATCTTCGACTACTGCTGCTGAAAATAGGCTTCCATCGTTTTTTTGTCAGACTCATTCTCAACAATTTAGAGGCTACAAAATGCTCGGTCTTAATTAATGGTAAACCAAGTGGATTCTTTAGTCCAGGCCATGGTGTAAAACAATGAGACCCTTTGTCTCCCATTCTTTTCATACTTACAGCAGAAGGTTTCAGTAGAGGTTTGAAATCCTTGACGGCGACCCGATGGATTTGTGGTTTTAAGGAAGGACGGGGTGTCGACACCTTCACACCTGGGATATGCAGATGACCTACTGATTTTTCTAAATGCGACATCCAGTAATTTACGCCGTTTCATACACTTTCTACAACTATATCAGCAAGCATCAGGGCAGCAAGTAAATTTCAGTAAAAGCTTGATGGTGGTTGGCGGCAACCAATCTGGGCAACGCACGACTGATACTCTTGGTATGCGACTTTTGACCTTGCCAATGCGTTATCTAGGGGCCCCAATACATAAAGGAATCTGCCGCAATTTACACTGTATAGCTTTATTACAACATTTTGAGAAAACGGTTGTATGGGTGGTCCGTAAAATTTCTTAGCGCAGCAGGAAGGTTAGTCCTCATTAACTCGGTTCTGTCGTCCATTCCTTTACATATGTTTGCAGTTTCTCGCTTACCAGTGGGTGTCATAAAAGAACTGGAGAAGAAAATGTCCCACTTTTTTTGGGCGGGCAAACACCATTGGCGTTCATGGCAAGACTTATGCTTTCCTGTCTCTCAGGGTGGTATTGGTGTTAGATCATTGCACTCACTGAAAAAAGCATTTGATTGCAAAATTTGGTGGTCATACCATCAAGGGTCTACATTATGGTCAACGTATATGCAACATAAATATGGCAGGCGGATGCATTCGCGAGTTTTATTATATGATTCATCGGTGTGGAAATGAATTTTTAGAATAAATGCTTTTTGTCAGGAATGTGTGAATATAAGCCCAACGAGTACACATTGGCAACCAGATTCAAATAGACAGTTTACAGTGAAGGGTGCTTATGAATAGTGTCGACAAACGCGAGTAACATTACGTAGTTGTAGATATGTTTGGTGGTCAGGTCTTCCTAATGCTTCTAAAGTATTCTTATGGCAGCTATGCTTTGCGGCGCTGCCTATACCTGAGAACTTGTCGCTTTGTATGCACTCATTTCCCGCCCAATGTCCTTTTTGCAGACATGCTAATAGTGATATTAATCATTTATTCTTGCATTGTCCAATGATCGCATCAGTATGGCGGAAATATTATATATTGATCGATGGACCACTGTACTCCCTTAGCTCATTACGCTCATACCTTATGAGTTGGTGGCTACAGTCTTCTACATCATCTATGAAAGGCCAGTTGAAGGTGGTCATGCCTCACTTTGTATGCTAGAATATATGGAAGGAGTATGCTGGCATTGTCTTTGGTTTCGAACAGTATAGGCACGAGAGACTGGACGAGAGAATTCGAATGGATATCTACAGTTGGTGTACTACAGTGTCTGGAAAAAAATTTGCTGCTCAGTTGCCACACTTGGTTTCGGTAGATTTGTCTCACATATTCGTTCGCGCAAACATTCCATAGTCCGTGGGCAACCCCCTCCATCGGGTCGATTGAAGCTCAACGTGGATGCTGCGCTAGGACGACATCGTGCTGCAGCGGGTGCCATTGTCCGGGATTCTACAGGCAGTTTTTTGACGGCGATAGCTTTTACATTGCCAAAGTTGTCTCCATTGAGAGTAGAAATACAAGCTTTGATATATTCAGTTATATTTTTCTCCTGTTCTCATATGGAACTCATTATTGAGACGGATTGTATGTCTATTAGTGCAACTAATTACCCTCAACACTACTACGGGGGAGCTTCGTGCTGACTTGGATCGCCTGCGTAGTTTTTTACATATCACACGTTCTGAACTACTACATATACAAAGAGAGACTAATGCGGTTGCTCATCATTTGGCTACCTACGCGATCCAACATCCTCTTTTCACTTGCTTTACAGCATTAAGAGAACTTCCAGCAGTGATACGAGGCAGCCTCATCACAGACTTATCAACCCCATATTTGCGTGCAGGACATGGCTAGATTTTTCATCTCTGCCTGTATCATTGTATTGATACAGGCAGCACGGGTACTCTGTCTTTACTGTTGTTGCTTACGTATTGCTATACATCAATATCCATATTACTACACTCATGACTATTATGGAACAATGCTGTTGTGAGGTCTCTTTGTGGCGACCTATGTGCATCATCGATGGGAGTATCTCCCCAACATAACATACATTTGTCTGAAGTGGCCTATCACAATATTGAGAGTCATTTGTGGTTGTCTGTATTCCAAATGAATACAGACAACGTCGGTACATTTTTTACATGTACATCGATACATATACTTGTTATTTATATCTATGGCGTTAACGGTTTGTCTTGGCATGCATGGTTGCTGGGATGGCAGCATGAGGATGATCATGTGGATGGACGTGCTTAGGCGTACTCAAGTTCTACTACATCAAGAATCTGGCATAATTTCACTAAAGCAGGAGCAAATATATTGTCTTTTAGGCTTACATTTCATTCGATAATGTACTTTGTCATTAGATGTGCAGAGGAGACTTCCCATTTCAAATTTGTTGCCAAATAGCTATCTCCAAATATGTCTTCATTTAGTGAACAAGTTAGTTCATCTCCTTAAGCACTTCACTTAATGAACTAGTTTAATTCATTAATCATGACACCTGAAAGTAGTATAAAGACAACAAATGTTTGCTATATGATGTAAGCTTTAACGCTTCATGGCACGTTAGTACTACAGCAATATATATAAGCATGCAAAGCATATTGATCACATAAGCATGTCAAGTAACGATTTATTTATGTATTTCCTGAACACGTAACATTTAAATCACGCATTTTCAAATCATCGAAACCCCTATTTCTCAACATATATTAATCTTTCTGAGATTTTATAATATTTTTTAAAATTTTCCCGCATTATTTACTATTTATCATATTCACTTTAATTTGTTAAAAATTTAGAAACTTGATAAAAAAAAGCTTTATTTTCATGATTTTGTATTTTCTAGAATTAGTGATTAATTTTCTGAAATTAATTTCTAATTTTCTGGAATTTTAGTCTATTTCTACTAATTATTAATTTATTATTTAATATTTATCATATTCTAAAAATAATTTATTACATTCTCTTTTTTATCCAGTCCGATCCTTCTTTCTGTCTGACCCATGGCCTGGGCCATAACCTGGCCGGCCAGCCGAGGTCCCTTTTTCTTTTTTTAATTATATGTAGCCTGATCCAAACATGCGGGCCAACTTCTCGGGAATCTGGTTCAGCCGTCGTCTTGACCCGGCTAACTTGGATTTTCCTTTTTCTTTTCTTTTTTTTTATTTTTTTAAAATCTAACTCTCTTTTAAACTGAATAAAATCTTCAATTTAATTAAACCCCATTTAATTTGACCCAAACAAATTTTATTTACCCCGTTTAATGAGAGGCACCCGCTGCACTGAGCACGTCAGCGTGTGGCTTGCATGCGTCGCCTAGGGGACGTGCGTGGGCCTCATGCACCTCCCCTAAACTCATGCATGTGCAACACGCGCCGTTGTCCAGCTTTGTTTTTCAATTTCTAGTCAAATTTTTCCTCAATTCCAGGCTAGATAGCCCTATTCTAAGGCCGAAAACGAAATTTTTTTCATCTACCAAAACACATAAAAATCACATCTTTTCCATCCAAATAGCACGTATAAACTGTAGAAATATGAGGGTTTGAGTGATTTCAAAATAAAGAAATTTGAATACGTATATATATATATAAATGTTGGATATATATATATATATACAAGTATGCATGATAACTTGCCTTATTTAGCTTATATATTATGTTGCCGTACTAACGAGCCATGAAGCTTTAAAGCTTACATCATATGGCGAACATTTGTTGAGTTTATACTATTTTCAGGTGCCACAATTAATGAACTAAAGTAGTTCATTAAGTGAAGTACTTAGTTTAATAAACTAAGTAGTTCATTAAAGGAAGATGCATTTGGAAAAGGCACAAAGGCAACAAGGCTAAGGAAGGAAAGTCTTCTCCTCCTCCCCACAATTAATTTCACACGCCTTTTATATATATACACTATATATTTTCAGATTTTTTAATAAAAGGCACATACACATGTATTCCAACGTACTACCGACACGTTATATATCTTACATACGTACGTTAATGTCACACCACTATACTTAACTCATGTTTATGAGTATATTCAGGTCCTATATCATATGATATAAGATATGGTGATGACAAATTAAATACGACACGATAAAAGGTTCTAAACCGAAATTTGTCGTATCGGGCGATACCGAAACTTCGCCAACGTGTCACGTACTTGCCATAAATAAATGGCCAGCCCATATACATCAAAAATTGATGATATTTTCGTGCACATGACTGTATATTGAGACAAAAATACTTTCCATGTTGGCACACACAATTCACCCCACATTTAGGCCAAAATGTGAAGATTCCAATTTTATTTTTGTCACATGTTTATGGTACCACTTTAAATCAGCCAAGTGCTGAAATTTAAAGTATATATTATATATATTATGTATAACATAATATATATATAGCATGTGCAAAAGTTGGAATTTAAATTAGAGAAAAATCGGGTAATCGATAAATATCGAAAATTCGGTTTTCTACGCACTTGACATGGAACGTTTTTCTTGAACATGATGTGGCACGTACCTAGACACTTTTTACATATAATATACATCTTAAAGTGTTCTAGAAAATTAAATTAAGGGCTGATTGGAATATTACATGTGTGTATTATTAAATGTGCACTATTTTTCAAAGTTAGCAAAAATAAATTTCAGCACATGTATATACACTTTCAAAACGTCATCCCAGCTGAGATGGAGCACATGTGGAGCCTTGTTGGCATGTTGATTGGTCAAGGATCAATCTTACAATGTTGATGAATCAAAGAGAGAAGCTACAAAAGGTAAGTTTTCAACATATACCTCTCTTATGTCACATGCTGAAAATTTCAGCATGTCACATACCAAGTGGACGTTTTCTTCATCATTAAGGAAGATAAATTGTCAATTTTTTATTAAGGAATAAATCAAAGGAGTTATGGAAATGATTTGAATTGTATTAAGTGTGATATTCTTCATATCACACATGCTGAAATTTTTCAGCATGTGTGAAAATGTTGTGGCCGAATTTCACTCTCTTTTGATGTCCAAGTTCATTCTCCATCTTGTAGCAAGACTTACCTTAAATAATGGATGTATTTTTATGGAAGAAATTCAAAGAAAAATGGAAGAAATTCAGATTTAAATCATGTGGTAAATGCTGAAAATTTCAGCATTGAAAATAGGTAATGGCCGATTTTTATGAGATGGATAGAAGGGATTTTTGTGTCTCAAAATTTATGTGAATATCTCTTAAGTTATGGAATGTATTATGTGATGATTATTTGGCAAATATTCAGTGTTTTTTTCAGAATATCCATGTCATCAAATGATGACAACATTGAGCCAATCAAAAGGTGCCAAGTAAGCAATGACTAAATGATGGTCCAATGGAATGATGCCAAGCAAGCAAAACATTGTCACCATGATGTCTCACACTCTCTCAAGCAATTAAAAGGAAAGTTTCAAGAGGGGAGAAGGGTGCAAGGGGACGGCTACATGCTATAAGGGAGGAAGAGAAGAACAAACAAAGATAACACCAAGAATTACATTCAAAAGTGATAAAAGTGCAAAAGCTTTCTTCTCCTACACTTTCTTTCTTTCTTCTCGTGTAAAAAGCCTATTGTAATTTATTTCTTTCATTCTTGAATAGGCTTCATAGAAACCACCATTCATACATCTTTGTAAAAGATTGATCAAGGTGTGATCAATCTTCATTCTAGCGAGGTGGTGGTGTTCGTGCAAATTGTACTCACAATACAAGGTTTGTAAAGGGTTGGAGTTAAGGTGTAACTCTATCAACCCTGCGGTAAGGTGTACTGCGTGTGTGAAATTAGTGTGAACTAAGGAAGGTGTTCCTTGAAGACTGGAGTAGGTTGTTTATATCCGAACCAGTATAAAATTCTTGGTGCAATTTACTTTCTGCATTTACGTTTCAGTTTCTGCGCTGTTTACTCATATTGTTCACGTTTGCAAAAATAGTAAACGTTTTCTAAAAATTATAAATATTTCCAGAAACATACATAAACGTTCTAGGGTTAATTTGGCACAAGTTTCAACCCTTTTGGACAAGTATAGGTCAGTCAAACATCAAAAGTTCTGAGACTAGTGCAGTCTGATTTTCAGACTTGCAAAGGTTGAGACTTTGGTGGTATTTGACCTACTTCCCAAAAGAATTTTCAAAAACTGTTTCAACCCATTTCAATATAGTGTGTGAGGAGTTATTGGTAAAATTTTCAGATCATTTGGACATTCACACAAATAGGAATTAATTTTTCAAAACCATCTACCGTTTCTGGCAGATTTGCACAATCTGAGTGCCAACGGTTTTTGAAGGGGTTAAAGGTTGAATTTTGATTTCAAATTTTTAGGGGACCCTCATAACATCTGAGGCTAAGTTCTCTCAAAATTTCATAATTTTTGGAGACCTCTAACCTGGTTTTAAAAACGTTTTAAAACAGGTCCTGACAACAGAATCTGTTTTCAGAACTTGAATTGTTCAAGGTTAAAGAAATTTTAAAAAGCACACTTTCCGCACCATCTATTCAACCCCCCCCCTCTAGTGGTGCCTTGCAGATCCTACAAGTGGTATCAGAGCGCAGGAATACTCACTACAAGGAATCCAACGATTCAGTGAGATGGCATCCACAAATCTCCAAACCGAACAAGAAGGTATGTCGAGCCAAAGGCCTCCACTCTTTGACGGTGAGTCTTTTATTCAATGGAAACTTAGGATGAAACTTTTTCTTATGGCTATAGACATAGACCTTTGGTCAATAATTGAAGATGGTCCATATGTCCCATCTAAATTGTCCATTGTAGATGGAGTCACACTAGAAGTAATTAAAACGAGACAAGACTATACTAGTGAAGACAAAAAGAAACTGAGTATGAATGCTAAGGCTATGCAATTACTCTTAAATGGTTTAAGTAAGAGTGACTCTAGTTATGTGTCCAATTGTTCGAGTGCACAAGAAATGTGGAGAATCTTAGAAATGAAACACGAAGGCACAAGTCAAGTAAAAGAGTCTAAAATTAATATGCTCGTGTCTACTCTTGAGTCTTTTAAGTTGTTGCCTAATGAGTCAATTGTAGATATGGATCTTCGTTTGACTAACATCTATAATTTTCTTGATTCTCTTGGTAAGGCTTTTACAACGCAGGAAAAGGTACAGAAAGTCCTACGGAGCCTTCCTTCGGAATGGGATCCTAAAGTGACTGCTATAGAAGAAAGCAAGGAGACTAAATCAATAAAAATGGAAGAACTCATTGGTTCACTCAAAGTTTATGAAAACAAACTTATTATTCGGAAATCGGAATCAACCAAACAAGGTAAGACAATTGCTTTTAAATCAAATGAATACGTCTCCCCTCTCTCCGATCACGTAGATGATAGTGATTCCGAATCGGATAATGATGACTTAATTCTATTGGCAAAAGGACTAAGAAGATTCATGAGAAAATCATTTAGAAATAAAAACAAGGGCACTACATCGAAGAGAAATAAAAACAAGTCAAATGATAAGGACATTTAATGTTATGAATGCGGCAAACTCGGACACTTGTCATATGACTGCCCAAACAAAGAAAAGCAAACTAATAAGTACCCTGACAAGGAGCGGAACAAAAATAGACCCGTCTCAGATCCTAAACAAAGGAAACGTGCACTAAAGGCCTCCACATGGAGTGACTCATCAGACTCTGAAACTGAGACCGAAGAGGAGACCGCTCAAGTTTGCTTCGCTTGAAAGGCGTCTAATGAGGTATCATCCGATTCTGACTCTGACTCTGAACCTTCTTATGATGATCTTTTTAGTCAGTATCTTGAATTACACAAATTTACTAAGACTCTCGCAAAAGAAAAGAAACGTTTAATTGAAGACAAGAAACTGTTAGAATCTTCTAACGAGAATCTTGTCGCTCAATTAAGCGATTCAAAGAAAGAGTCTTCATGTGTCATCACTGCATTAAAAACCGAGATCTCATCATTGACTTCTCAAAATAATGAAATGAAATCCGAGATTTCAAATTTGAAATCAAGGAATACAGACTTAGAGAAAATGATGAAACAATTCGATACAGGGTCAAACATGTTGCATCGCATCATATTATCACAAAAGCATGACAGTGACAAAACTGGATTGGGATACGTTGATACTAACGAAGTATCAACCAAACCAACCAAGTTTGTTGTGTCTAAGAAAGTAGACACCCCTAAGCATCAAGTGGCGTCTAAGATGACGCAAAAAGCACCCCCTTCCACACGCCCCACTCCCTCATATCATGTGAAATATAACGTTGTACCATATAGATTTGAGAAGAAAAGAACAATGCATACACGAAATACATATCATCCACGCACTACGCACACGCACACAAAGACATATCAAAAGCGTCCTTCATACAATGAGTATAGAGGAGTCCTTGGGCAAAGACCCAAAGTACATGCAACACATGTATACTATATCGCACCTTCATCTACTTTCTTGCCATTTGATAGACCGAGAAGGATCACCCAAGTATGGGTACCGAAAGGTACCTTTACTAAAAGGTGATTAACTAACTCGAAAGGACCCAAAATTAAAAGGGTACCTAAATCACCTTTTTACATTGCAGGGAGACCACTCATCGAAAGACACATCAATAAAGTGGTTCCTTGACAGTGGTTGCTCGAGGCACATGACGGGTGACCCGAGCCTGTTCTCCAAATTAAAGAAGGTCACAAAAGGCGGATCCGTGACCTTTGGAGACAACAATGAAGGGAAGATCATTGGAAAAGGTACGATTGGCAATCCAAATACACTTCAAATCTCCAACGTATTTTTGGTAAGCAACTTATCTTACAATCTTCTTAGTATTTCTCAATTTGTTGACAATGGTTTTAATGTGTGTTTTACTCACCCTTATTGTAATATAATAGATAAAAATGGAGAAACCGTTTTAAAAGGAAAACGTGAAGGAAACATATTCACACTATCTATGGATGATGTAGTAGACGCTAAAGTTAAATGCTTTATGTCAAATGAACCCAATGTGAATTTGTGGCATAGACGTTTAGGACACATAGGTATTTCTACACTAGAAAAATTGCAACGAAAGAACCTAGTACGGGGATTGCCCAAGCTTGATTTAGACAACTTTCAGTTGTGTGAATCTTGCATAAAAGGCAAACAAACACGTGAGTCACTTAAGCCTAAAAATGAGATAAGCACGACTAGAATACTAGAACTATTGCATATCGATTTGTTTGGTCCTAGTCGCACTACAAGCCTTGGTGGGCGTCACTATGCATGCGTAATTGTTGATGACTTTTCTCGTTATACTTGGACTTTATTTCTTGCGCATAAGGATGATAGCGCCGTAGAAATCGCTAAATTAATTAAACAACTTGAGAATCAATACGGTGTAAATGTGAAAAGAATAAGAAGCGATAGAGGCGGTGAGTTTAAAAATAAAGAGATGATTTCATTTTGTGAAGAAAAAGGAATTAAACATGAGTTTTCGCCACCTAGAACTCCACAATTAAATGGAGTAGTAGAAAGAAAGAATCGCACACTACAAGAAATCGCTAGAACTATGCTTTGCGAAAATAAATTGCCTAGATTTCTGTGGGCGGAAGCCGTAAACTGTGCATGCTATATTGTAAATCGCCTATCTATAAGAAAGAAAATAAACAAGACGCCTTACGAAATTTTGAATGATCGCATGCCTAAGATAGATTATTTTCGTGTGTTTGGATGCAAATGTTTTGTATTAAATACAAAAGATAACTTAGATAAATTTGAATCCAAATCAATTGAGTGCATTTTTATTGGGTATTCCATAAACTCTAAAGCATATAGATGTTATGATCCTCACACTAGACAAATCATAGAATCTATTCATGTTAAATTCAATGAATTTGGAGAGATTGATAAAGAAAACGAATATGATGATGACTTTGATTTGAAACCCGTTTTGGATGAAGAAAATGAGTCTTTTGATATGCATGAGATGAATGAAACACTAGAAATGCATGATCATATAGAAATGCATGATAACTTAGAAAATAATCAACCAAGATGGCATAGAGATCACCCACATGATCTCATCATAGGCGACATCACTCACGGTGTGCGACCACGTAGAAGAATCACTTCGGATGAGATAAATGAATTTCATGCTATGATTTCTGAAATTGAGCCTAAAAATGTGCATGATGCTTTGAGTGATTCATCTTGGATTGATGCTATGCATGACGAACTTAATCAATTCGTTAGAAATGATGTATGGGATTTAGTGCCACGACCACAAGATAAGACAATAATAGGCACAAAGTGGGTATTTAGGAACAAAATGAATGAGGAAGGAAAGGTCGTTAGAAATAAAGCAAGACTCGTAGCTCAAGGATATAATCAAGAAGAAGGAATAGACTACGATGAAACATTTGCACCCGTAGCACGTTTAGAAGCCATACGACTCTTACTTGCTATTGCTTGCATGAAAGATTTTAAATTGTATCAAATGGACGTCAAAAGTGCTTTTCTAAATGGATTTATACAAGAAGAAGTATACGTGAAGCAACCACCCGGTTTTGAAGATTTGAAACATCCTGATCACGTGTACAAACTAAAGAAGGCACTATATGGACTAAAGCAAGCGCCTAGAGCATGGTATGATCGTTTCGCTACTTTTCTTTTAGCAAATAATTTTAAACGTGGTACTATAGATAGTACACTATTTTTGAAACAAGAAAAATCAGATTTACTTATTATTCAAATTTACGTAGATGACATTATTTTCGGTTCTACCTCACATAGACTCGTTAAAGATTTTGAAAATTGTATGAAAGCTGAATTTGAAATGTCTATGGTTGGTGAACTTAATTATTTTCTTGGCTTGCAGATTAAGCAAACGAGTAAAGGAATTCATATAAGCCAAGCTATGTACGTAAATGACATGATCAAGAAGTTCAATTTTGAAAATTTGAAACCATCCCCCACGCCTATGAGTGTTACTACTAAATTAGACAAAGATGAACATGGTAAAGACGTTGATAATAGATTATATCGATCTATGATGGGCTCTTTACTATATTTAACTGCTAGTAGGCCTGACATTATGTTTAGCGTATGCATGTGTGCTCGTTTTCAAAGTCAACCTAAGGTGTCACACTTAAATGCGGTAAAAAGAATATTCCGCTATATTAAGCACACGCCCACCTTAGGTATTTGGTACGATAAGGATTCTACATTCGACTTACATGCTTATACTGATGCAGATTATGGTGGCTGCAAAATAGATAGAAAAAGCACGAGCGGAACTTGCCAATTTATAGGAAATTCCCTTATTTCATGGTTTTCCAAAAAGCAAGCAAGTGTTGCTTTGTCCACTACTGAGGCTGAGTATATGGCTCTTAGCCTTTGTTGCACACAGTTGTTGTGGATAAAACAACAACTTTCGGACTTTGGAATTACCGTAGATAAAATTCCTATATATTGTGATAGTATAAGTGCAATAAATTTGTCTAAGAACCCCGTATTACACTCTAAGGCTAAGCATATAGAAGTCCGCTATCATTTTGTTCGTGATCACGTTAACAATGGTAATATTGTCATAGATCACGTACGCACAGAATCACAAGTAGCGGATATATTTACAAAGGCCTTAAATCAAGCCACATTTGAATCTCTTCGTTCTAAACTAGGCATGCTTCCTGTTGATGTGATTTAATGCAATATCATTTGATTCACTTTCCTTTTTGACAGGAATCTTTTGATTAACTTTCCAAAATAAAGGGGGAGAGAGAAGCATGATTTAAGGGGGAGAGAGAGATTTAAGGGGGAGAGAGATCACTGATTGATCCTAATTGCATGAATCAAGGGGGAGCCGGATTTGAAATTCGAAATTCAAATTTCAAATCTGTGCATAATTCAAGGGGGAGAGATAACACTTAAATCATGTACACTAGTTATTTTGAAAATCATCAAAAGGGGGAGATTGTAGAAATATGAGGGTTTGAGTGATTTCAAAATAAAGAAATTTGAATACGTATATATATATATAAATGTTGGATATATATATATATACAAGTATGCATGATAACTTGCCTTATTTAGCTTATATATTATGTTGCCGTACTAACGAGCCATGAAGCTTTAAAGCTTACATCATATAGCGAACATTTGTTGAGTTTATACTATTTTCAGGTGCCACAATTAATGAACTAAAGTAGTTCATTAAGTGAAGTACTTAGTTTAATAAACTAAGTAGTTCATTAAAGGAAGATGCATTTGGAAAAGGCACAAAGGCAACAAGGCTAAGGAAGGAAAGTCTTCTCCTCTTCCCCACAATTAATTTCACACGCCTTTTATATATATACACTATATATTTTCAGATTTTTTAATAAAAGACACATACACATGTATTCCAACGTACTACCGACACGTTATATATCTTACATACGTACGTTAATGTCACACCACTATATTTAACTCATGTTTATGAGTATATTCAGGTCCTATATCATATGATATAAGATATGGTGATGACAAATTAAATACGACACGATAAAAGGTTCTAAACCGAAATTTGTCGTATCGGGCGATACCGAAACTTTGCCAACGTGTCACGTACTTGCCATAAATAAATGGCCAGCCCATATACATCAAAAATTGATGATATTTTCGTGCACATGACTGTATATTGAGACAAAAATACTTTCCATGTTGGCACACACAATTCACCCCACATTTAGGCCAAAATGTGAAGATTCCAATTTTATTTTTGTCACATGTTTATGGTACCACTTTAAATCAGCCAAGTGCTGAAATTTAAAGTATATATTATATATATTATGTATAACATAATATATATATAGCATGTGCAAAAGTTGGAATTTAAATTAGAGAAAAATCGGGTAATCGATAAATATCGAAAATTCGGTTTTCTACGCACTTGACATGGAACGTTTTTCTTGAACATGATGTGGCACGTACCTAGACACTTTTTACATATAATATACATCTTAAAGTGTTCTAGAAAATTAAATTAAGGGCTGATTGGAATATTACATGTGTGTATTATTAAATGTGCACTATTTTTCAAAGTTAGCAAAAATAAATTTCAGCACATGTATATACACTTTCAAAACGTCATCCCAGCTGAGATGGAGCACATGTGGAGCCTTGTTGGCATGTTGATTGGTCAAGGATCAATCTTACAATGTTGATGAATCAAAGAGAGAAGCTACAAGAGGTAAGTTTTCAACATATACCTCTCTTATGTCACATGCTGAAAATTTCAGCATGTCACATACCAAGTGGACGTTTTCTTCATCATTAAGGAAGATAAATTGTCAATTTTTTATTAAGGAATAAATCAAAGAAGTTATGGAAATGATTTGAATTGTATTAAGTGTGATATTCTTCATATCACACATGCTGAAATTTTTCAGCATGTGTGAAAATGTTGTGGCCGAATTTCACTCTCTTTTGATGTCCAAGTTCATTCTCCATCTTGTAGCAAGACTTACCTTAAATGATGGATGTATTTTTATGGAAGAAATTCAAAGAAAAATGGAAGAAATTCAGATTTATTTCATGTGGTAAATGCTGAAAATTTCAGCATTGAAAATAGGTAATGGCCGATTTTTATGAGATGGAAAGAAGGGATTTTTGTGTCTCAAAATTTATGTGAATATCTCTTAAGTTATGGAATGTATTATGTGTTGATTATTTGGCAAATATTCAGTGTTTTTTTCAGAATATCCATGTCATCAAATGATGACAACATTGAGCCAATCAAAAGGTGCCAAGTAAGCAATGACTAAATGATGGTCCAATGGAATGATGCCAAGCAAGCAAAACATTGTCACCATGATGTCTCACACTCTCTCAAGCAATTAAAAGGAAAGTTTCAAGAGGGGAGAAGGGTGCAAGGGGACGGCTACATGCTATAAGGGAGGAAGAGAAGAACAAACAAAGATAACACCAAGGATTACATTCAAAAGTGATAAAAGTGCAAAAGCTTTCTTCTCCTACACTTTCTTTCTTTCTTCTCTTGTAAAAAGCCTATTGTACTTTATTTCTTTCATTCTTGAATAGGCTTCATAGAAACCACCATTCATACATCTTTGTAAAAGATTGATCAAGGTGTGATCAATCTTCATTCTAGCGAGGTGGTGGTGTTCGTGCAAATTGTACTCACAATACAAGGTTTGTAAAGGGTTGGAGTTAAGGTGTAACTCTATCAACCCTGCGGTAAGGTGTACTGCGTGTGTGAAATTAGTGTGAACCAAGGAAGGTGTTCCTTGAAGACTGGAGTAGGTTGTTTATAACCGAACCAGTATAAAATTCTTGGTGCAATTTACTTTCTGCATTTACGTTTCAGTTTCTGCGCTGTTTACTCATATTGTTCACGTTTGCAAAAATAGTAAACGTTTTCTAAAAATTATAAATATTTCCAGAAACATACATAAACGTTCTAGGGTTAATTTGGCACAAGTTTCAACCCTTTTGGACAAGTATAGGTCAGTCAAACATCAAAAGTTCTGAGACTAGTGCAATCTGATTTTTAGACTTGCAAAGGTTGAGACTTTGGTGGTATTTGACCTACTTCCCAAAAGAATTTTCAAAAACTGTTTCAACCCATTTCAATATAGTGTGTGAGGAGTTATTGATCAAATTTTCAGATCATTTGGACATTCACACAAATAGGAATTAATTTTTCAAAACCATCTACCGTTTCTGGCAGATTTGCACAATCTGAGTGCCAACGGTTTTTGAAGGGGTTAAAGGTTGAATTTTGATTTGAAATTTTTAGGGGACCCTCATAACATCTGAGGCTAAGTTCTCTCAAAATTTCATAATTTTTGGAGACCTCTAACCTGGTTTTAAAAACGTTTTAAAACAGGTCCTGAAAACAGAATCTGTTTTCAGAACTTGAATTGTTCAAGGTTAAAGAAATTTTAAAAAGCACACTTTCCGCACCATCTATTCAACCCCCCCTTCTAGTGGTGCCTTGCAGATCCTACATAAACCAGGCATGAATTTTTCTCAAATAAACACACACACATGAGCGCATATACAGTCAAACAGAGTATAAATCATGCCTTTGAATTGAACACATGACTTTAGCACTTAAAACAATAATTTTACAGAAAGCAATTAGGATACCAATCGGGCATGCTTGATTTGTTCCAAAACGAGAGGGAATAGGTGCCTACTTTTTTGACGAATTTCCTATGCACAATTTCTTCCTTCTTCCTTCTCCTAACCTCGGCTGATCTTGCTGGGTTTTTTTCCTTTTATTTTTTTCAATTAAGGGGCGGCTACATGCAAGGATGGAGAGTAGGGTTTTGTGAGTTGTGATGTGTGTAGATTTATAGAGGAGTATGGGGTGGTAGGATAAGTATAAGTAGAGTATCCTAGGATTTCGTCTCCTAATGTAACTCTAACTCCAATTTAATTTTTATCTCTAGATTTTTTTAAATAGGTAAACTAATAATTACTTTATATATAATTTTTAAAGAAAAATTATGGCTATAACACTCTTCCCCCTTACAAAAAGTTTCGTCCTCAAAACTTACGTACCTTATTCAAGGAGTTATGGGTAGCGCTCGCGCATAAACTCCTCAACCTCCAAAGTTGCTTCGTGTTTTGTGTGGTTGGTCCACTGAACTTTCACGTGAAGATTGACCTGATGATTCAACACTTGGTCCCCACGATCTACAATCCGAATAGGGGTCTCCTTCTAGGTAGCATCAACACGCACCTTCAGTGGTCGAGCATCCAACACATGACTCGGGTCTGAAAGGTACCTCCTCATCTACGATACATGAAGGATGTTGTGCACTTAAGCCAAGACAGAGGGTAATGCTAGACGATAGGTCAAAGTGCCAACTCGATCAAGTACCTCATACGGACCCACATAACACAAACTGAGTTTACCTTTTTCTCCAAATCGCATCACTTCCTTAGTGGGTGATACTTTTATGTAAACTTTCTTTCCCACTTTAAACTCCAAAGGACGTCTCTTAGTATCAGCCCAACTCTTAGTCCTATCTTGTACAGCTTTGAGTCTATCCCGGATGATCTTCACTTTTTCTTTGGTATGCTCGACTAACTCCGGTCCAGTGATAGCTTGCTCTCCAACTTCGTCCCAATAAATAGGAGATCTACACTTGCGGCCGTAGAGAGCCTCAAACAGTGCCATGTCGATGGCACTGTGGTGGCTGTTATTATAGGATAGCTCAATCAATTTAACCATGTCGTCCCATTTCCCCTTGAAGTCCAAAGCGCACGCTGTCAACATATCTTCCAATGTCTAGATCGTTTTTTCTGATTGACCGTTGGTTTGTGGATGAAATGCAGTGCTTAGGCGTAACTCTGTCCCCATCATCTTCTAACATGCAAACTGACCAAAAGATAGAAGTAAACCTCGGGTCGCGATTCGATACAATACTAACTAGGACTCCATGAAGACTATGTTATCAATGTAGAGCGTCACCAATCTTTCCAAGGTAGCATCACTCGGTATGGGCGAATAATGAGCAGACTTCGTCAATCTATCCAAAATAACCCAGATGCTATCGTTGCCGGTTCTTATTCTCGAAAGCCCAACTACAAAATACATCGTCACATGCTCCCACATCCACTTAGGTATCACCAACGGTAACATAAAACCTCTAGGACTCTGATGCTCTGCTTTAACTTGCTGACAAATAAGACACCTCTCAATAAACTTGGCTATGTGCCTCTTCATGCCAATCCACCAGTAATGCTTCGTCAGATCATTATACATCTTCGTGGCCCCAGATAAATTGACAACCTCGAGTTGTGTGCCTCCTTCAACAATTCTTTCCTGAGGTCCTCAACATCAGGAACACGCAACCTTCATTGGTACTATATGTTGCCGTCATTGTGTATCTAAAAACCATCAATCTGACTGGTCATCATCCTCTCGTGAATATCTCTGAGGGTCACATCATCTTTCTGAGCCTCTTTAATCTGATCAATCAATGACGGGGTGATGATCAAGCTCGCAAGAACATTTGCTGTATCGTCCATGATATCTAAAAAAACTCAGCAACCTCTCTCTCCAAAGGTGTTTGTCTGGCATAGCTCGATTTTCTACTCGGCGCATCAGAGACTTGGTTTGCTTTTCTCGGATGATAGCTAATATTCAGCTTATAGTCCTTCAGTAGCTTTAACCATCTGCTCTGGCGCATATTCAGCTTTTTCTGCATGAACAGGTAATTTAAATTCATATAATCAGTGAATACTTTGCACTTCTCTCTATATAGATAGTCACGCCATATCTTGAGTGCGAACACCACAACAACTAGCTCAAGATCATGAGTCGGATAGTTATGTTTATAGGGCTTGAATTGGCGCAATGCATACGTGATAACTCTATCTCTTTACATAAGGACACACCCTAGTCCACTCTTGGATGCGTCACTGTAAATGACGAATCCTTCGGAACATGAGGGCTGCACCAATATAAGGGCAGTGGTCAATCTCTTCTTCAACTCGATGAAGCTTTTCTCACAATATGCGGTCGACTCAAACTTCGTCTTCTTCTGCATCAATTTGCTTAGTGGCACCGCAATAGTAAAGAAGCCATCGACAAACGTTCTACAGTAGCCAGCCAACCCATGAAAAAGCTTCTTACTCAAGTCATATTGGGTGGTCTGTGCCACTCTGTGATAGCCTCGATTTTCTTCGGATCCATTGAGATCCCCTCCTCCAATACTACGTGACCTAAGAAGGCCACATTTTTCAGCCAAAATTCATATTTTCTGAATTTGGCGTAGACCTTCTTTTGGCTGAGGGTCCCCAGAACTTCCCTTAAGCGCTTGGCGTGTCTCTTCATCGGGAGAATAGACCAAGATATCATCGTTGAAGACCACCACGAACTTATCCAGCTGATCTTTGAATACCGTATTCATCAAGTCCATGAAGGCAATGGGGCATTGGTCAGTCCAAACAGCATCACTAAGAACTCATAGTGGTTTTATCTAGTACGGAAGGCAGTCTTCGAAATATCCTCTATTTTGATCCTTAGCTGATGATATCCAGATCGAATATCTATTTTGGAATATACTTTTGCACCCTGTAAGGATGCAAACAAACGTGGTTAGTTTGAGTTTAAACAGTACTAAATATTAATGATGTTATTTGAAGGGGTTACCTTCAGCTGGTCGAAAAGGTCCTCGATCTGGGGTAGAGAATATTTATTCTTGATTGTGATCTTATTTAGCTCACGGTAATCGATGCATAATCTCATGCTCCTATCTTTCTTTTTCACGAATAGGACAGGAGCTCCCCACAGGGAGACACTAGGGTGGATGAATTTGCGGTCCAGCAATTCCTGTAGCTGCTCTTTTAACTCCTAGAGCTCCACTGGTGCCATACGATATGGTGCTTTTGATATAGGTTAAGCACCTGGAATAAGATTTATCGCAAATTCAACCTCTCGATTAAGTGGTAAGCCTGGTAATGCGTCAGGAACACATCCTTGAACTCGTTTACCATCGGGATCTGGTCAATAGATGGTACCTGCTGCTCAACGTCCATAGCGTAGACCAAAAAACCTTCACCACCTTTTCTCAATGCCCAATAAATCTAGACTGCAGTCAGACATATTCTCTTGGGCGGCTTCTTCAGCTTAGAATCTCCCTAGAAGATATTTTCTTGCATGTCCAAACCCTTTATGCTGACCTGCTTCTACCGACTATCAATAGTGACATGATACTTTGCCAGAAACTCTATGCCCAGAATAATATCAAAATCCCTCATCAAAATCAGGATCAATGTCCTAGAAAACTCTTGATCGTTTATTTCCAGCTGGCACCCTCTGTACTAACGATGAGATACAACACTTGGTCACCGGCTGCTTGAACTCGATACAGGATCTCGAGCCATTCGAGTAAGATATTAAGGGTTTTGATGAATTTCGTAGCGATGAAAGAGTGTCATGCACCACTATCGAATAAGATGTTTGACGAATTTGTTTATTGAAATTGCACCTAATACATTTAGTGTTATTCACATGGCACGTAAATACAGATGAAAACTAGGAATTAGGTTGATTTTGAAACAAAATGCTTAATAAAACAGTACTTGCTATGACGTTGCCAGCCTCCTCGACGTCTGCCTTAGTCATCACATGAACACCAAGCATTGGTCCTTTCCTTACCATTCCACTACCCCTGACTCTGCTGCGGCGGTGCCGCCTACCTCTGCTCGGTTCACTCTTTCGCAAAATGTCTAGGCTGCTGCATTTATGACATACGTTCATCGTCCTCCAACACTGGCCGGCATGTGAGTGTCCACAGTGAACACATGGTGGGGTAGTTGTCATACAGCTTCCCTGGCTGTGCATCAGTCACGGTTGGTACTGCGATCGTCAGTGGCTGTGTCACATATCTTTGCCCCTGCTGCTGGGGTGGCCTAAATGGTCGACCAGTCGGATGATGTCAGGGCACCTTCACCCAAAGCCATGATCTACTAGAACTATGGGGTCTTTTGCCCCTGTCCTCAGCTGCCACTCTCTCTAGATCGTCCTCGACCTCACGACATACTCCAACAAATCCTCATAAGTCCGCGCCCTTGCATACTTGATCCCAGTCTGAATGCGGGAGTTCAACCCTGTTCTGTACTTCAACATCTTTGCCCTCTCATTCTCTATGGTAGAAGGCATGTACTTCCCCAATGAATGAAAACACTCATTGTACTAGCCACTATCATAGTGCCCTAAGTAAGCGTCTGGAACTCAGTCATCCTCTTCTGAATCACACTATCAGGAATGTAAAACTTCTGAAACTCTGCTTTGAATTGTGCCCAAGTCACCGGTGCGGTTCGGTAGATTTGTTCATTATGCCACCAATGCTTAGCATCTCCCTAAAGGAATGGCACAACAACCTCAACTCTCAGCTCCTCAGGCACTTGCAACAAACAGAGCTAGTCAGATACATTCTTCAACTATATCTCTGCCTCTTCCGGACGAGAAGTCCCTCGAAACATCGGAATGCGGGATTTCTGCATCTCCTTATAGGAGAACCTGAAACCTGGTGGCGGTGGTGGTGACAACATTTGCTGCTCGTTTAGTTGCTCCTACTGCTGCTATTGTGCTAGAATAGCGGACAGAGTGACCATGGTGTCCGTAAGTGTCTGGGGTATAGCACCCTGATTCTGGTGATTGCCACCACCATTACCTCCATTTCCTGCTGGTTCTTGTTTAGGCGACATTTTCTGGAATTTAAAGCATTCGAAAATATATATTTATTAAGTTTCACGCTAAGTTATGGGTATTTTGAGAATTTCTAACCACTTAGGGGGTCCATGCAAAAGTCCAGAGGTAAAACGGTAAATAAGAAAATGAAAGAACATTCTCACATCCCTTAACTCGATCATAGCTTAAGGCTAAGATCATCTCTTAAATCTACTTTGTTTGTTAGGGGTAAAATCGTTATTTTAAGAAAAAATCATAGCTTATGTCTAAGTGATCTAGTTAATCCTGTGTTTTCGAGGCAGATCTGGAGCCTCAGCTCTGATACTACCTTTAGTGCCCCGCTCCCGATATGGTGCCCCACACCCCGGCCTAGCCGGATACAGTGCGCCCGCCGTACTTCACTACGAAGAGTATCAGGCGTTAATCCATAACATGTCTTAATCCATAACAAAGTATATGGACCTTCATGCTTACACATCAACAAGTAAGCGAAACCAAGGCAGAATAAAAACTTTCAAAATAAAAGCGTCTAAAAATCCACCATAAGTCATACAAACATGTTCACAAAAAGCGAAAATTCAAAAGTCAATGTTTCCAACACAAGTTCATAAAAAGTTCATCAATCATGACCATCATGGCAAAAACCCTTAAGTCACCCTTCTTTCGCTCTTCTATGGATAGGTAACCCTAGGCTCGTTCTCGATCCACTCGACCCTATTTCCTGCGGGTTCCGAGAGGAAAAATAAGGGGTGAGTGACAACGTCACCAGCAAGTAAACCATAAATAATCATGAATTAAATGGAAAGTACATACAAGAATCAAACCCCAAAAATTCTGGTTTAGTAAAATACTTGACCTTCCATCCAATATCCGTAAGTAACCAGCTCATAACTTATTAAAAATCATAACTTAGGAGACATCAAGTCATGACATCTTAGCCTAAGTAACAGTGTAACAATTATTCGGCTAACCATTAAATGCAACATGCACGAATATGCACATGTAATGCATCGTGATAAACATGAGGATAAATTCTTCTTTTATTTATTTCATTCAAAACATCATCGTCAATAAAACAAGAAGGTTTTCAGATCTATTCTATCCGGATCTGAGGCGGTCATATTCTACCCTTCGAATCTATTTTTTCGAATCCGAAAACGGTCACATCATCAATCATAGTCATCAGGTCTATTATCTCCGGGCCTGTACGGTCATAATCATCATAATCAGGTCTATTCTATCTGGGCCTGTACGGTCATAATCACTAGATCAATTAACCCCGGATCTGGAGCGGGTTAAGCTGGCCAGAAATAGATGGTACCAATGAAAAGCGTTCTTTTCAAAACCAAATCTTTGCTTTTAAAACGTTTTTTCATCATTCTTTATCATAAAATCAGTTTCATGAATCATGTATGCGACGATGATGCAATGTATGACATGCACTATGCAATTTGTAACAATATGCATCTCTTACATACAATTACGATCTTATTCTTTAGGCTGGAAAATTTCCAGAATTATCGTTCCATTTGTGCGGCCTCAAAACCTCACATTTTAGGCCAACTATCATTATTTCTTGACATACATATGCATAAGGATGTCTTTTCTACTTGCCATAAAATTTTCGTAACGTTTCGAGACATGTAAGACCCTTAACTTATTAAATTACCAAACATGGTACTGCTGAATTCAGCAGTGCAGTACCCCTTTTTTACCTTTCTTTCAAGCCCAATAAGTCTTATTTAATTTGGACCAGAGCCTGAAAAATACTGCAAACTTACCGAGGATTAATATTCATAAGCCCAAGCTGTTCAAACAGGTCTACACCGCAAGAACGAAGTCTCCCAACTAGTTTCGTAATCCGGCCCTGTTTACCAGTTTCGTAGTGTTCACTTAATTTCAGTACTTACCCCTTAAATTAATAGTTTCAAGATGATTAATTTACATAGACATGCTCATCTATGTCCTAAGTAATTGGCGTAAAATTTCCGGAGTAATATAATAACTTTTAAAAGGTCATTTACTCACTTTTCCAAAAACGGTTACATGCTGATTCTGGAGTGACCAATTCTACTATAAATTTTATTGTGACCAAACCGTAAGTCCTTTTTTGAAAATTCCAATTCACAGACTTAGTAAGCACATAAGGCTAGCATCCTACCAAACATCAGTCCATTTGCTTATTTCTAAGGTCTATTTTTGGGTCAATCAATACATCACTTAAATTCTGTCCAGTCCAGTAATTTCAGCTTGACCAGTTTTACTAAAAAACTGGTCATACAAAACGTCACATGAATCTGCCCTGTTCCAGTGATTTTCCCTTTTTGTCACTTTACTTACTACAAGTGTTCCAACTTAAGTTACTCTTCAAAAATGGCTTACTAATCATCAAATACACTTCTTAGCATAAACTTTACAGGTTCTAATACCTTCAAAAGGTCACTTACAAATCACTTCAAAACAGTTTTGAAGGTTTCACATAATACACCTTGAATTTGCACATTTTGTACATAATAAAGTCTATTCATGACACAACTAGTTTGTATGCCCCATACCCCCAAAACAGCCCGCTTCATTCACATGCAAGGGCTTAAATTTCATTTTCATAATGAACATTTTACACCTAAGTAATAAAGCATACAACTTATATGCCTCCTTTACCCCACAAGTCACAATCTTTACAAGAACAATATTAACCCCACACTTTTCATCCAACCGTCCCCCTTACATATCAAGGAAGAGAGCTTTACTACATTCATCTCAAACACACATCATATTCATATTCAAAGGGGCAAAGAATCCATCTTTGGAAGGATCTCATACATGCAAGCCACTTTTCCTAAGAAATCCGAAATTTTCATGCTTCAAGCTTAACATTTTCCATCTAAGATTAAATCTTAGTAACATCTCGACATTCAAGCATATACTTCCACACACAAGTCAAGAATATTTATAGTGTACTTGCCTCTTCAAGCTTAAACCTTTCCTTAGCTTGGAACTTGGATGAAACGAAGTGAAGTCTTCCTCCTCTTCAATATATAAACCCCACAGTTTTGAAGGAGGAAAAAGATCAATTGTTAGTCATTTAATTCATGATAATTTATGGCAAAAACCCTTAAGTCGCCCTTCTTTCGCTCTTCTATGGATAGAGAACCCTAGACTCGTCCTCGATCCACTTGACCCTATTTCCTACTGGTTCTTGGAGGAAAAATAAAGGGTGAGTGACAATGTCACCAGCAAGTAAACCATAAATAATCATGAATTAAATGGAAAGTACATACAAGAACCATACCCCAAAAATTCTGGTTTAGTAACATACCTGACCTTCCATCCAATATCCGTAAGTAACCAGCTCATAACTTATTAAAAATCATAACTTAGGAGATATCAAGTCATGACATCTTAGCCCAAGTAACAGTGTAACAATTATTCGGCTAACCATTAAATGCAACATGCATGAGTATGCACATATAATGCATCGTGATAAACATGAGGATAAACTCTACTTTTATTTTTTTTTCTTTCAAAACATCATCGTCAATAAAACAAGAGGGTGTTCAGATCTATTCTTTCCGGATCTGAGGCGGTCATATTCTTCCCTTCGAATCTATTATTTCCGGATCTGAAAACGGTCACATCATCAATCATAGTCATCAGGTCTATTCTCTCCGGGCCTGTACGGTCATCATGATCAGGTCTATTTTCTCCGGGCCTGTACGGTCATAATCATCATAATCAGGTCTATTCTCTCTGGGCCTGTGCGGTCATAATCATCAGATCAATTAACCCCGGATCTGGAGCGGGTTAAGCTGGCCAGAAATAGATGGTACCAATGGAAAGCTTTCTTTTCAAAACCAAATCTTTGCTTTTAAAATGCTTTTTCATCATTCTTTATCATAAAATCAGTTTCATGAATCATGTATGTGACGATGATGCAATGTATAACATGCACTATGCAATTTGTAACAATATGCATCTCTTACATACAATTACGATCTTATTCTTTAGGCTGGAAAATTTTCAGAATTATCGTTCCATTTGCGCGGCCTCAAAACCTCACATTTTAGGCCAACTATCATGATTTCTTGACCTACATATGCATAAGGGTGTCTTTTCTACTTGCCATAAAATTTTCGTAACTTTTCGAGACATGTAAGACCCTTAAACTATTAAATTACCAAACAAGGTATTGCTGAATTCAGCAGTGCAGTACCCCTCTTTTACCTTTCTTTCAAGCCCAATAAGTCTTATTTAATTTGGGACAAAGCCTGGAAAATACTGCAAACTTACCGAGGATTAATATTTTTTAAGCACAAGATGTTCAAACAGGTCTACACCGCAAGAACGAAGTCTCCCAACTAGTTTCATAATCCGGCCCTGTTTTCCAGTTTCGTAGTGTTCACTTAGTTTCAGTAGTTAACCTTAAATTAATAGTTTCAAGATAATTAATTTACATAGGCATGCTCATCTATGTCCTAAGTAATTGTCATAAAATTTCCAGAGTAATATAATAACTTTTAAAAAGGTCATTTACTCACTTTTCCAAAAACGGGTACATGCTGATTCTGGAGTGACCAATTCTACTATAAATTTTATTGTGACCAAACCATAAGTCCTTTTTCAAAAATTCCAATTCACAGACTTAGTAAACACATAAGGCTAGCATCTTAGCAAAAATCATCCCAGTCCATTTAAGGGTCAATCAATACATCACTTAAATTCTGTCCAGTCCAGTAATTTCAGCTTGACCAGTTTTACTAAAAATTCCATTAAGGGCAGACCATAACTCCCTTTACCAAAATTCCAACTCTCTTATTTACTATATACATAGGGCTAATGTAATGCCAAAAATTAGCTTAATTGAATACTTCTAAGATCCCTTTTTAGGTCATACAAAACGTCACATGAATCTGCCCTGTTCCAGTGATTTTCCCTTTTTGTCACTTTACTTACTACAAGTGTTCCAACTTAAGTTACTCTTCAAAAATGGCTTACTAATCATCAAATCCACTTCTTAGCATAAACTTTACAGGTTCTAATACCTTCCAAAGATCACTTACAAATCACGTCAAAACAGTTTTTGAAGGTTTCACATAATACACCTTGAATTTGCACATTTTATACATAATAAAGTCTATCCATGGCACAACTAGTTTGTATGTCCCATACCCCCAAAACAACCCGTTTCATTCGCATGCAAGGGCTTAAATTTCATTTTCATAATGAACATTTTACACCTAAGTTATAAAGCATAAAACTTATATGCCTCCTTTACCCCACAAGTCACAATCTTTACAAGAACAATATTTACCCCACACTTTTCATCCAACCGTCCCCCTTACATATCAAGGAAGAGAGCTTTACTACATTCATCTTAAAGACACATCATATTCATATTCAAAGGGGCTAAGAATCCATCTTTGAAAGGATCTCATACATGCAAGCCACTTTTCTTAAGAAATCTGAAATTTTCATGGTTCAAGCTTAATATTTTCCATCTAAGATTAAATCTTAGTAACATCTAGACATTCAAGCATATACTTCCACACACAAGTCAAGAATATTTATACTGTACTTGCCTCTTCAAGCTTAAACGTTTCCTTAGCTTGGAACTTGGATGAAATGAAGTGAACTCTTCCTCCTCTTCAATATATAAACCCCACAGTTTTGGAGGAGGAAAAAGAACAATTGTTAGTCATTATCTTAATTGAAAGATAAAACCAAATAGAGGCTAGATTGGCTTACCAAGATGAAGCTTGAATGGTGTTCAAACTTCTAAGAAGCTAGTACCACTTAAGAGCTTGAAATCTTGAACCTAGTGACCATGGTGGTCACGGTTTTTGAGCAAGAAAAAGTAGTAATGTGAGCTTCACTCTATGTAAGATATAAAATTATCTTAAGGAGTTTAGAGTGTACTTGCCTAGAGGATTCTTGAATCTTGAAGATGAAAAGGATCTTGGACTTCTTGGCTCAAGTTAGTCGTGTACCTTAAGGGAAAAAGAGGCAAGTCTCTTGCTCCTTGTGAATTCTTGAGGGTTTGAGATTAAGAGTGTTCTAGAGTTTCTTGGAGAGAAATTTTCTTCAATAGGCTAAGTGGATTAGCCGTTGGAAAGCAAGAGGGAAGAAGGAGGTTACCTTGGCATGGTTGGACTAATTAGAGTTAATTAACTTTAATTACTTTAGTCAACCAAGGTTATTTTAATGCTAACTTGGGTTACTTTATTCAACTAGGGTTACTTTAATGCTAACTTGGGTTACCTTAGTCTTGTGGTTAGCATAAAGTAACCATAGTAAGATTTGAAATGCTTCTTGGTTATTCCATGGAGGGAAATCCGGCGGGTTGGGCATTTAGTAGCCATTACCATGCTTAAGTCACTTTCCAAGTGTGTTTAGTGGAAAGCTATTTGGGTAGTTGCCCCCTTTTTATTAATTATTTTCCCCTTTTTCTTGATTTAAAATGAAATTAGGGAAATCTTGAATCTTCTTGGACTCATGGGGCCGAAAATTAGTGAGGGCTGGGGGAAAATTGCCCTACTTAAAACTCCTTAATTGCTATTTGGGCTTGTTTTAAGAAGGCCCTTAAGGTTAGCCTTCTTTTAATTTGAAAAACCTTCTAAGGCCCCTTTGTATGCCTTGTGGCCGAAATTCCTTAGGCCCTTAGGTGAATTGGCCATGGTCCATAACTCATGCTTGAATGATTATAATATTTGCTTTATCAAAATAAAATAAAATAAAATAAGCACTAATAAAACTTAGTAAAATGCACTTGAAGGATGCAATTTCATTAATTCACTTATACAAGTCTTCAAGTACAATATGACTTTTCGTTGGGTACAACACCCGAGCCCTAGCTTTGGGAACAGTGCATATGCTATAGTCTACTACGAGAACTACAAGGCGTCGTTCAAACTTCTTGCATGTCAAAAATAACATAGAAAATTTTTTTCACGGATACAATAATTAAAAATTCAAATTCAATTTATAAATAATCCCGATACGGAAATGAATGAAATGTTTAGGGCTGACGAAACCCAATACATCGAATGAAATCTTAAAGTCTGACATAAAAGTAATAAATCTGATAATCCATCAAATGTCCCATTAGTAACCTCTCGCAATGCTTCACTCCTTGCAACTAGCGGTGTCTTACCTATCCTCAATAAAGATGTACTCGAAATCTTGCTCACCTAGAGTTGGGGGGAGTATGAGTGACTGATATGAAGTCACCCAGTAGATATCCAACTCTATCCAATGAGGAAACGAGCATACAACAATGGTATATACACATAACCACATAATTCAAGTAACATCACGGAAGCATAGAGTAAAAAACTATGTAAAGTAATCACTCCACATGATGATGTGCAACTTCATGAAGCATGCCCCTTCTTTTACGTGTCACACGCAACAAAGGTCATGTCATGTGATATATCTGTATCTTTACCGTGCAATGAATGAGTGCGAGACTTAATTGGGTGTCACTGTAGCTCTTGACTACGGCCCACCATTTCAGAGTACCACTGTAGCTCTTGACTACAATCCATCCTGGAATTCCTGAGTGCCATTGTAGCTCTTGACTACAACCCACCATTATTGAGTGCCACTGTAGCTCTTAACTGCAGCCCACTATTTCTAAATGTCTCTAAGGCTCCTTACTACAGCCCACTATCACATGCTTCTTAGACAAAATGCAATGCATGTGCCATGAATGCATTGCAAATCTCACTTTCCGGTGTTTTTATTGCGTCATTCCTGATTTCCCATATTTTTCACATTTTTCGGAATTTATTTCCCACTTCCTGAATTTATTTATCATCCAATTCCTTTACTTTAATTATTAGAAATGCCGTGAAAGTATTATTTGTAGAGAAAAAGGGGTTTGAGTGATTTCAAAATGTATGATTTAATATGCTTAAAAACGTGCATGACATAAATGTGCATGACATATTGCATATAACTTGCCTTATATAGTTCATATATAATGTTGCCGTACTAACGAGCAATGAGGCTTTAAAGCTTACATCAAATGGCAAACATTTGTTGTGTTTGTACTATTTTCAGGTGCCACCATTAATGAACTAAACTAGTTCATTAAGTGAAGTACTTAGTTAATTAAACTAAGTAGTTCATTAAAGGAAGCAACATTTGGACAAGGCACAAAGGCAACAAGACTAAGAAAGGAAAGTCTCTTCCTCCTCTCACCACACATATACACGCATATATATATATATATATATATATATATATATATATATATATATATATATATATATATATATATTAATAAAATGTTTAATTAAAAAATATATATATTAATAAAACAACTAGACGGTACCGCCCGTCTTTCATCAAAAAAATATATATATATATTTTCAAATTTTTTGAAAAAGGCATATACACATGTGTTCCAACGTACTACCGACACGTTATATATTTTACGTACGTACGTTAATGTCACACCATCATACTTAACTCATATTTATGAGTATATTCAAGTCTTATATAATATGATATATGTGGCGCCCCGCACCCCGGCCCCGCCGAAGTCGGTGCACCCGCCGTACTTCACTAAGGAGAGTACTAGGCGTCATCCATACGCGTCATGATCCATGATAGAAATGCATGGATTTTCGTGCTTACCCGCAAATAAGTAAGCGAAACCGTGGCAGAATTTAAATCTTCAAATTAAAAACATCATCACAACCATTCCAAGTTTACAACCCACATCAAATGTATCAGAAAGTGACAAAAGCCAATTGTTTTTCCATCTCAATTACATAACTCAGTCATCCCTTAAAGATGGCAAGTCCGGTCTCCTAAATCTGGCCATCCTTCACTGCACTCACGGGTAGGGAACCCTAGGTTCGTCATCGATCCACTCTACTTTCTCTCCTGCCACCTCTGGGAGGAAAAAAATAGGGTGAGTGACAATGTCACCAGCAAGTATGCTATAATAATCATGGGTTAAATGGGAAGTGCGAACAAGAACCGAACACCAAAAATTTTGGTTTAGAAGCATACCTGTCCTCCGTCCAATACTCGATAGGGATCATCACTTAATGTAGCAAGATCATAACTTAATTAAAATCATCACTCAAAGCAGAATATAACATTAAAAGACTGTAACTCGTATCGATGAATAACACAATAAGAATCATCACTTAGGGTCTACGAGGTCATCATAACATAAATCTCATGTGTCGCTTCATGAATGTAATATGCATGCATATGTACGTGTGGTGCATCGAGATGAAAATGGAAATATGATCTTTCATGCTTTTCTTTAAAATCATCATCGTCGTAAAACAGTAGAGTGTTCAGATCTATCTTCCCGGATCTGAGGCGATAACTTCTCCCCTTCGAATCTATTATTCCCGGATTCAGAACGGTAACGTCATCTTACTTGTCGGGTCTATTCTTTCCGGACCCACACGGTCATTCTTATCATCATCATCAGGCCTATTATCTCCGGGCCTGAACGGTCATACTGTCAGATCACTTAACCCGGATCTGAGCGGGTTCTTACTGGCCAAGTTCATACTCACACACGGTACCGGTGGGGAATCATTCTTGCAAATCAAAATCATCTTTTGAAAACGTTTTTCATCTTTCTTTCACATAAAAAGACATGCTGTAAATCATGTACGTGACGATGATGCGATGCATGACATGTAATATGCAAACTACGGCATAATGCGTGACATAAACGAATAGATACGTCTCGTCGCTATGCTGGAAAAATCCGGTTTAGTGGCGTCTACTTCTCCTTAGGGATTTCTTATTAAAATACATATTCTAGACCAATTGGTTCACATGTACTTCTCCGTAAATGTCATAAGTGATTGCCATGCAAGTGCTATGGAATTATGATGTCGATAAGGGAATCGTTTGTTCTTTTTCATGAAACGGTGCAACCTGAATTCTGGAATGACCAAATTCTGTTATAAAATTTATTGTGACCAATCCTTTAATCTTTTTCCAGAAATTCAAACTCTCTATCCTAATAAACTCATTGAGCTAGCATCCTGTCAAAATTTAGCCCGAATACAATTTTTTAAGGCCCGTTCCAGATCATGCAATCTTGCTACACAAATTCTGTCCATCCAGCACATTTCAGTTTGACCCGTTTTACTAGAAAATTCACTAAAAATAAACCACAACTCATTTTGACAAAATTCCAACTTCCACCTTTACTTTATTCATGGGGTTAGTATCATACCGAAAATTAGTGAATTTTCATACATCTAAGGTCCATTTCTAGGATACCAAACACGTTACTTAAATTCTGTCCAGTACAACATTTTCAGCAGGACCAATCTCAGTAGAAAATTCATTAAAAATAAACCGTTGCTCCTTTTAATGAGATTCTAACTCTCACATCTAACATTCACATAAAACTAATAGCATACCAAAAATCAATGGATTTGAAAGTTCTTAAGGTTCCTTTTCTGGTCTCACAATACAGTCCAAATTTCGGTCCAGCTCCAGAAATTTTCTAGCGATCATATATTCTTCGTAAGTGTCCTTAGCTTACATTTTTGTCACCAACCCTTTGTAGAAATAAGAGGGTTTGAATGATTTCAAAATAAGAAATTTGAATGCATATATATATATATATATATATATATATATATATATAAACGTGCATAAATGTGTACATGTGTGCATGATAACTTGCCATTACTTGCCTTATTTAGCTTATATATTATGTTGCCATACTAACAAGCCATGAAGCATTAAAGCTTACATCATATGGCAAACATTTGTTGTGTTTATACTATTTTCAGGTGCCACCATTAATGAACTAAATTAGTTCATTAAGTGAAGTACTTAGTTTAATAAACTAAGTAGTTCATTAAAGGAAGATTAATTTGGAAAAGGCACAAAGGCAACAAGGCCAAGGAAGGAAAGTTCTCTCCTCCTCCCCATCTTCATTAAACACGCCACATATACATATATTATACATATTTTCAGATTTTTTAAATAAAGGCACATACACATGTGTTCCAACGTACTACCGACACGTTATATATTTTTCGTACGTACGTTAACGGCACACCACTATACTTAACTCATATTATGAGTATATTCAGGTCTTATATCATATGATATAAGATATGGTGATGACAAATTAAATACGACACGATAAAAGGTTCTAAACCGAAATTTGTCGTATCGGACGAATACCGAAACTTCGCCAACGTGTCACGTACTTGCCATAAATAAATGGCCAGCCGATATACATCAAAATATGATGTAAATTTCGTGCTACACATGACATATTCAGCCAAAGATACTTTCCATGTTGGCACACACAAATTACTCCACATTAAGGCCAAAATGTGAAGATTCCAAGTTTAATTTTGTCACATGTTAATGGTACCACTTTAAACCAGCCAAGTGCTGAGATTTAAAGTATATATTATATATATTATGTATAACATAATATATATAACATGTGCAAAAGTTGGAATTTAAATTAGAGAAAAATCGGGTAATCGATAAATATCGAAAATTCGGTTTTCTACGCACATAACATGGAACGTTTTTCTTGTACATCATGTGACACGTATCTAGACACTTTTTACATATGGTATACATCTTAAAGTGTTCTAGAAAATTAAATTAAGGGCTGATTGGAATATTACATGTGTGTATTATTAAATGTGCACTATTTTACAAAGTTAGCAAAAATGAAATTCAGCACATGCATATACATGTATACACGCCCCTACAGCTGAGATGGAGCATATGTGGAGCCTTGTTGGCATATTGATTGGTCAAGAATCAATCATACATTATTGGTGACATAAAGGAAGGAGCTACACAAGGTAATACTTCAAAATCTTGTCACAATTGTGACACATGTTGAAAATTCAGCATGTGTGCTAATGGGTGGCGTTTTTAAGGTCATTATGAGACATATTTTACTTCATGATTAAGGTGGATTGATTGGAAGAGGATATGGTAAGGTTTTGAATAATATTTAAAATAAATAAATGGTGATATTTAGCATATCACACATGCTGAAAATTTTTCAGCATGTGTACATGGTGTGGCCGAAATTTTAGTACTAAAATGTGTCCAAGTTCATCTTTTAATTGGTAGAAGTACTTACCATATATTATTGATTCATTTTATGATGAAAATTTAAAGAAAAATGGTAATGATTTAAAGTTTATCCCCATGATGCACATGCTGAAAAATTCAGCATGGCAAGATTGTCTTGGCCGATTTTTTGGCATAGAAATGGAAGAATTTTTGGTCTTGCAATTTATGAGAAAATTCTTGATTTATGGTATGATTTTGTGATTGATTTTTGGCACATGTTAAAGTGAATATCTCAGATTTTTCTCCATGTCATCTTGATGACAACATTGAGCCAATAAGGAGGTGCCAAGTAAGCGAAGACTAAATGATGATCCAATAGGAAGATGCCAAGTAAGCAAGGCATTGTCACAATGATGTCTTACACTCTCTCAAGGACTTAAAAGACAATTTTCAAGAGGGGAGAAGCCCTAGGGGGACGGCTGCAACTATAAGGAAAGAAGAGGAGAGCAAACAAAAGACAACAACAAGCATTGCATTCTAAAGAGATCAAATAGCCAAGCTCTTCTTCTCCTACATCTTCTTTCTTTCTCTTTCTTGTACAAGCCTATTGTATTCATATTCTTTCAATCTTGAATAGGCTTAAGATAAACCACCATTCATACATCTTTGTAAAAGATTGATCAAGGTGTGATCAATCTTCATTGTAGCAAGGTGGTGGTGTTCGTGTGAATTGTACTCGTCATACAAGGTTTGTAAAGGGTTGGAGTTAGGTGTAACTCTATCAACCCTGCGGTAAGGTGTACTGCGTGTGTGTGATTAGTGTGAACCAAGGAAGGTGTTCCTTGAAGACTGGAGTAGGTTGTTTATAACCGAACCAGTATAAAATTCTTGGTGCCATTTACTTTCTGCATTTACGTTTCAGTTACTGCACTGTTTATCCTTCTTATTCGCATCCGTAAAAATAGTAAACGATTTTCAAAAATTACGAAAATTTCCAGAAACATACTTACACGTTTTAGGGTTAATTTGGCACAAGTTGCAACCCTTTTGGATAAGTATAAGTCAATCAAACATCAAAAGTGCTGAGACTAGTGCAGTCTGATTTTCAGACTTGCAAAGGTTGAGACTTTGATTATATTTGACCTACTTCCCAAACGAATTTTCCAAAACTGTTTCAACCCATTTAAATATAGTATATAAGGAGTTAGTGGTCAAATTTTTAGAGCATTTGGACGTTCACACAAATAGGAATTAATTTTTCAAAACTATCTACAGTTTCTGGCAGATTTGCACAATCTGAGTATCAACGGTTTTTGAAGGGGTTAAAGGTTGAATTTTAATTTGAAATTTTTAGGGGACCCTCATAACATTTGAGGCTAAGTTCTCTGAAAATTTCATAATTTTTGGAGACCTCTAACCTAGTTTTAAAAACGTTTAAAACTAGTTCTGAAAACAGAATCTGTTTTCAGAACTTGAATTGTTCAAGTTTAAAGAAGTTTTAAAAAGCACACTTTCCGCACCATCAATTCAACCCCCCCTTCTAGTGGTGCCTTGCAGATCCTACAAGTGGTATCAGAGCGCAGGAATACTCACTTCAAGGAATCCAACGATTCAGTGAGATGGCATCCACAAATCTCAAAACCGAGCAAGAAGGTATGTCAAGCCAAAGGCCTCCACTTTTTGACGGTGAGTCGTTTATTCAGTGGAAACTTAGGATGAAGCTTTTTCTTATGGCTATAGATATAGATCTTTGGTCAATCATTGAAGATAGTCCCTTATGTCCCATCTAATATATCCACTGTAGACGGAGTTACTTTAGAAGTTATTAAAACTAGACAAGAATATACGAGTGATGATAAAAAGAAACTTAGTATGAATGCTAGGGCTATGCAATTGCTTTTAAACGGATTAAGTAAAAGTGAGTCTAGTTATGTGTCAAACTGTTCGAGTGCACGAGAAATGTGGAGGATACTAGAAATGAAACATGAAGGCACGAGTCAAGTAAAAGAGTCAAAAATTAACATGCTCATGTCCACACTTGAGTCTTTTAAATTATTGCCTAATGAGTCTATTGTAGATATGGATCTTCGTTTGACTAACATCTACAACTCTCTTGAGTCTCTTGGTAAGGCTTTTACTACGCAGGAAAAGGTACAGAAAGTCCTACGAAGCCTTCCTTCTGAATGGGATCCTAAAGTGACTGCGATAGAGGAAAGCAAGGAGACTAAATCAATAAAGATGGAAGAACTAATCGGTTCACTTAAAGTTTATGAAAATAAACTCACCATTCGGAAATCGGAATCATCTAAACAAGGTAAAACCCATAGCTTTTAAATCAAATGAATACGTCTCCCCTCCCTCCGATCACGTAGATGATAGTGATTCCGAATCGGATTATGATGACCTAATTCTATTGGCTAAAGGACTAAGAAAATTTATGAGAAGGTCATTTAGAAATAAAAAGAAGGGCACTACATCTAAGAGAAATAAAAACAAGTCAAATGATAAAGACATTAAATGTTATGAATGCGGCAAACTCGGACACCTATCATATGACTGCCCAAACAAAGAAAAACAAACTACTAAATACCCTGACAAGGAGCGTAACAAAAATAGACTCGTCTCAGAACCCAAACAAAGGAAACGTGCTCAAAAGGCCTCCACCTGGAGTGACTCATCAGATTCCGAAACTGAGACCGAAGAGGAGACCGCTCAAGTTTGCTTTGCTTCCAAAGCATCTAACGAGGTATCATCTGATTCTGACTCTGACTCTGAACCTTCTTATGATGATCTTTTTAGTCAGTATCTAGAATTGCACAAATTTACTAAGACTCTCGCTAAAGAAAAGAAACGATTAATTGAAGACAAGAAACTGTTAGAATCTTCTAACGAGAATCTTGTCGCTCAATTAAGCGATTCAAAGAAAGAGTCTTCATGTGTCATCACTGCATTGAAAACCGAGAGTTTCATCATTAACCTCTCAAAATAATGAAATGAAATCCGAGATTTCAAATTTGAAATCAAGGAATACCAATTTAGAGAAAATGATGAAACAGTTTGATACAGGGTCAAACATGCTGCATCGCATCATATTATCACAAAAGCATGACAGTGACAAAACTAGACTGGGATACGTTGATACTAACGAAGTATCAACCAAACCAACCAAGTTTGTTGTGTCTAAGAAAGTAGACACCCCTAAGCCGCAAGTGGCGTCTAAGATGATGCAAAAAGCGCCCCCCTTCCTCACGCCCCACTCCATCATATCATATGAAATATAACGTTGTACCATATAGATATGAAAAGAGAAGAACAATGCATACACGAAATACATATCATCCACGCACTACGCACACACACACAAGGACATATCAAAAGCGTCCTTCATTCAACGAGTATAGAGGAGTCCTTGGGCAAAAGACCCAAAGTGCATGCACCACATGTCTATTATATTGCACCTTTATCTACATTCTTGCCATTTGATAGACCGAGAAGGATCATCCAAGTATGGGTACCGAAAGGTACTTTTACCAAAAGGTGATTAACTAACTCGAAAGGACCCAAAATTAAAAGGGTACCTAAATCACCTTTCCACATTGCAGGGAGACCACACTTCGAAAGACACATCAATAAAGTGGTTCCTTGACAGTGGTTGCTCGAGGCACATGACGGGTGACCCGAGCTTGTTCTCCAAATTAAAGAAGGTCACAAAAGGCGGATCCGTGACCTTTGGAGACAACAATGAAGGCAAGATCATTGGAAAAGGTACGATTGGTAATCCGAACACACTCCAAATCTCCAACGTATTTTTGGTAAGCAACTTATCCTACAATCTTCTTAGCATTTCTCAATTTGTTGACAATGGTTTTAATGTGTGTTTTACTCACCCTTATTGCAACATAATAAATAAAAATGGAGAAACCGTTTTAAAAAGGAAAACGAGAAGGGAATATTTTTACGCTATCTATGGATGATGTAGTAGACGCTAAAGTCAAGTGTTTTATGTCAAATGAACCCAATGTGAATTTATGGTATAGACGTTTAGGACACATTGGCATTTCCACACTAGAAAAACTTCAATGAAAGAACCTAGTACGGGGATTGCCTACACTTGATTTAGACAACTTTCAGTTGTGTGAATCTTGCATAAAAGGCAAACAAACACGTGAGTCACTTAAGCCGAAAAATGAAATAAGCACGACTAGAATATTAGAACTATTGCATATCGATTTGTTTGGTCAAAGTCGCACTACAAGCCTTGGTGGGCGTCACTATGCATGCGTAATTGTTGATGACTTTTCTCGTTATACTTGGACTTTATTTCTTGCACATAAGGATGATAGCGCCGTTGAGATTGCTAAATTAATTAAACAACTTGAAAAATCAATACGGTGTAAATGTGAAAAGGATAAGAAGCGTAGAGGCGGTGAGTTTAAAAACAAAGAGACGATTTTGTTTTGTGAAGAAAAAGGAATTAAACATGAGTTTTCGCCACCTAGAACTCCACAACTAAATGGAGTAGTAGAAAGAAAGAATCGTACATTACAAGAAATCGCTAGAACCATGCTTTGCGAAAATAATTGCCTAGATTTCTGTGGGCGGAAGCCGTAAATTGTGCATGCTATATTGTAAATCGGCTATCTATAAGAAAGAAAATAAACAAGACGCCTTACAAATTTTGAATGATCGCGTGCCTAAGATTGATTATTTTCGTGTGTTTGGATGCAAATGCTTTGTCTTGAATACAAAGATAATTTAGATAAATTTGAATCCAAATCAATTGAGTGCATTTTGTTGGGTATTCCATAAATTCAAAAGCATATAGATGTTATGATCCTCTCACTAGACAAATCATAGAATCTATTCATGTTAAATTCAATGAATTTGGTGAGATTGATAAAGATAAGGAATATGACGATGATTTGAGTTGAAACCCGTTTTGAATGAAGATAATGATTCTTTTGATATGCATGATATGAATGAGACACTAGAAATGCATGATCATATAGAAATGCATGATAACCTTAGAGAAAATCAACCACGATGGCATAGAGATCACCCACATGATCTCATCATAGGCGAACATCACTCACGTGTGCGACCAACGTAGAAGAAATCACATTCGGATGAAATAAATGAATTTCATGCTATGATTTCTGAAATTGAGCCTAAAAATGTGCATGATGCTTTGAAGTGATTCATCTTGGATTGATGCTAATGCTGACGAACTTATCAATTCGTTGAAATGATGTAGGGATGTATGGCCACGACCACAAGATAAGACTATAATAGGCAACAAAGTGGTAGTTAGGAATAAAATGAATGAAGAAGGAAAGGTTTAGAAATAAAGCAGACTCGTAGCTCAAGGATATAATCAAGAAGAAGGAATACTACGATGAAACATTTGCACCCGTAGCACGTTTAGAAGCTATACGACTCTTACTTGCTATTGCTTGCATGAAAGATTTTAAATTGTATCAAATGGACGTCAAAAGTGCTTTCTAAACGGATTCATACAAGAAGAAGTATACGTGAAGCAACCACCCGGTTTTGAAGATTTGAAACATCCAGATCACGTGTACAAACTAAAGAAGGCACTATATGGCCTAAAGCAACGCCAAGCATGGTATGATCGTTTTGCTACTTTCCTTTTAGAAAATAATTTTAAACGTGGTACTATAGATAGTACACTATTTTTGAAACAAGAAAAATCAGATTTACTTATTATTCAAATCTACGTAGATGACATTATTTTCGGTTACCTCACATAGACTCGTTAAAGATTTTGAAAATTGTATGAAAGCTGAATTTGAAATGTCTATGGTTGGTGAACTTAATTATTTTCTTGGCTTGCAGATTAAGCAAACGAGTAAAGGAATTCATATAAGCCAAGCTAATATGTAATGACATGATCAAAAAGTTTAATTTTGAAAATTTGAAACCATCCCCCACCCTATGAGTGTCACTACTAAATTAGACAAAGACGAACATGGTAAAGACGTTGATAATGGATTATATCGATCTATGATAGGTTCTTTACTATATTTAACTGCTAGTAGGCCTGACATCATGTTTAGCGTATGCATGTGTGCTCGTTTTCAAAGTCAACCTAAGGTGTCACACTTAAATGCGGTAAAAAGAATATTCCGTTATATTAAGCACACGCCCACCTTAGGTATTTGGTATGATAAGGATTCTACATTTGACTTACATGCTTACACTGATGCAGATTATGGTGGCTGCAAAATAGATAGAAAAAGCACGAGCGGAACTTGCCAATTTATAGGAAATTCCCTTATTTCATGGTTTTCCAAAAAGCAAGCAAGTGTTGCTTTGTCCACTACGAGGCTGAGTACATGGCTCTTAGCCTTTGTTGCACACAGTTGTTGTGGATAAAACAACAACTTTCGGACTTTGGAATTACCGTAAATAAATTCCTATATATTGTGATAGTATGAGTGCAATAAATTTGTCTAAGAACCCCGTGTTACACTCTAAGGCTAAGCATATAGAAGTTCGCTATCACTTTCTTCGTGATCACGTTAACAATGGTAATATTGTCATAGATCACGTACGCACAGAATCACAAGTAGCGGATATATTTACAAAGGCCTTAAATCAAGCCACATATGAATCTCTTCGTTCTAAATTAGGCATGATTCCCGTTGATGTGATTTGATTGATATTATTTGATTTACTTTCCTTTTTGACAGGAATCTTTTGATTAACTTTCCAAAATAAAGGGGGAGAGAAGCATGATTTAAGGGGGAGAGACACTGATTGATCTTAATTGATCTTAATTGCACAATCAAGGGGGAGCCGGATTTGAAATTCGAAATTCAAATTTCAAATCTGTGCATGTTCAAGGGGGAGAGATAGCATTTAAATCATGTACACAAGTTATTTTGAAAATTATCAAAAGGGGGAGATTGTAGAAATAAGAGGGTTTGAATGATTTCAAAATAAGAAATTTGAATGCATATATATCTCCCCCGCATTGCATCGGATCATACGCCACTGCTACTAATATGTCGACAGGCTATGGGTTCGCAGCGATGCACTTTTCGTTTCTTAAGTTCATGGCTGCAACACCCAGACTTTCATGCTTACATGCGAGATGCATGGACTGCGTATCCAACAACGGGTGGAATGTATGGTTTTTATAATAAATTGTTTAAGCTCAAAAAGGATGTGCAACAATGGAACAAAGAAATATTTGGTAATATTTTCTCTAGAGTCCAACATGCGGAGGCACAGCTTACACAAGCCGAACGACAGTGGGACATCCAGCCGACAGAGGCAAATCGTACAGAGTATCATCGCGCAAAGGCACAATATCAACAAGCAGCTTCTTATGAAATGCATTATTGGAAACGAAAAGCTAGAGTCCGATGGTTGAAGGATGGAGATGCCAATACTCGCTATTATCATTCTATTGTCAAAGGCCGACGTTTACATCTTAAGATTCAGCAAATCCAAACATCTACTGGTCTTATTTGTACTGTCCCTAATGATATAATGATTGAAGCTGTGTCTTTCTATACATCTTTATTTGCGAAAGAGCTACGGGCAACTATGATCAAATTCTATGTCATATTCCAACTCTGCTTTCCTCAGAGGACAACGCCTCTCTAACGCAAATTCCGATGCCTGATGAGATCAAGACAGCGGTTTGGCATTTGGATCCACATAGTGCAGCGGGACCTGATGGTTTTGATGGTAATTTTTATAGATCTTGCTGGTCAATTATACACACGGATGTTTCTTAGCAGTTCAGGAATTTTTTCTTGGCGTTCCGCAACCCAAAGTTATGGCTAGTGCATTGATTACATTAATTCCAAAGAAAGCTTCACCTACTACATTCAGTGATTATCGTCCTATATGTCTCACTAACTTCATCAGTAAAGTCTGTACCAGAATTGTTGCTACTCGTTTGAGTAAGTTATTACCACGTTTGATATCTCCAGAACAACGGGCTTTCTTCTGGGTATGGACATTTCAACATCAGTTTTATTGGCCCGTGAGATGATTCATATGCTTGATCGAGGGGGTTCACAACTCTGTCTTAAGTTGGATATGATGAAAGCTTTTGACAGAGTTAGCTGGGAATACTTGGAATTAATCCTTCAGGCCTTCGGATTTTCAGGTTTTATCACACGTATTATTCTGAATCATTTGAGTGCTACCACGTTTGCAGTCTTGATCAATGGTCAGCCATCTCTTCTTTTCGCCCATTTAGAGGAGTAAAGCAGGGAGATCCATTATCTCCTTTATTATTTATTTTAGCAGCAGAAGGTTTTAGCAGAGGCTTAAATGCTTGACAGCAGCAGGTGTTGTACAGCCGTTCCGTCTGGGACGTATAGTTTCCAATCACGCACTTGGCTTATGCGGACGACCTTCTGATATTTCCTTCGAGGTACACAGCGAAACTTGCGCCACTTTCATACATTTCTTACACAATATGAAACTGCTTCAGGCCAGAAAGTGAACTTCCAAAAAAGTAGTATTACCTTCGGCTGCTGTTACTCCACAGCAACGTCAACTTTTATCAATACTCTGGGCATGCGTCTCTCAACTCTTCCATTTCGATATCTTGGATCCTTTTTACACAAGGGTATCTCTCGTTCTCATCACTGTGTCTCGCTGCTACAGCATATAGACGACAGACTTCAAGGGTGGCACTCCAAATTATTATCTGCTGCAGGCCGACTTGTGTTGTTACAATCTGTAATTGCTGCGTTACCTCTTCATGTTATGGCGGCGGGTGGCATACCAAAGTCTGTCATAAAATAATTCATCGCAAGATGGCTGCATTTTATTGGGGTCGACGACATCATTGGGTCTCCTGGACAAATATTACCAAGCCCAAGCTGAGGGAGGATTAGGCCTACGGGATTTAAATATTTACAAAAGGCATATCATTGTCGTATTTGGTGGTCTTATCACAGCACTCAACTTTATGGAGCAGATTCATGCATGCAAAATACGGTCAGCGACTTGACTATCTTCCTCGGCTAACAGATTCACCTATCTGGAAGACTATCTGCCGGATTCATTCTTTCTGCTTAATGCACACAGTGAGACAGGATGACCACTCACATGGTTACCCACGCGCTGGGAGAATTTTCACTCAAGAGTGCCTATGACATCTGCAGGACCTCCTCTCCAACCGTGCTGTCGGCCTCTTTTATTTGGTCCAAGCATCATTCTCCCTCTATCAGACTGTTCTTATGGCGTATATTTCATTCAGCATTGCCTTTTCAGGATTATATTGGACGATACATTGCGGCGCAACCAACACAATGCCCTTTCTGCAAGTGCCATTCGGCCACAACAGATCATGTTTTCTTATCTTGCTCTTACGTTCACCCTATATGGTATTATTTTGCAAGTGAGTTGCATTGTCCCCTTCCTTCTTCGTTGCAACTACGTCAGTATCTTCTTGCATGGTGGTATCGGTCATTCTTCTCTTATTGGGGTTTATAAAATAGTGATTCCTGCCATCATTGTCTACAACATTTGGTGTGCTTATACTTCATGGTATATGGGGACAAAACAACTTTTACAACAGTTTCCCTACGATCATCCATCCATTATGATATTACTCTGTGGCACAAAAGAATAGGAGGTTCTAAACTTGCTACCTATCCAAGGCAGATTTTCAGTTGGCTTCCTCCCCCTAGACCACCTCGACCAGTCATAGTTTCGATGGATTACACCACCGTCGGGCCGATTGAAACTCAATGTGGATGCTGCAGTGGGGCAGCACTTTGCAGCAGGAGTGCCATATTACGTACTCATACTGCTTATGTCTAGGAGCCATCTCATTCCGGCTCCCGCAATGCACTCCACTTCATGCAGAGATCCAAGCTGTACTTTTTGGTCTTCTTTATTTCCTTCCGTTTTAACCGTTCAATTATCCTCAGAGTCAGATTGCCGCCCAACTCACTGATCGGCTAATGCATTCCAATGCCATCCATGGGAATTCTCATCTTAGTTGGCTTTCTTCATTTAGTTCATTCTCAACGGCTCTCAAGCAGTCAAATTTATCGTGAAGCAAATATGGCGGCACATTACTTAGCACAGCAGGCGATGTATACCCAAGGACGACATATTATACCCTCGACTACTCTCCCATCTTTAGTCAGAGCGGCTGTCACTTTAGTTCATTAATGGTGGCACCTGAAAATAGCGCCAATTAGTAGACAATATTCTCATCAATTTTATCTATTGATTTATTTTTCTCTTAAAATAAATCACCAATTAGTAAACATCCATGTATCACATGCTGAAATTCAGCATGTCAAGACTAGTAATGGCCGATTTTTTCATCTATTTTTGAGAAAAATTTTCTGGCTTAATTTATGTGATTATCTTGGAAGTTATGGTAATTGTTTTATGGTGATTTTGGCACATGTTTTAAGTGGAATTCTCAGATTTTCCTAGTCATCAAGTGATGACAACATTCGACCAATCAATGAGTGCCAAGTAAGCAAAGCTTAATGATCATCCAATTAGAAGATGTCAAGTAAGCAAGAACAAGTCACAATGATACCATATACTCTTCCAAGGACTTAGAAGATAATTTTCAAGAAGGGAAGAAGAGCATGGGGGCGGCCAACAATGTGATAAAAAGGAAGAAAGAAGGGCAAAACAAAAACAAGAACAAGAGTTGCAAATTCAAAGATCAAAAAGTGTTCTAGCCTTCTTCTACACTCTATTTCTTTCTTCTTTCTAAAAGCCTATTGTACTTACATTCATATACTTGAATAGTCTTCTCTTAGACCATCACATATTCTTTCATTGTTGTAAAAGATTGATCAAGGTGTGATTCAATCTTGGACTTGCGAGGTTGGTGGTGTTTGTGATCATTGTATTCTACTTACAAGGTTTGTAAAGTGTTGGAGTTGGTGTGTAACTCCATCAACCCGTGGTAAGGTGTTTTTGTGTTGTGTGATTAGTGTGAACCGAGGAAGGTGTTCTTCGAAGACTGGAGTAAGGTTGTTTATAACCGAACCAGTATAAAATTCTTGGTGTCATTTACTTTCAGCACTTATATTCTGTTTCAGCACTGTTTATCCTTTTTGATTACGTTCGTAAAAATAGTAAACGTTTTTCAAAAATTCTGTTTCAGCACTGTTTATCCTTTTCGATTACGTTCCTCGAAGACACACGTCTTAGGTTAATTTGGCACAAGTTTCAACCCTTTTGGATAAGTATAAGTCAATCAAACATCCTAAGTTCTGAGACTAGTGCAGTCTGATTTTCAGGCTTGCAAAGGTTGAGACTTTGATCGTATTTGACTAACTTCCCAAAAGAATTTTTCAAAACTGTTTCAACCCATTTAAATACATCTTATAAGGGATTAGTATATAAATTTTCAGAGCATTTGGAAGGTTACACACAAATAGGAATAAAATTTGTCAAATCAGCCTACCGTTTCTGGCAGATTTGCGCAATCTGACCACCAACGATTTTTGAAGGGGTTAAAGGTTGAATTTAAATCTGAAAATTTTAGGAGACACATATAACATCTGAGGCTAAGTGATCTCAAAATGTCAGAATTTTTGACGACCTACAACCTAGTTTTAAAAACGTTTTAAAACTGATCCTGAAAACAGAAACTGTTTTCAGAACTTGGTTTTTAGTTTAAACAAATTTTAAAAACCACATTTTCCGCACCCACTATTCAACCAACCTCCCTTCTAGTGGTGCCTTGTAGATCCTACATTATTTGCCATCACCCATATTTTCTCTAGCTTATATAATTTTTTCGAGATTTTATACTATTTTTTCAAATTTTCTCTTATTATTTACTATTTATCATATTAAGTTAAATTATTTACAAAAATTCAGAAATTTTAATATAAAATTTAATTTCACGATTTTCTATTTTCTAGAATTATTGATTAATTTTTTGAAATTAATTTCCAATTTTTTGGAATTTTAATATGTTCTACTAATTATTATTTTATTATTTAATATCTATTATATTCTGAAATTAAATTATTATATTCCATTTTTTAATCCAATCCGGACCTTTTTCCTGTCTGACCCGCGGCCCCGACCCAAAACTGAGCCGCCAGCTGTGGCCTTTTTTTCTTTTTTTTAATTATATGCAGCCTCACCCAACCTATAGACTAGGCCTAGACCAGAGGCTGGTCCAGCCCGCTAGCTGCAGGTAGCTGCTCTGGAATCCGGGTCAAACAGTTCAGGTCAGTCAGTTCGGTTCAGCCCGGCCCGGCTGACTTGGATTTTCCTTTTTCTTTTTTATTTATTTCCCTTAAACTCTAATTTTCTTCTAACCTCAGTAACATCTTTAATTTAACAACAAATTGACCCAAACAAATTTCATTTAACCCCGTTTAACGCGACGCACATGCTGCACCAAGTACGTCAGTGTGTGGCAGGCGCTGTGCGTAGGCCTCATGCGCCTCCCCTGAACGCGTGTGTGTGCAACACGCGCTGCCGCACCAGCGTTGTTTTTCAATTTCTAGTCCAATTTTTTCCTTAATTCCAGGTTAGATAGTCGTACTCTAAGGGCAAAAAACAAATTTTCCATCTGCCAAAACACAAAAAATCACATCTTTTCCATCCAAATAACACGTGCAAACCAAGCGTGAATTTTTCTCAAATAAAAAACACACACACGATGCATATACCGTCATACAGAGTAGAAATCATGCTTTGAATTGAACACATGAATTTAGCAATTAAAATAATAATTCACATAAAGCAATTAGGATACTGATCGAGCATGCTTGATTTGTACCAAAACGAGGGGGAATAGATACCTATCTTTTGGCGAATTTCCTATGCGCAATTTCTTCCTTCTTCCTTCTCCTAACCTCGGCTGATCTTGCTGGTTTTTTTTTCCTTTTTTTTCAATTAAGGGGAGGCCAAATGCAAGAATGGGAGTAGGGTTTTGTGAGTTGAGACGTGTGTATATTTATAGAGGAGTATAGGGTGGTAGGATAAGTATAAGTAGTGTATCTTAGGTTAGCATTTAGTCTCCTAATGTAACTCTAATTGCAATTTAATTTTTATCTCTATCTTTTATTAAATACGTAAACTAATAATTATTTTATATATAATTTTTTAAGAAATAGTACGGTTGTAACATTTGGACCAATAGAAATATTTTCCGATAAGATAACTTAGAACTTAAGTCTTGGTCCGAGCAATAGGGAATGATTTTAGAACTTAAGTTACAATATTAAAGTATCACATTAATAATGAATTAGAAATAATCACAACCCCAACTAATAACTGATGATTTTAGATTAGGATACGATTACATGAAAAATTAAGTCACATATACCTAGGGTATATTTTTAGAATTGGGAATACGTAATTGGCCTAGGTTATGATGTGTAGTAGGACTATTAGTATAAGAATGATTTAGCAGGATAGTAACAAATAGGTTTGATAAATAAATTGCACAAAGGGTTTACAGTTAGGGTTAAGACGATGAACATTGAATTTTAAGAGTAGCATCAAAATGTTAGTCATAATAGGGTATAAGTTTCATAGCGATAAGTGTACGATATAGATGTAAAGTTAAGAGAATGATAAATTATACATATCTGTGGATTAATTGTGTATTCCGAGAAACGTCAAATTATATGGATAGAATTAGTAGAGATAAGTTAAATTCAAGTAGCATGATTAAATAGCGGTTGATGTGAGGTAAGATATAACGGGTTAAAGTTAGCAGTTAAAATAAGTAAGAAGGGAAGTTCGCATAAATCGCAAAAGCATGAAGATAGTAAATATTAAGTTGAAGAATATATGAATAAGTAATGACAATAGAATTTAAGTATTTAAAATTCCTAATAGTAAGATCAATACGACTCCCAAGTTGCGAGGACAAAACTTTTTATGAGAGAAGAGAATGTTACGACCCGCATTTCCACGTTCGTAGAAATGAAATAAGATAAAAAATAAAACGAAAGTGTGATGTCGATAGAATTTTTGGTAGAATTAAAATTTTTGAATCAAGGTTTATTAGGATATCAGTAGTGTATATATATATTGTAGAGAAAAAGGGGTTTGAGTTATTTTCAAATACATGATTTAAATGTGCTTAAAAACGTGCATGACATAAATTTGCATGATACATTGCATATTACTTGCCTTATATAATTCACATATAATGTTGACGTACTAACGAGCCATGAAGCTTTAAAGCTTACATCAAATGGCAAACATTTGTTGTGTTTATACTATTTTCAGGTGCCACCATTAATGAACTAAACTAGTTTATTAAGTGAAGTACTTAGTTAATTAAACTAAGGAGTTCATTAAAGGAAGCTACATTTGAACAAGGCACAAAGGCAACAGACTAAGAAAGAAAAGTCTCCTCCTCCTCTCTTCATTCATATACACGCATATATATACAAAAATATATATTTTCAGATTTTTTTTAAAAAGGCACATACACATGTATTCCAACGTACTACCGACACGTTATATATTTTACATACGTACGTTAACGTCACACCATCATACCTAACTCATATATATGATTATATTCAGGTCTTATATCATATGATATAAGTCATGGTGATGACAAATTAAATACGACACGTTAAAGGTTCTAAACCGAAAATTGCCATATCGGACGAATACCAAAACTTCGCCAACGTGTCACGTACTTGCCATAATTAGATGGCCAGCCCATACACTTCAAAAGTACTTATTATTTTTGTGCATATGATGATATTCTCAGCCATAAAATCATTACATGTTGGCACACACAAATCACCCCACATTAAGGCCAAATTGTGGAGATTCCAATTTCAATTTCGTCACATGTTAATGGCGCCACTTTAGACCAGCCAAATGCTGAAAATTAAAGTTTATATTATATATATTATGTGTAACATAATATATATAACATGTGCAAAATTTTGGAATTTAATTAGAGAAAAATGGGTAATCGATAAACTCGAAAATTCGGTTTCCTACGTACACAACACATGGAACATTTTTGGCACATCATACTACACGTATATAGACACTTTTTGCATATGTTATACTTCTTAAAGAATTCTAGAAAATTAAATTAAGGGTTGATTGGAATATCACATGTGTGTATTATTAAATGTGCACTATTTTACAAAGTTTTGCAAAAATAAAATTCAGCACATGCATATACATATCATACACGCCTATACAGCTGAGTTGGAGCATATGTGGAGCCTTGTTGGCATATTGATTGGTCAAGAATGAAGCATACAAGTTGGTGACATAAAGGAATGAGCTACAAAAGGTAACATTTCAAACAATGTCACATTTGTAACACATGCTGAAAATTTCAGCATGTGTGCTTTACAATGGCCGAATTTTATCTCTTGATAGACCATATTTTACCATCTTGAATCATGAAGATTAATTGAGGATGTTATGGTAATGTTTTGAATTAATTATGAAATTAAAATGGTGATATTTTAATATCACACATGCTGAAAATTTCAGCATGTGTACAATGTATAGTGGCTGAAATTTAGTCCACATTTGTGTCTAACTTTTATTCCATACATGATGAGAATATTACATACTAAATGATGATTGAATTGTTGGATTACATCAATACAAAATAGGCAATATTTTGAATAAGAGGTGGATGTTACACATGCTGAAATTTCAGCATGTGCAATACATGTCATGGCCGATTTTATCAACCTTTTTGGAGAAATATTATCTTGCTTAATTTATGTGATAATCTTGGATGTTATGGCAACTATTTTATGATGATTTTGACACATGTTTTTAGTGGAATTCTCAGATTTTCTTAGTCATTCAAGTGATGACAACATTCAACCAATCAATGAGTGCCAAGTAAGCAAAAGTTAAATGATCATCCAATGAGGAGGTGCCAAGTAAGCAAGATCATGTCACAACGATGCCACACATTCTCCCAAGGACTTAGAAGATAATTTTCAAGAGGGGAAGGCACCAATAGGGGGCGGCCAAAACAATTAAAAAGGAAGGAAGAAGAGCAAAAACAAGAACAAGAAAAAAGTTGCAAATTAAGAGATCAAAAGTGTTCTAGCCTTCTTCTTCTACACTCTCTTTCTTTCTTCTTTCTAAAATCCTATTGTACTTACATTCATATTCTTGAATAGGCTTATTTTAGACCACCACACATTCTTTATCTTTGTAAAAGATTGATCAAGGTGTGATCAATCTTCAATCTTGCAAGGTGGTGGTGTTTCGTGCGAATTGTATTCATCGTACAAGGTTTGTAAAGGGTTGGAGTTGGTGTGTAACTCCATCAACCCTGTGGTAAGGTGTTTTTGTATTATGTGATTAGTTTGAACCGAGGAAGGTGTTCCTCGAAGACTGGAGTAGGATGTTGATAACCGAACCAGTATAAAATCCTTGGTGTCTTTTACTTTCAGCACTGATTTTCTGTTTCAGCACTGTTTACTGTTTTTAATCACGTTCGTAAAAATAGTAAACGAATTTCAAAAATCACGAAATTTTCAGGAAACATAACCACACGTTTTAAGGTTCTCTTGGCTTTCAACCCTTTTGGATAAGTATAAGTAATCAAACATCCAAAGTTCTGAGACTAGTGCAGTATGATTTTCAGGCTTGCAAAGGTTGAGACTTTGAGTGTATTTGACTAACTTCCCAAAAGAATTTTCCAAAACTGTTTCAACCCATTTAAATACAACATATAAGGGTTATTGGTTAAAATTTCAGAGCATTTGGAGTTACATACAAATAGGAATTAATTATTGAAATCAGTCTATCGTTTCTGGCAGATTCGCACAATCTGACCACCAATAATTTTTGAAGGGGTTATAGGTTGAATTTAAATCTCAAATTTTTAGGAGACACTCATAACATCTGAGGCTAATCTCTCTCAAAATTTCAGAATTTTTGAAGACCTACAACCTAGTTTTAAAAACGTTTTTAAAACTGGTTCTGAAAACAGAAACTGTTTTCAGAAGTTGGGTTTTTGGTTCAAACTAATTTTAAAAACCACATGTTCCGCACCCATTATTCAACCCCCCCTTCTAATGGTGCCTTGCAGATCCTATAATTGGTATCAGAGCGCAGGAACACTCACAACAAAAGGATCCAACGATCTACGTGAGATGGCATCCACTAGTTATAGCACCGTGCAAGAAGGAATGTCAACCATAAGGCCTCTTCTCTTTGACGGTGAGTCTTTTGTTCAATGGAAGGTAAGAATGAAACTTTTCTTTATGGCAATAGATATTGATCTTTGGTCGATTATAGAAGATGGTCCTTTTGTTCCATCTAAGTTATCCACCGTAGACGGAGTCACACTAGAAGTTGTTAAACCTAGACAAGAATATACAAGTGATGATATAAAGAAACTTAGCATGAATGCTAGGGCTATGCAATTGCTCCTAAATGGATTAAGTAAGAGTGAGTCTAGTTATGTCTCAAACTGTTCTAGTGCACAAGAAATATGGAGGATACTCGAAATGAAACACGAAGGCACGAGTCAAGTAAAAGAGTCAAAGATAAACATGCTTACGTCCACACTTGAGTCGTTTAAACTATTGCCTAATGAATCTATTGTTGATATGGATCTTCGTTTGACTAACATCTACAATTCTCTTGAGTCTCTTGGTAAAGCTTTTACCATGAAGGAAAAAGTATAGAAAGTCTTGCGAAGCCTTCCATCCGAGTGGGACTCTAAAGTAACGGCCATAGAAGAAAGCAAAGAGACTAAATCGATTAAGATAGAAGAACTAATTGGATCATTTAAGGTATATGAAAACAAACTTGCTTTAAGACATTCTGAGTCCATTTCTAATAATGATAGGGCTATAGCATTTAAATCAAATGAATACGTCGTAGATGATAGTGACATAGATTCCGATGATGAGGACTTAATCATGATGGCTAAAAGATTAAGGAAAATATTGAGAAAATCGATTAAACATAAGTCTACCTCATCTAAGGATCATAAAAATAAAAATAAGGAAATAAAGTGCTATGAATGCGGCAAACTTGGACATCTATCATATGACTGCCCTAATAAAGAAAAACAAACAAACAAATACCCTGACAAGGATCGGAACAAGAATAGACTCGTCTCAGAACCTAAGCAAAGGAGAAGAGCATTCAAAGCCTCCACTTGGAGTGACACATCCGACTCTGAGACTGATGATATGGAAGAACACAAGGCACAAGTATGTTTTACATCTAAAGCATCAAATGAGGTATCTTCCGACTCTGATTCTGATTCTGAATGTTCTTATGATGATTTATTTAGTCAGCATAAGTTTTCAAAGACTCTTGCAAAAGAAAAGAAGCGATTAATTGAAGACAAGAAATTGTTAGAATCTTCTAACAAAGATCTTGTGTCTCAATTAAACGATTCAAAAGAAGAGTCGTCATGCATTATAAATTCATTAAAGTCTGAAATTTCATCATTGACATCCGAGAACACTGAATTGAAATCTGAGATTTCAAACTTGAAATCAAGGAATGCGGATGTAGAGAAAAAGGTGAAACAATTTGACACGGGATCTAACATGCTGCATCGTATTATCTTATCACAAAAGCATGATAGTGACAAAACAGGTTTGGGATACGTTGAGACAAATGAAGCATCCACCAAACCAACTAAGTTCGTTGTGGTCTAAGAAAGTAGACACCCCAAAGCCAAAAACGGCGTCTAAGATGACGCAAAGACCTCTTCCCTCATCACGCCCCACTTCTTCATCATATCATGTGAAATACAATTTTGTACCATATAGATATGAAAAGAAAAGAGTAATGCATACACGACATTCATTCCATCCATGCACTACACACACAAACACAAGGACATATCAAAAACGTCCTACATATAATGCGTATAAAGGAGTTCTTAGCCAAAGGCCAGATTCAGTTGCACCTAAGTATATTATGTTGGGCTTTCATCACCTTTCTCACCTTTTGGAAGACCTAGAAGGGTCACCCAAATTTGGGTACCAAAAGGGACATTTTCAAAGGGTTGAATAAATAACCCTTACGAACGCACGTTATATGAAATGCATGATTTTTTTTTTCTTCATCTTTACATGCATCTTTTGATTTACTTTTCAAAATAAAGGGGGAGAGATAGCATGAATTAAAGGAGAGAGAGATACTGATTGCATAAATCAAGGGGGAGCAGTTTTTGAAATTTAAAATTCAAATTTTGAATTTATGCATGTTTGAAGGGGGAGTGATAGTATTTAAATCATGAGTATAGGTTATTTTGAAAATCATCAAAAGGGGGAGATTGTAGAGAAAAAGGGGTTTGAGTGATTTTCAAATACATGATTTAAATGTGCTTGAAAACGTGCATGACATAAATGTGCATGATACATTGCATATTACTTGCCTTATATAATTCACATATAATGTTGCCGTACTAACGAGCCATGAAGATTTAAAGCTTACATCAAATGGCAAACATTTGTTGTGTTTATACTATTTTCAGGTGCCACCATTAATGAACTAAACTAGTTCATTAAGTGAAGTACTTAGTTAATTAAACTAAGTAGTTTATTAAAGGAAGCTACATTTGAACAAGGCACAAAGGCAACAAGACTAAGAAAGGAAAGTCTCCTCCTCCTCTCTTCATTAATATACACGCATATATATATACAAAAATATATATTTTCAGATTTTTTGAAAAAGGCACATACACATGTATTCCAACGTACTACCGACACGTTATATATTTTACATACGTACGTTAAGGTCACACCATCATACTTAACTCATATTTATGAGTATATTCAGGTCTTATATCATATGATATAAGTCATGGTGATGACAAATTAAATACGACACGTTAAAAGGTTCTAAACCGAAAATTGTCGTATCGGGCGAATACCGAAACTTCGCCAACGTGTCACGTACTTGCCATAATTAGATGGCCAGCCCATACACTTCAAAAATACTTATTATTTTTGTGCATATGATGATATTCTCAGCCATAAAATCATTCCATGTTGGCACACACAAATCACCCCACATTAAGGCCAAATTGTAGAGATTCCAATTTCAATTTTGTCACATGTTAATGGCGACACTTTAGACCAGCCAAATGCTGAAAATTAAAGTTATATTATATATATTATGTGTAACATAATATATATAACATGTGCAAAAAGTTGGAATTTAATTAGAGAAAAATCGGGTAATCGATAAACATCGAAAATTCGGTTTCCTACGTACACAACACATGGAACATTTTGGCTCATCATACGACATGTATCTAGACACTTTTTACATAATTAAATTAAGGGCTGATTGGAATATAACATGTGTGTATTATTAAATGTGCACTATTTTACACAGTTTGCAAAATAAAATTCAGCACATGCATATACATATCATACATGCCTATACAGTTGAGATGGAGCATAGGTGGAGCCTTGTTGGCATATTGATTGGTCAAGAATGAAGCATACAAAGTTGGTGACATAAAGAAAGGAGCTACAAAAGGTAACATTTCAAACAATGTCACATTTGTAACACATGCTGAAAATTTCAGCATGTGTGCTTTACAATGGCCGAATTTTATCTCTTGATAAACCATATTTTACCATCTTGAATCATGAGGATTAATTGAGGATGTTATATAATGTTTTGAATTAATTATGAAATTAAAATGGTGATATTTTTAATATCACACATGCTGAAAATTTCAGCATGTGTGTAATGTATAGTGGCTGAAATTTAGTCCACATTTGTGTCTAACTTTTATTCCACACATGATGAGAATATTGCATACTAAATGATGATTGAATTGTTGGATTAAATCAATGCAAAATAGGCAATATTTTGAATAAGAGGTGGATGTTACACATGCTGAAATTTCAGCATGTGCAAGACATGTCATGGCCGATTTTATCAACCTTTTTGGAGAAATATTATCTTGCTTAATTTATGTGATAATCTTGGATGTTATGGCAACTATTTTATGATGATTTTGACACATGTTTTTAGTGGAATTCTCAGATTTTCTTAGTCATCAAGTGATAACAACATTCAACCAATCAATGAGTGCCAAGTAAGCAAAAGTTAAATGATCATCCAATGAGGAGGGTGTCAAGTAAGCAAGATCATGTCACAACGATGCCACACATACTCCCAAGGACTTAGAAGATAATTTTCAAGAGGGGAAGGCACCAATAGGGGGCGGCCAAAACAATTAAAAAGGAAGGAAGAAGAGCAAAAACAAGAACAAGAACAAAAGTTGCAAATTAAGAGATCAAAAGTGTTCTAGCCTTCTTCTTCTACACTCTCTTTCTTTCTTCTTTCTAAAAGCCTATTGTACTTACATTCATATTCTTGAATAGTCTTATTTTAGACCACCACACATTCTTTATCTTTGTAAAAGATGATCAAGGTGTGATCAATCTTCAATCTTGCAAGGTGGTGGTGTTCGTGCGAATTGTATTTATCGTACAAGGTTTGTAAAGGGTTGGAGTTGGTGTGTAACTCCATCAACCCTGTGGTAAGGTGTTTTTGTATTGTGTGATTAGTGTGAACCGAGGAAGGTGTTCTTCGAAGACTGGAGTAGGTTGTTGATAACCGAACCATTATAAAATTCTTGGTGTCATTTACTTTCAGCACTGATTTTCTGTTTCAGCACTGTTTACTGTTTTTAATCACGTTCGTAAAAATAGTAAACGAATTTCAAAAATCACGAAATTTTCAGGAAACATAACCACACGAAATTTTCAGAAAACATCCCAAGTTCTGAGACTAGTGCAGTCTGATTTTCAGGCTTGCAAAGGTTGAGACTTTGAGTGTATTTGAGTAACTTCCCAAAAGACTTTTTCAAAACTGTTTCAACCCATTTAAATACAACATATAAGGGGTTATTGGTTAAAATTTCAGAGCATTTGGAGTTACGTACAAATAGGAATTAATTTTTCAAATCAGTTTACCGTTTCTGGCAGATTCGCACAATCTGGCCACCAACGATTTTTGAAGGGGTTAGAGGTTGAATTTAATCTGAAATATTTAGGAGACACTCATAACATCTGAGGCTAAGTTCTCTCAAAATTTCAGAATTTTTGAAGACCTACAACCTAGTTTTAAAAACGTTTTAAAACTGGTTCTGAAAACAGAAACTGTTTTCAGAAGTTGGGTTTTTGGTTCAATCTAATTTTAAAAACCACATTTTCCGCACCCACTATTCAACCCCCCCTTCTAGTGGTGCATTGCAGATCCTACATATATTAGGGTTAGAAACGCTCTTAAAATAACCAAACGATAAGGTAAATGACATATTGGCATACGACAAAATTCGTTAATGAACATTGCGATTTGGTCATAGGAATTATTACAATACAAATAAGTAACAATTTAAATTTAGGATAAATTAAATCAAAACAAAACACATGACACAAGAAATTAAAACAACATAAATAAATGAAAAAGAAAGTAGGACATAGTAAATAACTTGGAAAAGAAAAAAAGGAAAAATGAGTTTATATATATACACTTGGCACCATTTAGGGCAGGAAAAGGTAGAAGAAATTGTGGTTAGAAAATATCCCAACAAAATACCAAGTGTAACCAAATGATAGTATTTTGTCCCATTCTACCTACTCCCACTACTCAAAAATTTCAATCATTGTACCATTTGGATAGAAGACAAAATATTTTTTTTTAAACCAACTATATGAATCTTTTTCTTTATCACCTTTTATTCTTATATGTTGGTTTGAATATTTACACTAACCATAAAGATATTAATTTCCATCCATATAAAGCCTCACAAAATCATCATCAATTACATAAACAAATCAAAGGGTAGAAATCATGAAAATAAGACCAAGTAGGCTATAAAATGGCCTTATGGACGAATGTCTACAAATGTGCATATGAATGATGATCATCAAAAACATGTATGATAAAGTATGTTAGACATGCTTATGATGCATACATAAACATCCTAAAGCAAGATCATGAAAACATATGAAACCAACATACCATAGAAAATACATAATGATTTTTTCATGAACAAATACATCAACCAACACATCAAAGTCATCTTATGAGTACAATTTTCCTAACCTAGAAAAACTCTTCATTTTCCTTCTTTATATTCCATATATATTATATAAGAATGTTCATTTTATTAATTTTGTATACACATGGTCATTTTTGTCAACATTGTTGTACCCGCCAAATAATGGTACTATATCCGGGGCTAGCATGAAGCAGGACAATTGAACGACATTTCTAGAAGAGAATATTTTAGAAATTACCAACGATTTTCTAATGGTGAAAGGAAATAGTATATTACCCCAAGTAAAGATTATGAAGCGTATGGGTTGATAGTTCCTCCTCAAGACCATTCACAAAATTTCGGCATGGAGCATGGAGACATTAAAGTGGAGCCTTTTTACCACAAGAAATAACTCTTGTTGTAGTAAGCATTTAGTGTCTTAATTAAAAGAGATTTAAAAGATAAAAAGGGGAAAAGCCTTTCTTTTCCCCATAAAGGCAGCCGGGTAAGGGAGGCATAAAGGAGACCACCTTTTTGCCGAAAGGGCTTAACTACATTCCTTAAGTGTTTATTAAAGCTACCATGCAAATAGCTATAGGTAAGGTAGTCACAAAATCATGATGTTGTAAGAATGTGTAACTCATTAAAAGTCCCACTAACATTGAGGGACGCATGGAGCTAGGAGATTAAGGACCAAATTCTACCATTTTCCTTAAGTATCTAGTAACCTTTTTCATTAAACATTCTAAAAAAAAGTGGTTCAAGCATGGTGGAGCACCCTAACCACCGAAATTAAACTATGGGTAACCCATAATAATTTCTTTACCACCATAGAAACTTTAGAAAAAGTAGTTTAAAATTTCTAGAAGGGGGTATGATGGCTAAGGAGTAAGTGAGTTTAGGGAATAATTCTCCAATAGGGTGAACCAATGGCACCTCAATTCAAACCATAGTCCCCTTCAGTTTAATTATTTCAATTCCATAGAAAGTATACTCACATGGTATATCCATAGGTAAACATAGTTATGCATGGTATGGGATACATATATATACATACGTATAGGAAGTGTGTATGTCGTGTTTATTTATATATGTATATTTGGCCTATGACTTGATATTGGCCTAAAGGGTTTTAGTGAAAGGCGTATTCGTAAGATACTAGTTGAAACTACACTTTAAACACATATATGTGTAGTGTACAAAAATTTAGATAGGAAAGGGGGTGAGTTATGATCATGGATAAGATGCAATGGAATTTAACTTATATATATATATAAGTGCAACCACTTATATTTTCGGCCATGAGGCCTTATGGAGCCAATAATGGTTTTAAGGCTCTTCAAGCAAATTCAAAAATGGTGAACTATGATTAGACTTTAAATGAATACCATGATTGTGTCCATGCACATGAAAAACTTTTTGCTCCTCTCTTAAGAAGGCCACCGGATGTGCCTAGTCAAGAGGGCTTTTTCTCTCTCTTCATTTAACAAGGAATCTTATACTACATTCCTAACTCATTTTCATCCTCAAAGTCACAATGGAACAAGAGATTTTTTTCCTTTTTCCCCTCAATAAGAACGGCTAAACACTAGCAAAGAGGCCTCGTGAAAGATTTAAGATCACTTTTACTAAAGAGGGGGGGGGGGTCTTAACTACTCATCTTAAATGCTTACAAAAGCAACGTTATGAAATGGGTAGGCCTATAGTAGTCATGTTATGATATTACTTAAGCTTGGATAACTCACTAGGACCGTGAGTTACAAGAAAAGGAGGGGAGTATAGGAACAACTCTACCATTAACCTTTAGCTCAATTACTTAACCACTTCTCACATAAACACCCTCAAAAGACTACTTAAGTGAGATGGAACAACCGGAAAAGGGCTTCAACCGCCGGATTGATCATGGGGGAAGCCAAGAGTCACCCTAGTCTTACTATGATTACTTTACCTCAACCACATAACTAAAAAGTAACTCAAGTTGATGAAGATAGTTAAAGAAACTTTCTCTCCCCCTCTTCTCCCAAACCACATGGCCAAGGTTGCACAAAGAAGACTTACGAGTCATCCAAGCTCAAGTTGGTCTAGGTAAGCAAATCCTTAACTTTTCAAGAGAATTTCTACATCCTTCATGGAATGAAACTCATAATGCTACCCTCTTTCTTGCTCACCAACCGTGACCTCCAAGGTCACTAGTTTCAAAATTTTCAAGCTTTTGAAAGGTGCTAGTCTTAAGAGGCTTGAACACTACTCAAGTTCCATTTTGGTAAGTCCATCTAACCCCTATTTAGCACATCTTAACTTAAGAATATGGACTAACATTTGTTCTTTTCTCCTCCTCAAAACCGTGGGGTTCACATGTGAAGAAGAGGAGAGCTTCACTCATTTCATACCCATTTCAAGCTAAGGAAAGGAGTAAGTTGGAAAAGGCAAGTACACTATACATACTCTTGACTTGGATGTGAAAGTGCATGCTTGAATGTCTAGATATTAATAAGTTTTAATCTTAGAAGTGAAATGCTAAGTTTAATGCATGAAACTTTCGGACCCTTGAGTATAGTGGCTTGCATGTGTGAGATTTACTCCAGAGGTGGATTCTTTGTTGCTCTTAAGTATGAATATGAGGTAAATCTAAGATGAATGAGACAAAGATCTTGTCTTTGGCATGTATGGGGGACGGTTGGATGAAAGAGGGGAAAATAAATGTAGTCCTTGTAAGAAATTGTAACTTGTGGGGTAAAGTGTGAACAAGATGTGTGCTTTATGTGTTAAGCTTGATATGTTCATTATGGAGATATTATTTTTCCCTTGCATGCGTATAAACGGGCTACTTTGGGGGTTAGGGTGTGTATGCACCAATTATACCAAGGATTGATTCTAGTAAGAACATGATGTGCATGGCCAAAAGAGTGATATATGTATTTTTCAAACTGGTTTTAGGTGATGTGTAAATGACTTTTAAAATGTGTTAGAACCTGCAAATCCACATGCTAAAGGTGTACTTGATGTTCAATAAGGTGTTTAAGCCAAACAACTCAAGTTGGGACCTTTTAGTAAGGAAATGTGACAAAATTGGAACTTACTGGAACATGACAGATTATTGTGTCGTTTTGTAGGACCTGAAAAGGGACCTTAGAAGTATTCAATTTAGCTAATTTTTGGCGTAGCACTAGCCCTATGTGTATAGTAAATATGAGAGCTGGGATTTTGTTAAAAGGAGTTACGGTTTATTTTTAACGAAATTTTTAGTATAACTGGTCAAACTGGAAATTACTGGAATGAACAGATTTTACGTGACATAATGATTGACCCGGAAATGGACCCTAGAAATATGCAATTGGGCTGATTTTTCGTAGGATGCTAGCCCTATGTGTTTGCTAAGCATGTGAGTTGTAATTTTTGAAAAATGACGTATGGATTGGTCACAATAAAATTTGTAGCAAAATTGGTCATTCCAGAATTCAGCATGTAACCGTTTTGGGAAAAAGAATAAATGATCCCTTTAACGATATTATAATTCCACAAAAATTTTATGACAATTACTTAAGACATATGTGAGAGTGTTTATGTAAACCACTTATCTTAGAATGATTATTTTAAGGGGTAATCACCAAAGTTGAGTGAGCGTTACTAATCTGGAATTTTGGGCAGAATTGAGGAATTTGCTGTGGGGCTTTGTCTTGGTGGGCTTAGACTTAATTATGTAGTTTGGGCTTATGATCACTGATTATTGGTATGTCTACAGCAGTTTTCCAAGGTTGGCCCAAATTAAATGAAGCTTAATGGGCTTATATAAAAGGTAAAAGAAAGGACACTGCATTGCTGAAATTCAGCAGCACCCTATTTTGTAATTAAATAGATTAAGTGTCTTACATGTCTCGTATCGTCACGAAAATCATATTACAAATAGAGAAGATACTCTTATGCATATGTATGACAAGAACTCATGGTAATGGGCCTAAAACACGAGGTTTTGAGGCAGCATATATGGAATGAATATTCTGGAAATTTTTACAGCCTAAAGGATAAGTTGTACGTATGTGTAACGCATTATATCATGAATTGCAGTGTACATGTCATGCATTGCATCATCGTCATTTACATGATTTATGGAAATGATTTTATGAGAAAGAAATATGAAAAAGCGTTTTTAAAGAAAAGATTTTGTTTTTAAAAGAACGCTTCCCACCGGTACCGTGCGTTTTTCTGGTCAGTAAGGACCCGTTCCAGATCCGGGGTTAACTGATCTGATGATATGGATCATCCAGGCACGGAGAGAATAGACCTGATATCGACCGTTCAGGCCTGGAGAGAATAGACCTGATAAGTGATGACGTGACCGCTCCGAATCCGGGAATAATAGATTCGAAGAGAAATAAGTGACCGCCTCAGATCCGGGTGAATAGATCTGAATACTCTCTTGTTTTCTTGACGATGATGTTTTGAACGAAAGAACTTATCCTCATTTTTATCATAATGCATCACACGTACATAATCATGCATGTCGCATTTAATGAGTCATCGAATACGAGTACGTGATTCTTAGACTAAGGCGTTATGACTTGTTAGCTCATAAGTTATGATCGTTATTGAGTGATGATCTTTTCATAAGTTATGAACTTTGGTATGTTTCAATCTTTGATAAGTTATGAGCTGATTTCTTACGGGTGTTGAATGGAAGGTCAGGTATGTTTCTAAACCGAATTTTGGGGTTCGGTTCTTGTATGTACTTTCCATCTAATTCATGATTATTTATAGTTTACTTGATGGTGACGTTGTCACTCATCCCCTATTTTTTCCTCCCAGACGCCGCCGGGAATAAAGTGGAATGAATTGAAGATAAACCTAGGGTTCCTTACCCGTAGAAGCGCGAGAGATGGATGGCCTAGGAGACTTGACGAGATGGTTGTGATTGATGATCCTTTTTTATGAAATTGTGATGGAAACAATTACTTTTGGGAATTTCCGTACTTTATGATTGGGTTGTAAAACTGATAATGGCTTCGTAGACGTTTTTATCTTAAAGTTTTTATTCTACCTCGTTTTTGCTTACTTGTTGACGTGTAAGCATGAAAGTCCTTATATTTTATTCTGGACTTTGTTATGTTATGGACTGACGCCTGGTACTCTCCGTAGTGAAGTACGGCCGGCGCAACGTATCCGGCTGGGCCGGGGTGCAGGGCACTACATGTGGTATCAGAGCGAAGGCTCCAGATCCGGGCAGAATATAGAATTAAGTTACGATTTTAGTCAACTAAGTTTGATCTTAGATCTAAGTCCTGATCCTAGATGAGACTTGACCTTAGACCAGGATGACTTAGACTGGAAGTTAGGGTGTCGATTTAATGATAAAACCCTTGTTTATGGCATTTTATAGAATTTGACCCATATTATATCTATTCACATGCCACTGAGGATTTTCATTGAGTTACAAGTTAAATCTTGTCGCTTGTCACGGTATGACTTCGAATAAAACCGACGCTATGTGGTGTAGATGACATCACAGACCGGTATGCTGGCATCACCACTATCACCCCCAGGAAGCATTGGATTTTATTACCGACAGCTAGTTAAAGCACAAATTCCAGGGTTTGACGGGGAGGCTAGCCCAGAGGAGGCAGAGCAATGGTTGAACGAAGTTGAGAATAAGCTTCGGTGGGTGAAAGTGCCGGATGAGACAAGGGCACGAATAGTCCGGCCATTCTTGATAGGTAAGGCCGGCCAGTGGTGGAGATCAAGTATCCAGCCACTGCCACGACCCATAGTCTGGGCAAGGTTCCTAAAAGAATTATGTGGGGCTTTCCTCTCTCTAGACTTGTCCATGGAGAGGACTGAAGACTTTGATATGCTAAAACAAGAACCGAACACCACTGTCTCAGAGTATGTCCGTCAATTTAGGACGTTAAGACGATACGCTCCCTTGGTTATGGAGGATGAACAGTGGAAGATAACCATATTAATGCGTGGTATAAGCTTCCAGATTAAGACCCGGTTGGACCAGGCGCACTCAAGGACCTTTGATGAACTGGTGAAGGACTGCTATAAAGCGGAGTGAGAAAATAAGATAGCAGAAGGACGAAAGAAGAGACATAATGGACACGATAAGAAAAGGGGTAGAAGGTGGTAGCCATACCAATATGGAACTAACAACAAACCAATCAAGAATATTAGTCTGGATCGAAGAATGATGTATCCAGGGAACTTTGAAATGTTAAAACCACAACCAGGTATGTCTGACCATCTAACGTAAAATGCAAAGTACTTACGTTTTACCTTGCTTGTTTCCCAAGTATGAATAGTTGTAGAACGCTGAGATAAGAACCCTAAGAGAAGACCTCTACATACCTAGTAGTGAGTAGACAAGCAGACAACTAGAGTAACACAACTAAAGCATGCAAACTAGATTATGTTACAAGGTTTGGGGTTCTCATTAAGCAGGTAAGTACTTGGATAAATATAACCCCATAAGACTACAGTAAAGAATTGGAAATCGCTACTTAGGATCAATGATTTGTTTGGTCCACCCGGAATGAACAACTAAGGAATTGTATAAGGACCAAGAGGCATATAATAGCTAGTTATCTTGCATGAAGGAATTTCCCTAGAAGTAAGTTCATGGAATAATGTAAGATGAGAAGATATATGTAGAGGAACTGTCACAAGATCATTGGAGAGATAGAGTATGATATTTGTCATACGATTACGCGTAAGTTCAGGATTATAAATTGGGAATTGCCCAACACACTCTAGCAGTGACGTCGTTGCCCCGTGGGATCGGTTGTAGCATAAGATTTTAAATGATCCAGTAGGTACTGATGGCATCATTCGTCCCCTACCCTATAAGAATTCACGGATTTTATAGGAAAGAAGAATACCGGAGGTACCATGAAGAGGTATAAGGAAACGTAAAGCTTATACCATACTAACTCCTGTTTCGAGGATGAAACTTATATTAAGGGAGGAGAATGTTGTACCCCACCAAATAATGGTACTATATCCGGGGCTAGAATGAAGCAGGGCAGTTGAACGACATTTCTAAAAGAGAATATTTTAGAAATTGCCAACGATTTTCTAATGGTGAAAGGAAATAGTATATTACCCCAAGTAAAGATTATGAAGCGTATGGGTTGATAGTTCCTCCTCAAGACCATTCGCGAAATTTCGGCATGGAGCATGGAGACATTAAAGTGGAGCCTTTTTACCACAAGAAATAACTCTTGTTGTAGTAAGCATTTAGTGTCTTAATTAAAAGAGATTTAAAAGATAAAAAGGGGAAAAGCCTTTCTTTTTCCCATTAAGGCTGCCGGGTAAGGGAGGCATAAAGGAGACCACCTTTTTGCCGAAAGGGCTTAACTACATTCCTTAAGTGTTTATTAAAGCTACCATGCAAATAGCTATAGGTAAGGTAGTCACAAAATCATGATGTTGTAAGAATGTGTAACTCGTTAAAAGTCCCACTAACATTGAGGGACGCATGGAGCTAGGAGATTAAGGACCAAATTCTACCATTTTTCTTAAGTATCTAGTAACCTTTTTCATTAAACATTCTAAAAAAAGGTGGTTCAAGCATGGTGGAGCACCCTAACCACCGAAATTAAACTATGGGTAACCCATGATAATTTCTTTAACCACCATAGAAACTTTAGAAAAAGTAGTATAAAATTTCTAGAAGGGGGTATGATGGCTAAGGAGTAAGTGAGTTTGGGGATTAAAATCCCTCCGTCACCAGGTTCATTCTCCAATAGGGTGAACCAAGGGCACCTCACCCCAAACCATAGTCACCTTCAGTTTAATTATTTCAATTCCATAGAAAGTATACTCACATGGTATATCCATAGGTACATAGTTATGCATGGTATGGGATACATATATATACATACGTATTGGAAGTGTGTATGTCGTGTTTATTTATATATGTATTTGGCCTATGACTTGATATTGGCCTAAAGGGTTTTAGTGAAAGGAGTATTCGTAATATACTAGTTGAAAATACACATTAAACACATATATGTGTAGTCTACGAAAATTTGGATAGGAAAGGGGGTGAGTTATGATCATGGATAAGATGCAATGGAATTTGACTTATATATATATATAAGTGCAACCACTTATATTTTTGGCCATGAGGCCTTATGGAGCCAATAATGGTTTTAAGACTCTTCTAGCAAATCCAAAAATGGTGAACTGTGATTAGACTTTAAATGAATGCCATGATTGTGTCCATGCACATGAAAAAATTTTTGCTCCTCTCTTAAGAAGGCCGCCGGATGTGCCTAGTCAGGAGGGTTTTTCTCTCTCTTCATTTAACAAGGAATCTTATACTACATTCCTAACTCATTTTCATCCTCAAAGTCACAAAGGAACAAGAGATTTTTTTTCCTTTTTCCCTCAATAAGAACGGCTAAACACTAGCCAAGAGCACTCATGAGTGATTTAAGATCATTTTTACTAAAGAATGGGGGGTCTTAACTACTCATCTTAAATGCTTACAAAAGCAATGTTATGAAATGGGTAGGCCTATTGTAGTCATGTTATGATCTTACTTAAGCTTGGATAACTCACTAGGACCGTGAGTTACAAGAAAAGGAGGGGAGTATAAGATCAACTCTACCATTAACCTTTAGCTCAACTACTTAACCACTTCTCACATAAACACCCTCAAAAGACTACTTAAGTGAGATGGAACAACCCAAAAAGGGCTTCAACCATCGGATTGATCATGGGGGAAAGCCAAGAGTCACCCTAGTCTTACTATGATTACTTTACCTCAACCACAACTAAAAAGTAACTCTAGTTGATGAAGATAGTTAAAGAAACTTTCTCTCCCCCTCTTCTCCCAAACCACACGGCCAAGGTTGCACAAAGAAGACTTAGGAGTCATCCAAGCTCATGTTGGTCAAGGTAAGCAAATCCTTAACTTTTCAAGAGAATTTCTACATCCTTCACGGAATGAAACTCATAATTCCACCCTCTTTCTTGCTCACCAAACGTGACCTCCAAGGTCACTAGGTTCAAAATTTTCAAGCTTTTGAAAGGTGCTAGTCTTAATAGGCTTGAACACTACTCAAGTTCCATTTTGGTAAGTCCATCTAACCCCTATTTGGCACATCTTTCACTTAAGAATATGGACTAACATTTGTTCTTTTCTCCTCCTCAAAACCGTGGGGTTCACATGTGAAGAAGAGGAGAGCTTCACTGATTTCATACCCATTTCAAGCTAAGGAAAGGAGTAAGTTGAAAAAGGCAAGTACACTATACATACTCTTGACTTGGATGTGAAAGTGCATGCTTGAATGTCTAGATGTTAATAAGTTTTAATCTTAGAAGTGAAATGCTAAGTTTAATGCATGAAACTTTCGGACCCTTGAGTATAGTGGCTTGCATGTGTGAGATTTACTCCAGAGGTGGATTCTTTGTTGCTCTTAAGTTTTAATATGAGGTAAATCTAAGATGAATGAGACAAAGATCTTGTCTTTGGCATGTATGGGGGACGGTTGGATGAAAGAGGGGAAAATAAATGTAGTCCTTGTAAGAAATTGTAACTTGTGGGGTAAAGTGTGAACAAGATGTGTGCTTTATGTGTTAAGCTTGATATGTTCATTATGGAGATATTATTTTTCCCTTGCATGCGTATAAACGGGCTGCTTTGGGGGTTAGGGTGTGTATGCACCAATTATACCAAGGATTGATTCTAGTAAGAACATGATGTGCATGGCCAAAAGAGTGATATATGTATTTTTCAAACTGTTTTTAGGTGATGTGTAAATGACTTTTAAAATGTGTTAGAACCTGCAAATCCACATGCTAAAGGTGTACTTGATGTTCAATAAGGTGTTTAAGCCAAACAACTCAAGTTGGGACCTTTTAGTAAGGAAATGTGACAAAATTGGAACTTACTGGAACATGACAGATTATCGTGTCATTTTGTAGGACCTGAAAAGGGACCTTAGAAGTATTCAATTTAGCTAATTTTTGGCGTAGCACTAGCCCTATGTGTATAGTAAATATGAGAGCTGGGATTTTGTTAAAAGGAGTTACGGTTTATTTTTAACGAAATTTTTAGTAAAACTGGTCAAACTGGAAATTACTGGAATGAACAGATTTTACGTGACATAATGATTGACCCAGAAATGGACCCTAGAAATATGCAATTGGGCTGATTTTTTGTAGGATGCTAGCCCTATGTGTTTGCTAAGCATGTGAGTTGTAATTTTTGAAAAATGACGTATGGATTGGTCACAATAAAATTTGTAGAAAAATTGGTCATTCCAGAATTCAGCATGTAACCGTTTTGGGAAAAAGAATAAATGATCCCTTTAACGATATTATAATTCCGCAAAACTTTTATGACAATTACTTAAGACATATGTGAGAGTGTTTATGTAAACCACTTATCTTAGAATGATTATTTTAAGGGGTAATCACCAAATTTGAGTGAGCGTTACTAATGTGGAATTTTGGGCAGCATTGAGGAATTTGTTGTGGGGCTTTGTCTTGGTGGGCTTAGACTTAATTATGTAGTTTGGGCTTATGATCACTGATTATTGGTATGTCTACCGCAGTTTTCCAAGGTTGGCCCAAATTAAATGAAGGCTTATATGAAAGGTAAAAGAAAGGACACAGCATTGCTGAAATTCAGCAGCACCCTATTTCTTAATTAAATAGATTAAGTGTCTTACACGTCTTGTATCGTCACAGAAATTATATTACGAATAGAAAAGACACTCTTATGCATATGTATGACAAGAACTCATGGTAATGGGCCTAAAACACGAGGTTTTGAGGCCGCATATATGGAATGAAAATTCTGGAAATTTTTCCAGGCTGAAGGATAAGTTGTACGTATGTGTAACGCATTATATCATGAATTGCATTGTACATGTCATGCATTGCATCATCGTCATTTACATGATTTATGGAAATGATTTTATGAGAAATAAAGATGAAAAAGCGTTTTTAAAGAAAAGATTCTGTTTTGAAAAGAACGCTTCCCACCGGTACCGTGTGTTTTTCTGGCCAGTAAGGACCCATTCCAGATCTGGGGTTAACTGATCTGATGATATGGACCGTGCATTCCCGGAAAGAATAGACCTGATATAGACCGTTCAGGCCCAGAGAGAATAGACCTGATAAGTGATGACGTGACCGCTCCGAATCCGAAAATAATAGATTCGAAGAGAAATAAGTGACCGCCTCAGATCCGGGTGAATAGATCTGAATACTCTCTTGTTTTCTTGACAATGATGTTTTGAACGAAAGAACTTATCCTCATTTTTATCATAATGCATCACACGTACATAATCATGCATGTCGCATTTAATGAGTCATCGAAAATGAGTACGTGATTCTTAGACTAAGGCGTTATGACTTGTTAGCTCATAAATTATGATCGTTATTGAGTGATGATCTTTTCATAAGTTATGAACTTTGGTATGTTTCAATCTTTGATAAGTTATGAGCTGATTTCTTACGGGTGTTGAATGGAAGGTCAGGTATGTTTCTAAACCGAATTTTGGGGTTCGGTTCTTGTATGAACTTTCCATCTAATTCACGATTATTTATAGTTTACTTGCTGGTGACGTTGTCACTCACCCCCTATTTTTCCTCCTAGAGGCCGCCGGGAATAAAGTGGAATGGATTGAAGATGAACCTAGGGTTCCTTACCCGCAGAAGCGCGAGAGATGGATGGCCTAGGAGACTTGACGAGATGGTTGTGATCGATGATCCTTTTTTATTAAATTGTGATGGAAACAATTACTTTTGGGAATTTCCGTACTTTATGATTGGGTTGTAAAACTGATGATGGTTTCGTAGACATTTTTATCTTAAAATTTTTATTCTGCCTCGGTTTTGCTTACTTGTTGACGTGTAAGCATGAAAGTCCTTATATTTTATTCTGGACTTTGTTATGTTATGTGTTGTACCCCGATGAAGAGTCACATTGTACTTGAAGGCTCGTACAAGTAAATTAATAAAGAGGCATCCTTCAAGTGCATTTCACTAGGTTTCCTTAGTGCTTCTTTTATTTTATGTTGATACGCAAACAATATAATCATTCAAGTATGAGTTATGGACCATGGCCAATTCACCCTAAGGGCTTAAGAGATTTTGGCCATAAGGTTAAAAAAGGCCTTAAAGGGTTTTTCCCAAAATTATAAGAGAGGATAATCTTAAGGGCCTCCTTAAAATAAGGCCAAATAGAAATTAAGGAATTGTAAGTAGTGGCAAATTATCCCCTAACTCTTGCAAAATTTCGGCCCTAGGCATATAAGGAGGATCATAATTCCTTTTAGTTAAATTCTAGAGAGAGAAGAAGGGGAAATTATCAATTAATTATGGGACAACTACCCACATAACTTTTCCTTTAAGAAAAATTAAGCATGGTAAGAGACCTCTCAAGCCTTAAAACCGCCCCCCCTCATGGTTAACTAAGGATCAATTCAAATGTTACCATGGTTACTTTATATTAACTACAAGGTTAAAGTAACTCAAGTTAATCCATAAAGTAACTCTAGTTGGATAAAGTAACCTAGGTTAGCCATAAAGTAACTATAGTTGACTTAAAGTAACTATACTTGAATTAAAGTAACTATAGTTGAATTAAAGTAACTATAGTTGTATTAAAGTAACCTTGGTTGGGTAAAAGTAACCAAGGCTAATTAATTCTAATTAGCCTAACTAAGCTAAGGAAAACCCCCTTCCCCCTTCACTAAACCAACGGCTAACTTCTTGCCAAGGGAAGAAAATTTCTCCAAAGAAATTTTAGAACACTCAACCCTCAAAAAGTCAAAATAGAGCAAGAGACTTCCCTATTTGATTCATTAGGGGTACATGGCTAGCTTGAGAGAAGGAGCTCAAGAACTTCAAGCCTCAAGAATTCTCTAGGTAAGTGCATGCTAACACTTCCAAGTGAATCCCATATTTTAAGGAATGAAGCTCACACAAGTACCCTTCTTTTCTTGCCAAAACCGTGACTCCAAGGATGGTCACTAGGAGAAGATTTTGCAAGATACTAAGAGAAGCTATTTCCTTGGAGGGTGGATTCATTGCTAGCTCTATTCAAGTTTCATTTGGTAAGAGAATCATAGCCTCACTATAGTTATGTTTCCACTCAAAATAATAGCTAATGTTCCTTCTATTTCTTCTTCCAAAACGTGGGCTATATGTGAAGTTGGAGGAAGACTTCACTCCATTTCAACCAATGCTCATGCTAAGGAAAAGCTCTAAGGTTCAAAGAGGCAAGTATACCCTAGCCAATCTTGCCTTATTTGTGAAGTGCATGCTTGAATGGCTAGTCATTATTAGGCTATGAATCTTAGTTAAAGATGCTAAGTACAAGACATGGAAACTAGTTGTTATAAGAAAAGTGATGGTATGAGCAAATGATTTGTTGTATGAATGTGTGTGACAGTTTTGATATGATTCATAAACAGTTTATTTATGATTTAAAGCATGTTATGAGGCTTGTAAATATTATTTTGAAGTGTGTGTTTAATGGATATTAAGTCAATTTTAAGGAATGAAGTTGATTGGAAATGCTTGAACCATAAAAGTGAAGAAGTGCTGGAACTACTGGAGCTGGACAGATTTGTGTAGCTAATTGTGTGACCTGAAAACGAATCTTAGGAGTGTTCAAATTTGCTAGTTTTTGGTATGATGTTAGCCTTATATGTTTATGAAACGTGTGAGCTGGAATTTCAATAAAAGGAGTTGTGGTTTGTCCTTAAATGAAATTTTTAGTAAGAGTTGGTAAAACAGAAGTACTGGAGCAGGACAGTTTTATGTGACATGTTTAACGACCTGGAAATGAACCTTAGGAAGGTCCAAACTGACTAATTATTGGTATGGCAAAAGGATATGGGGATTGACCAGAGTATAATTTTTAGTAGGAACTGCTCAGACAGAAGTACTAGAGCCGAACAGTTTTATGTGGCATGTTATACGCCCTGAAAATGGACCTTAGGAATATTCAAATTGGTTAATCTTTGGTATTCTAATAGCCCTACGTGTTTATGAAATGTGTGAATTGGAATTTTCGTAAAAGAAGTTGTGGATTATCCTTAATGAAGTTTTTGGTAAAACTTGTTAAACAGAGTTGCTGGAACAGGACAGTTTTGAGTGGTGAGTTGTGTGGCTCTAAAGTGCACCTTAGGAATGTGCAAATGAGCTGATTTTTGTTATGATGATAGTTTGACGTGCGTATGACATCTGTGATTTGGAATTTTAGTAAAAGGAGTTGTGGTTTGGTCACAATGAAATTCGTCGTAAAACTGGTCATTCAAGATTCTGCATGTACCTAGCTGGGGAAAAGTAATTAGGTGACCCCTTAAACTTATTGGATTGCCTTGGAATTTTTATGGTAATTACCTAAGGCATATATGTACATGTTCATGTAAAGAAACCATCATAACACCACCATTTTGATGGTTAACAACTGAGTTGAAGTTAGTTGTACAAAACTGGAAAACAGGACAGTTTAATGTCTTAAGTTGTAAGGCTTTGCTCTTGCTCATTTAAGCTTGAATGTGATGTTTGGCCTTATGAATATTGTTCCTTAGTGAGTTAGCCATGTTTTTCAGGTGATGGATTAAAATGAATAAGGTTTTATGACCCATGAAACTGAGGTAATGCGGTACTGCCCTGCTGATTTCAGTAGTACCTTCGATGATAGTATGATGTTTTGACGTTATTAGACTTTTCGGATTGTTACGAAATTTTTATGGTATGAGTCTAAGACTTCATTATGCATGTGTATGGTATGAGCTTATGAAAATGAGCACCAATTGATCAGCACGAGGCTGTATGAACAGAATGTGATTGCTGGACAGTTTTCCCAGCTTAAAAGACAAGTCCGTCCATGCATGCTATGATGTATTTGTTCACGAGTCGCATAGTGCATGTCATACATTGCATCATCGTCATTTACATGATGTATGGAACTGATTTTATGAGAAAGAAAGATGAAAAAAGCGTTTTTAAAGAAAAGATTCTGTTTTTAAAAAAGAACGCTTTCCACCGGTACCGTGTGTGTTTCCTGGCCAGTAAAGGACCCGTTCCAGATCCGGGGTTAATTGATCTGATGATATCGGCCGTTCAGGTCTAGAGAGAATAGACCTGATAAGTGATGACGTTACCGCTCCGAATCCGGGAATAATAGATTCGAAGGGAAGAAGTTACCGCCTCAGATCCGGGTGAATATATCTGATAAGTGATGACGTTACCGCTCCGAATCCGGGAATAATAGATTCGAAGGGAAGAAGTTACCGCCTCAGATCCGGGTGAATAGATCTGAATATTCTATTGTTTTCTTAACGATGATGTTTTGAATGAAAGAACAAAAGGAAAAGATTTTCATGGTTTCATTATGCACTACATTTGCATATTCATACGCATTGCATATGGTCATGAGCATGATGTTGAATCTACTACACTGAGATGTGTTATTACTTACTTCATGGCTAAATTATGCTTTTATTGCCATAGTTTCTATTGACTGAAGAGATGAGATTCTAGCCAAATGTTAGATGTAATGTTACTTAGGTTATGATCCTCTTATCTTACGTTACCTAAGTTACGATCTCATTACTGTTGATACGTAAGCTATGATCTTATTCATGATACTTAAGCTAAGTTGTTATGACTTGGTAGCTCCTAAGTTATGATCTTTATTGAGTGATGACCTTTTCACATGTTATGATCTTTATTGAGTGATGATCTTTATTAAGTTTCAATCTTTGATAAGTTATGAGCTGATTTCTTACGGGTATTGAATGGAAGGTCAGGTATGTTCCTAAACTGAATTTTGGGGGTTCGGTTCTTGTATGTACTTTCCATTTAATGCATGATTGTTTATGGCACACTTGCTGGTGACGTTGTCACTCACCCCCTATTTTTCCTCCCAGAGGTTGCAGGGAATAAAGTGGGATGCATTGATGATGAACCTAGGGTCCCTTACCCGTAAGACGTGCGAGAGATGGGTGGCCTAGGAGACATGACGAGCTGGTTGTGATCGATGACTTTTTATGAATTTGTGATGGAAACAATTACTTTTGGGAATTTCCGTACTTTATGATTTGGGTTGTAAAACTGAGGATGATTTCGTAGACATTTTAATTTAAAGTCTTTTATTCTGCCACGGTTTCGCTTATTTGTTGACACGTAAGCATGAAAGTCCATGTATTTTATCATGGACTACGTCATGTTATGGATCGACGCCTGGTACTCTCCGTAGTAAAGTACGGCGGGCGCACCGTATCCGGCTAGGTCGGGGTGCGGGGGGCTACAGGTGGTATCAGAGCTGAGGCTCTAGATCCGGGCAGAATATAGAATTAAGTTACGATTTTGGAGATCTAAGTTTGACCTTAGATCTAAGTCATGACTCTAGACGAGAGTTGACCTTAGACTAGGATGACTTAGACTGGAAATTAGGGTTGCGATCTGATGATAAAGCCCTAGTCGAGGGTAATTTATAGAACGTAATCATGCCTGCTTGTATGACCTTAAGATCTTATTTGGATTACGAATTAAATTTTGTCGCTTAATCTGAATATTTATACCTTGAGTAAGACTCCGACGATCCATGGTGCGGATGGCATCACGATTCAGTAAAGTGACATTATCACTGACAACCCATGAGGCAGTAAACTTTACTAGCAATAGTTAGTAAGAGCACGTATTCCGAGGTTTGGCAGGGAATCTAGTTCATAGTAGACCGAAAGATAGTTAAATAAAGTTGAAGGTAACTTCATGCTGATGCTGGCATCAGATAAGATGAGGGCATGGATTCTCCGGCCGTTTTTGAACAGTAAGGATAGCTAGTGGTAGAGGACTTGTATCCAGCCACTACCCCGATAGGTGTCTCGGGGCAAAGTTATAGTCGAGGTAAGAGAACGAAAGGATGAAATAAACAACTTAATGAGCGTACCACGAAACGAAGTAGGAAGTGGGGGCTATATCCGCATGGGGATACCTTATGAGGATAACAAAGAAACAACCAAGGTACGGGTTAAATGAGAAGTACCTATGTCCTATGTCCTACTCCTTAGTATGAGTGATTATGATGAGTAGCCCACAAGTAAGTGATTATTAGTGAGAGCATGACTAAGTATAACACCGTAATTGGGAAGTCAAGTAATTTGCTTAGCAAACCTGTATGTTAGAGTTTCTTATGGAAGAATTCATAAAAATGTGGTAAGATGATGAAGCATTACAGGACTGTTTAGGAGAAATCTAAAACAATGGCCATTTGAGAGGCGGAATAGAGAATCCTATAAGACATAATTTTTGGATCAGGAATTTATAAGTTGAGGATATCTAACACACTCCAGCGGAGACGTTACACCTTGGCATATCCTCCTTTCATATGTATAGCATGATGATCTAAATGTTTTATGAACACGTAAATAGTGATACGTACATGTTTCAGGTATCAAAAGAGAAAACAAGGACTTATGATGAACAAAAAACATTTGACATGTCATAAATGGGACATAAGTTTCAAAGGAGAAACCACAACTTCTAATTCGATTTAATGAAATGATCGCAAAAAGGCAAAGGTTACTACGTAGTAAGGCGATCAGCGAGAGGGATGAATGTGGCACATACCTTATGAAGAGCTTGGTATGTGTACCTTATGAGAATTATTCTGGGTGTCTTTGGATGCTATTTCATACGTAAGATGACCGTTACATGATCACTGAAAGGATGTTTACAGAAAAGAGCTAATGGTCTATATCCCAGAGTTAATGATCTCTGACTAGTTTTTAATATTTTATGAAAAAGGAAATTATAAGCATTTCATAACCATGTTAACACGGAATGGATATCATTATCGGTACATAGTGTCAAGATTGCAAGTGCTTAAGATATGAGATAGGTTACAAGAACACCTATAGAAAATTAGAATAAGTTCTGATGAGACCTCTAAGATGAATTGAACGAAGCAACTCAGAGGAATCATGAAGAGTAGATGTCCCCATCTTTTTGACTAGTCTCTCAAGTTTCGAGGACGAAACTTATGTTAAGGGGGGGATAATGTTGTACCCCGATGAAGAGTCACATTGTACTTGAAGGCTCGTACAAGTAAATTAATAAAGAGGCATCCTTCAAGTGCATTTCACTAGGTTTCCTTAGTGCTTATTTTATTTTATGTTGATACTCAAACAATATAATCATTCAAGTATGAGTTATGGACCATGGCCAATTCAACCTAAGGGCTTATGAGATTTCGGCCATAAGGTTAAAAAGGTCCTTAAAGGGTTTTTCCCAAAATTATAAGAGAGGATAATCTTAAGGGCCTCCTTAAAATAAGCCCAAATAGAAATTAAGGAATTGTAAGTAGTGGCAAAATTTCCCCTAACTCTTGCAAAATTTTGGCCCTAGGCATATAAGGAGGATCATAATTCCTTTTAGTTAAATTTTAGAGAGAGAAGAAGGAGAAATTATCAATTAATTAGGGGACAACTACCCACATAACTTTTCCTTTAATAAAAATTAAGCATGGTAAGGGGCCTCTCAATCCTTAAAACTGCGGGCCCCCCCTTCATGGTTAACCAAGGATCAATTCAAATGTTACCATGGTTACTTAACTACAAGGTTAAAGTAAGTCAAGTTAACCCATAAAGTAACTCTAGTTAGATAAAGTAACCTAGATTAGCCATAAAGTAACTATAGTTGAATTAAAGTAACTATAGTTGACTTAAAGTAACTATAGTTGAATTAAAGTAACTATAGTTGAATTAAAGTAACTATAGTTGCATTAAAGTAACCTTGGTTGGGTAAAAGTAACCAAGGCTAATTAATTCTAATTAGCCTAACAAGGCTAAGGAAAACCCCCTTCCCCCTTCACTAAACCAACGGCTAACTTCTTGCCAAGGGAAGAAAATGTAGGATCTGCAAGGCACCACTAGAAGGGGGGGGGGGGGTTGAATAGGTGGTGTGGATAGTGTGGTTTTTAAAATTTGTTTAAAACTAAACAACTCAACTTCTGAAAACAGATTCTGTTTCCAGGACCAGTTTTAAAACGTTTTTAAAACTAGGTTGTAGGTCTTCAAAAATTCTGAAATTTGGAGATAACTTAGCTTCAGATGTTATAAGTGTCTCCTAAAAATTTTAGATTTAAATTCAACCTTTAACCCCTTGAAAATTCGTTGATGGTCAGATTGCGCAAATCTGCCAGAACCGATACACTGATTTGAAAAATTAATTCCTATTTGTACACAGCTCCAAATGCTCTGAAAATTTCAAGACTAACCCCTTATAAGTTGTATTTAACTGGGTTGAAATAGTTTTGAAAAATGCTTTTGGGATGTTAGTCAAATACACTCAAAGTCTCAACCTTTGCAAGCCTGAAAATCAGACTGCACTAGTCTCAGAACTTTGGACGTTTGGATGACTTATACTTATCCACAAGTGTTGAAACTTACGCCAAAAGAACCTTGAAACGTGTAGCTATGTTTTCTGAAAGTTTTGTAATTTTTGAAATTCGTTTACTATTTTTACGGACGTGATTAAAAACAGTAAACAGTGCTGAAACAGAATATCAGTGCTGAAAGTAAATGACACCAAGAATTTTATACTGGTTCGGTTATCAACAACCTACTCCAGTCTTCAAGGAACACCTTCCTTGGTTCACACTAGTCACACAACTCAAAAACACCTTACCACAGGGTTGATGGAGTTACACACCAACTCCAACCCTTTACAAACCTTGTACGATAAATACAATTCGCACGAACACCACCACCTTGCAAGAATGAAGATTGATCACACCTTGATCAATCTTTTACAAAGATATAGAGTATGTGGTGGTCTATAACAAGCCTATTCAAGATTGAAAATATGAATACAATAGGCTTTCAAGAAGAAGAGAGTGAAGAAGAAGAGAGGCTAGGCGTTTTGATCACTTGATTTTGCAATGCTTGTGCTTGTCTTGTTTTTGCTCATCTTCTTTCCTTTTATTGCCATGTAGCCGTCCCCCCTTGTGCTATCCCCCTCTTGAAAATTATCTTCTAAGTCCTTGGGAGAATGTAAGACATCATTGTGACATGGTCTTGCTTACTTGTCACCTTCTCATTGGATGATCATTTAAGCTTTGCTTACTTGGCACTTCATGATAGGTTGAATGTTGTCATCATTGATGACTTGGAAAAATCTGAATATATCACTCAAAACATGTGCCAAAATCAACATAGAATAATTTCCATAATACACAATATTGTCACATAAATTTAGCAAGACAAAATTTCTCACAAAATACAATGTAAATTTCGGCCATTAACTCACTTTACATGCTGAAATTTCAGCATGTGTAACATTTGTCTACTATTCAAAATGTTCCCAAGTTTGATTTGATTTATTTCTTGAAAATAAAGAAGAAATCAATCACCATTTAGTAGACAACATTTTCATCATTTATGAAATAAAAATTAGTCACTAATAAGGCCTTAAAAACGCCTAGATACATTGCACACATGCTGAAATTTTCAGCATGTGTGATATTCATGAATATCACTTTCTTTATTCCATAAAATATTTAAAACACTTCCAAATTGTCTACTAATTAATCCACCTTAATCAAGACACAAAATATAGCTCATAATGGATGATAAAAATCGCCCAACACTATAGTACACATGCTGAATTTTCAGCATGTGTCACAATTGTGACAAAATTTGAAATCTTACCTTTTGTAGCTTCTTTCTTTAAATCACCAACATTGTATGATTGATTCTTGACTAATCAATGTAGCGCCCCGTACTCGGCTACCCCTCGTACGGTGCACCCGCCGTACCTTCCCTTTCGGAAAAGTACAAAGCGTCGATACTTAACTCGTAAAACCCATGGATAATCATGGATTACCAAGTCACGATCTTAACAGGTATATAAAAATACGGCAGAATTTGAAACTTTTACATAAATCATTCTATACATCCGACATAGGTTTTACAACCACATTCATTACATCAGTACTTCTGCAATCATCGCTTCCAACATAAATCCGCCATATCCATCATAATAGAATCCCTAAGCTGTCATCCACTCGTATTCTCACGGATGTGGGATCCTATGCTCGTCATCAATCCTTGCTACCCCGTTTCCTGTAAACTCTGGGAGGAAAAATAGGGGGTGAGTGACAAAGTCACCAGCAAGTACACCATAAACAATCATGCATTAAATGGAAAGTACATACAAGAACCGAACCCCCAAAATTTGGTCTCTTACCATTATACCTGTCTTTCCATTTAAATGCCACCAAGGTAATAGAAGCATCACTTGATCATAAAGGGAATAAGATCATAGCTTACATAATAACAACAATAAGATCGTAACTTAAGTAACGAAAGATCATGACCTAAGTAACATTTCGTCTAGCGTTTAGCTAGCATCTCATCCCTTCCGTCAATAGCCACTAAGGCAATAAAATCATAACTTAGTCATGTAGCACGTAAAGACACAACTCAGGGCACCTCGACATCATGCTCATGACCATACGCAATGTGTATGAGTATGCAAATGCATAATGCATATGAAAATGCGTATGCAATGCAAATGCAACGGAAAACATTCTTTCTTTCATTTAGACATGCTCATGAAAATACTTGAACTTTCTTTCTTTCTTTCAAATCATGCTCATCATAAAACAAGAGAGTGTGTCAGCCTATTATACCGGGCATGACTCGGTTCTTATAACATGATCACCTTCAGGTCTATTATACCGGACCTGGCACGGTTCTTACACTCTTCAGACCTATTATACCGGGCCTGGATCAGTTCTTATAATCTTCAGACCTATTATACCGGGCCTGGATCGGTTCTTATAATCGTGATCATCTTCAGACCTATTATACCGGGCCTGGATCGGTTCTTATAACTCTTCAGATCAATTAACCCCGGATCTGGAGCGGGTTAAGCTGGCCAGAAATAAATGGTACCTTAGGAATCTTTTCGCAATCGAAAACCTCTCTTTCAAAGATCTTTCTTTCAAAACTCAAAATTTCTTTTCAAAAGATCTTTCTCATCATTCTTTTTCATAAAATCAGTTTCGTGAACTGTATGAACATGGACAATGCGATGTATGATATGCAACATGCGACTCGTGAACAAATACATCATAACACGCATATGCTGACTCGTCTATTAAGCTGGAAAAACTGTCCAGCAATCATACTCTGTCCATACAGCCTCATGCTCATCAATTCGTGCTCATTTTCATCAACTCATACCATACACATGCATAATGAAGTCTTAGACACATGCCATAAAAATTTCGTAACATTCCGAAATGTCTAACGACCTCAAAACATCAAGTATCATCAAGGTACTGCTGAAATCAGCAGGGAAGTACCGCCTTACCTCATTTTGATGGATCATCAAACCTTAATCACTTTGATCCAACACCTGGAAAACATAGCTAACATACCTAGGAGTAATATTCATAAGGATAAACATCACATTTAAGCCTAAGTGATCCAGAACAAAGCCTCACAACTTAAGACATTAAGTTGTCCTGTTTTCCAGTTTAGTACTCCAACTTCCATTCAGTTGTTAACCATCAAAATGGTGGTTTTATGATGGTTTATTTACATGACCCTGTACCTCTATGTCTTGGGTAGTTACCATAAAAATTCCAAGGCAATCCAATAAGCTTAAGGGGGGTCATCTAATTACATTCCCAAACTGGGTACCTGCAGAAACTGGAATGACCAGTTATATCACGAATTGAATTGTGACCAAACCACAACTCTTTTTACCAAAATTCCAACTCACAGATGTCACAAACACATCAAAGTATCACCATGTCAAAAATCATCCCGTTTGGACATTCCTAAGGTGCATTTTAGAGCCACACAACTTACTACTCAAAACTGTCCTGTTCCAGCAACTCTGTTTGAGCAGTTTTACTAAGAATTTCATTAAAAATAAACCATGACTCCTTTCAATGAAATTCCAGCTCTCACACTTAATAAATACATAGCTATATCACTATACCAGAAATTAGCACATTTGAACCCTCACAAGGTCCATTTTCAGGTCATACCACACGTTACCAAAAACTGTCCAGTTTCAGTATTTCTGTTTGACCAACCCTTACTAAAAATTTCATTAAAAACAATCCACAACTCCTTTTAATGAAATTCCAACTCTCACACTTCATATACATATGAGGCTAACATCATACCAAATATTAGCCAATTTGAACACTCCTAAGGTTAATGTTCAGATCATATAACATGACACATCAAAACTGTCCAGCTCCAGTACTTCTGTGTGAGCAGTTTTACCAAACGAATTATTAAAAATAAACCAGAACTCTTTTTACTGAAATTCCAACTCTCACACTTACTCAACACATAGAGCTAGTGTCATGCCAAAACTTAGCTTAATTTAACATTTCTAAGATTCGTTCTCAGACCACACAACCAGCGACACAAATCTGCCAGTTCCAGTAGTTTTAGCACTTCTTTACCTTTTTATTGTTCAAGCTTCCTTCAACTAAGATTAATAACTTAAAATGGCTAGACATTCAAGCATGCACTTCACAAATAAGGCAAGATTGGCTAGAGTATACTTGCCTCCTTGAATTTTAGAGATTTTTCCTTAGCTTGCACCTTGGTTGATATAGAGTGAAGTCTTCCTCCACCTTACTCCTAGCTCACGTTTTTGAAGATAAGAAGGAGGAGAACATTAGCTACCATTTGAAATGAAGAATGGAGATAGATTGAGACTAGATTCATCTTACCAAAATGAAACTTGGAAATGGGTCCAAACCATCAAGATGTTAGCTTCTCTTAATAGCTTGAAGAATCCTCTCCTAGTGACCATTTGATGGTCACGTTTTTGACATGAAAGAGGGGTACCATGGTGAGTTTCATTCTTTGAAATATAGAACTCACTTAGGAGATTCAACATTCAACTTACCTAGATGAGTTCTTCAAAGCTTGAAGATGAGGATGATCTCACACTCCTAGCTTTATCATGGCCGAAAGTTTGATGATGTTGGAAGAGTGGTCTAAGTTTCATGAGTCTTGAATGGTTTGCTTATGAGAGCTCTTGAGAGTGTTCAAAACTTGAAGATGAAGAAGAGCTCCATGGATAAACTTGAAGATCTAAGAGAGCTTCTTAGTAGAAGATGTCTTCTTGAGGAAGACAAGGGGGAGGGGGCGTGCCTTAGGGAGGGGAAGGGAGACATGGTGGATTTCCAAGAATGCCTAGAAAGAGTGCATTAGCCCCCCTTTTGTCCCCCATGCTTGCATTGATTCTTTTTGTTTTATTTTATTCCAAGACAACTTGTCTTGTCTTCCTTTTATTTATTTTTATTTTATTTCTTAAATAAGAGTTGTTATTCAACTATAGTTACTTTATGCCAACTATAGTTACTTTAGGCTAACTATAGTTACTTTATGGCTAACCTTGGTTACTTTATGGTCAACCTTGGTTATTTTACCCAACTAGAGTTATCTTCCATTTAATAACCATGGTAATTTTTCTTGGTCAACCATAGGAGGGGGCCGATTTTATCCTTGAGGGGGGGGGGGGGAACCCCATTTCTATTCTTAATTTTTCTTTCCTTATTTTTCTTGTCCCAAGACAACCTATTTTATTGTAGTCTTACTAATTCCATAATTGTGATAATAAAGAAAATTCTTTAACTCCTCCAAGGTCCTCATGGCCGAATTCTACATATGTGGGAAGGGTAATTTTATCATTTCACTTGTATTGTGCGACACACTTACATACTATATAAAATTTCCTATAATCTTTACCTTAAGGAAATTCTATCGGAGAATGTCGAATTAATATAGTTACATTTAAATAATGTAACCGGTTGACTAACTCTTTGTGACTCATCTCATAAGAGTCAGCGGTATAGGCGAATTCCCGTGGGGTGTAACATTATTCCCTCCTTAAACCGCTTTATACGATTCTCAGTATATACCGATTTTCGCGGGATACAACATTCTTCCCCCCTTAATAAAAGTTTCGTCCTCGAAACTTCAGGCTAGTCAACAACATGGGGCGTCTACTCCTCATGTTGCCTCCCGTTTCCCATGTGATTTCTTCTTTTGGGTAAATAAGATCGCAATAAACGTCTATTTAGTTCCTTCAGAACTGCTTTGTTCTTTTCATCTTAGAGATTTCTCCAGAACTTATCCTTATTCTCTAGAGGTCTTGTCGTAACCTATCTCGTATCCAGCACTTGCAACCTTGATACTATGTACTTGATAACAAAATCCATTCCGTATAATCATGATCATAGTAGGCTTATAATTTCCTTTTTCATAAAATATGAAAAAAAAACTTGGCAGAGATCATTAACTCTGGGATATAGACCTTTATCTCTTTTCTGTAAACATCCTTTCAGTGATCATGTGACTGTCATCCTACGTACAAAATAGCTTCCAAGGACATCCGGAATAATTCCCACAAGGTACACATACCAAGCTTCTTCATAAGTATGTGCCACGTTTATCTGTCTTGCTGATCGTCTTATCACGTAATAACTTTTACCCCCTTTTTGCGATCATTTCATAAAATCGAACTAGAAGTTGTGGGTTCTCCTTTGAAACTTATGTTCCCTTTAGGATGGTTCAAATCATCCGAAGGTGGCCCGCTCTCTTAAAACATGGTTTTCATAGTCATGACATATTCCCTCTATACTGCATTAAAATGCGTACAAGTGTTAAAAGTGACGCATTATGGCGAGGACCTCGAGTCCCATACATAGTGCCATACTTGGTCATGTTATCACTAATAATCTCACTTGCTTACTTGTGGTCTACTCATCATAACTTAAAGAAAACTATCATAATCACTCATACTTGGTTAATAGGGAGTAGAGCAGAGGACATAGGAACTTTACACTTATTAGGCGTACCTTGGTGGTTTCTGGGTCATCTGCATAAACTAGCCTTATATGGATACGGTTTCCACCTTCTACTTCATTTGCTTGTTAAATCGTTTCTTTCATTCTTTCGTTCCTTTACTATCGCATTCCGCTCCATAGCGGTCCTCTAATAATTCACCAAAGGTCTTCTGAATACGACTTAACTTAGCCTAATTAGATCTGGGGGTCTAGACCGCGCACAAATCTGATTACCTTAAACCTTTCATTTCTCATAATCAAAGGAACATGCTGTCCCAAAGTAATGAATGGATATGGTGATGCGTGACCCTTGTCTTAGTGAGTCATATTCCTCAACCCTTCTCGTGACTAAGTTTTGAGAGAGGAAGAACTCACAAAACTCCTCTTAGAACTTTGCTCTTACCCTATCCAATACTAGTATCAGCATGGATTTACCTTCAACTTTACCTAACCATCTTTCTGCCCACTATGAACTAAACTCCCTGCCAAACCTTGGAATACGTGTTCTTACTAACTATTGCTAGTAATGTTTACTGCCTCCTGTGGTGACAGCGATGATGTCATCTTACTGAATTGTGGTGTCATCCACACTACGAAGTGTCGGAGTCTTACTTAAGGTATAAATATTCAGAATAAGCGACACCGTTTAATTCGTAATCCCTATATGATCTTATGGTCAGGCAAACAGTCATGATTACATTCCATAGATGGCCATCGACTAGGGCTTTATCATATGGTCAAAACTCTAATTTCCAGTCTAAATCATCCTGGTATAATGTCAACTCTCATCTAAGATCAGGACTTAGGTCTAAGATCAAACTTAGTTGACTATAATCATCACTTAGTTCGACATTCTGCCCGGATCTGGAGCCTTCGCTCTGATACCACCTGTAGCGCCCCGTACTCGGCTACCCCTCGTACGGTGCACCCGCCGTACCTTCCCTTTCGGAAAAGTACAAAGCGTCGATACTTAACTCGTAAAACCCATGGATAATCATGGATTACCAAGTCACGATCTTAACAGGTATATAAAAATACGGCAGAATTTGAAACTTTTACATAAATCATTCTATACATCCGACATAGGTTTTACAACCACATTCATTACATCAGTACTTCTGCAATCATCGCTTCCAACATAAATCCGCCATATCCATCATAATAGAATCCCTAAGCTGTCATCCACTCGTATTCTCACGGATGTGGGATCCTATGCTCGTCATCAATCCTTGCTACCCCGTTTCCTGTAAACTCTGGGAGGAAAAATAGGGGGTGAGTGACAAAGTCACCAGCAAGTACACCATAAACAATCATGCATTAAATGGAAAGTACATACAAGAACCGAACCCCCAAAATTTGGTCTCTTACCATTATACCTGTCTTTCCATTTAAATGCCACCAAGGTAATAGAAGCATCACTTGATCATAAAGGGAATAAGATCATAGCTTACATAATAACAACAATAAGATCGTAACTTAAGTAACGAAAGATCATGACCTAAGTAACATTTCGTCTAGTGTTTAGCTAGCATCTCATCCCTTCCGTCAATAGCCACTAAGGCAATAAAATCATAACTTAGTCATGTAGCACGTAAAGACACAACTCAGGGCACCTCGACATCATGCTCATGACCATACGCAATGTGTATGAGTATGCAAATGCATAATGCATATGAAAATGCGTATGCAATGCAAATGCAACGGAAAACATTCTTTCTTTCATTTAGACATGCTCATGAAAATACTTGAACTTTCTTTCTTTCTTTCAAATCATGCTCATCATAAAACAAGAGAGTGTGTCAGCCTATTATACCGGGCATGACTCGGTTCTTATAACATGATCACCTTCAGGTCTATTATACCGGACCTGGCACGGTTCTTACACTCTTCAGACCTATTATACCGGGCCTGGATCAGTTCTTATAATCTTCAGACCTATTATACCGGGCCTGGATCGGTTCTTATAATCGTGATCATCTTCAGACCTATTATACCGGGCCTGGATCGGTTCTTATAACTCTTCAGATCAATTAACCCCGGATCTGGAGCGGGTTAAGCTGGCCAGAAATAAATGGTACCTTAGGAATCTTTTCGCAATCGAAAACCTCTCTTTCAAAGATCTTTCTTTCAAAACTCAAAATTTCTTTTCAAAAGATCTTTCTCATCATTCTTTTTCATAAAATCAGTTTCGTGAACTGTATGAACATGGACAATGCGATGTATGATATGCAACATGCGACTCGTGAACAAATACATCATAACACGCATATGCTGACTCGTCTATTAAGCTGGAAAAACTGTCCAGCAATCATACTCTGTCCATACAGCCTCATGCTCATCAATTCGTGCTCATTTTCATCAACTCATACCATACACATGCATAATGAAGTCTTAGACACATGCCATAAAAATTTCGTAACATTCCGAAATGTCTAACGACCTCAAAACATCAAGTATCATCAAGGTACTGCTGAAATCAGCAGGGAAGTACCGCCTTACCTCATTTTGATGGATCATCAAACCTTAATCACTTTGATCCAACACCTGGAAAACATAGCTAACATACCTAGGAGTAATATTCATAAGGATAAACATCACATTTAAGCCTAAGTGATCCAGAACAAAGCCTCACAACTTAAGACATTAAGTTATCCTGTTTTCCAGTTTAGTACTCCAACTTCCATTCAGTTGTTAACCATCAAAATGGTGGTTTTATGATGGTTTATTTACATGACCCTGTACCTCTATGTCTTGGGTAGTTACCATAAAAATTCCAAGGCAATCCAATAAGCTTAAGGGGGGTCATCTAATTACATTCCCAAACTGGGTACCTGCAGAAACTGGAATGACCAGTTATATCACGAATTGAATTGTGACCAAACCACAACTCTTTTTACCAAAATTCCAACTCACAGATGTCACAAACACATCAAAGTATCACCATGTCAAAAATCATCCCGTTTGGACATTCCTAAGGTGCATTTTAGAGCCACACAACTTACTACTCAAAACTGTCCTGTTCCAGCAACTCTGTTTGAGCAGTTTTACTAAGAATTTCATTAAAAATAAACCATGACTCCTTTCAATGAAATTCCAGCTCTCACACTTAATAAATACATAGCTATATCACTATACCAGAAATTAGCACATTTGAACCCTCACAAGGTCCATTTTCAGGTCATACCACACGTTACCAAAAACTGTCCAGTTTCAGTATTTCTGTTTGACCAACCCTTACTAAAAATTTCATTAAAAACAATCCACAACTCCTTTTAATGAAATTCCAACTCTCACACTTCATATACATATGAGGCTAACATCATACCAAATATTAGCCAATTTGAACACTCCTAAGGTTAATGTTCAGATCATATAACATGACACATCAAAACTGTCCAGCTCCAGTACTTCTGTGTGAGCAGTTTTACCAAACGAATTATTAAAAATAAACCAGAACTCTTTTTACTGAAATTCTAACTCTCACACTTACTCAACACATAGAGCTAGTGTCATGCCAAAACTTAGCTTAATTTAACATTTCTAAGATTCGTTCTCAGACCACACAACCAGCGACACAAATCTGCCAGTTCCAGTAGTTTTAGCACTTCTTTACCTTTTTATTGTTCAAGCTTCCTTCAACTAAGATTAATAACTTAAAATGGCTAGACATTCAAGCATGCACTTCACAAATAAGGCAAGATTGGCTAGAGTATACTTGCCTCCTTGAATTTTAGAGATTTTTCCTTAGCTTGCACCTTGGTTGATATAGAGTGAAGTCTTCCTCCACCTTACTCCTAGCTCACGTTTTTGAAGATAAGAAGGAGGAGAACATTAGCTACCATTTGAAATGAAGAATGGAGATAGATTGAGACTAGATTCATCTTACCAAAATGAAACTTGGAAATGGGTCCAAACCATCAAGATGTTAGCTTCTCTTAATAGCTTGAAGAATCCTCTCCTAGTGACCATTTGATGGTCACGTTTTTGACATGAAAGAGGGGTACCATGGTGAGTTTCATTCTTTGAAATATAGAACTCACTTAGGAGATTCAACATTCAACTTACCTAGATGAGTTCTTCAAAGCTTGAAGATGAGGATGATCTCACACTCCTAGCTTTATCATGGCCGAAAGTTTGATGATGTTGGAAGAGTGGTCTAAGTTTCATGAGTCTTGAATGGTTTGCTTATGAGAGCTCTTGAGAGTGTTCAAAACTTGAAGATGAAGAAGAGCTCCATGGATAAACTTGAAGATCTAAGAGAGCTTCTTAGTAGAAGATGTCTTCTTGAGGAAGACAAGGGGGAGGGGGCGTGCCTTAGGGAGGGGAAGGGAGACATGGTGGATTTCCAAGAATGCCTAGAAAGAGTGCATTAGCCCCCCTTTTGTCCCCCATGCTTGCATTGATTCTTTTTGTTTTATTTTATTCCAAGACAACTTGTCTTGTCTTCCTTTTATTTATTTTTATTTTATTTCTTAAATAAGAGTTGTTATTCAACTATAGTTACTTTATGCCAACTATAGTTACTTTAGGCTAACTATAGTTACTTTATGGCTAACCTTGGTTACTTTATGGTCAACCTTGGTTATTTTACCCAACTAGAGTTATCTTCCATTTAATAACCATGGTAATTTTTCTTGGTCAACCATAGGAGGGGGCCGATTTTATCCTTGAGGGGGGGGGGGAACCCCATTTCTATTCTTAATTTTTCTTTCCTTATTTTTCTTGTCCCAAGACAACCTATTTTATTGTAGTCTTACTAATTCCATAATTGTGATAATAAAGAAAATTCTTTAACTCCTCCAAGGTCCTCATGGCCGAATTCTACATATGTGGGAAGGGTAATTTTATCATTTCACTTGTATTGTGCGACACACTTACATACTATATAAAATTTCCTATAATCTTTACCTTAAGGAAATTCTATCGGAGAATGTCGAATTAATATAGTTACATTTAAATAATGTAACCGGTTGACTAACTCTTTGTGACTCATCTCATAAGAGTCAGCGGTATAGGCGAATTCCCGTGGGGTGTAACATTATTCCCTCCTTAAACCGCTTTATACGATTCTCAGTATATACCGATTTTCGCGGGATACAACAATCAATATGCCAAAAAGGCTCCACATATGCTCCATCTCAGCTGTAGGTGGCGTGTATACATGTATATGCATGTGCTGAATTTTATTTTTGCTAACTTTGTAAAATAGTGCATATTTAATAATACACACATGTTATATTCCAATCAGCCCTTAATTTAATTTTCTAGAACACTTTAAGATGTATGACATATGTAAAAAGTGTCTAGATACGTGTCATATGATGTGCCAAAAATGTTCCATGCATTGTGTACGTAGAAAATCGAATTTTCGATATTTATCGATTACCCGATTTTTCTCTAATTAAATTCCAACTTTTGCACGTTATATATATTATGTTACACATAATATATATAATATATACTTTAAATCTCAGCACTTGGCTGGTCTAAAGTGGCGCCATTTATCATGTGTCAAAATTAAAATTGGAATCTTCACATTTTGGCCTTAATGTGGGGTGATTTGTGTGTGCCAACATGGAAAGAATTTTTGGCTGAAAATATCACCCTAGGCACGAAATTTTTGATGATTTTTGAAGTATAGGGGCTGGCCATTTATTTATGGCAAGTACGTGACACGTTGGCGAAGTTTCGGTATTCGCCGGATACGACAATTTTCGGTTTAGAACCTTTTGACGTGTCGTATTTAATTTGTCATCACCATGACTTATATCATATGATATAAGACCTGAATATACTCATAAATATGAGTTAAGTATAGTGGTGTGACGTTAACGTACGTACGTAAAATATATAACGTGTCAGTAGTACGTTGGAATACATGTGTATGTGCCTTTTTCAAAAAATCTGAAAATATATGTATATATATGTATGTATGGCATGTATATTTAATAAGGAGAGGAGGAGAAGACTTTCCTTCCTTAGCCTTGTTGCCTTTGTGCCTTTTCCAAATGTAGCTTCCTTTAATGAACTACTTAGTTTAATTAACTAAGTACTTCACTTAATGAACTAGTTTAGTTCATTAATGGTGGCACCTGAAAATAGTATAAACACAACAAATGTTTGCCATATGATGTAAGCTTTAATGCTTCATGGCTCGTCAGTACGGCAACATTATATATGAGCTAAATAAGGCAAGTAATAAGCAATATATCATGCATACGTTTGTATCATGCAATTTTTGTCATTCTCATTTTTGTGCACATTTAAATCATGTATTTGAAAATCACTCAAACCACTTTTTCTCTACAGAAAATTTTTCCAAAGAAATTTTAGAACACTTAACCCTCAAAAAGTCACAATGGAACAAGATACTTCCCTATTCGATTCATTTGGGGTACACAGCTAGCTTGAGAGAAGGAGCTCAAGGTCTTCAAGCCTCAAGAATTCTCTAGGTAAGTGCATGCTAACACTTCCAAGTGAATCCCATATTTTAAGGAATGAAGCTCACACAAGTACCCTTCTTTTCTTGCCAAAATCGTGACTCCAAGGATGAAGATTTTGCAAGATACTAAGAGAAGCTAATTCCTTGGAGGGTGGATTCATTGCTAGCTCTATGCAAGTTTCATTTGGTAAGAGAATCATAGCCTCACTATAGTTATGTTTCCACTTAAAATAATAGCTAATGTTCCTTCAATTTCTTCTTCCAAAACGTGGGCTATATGTGAAGTTGGAGGAAGACTTCACTCCATTTCAACCAAGGCTCATGCTAAGGAAAAGCTCTAAGGTTCAAAGAGGCAAGTATACCCTAGCCAATGTTGCCTTATTTGTGAAGTGCATGCTTGAATGTCTAGTCATTATTAGGCTATGAATCTTAGTTAAAGACGCTAAGTACAAGGCATGGAAACTAGTTGTTATAAGAAAAGTGATGGTATGAGCAAATGATTTGTTGTATGAATGTGTGTGACAGTTTTGATATGATTCAAAAACAGTTTATTTATGGTTTAAAGCATGTTATCAGGCTTGTAAACATTATGTTGAAGTGTGTGTTTAATGGATATTAAGTCAATTTTAAGGAATGAAGTTGATTGGAAAAGCTTGAACCATAAAAGTGAAGAAGTGCTGGAACTACTGGAGCTGGACAGATTTGTGTAGCTAATTGTGTGACCTGAAAACGAATCTTAGGAGCGTTCAAATTGGCTAGTTTTTTGTATAATGTTAGCCTTATATGTTTATGAAATGTGTGAGCTGGAATTTCAATAAAAGGAGTTGTGGTTTGTCCTTAAATGAAATTTTTAGTAAGAGTTGGTAAAACAGAAGTACTGGAGCAGGACAGTTTTATGTGACATGTTTAACGACATGGAAATGAACCTTAGGAAGGTCCAAATTGACTAATTTTTGGTATGACGGTAGCCTCATATGTGTAATAAATGTGTGAGTTGGAAATTTTGGCAAAAGGATATGGGGATTGACCATAGTATCATTTTTAGTAGGAACTGCTCAGACAGAAGTACTGGAGCCGAACAGTTTTATGTGGCATGTTGTACGCCCTGAATATGGACCTTAGGAATATTCAAATTGGCTATTATTTGGTTAATAGCCCTACGTGTTTATGAAATGTGTGAATTGGAATTTTGGTAAAAGTAGTTGTGGATTATCCTTAATGAAGTTTTTGGTAAAACTTGTTAAACAGAGTTGCTGGAACATGACAGTTTTGAGTGGTGAGTTGTGTGGCTCGAAAGTGCACGTTAGGAATGTGCAAATGAGCTTATTTTTGGTATGATGATAGTTTGACATGTATATGACATCTGGGAGTTGGAATTTTAGTAAAAGGAGTTGTGGTTTGGTCACAATGAAATTCGTGGTAAAACTGGTCATTCCAGATTCTGCATGTACCTAGCTGGGGAAAAGTAATTAGGTGACCCCTTAAACTTATTGGATTGACTTGGACTTTTATGGTAATTACCTAAGGCATATATGTACATGTTCATGTAAATAAACCAGCATAACACCACCATTTTGATGGTTAACAATTGAGTTGAAGTTAGTTGTACAAAACTTGAAAACAGGACAGTTTAATGTCTTAAGTTGTAAGGCTTTGCTCTTGCTCATTTAAGCTTGAATTGTAGAGATTAGGGGGTTTGAGTGATTTCAAAATAAGTGACTTAAATGTATATATATATATAAACGTGCACAATATATATATACGTGTACATGAATGCATGATATCTTGGCTTATTTAGCTTATATTTTATGTTGCCGTACTAACGAGCCATGAAGCATTAAAGCTTACATCATATGGAAAACATTTGTTGTGTTTATACTATTTTCAGGTGCCACCATTAATGAACTAAACTAGTTCATTAAGTGAAGTACTTAGTTTAACAAACTAAGTAGTTCATTAAAGGAAGCTACATTTGGAAAAGGCACAAAGGCAACAAGGCTAAGGAAGTAAAGTCTTCTCCTCCTCCCCATCCTTTAATGCACACGCATATACACATATATATCACATATAATTTCAGAATTTTTAAATAAAGGCACATACACATGTATTCCAACGTACTACCGACACGTTATGTATTTTACGTACGTACGTTAACGTCACACCACTATACCTAACTCATATTTATGAGTATATTCAGGTCTTATATCATATGATATAAGATATGGTGATGACAAATTAAATACGACATGTTAAAAGGTTCTAAACTGAAAATTGTCGTATCGGGCGAGTACCGAAACTTCGCCAACGTGTCACGTACTTGCCATAAATAAATGGCCAGCCCCTATACATCAAAATTTGATGTAAATTTTGTGCACATCACTGAAAAATCAGGCAAAAATACTTTCCATGTTGGCACACACAAATCACCCCACATTAAGGCCAAAATGTGAAGATTCCAAGTTTAATTTTGTCACATGTTAATGGTACCACTTTAGACCAGCCAAGTGCTGAGATTTAAAGTATATATTATATATATTATGTATAACATAATATATATAACATGTGCAAAAGTTGGAATTAGAGAAAAATCGGGTAATCGATAAATATCGAAAATTCGGTTTTCTACGCACACAACACATGGAACGTTTTTGGTACATCATGTGACACGTATCTAGACACTTTTTACATATGATATACATCTTAAAGTGTTCTAGAAAATTAAATTAAGGGCTGATTGGAATATTACATGTGTGTATTATTAAATGTGCACTATTTTACAAAGTTAGCAAAAATAAATTTCAGCACATGTATACATATCATCTAACGCCCCTACAGCTGATTTGGAGCACATGTGAAGCTTTGTTGGCATCTTGATTGGTCAAGGATCAATCTTACAATGTTGGTAAATTAAAGAGAGAAGCTGCAAATGGTAAGAATTCAAGGTATATCTCTCTTATGTCACATGCTGAAAATTTCAGCATACTACACACAAGGCTGGCCGAAATTTGCATGTTAATGAGACATATTTTGTCATCTTAAATTGTGTGATTGATTGGAAGAAGAAATGGAAAGGTTTTGAATATAATTTAAATAAATAAATGGTGATATTTTACATATCACACATGCTGAAAATTTTTCAGCATGTGTACAATCTTGATGGCCGAATTTAAGTACCAAAATATGTCCATGTTCATTTCTTAATTGGTAGCAATACTTACCATAGATTGTTGATTCATTTTTATGATGAAAAATCAAAGATTATTTGGCATTATTTTTGAAAGAAAAGGAATGTTGCACATGCTGAATTTTCAGCATGGCAAGACTACTAATGGCCGAATTTTTGCCATGTGTAGGAAGGAGTTTTTGTCTTGAAAGTTATGTGATGTATCTCTTGATTTATGGAAGGTATAATGTGATGATTTTTGGCACATGGTTGAATGTAATTATCAAAATTTTTTCCATGTCATCATGATGACAACGTTGAACCAATAAGGAGATGCCAAGTAAGCGAAGACTAAATGATCATCCAATAAGAAGATGCCAAGTAAGCACGGCCTTGTCACAATGATGTCTTACACTCTCTCAAGGACTTAAAAGATAATTTTCAGGAGGGGGAGTCAACAAAGGGGGGACGGCCTGCAGCATTAAAAAGGAAAAGAAGAGAGCAAACAAAACAACAACAAGCATTGCAATTCAAAGAGATCAAAAAGCCTAGCTCTTCTTCTCCTACATCTTCTTTCTTTCTCTCTTATTGTAAAGCCTATTGTTTTTCATATCTTTCTATCTTGAATAGGCTTGAGATAAACCACCATTCATACATCTTTGTAAAAGATAGATCAAGGTGTGATCAATCTACATTCTAGCAAGGTGGTGATGTTCGTGCGAATTGTACTTACAATACAAGGTTTGTAAAGGGTTGGAGTTAGGTGTAGCAATACTTACCATAAGTTGTTGATTCATTTTTATGATGAAAATTCAAAGAAAAATGGTAATGATTTGAACTTTATCCCCATGATGCACATGCTGAAAATTCAGCATGGCAAGAATGTTATGGCCGAAATTTTAAGCATGGATTTGGAAGACTTTCTTTGTCTTGCAATTTATGATGTATCTCTTGATTTATGGAATGATTTTATGAATAATTTTTGGCACATGTTAAAGTGTATATCTCAGATTTTTTCCATGTCATCATGATGACAACGTTGAACCAATAAGGAGGTGCCAAGTAAGCAAAGACTAAATGATCATCCAATAAGAAGATGCCAAGTAAGCAAGGCCTTGTCACAATGATGTCTTACACTCTCTCAAGGACTTAAAAGATAATTTTCAAGAGGGGGAGTCAACTAAGGGGGGACGGCCTGCAGCATTAAAAAGAAAAAGAAGAGAGCAAACAAAACAACAACAAGCATTGCAATTCCAAGAGATCAAAAAGCCTAGCTCTTCTTCTCCTACATCTTCTTTCTTTATCTCTTCTTGTAAAGCCTATTGTTTTCATATCTTTCAATCTTGAATAGGCTTGAGATAAACCACCATTCATACATCTTTGTAAAAGATTGATCAAGGTGTGATCAATCTTCATTCTAGCAAGGTGGTGGTGTTCGTGGGAATTGTACTCGTCATACAAGGTTTGTAAAGGGTTGGAGTTAGGTGTAACTCTATCAACCCTGCGGTAAGGTGTACTACGTGTGTGTGATTAGTGTGAACCAAGGAAGGTGTTCCTTGAAGACTGGAGTAGGTTGTTTATAACCGAACCAGTATAAAAATCTTGGTGCCATTTACTTTCTGCATTTACTTTTCAGTTACTGCACTGTTTATCCTTCTTGTTCGCATCCGTAAAAATAGTAAACGATTTTCAAAAATTAAGAAAATTTCCAGAAACATACGTACACGCTCTAGGGTTAATTTGGCACAAGTTTCAACCCTTTTGGATAAGTATAAGTCAATCAAACATCAAAAGTTCTGAGACTAGTGCAGTCTGATTTTCAGACTTGCAAAGGTTGAGACTTTGATTATATTTGACCAACTTTCCAAAAGAATTTTCCAAAAATGTTTCAACCCATTTAAATATATTATATAATGAGTTAGTTGTCAAATTTTCAGAGCATTTGGACGTTCACACAAATAGGAATTAATTTTTCAAAACCATCTACCGTTTCTGGCAGATTTGCATAATCTGTGTACCAACGGTTTTTGAAGGGGTTAAAGGTTGAATTTTAATTTGAAATTTTTAGGGGACTCTCATAACATCTTAGGCTAAGTTCTCTCAAAATTTCATAATTTTTGGAGACCTCTAACCTGGTTTTAAAAACGTTTTAAAACAGGTCCTGAAAACAGAATCTGTTTTCAGAACTTGAATTGTTCAAGTTTAAAGAAATTTTAAAAACCACACTTTCCGCACCATCTATTCAACTCCCCCCCTTCTAGTGGTGTCTTGCAGATCCTACAAGTGGTATCAGAGCGCAGGAATACTCACTTCAAGGAATCCAACGATTCAGTGAGATGGCATCCACAAATCTCAAAACCGAGCAAGAAGGTATGTCAAGCCAAAGGCCTCCACTTTTTGACGGTGAGTCATTTATTCAGTGGAAACTTAGGATGAAGCTTTTTCTTATGGCTATAGATATAGATCTTTGGTCAATCATTGAAGATGGTCCGTATGTCCCATCTAATATATCCACTGTAGACGGAGTTACTTTAGAAGTTATTAAAACTAGACAAGAATATACGAGTGATGATAAAAAGAAACTTAGTATGAATGATAGGGCTATGCAATTGCTTTTAAACGGATTAAGTAAAAGTGAGTCTAGTTATGTGTCAAACTGTTCGAGTGCACAAGAAATGTGGAGGATACTAGAAATGAAACACGAAGGCACGAGTCAAGTAAAAGAGTCAAAAATTAACATGCTCATGTCCACACTTGAGTCTTTTAAATTATTGCCCAATGAGTCTATTGTAGATATGGATCTTCGTTTGACTAACATCTACAACTCTCTTGAGTCTCTTGGTAAGGATTTTACTACGCAGGAAAAGGTGCAGAAAGTCCTACGAAGCCTTCCTTCTGAATAGGACCCTAAAGTGACTGCGATAGAAGAAAGCAAGGAAACTAAATCAATAAAGATGGAAGAACTAATCGGTTCACTTAAAGTTTATGAAAATAAACTCACCATTCGGAAAACGGAATCATCTAAACAAGGTAAAGCTATTGCTTTTAAATCAAATGAATACGTCTCCCCTCCCTCCGATCACGTAGATGATAGTGATTCCGAATCGGATAATGATGACCTAATTCTATTGGCTAAAGAATTGAGAAAATTTATGAGAAGGTCATTTAGAAACAAAAATAAGGGCACTACTACTAAGAGAAATAAGAACAAGTAAAACGATAAAGACGTTAAATGTTATGAATGTGGCAAACTCGGACACTTATCATATGACTGCCCAAATAAAGAAAAGCAAACTACTAAGTACCCTGACAAGGAGCGGAACAAACATAGACTCGTCTCAGAACCCAAACAAAGGAAACGTGCTCTAAAGGCCTCCACCTGGAGTGATTCATCAGATTCTGAAACTGAGACCGAAGAGGAGACCGCACAAGTATGCTTTGCATCCAAAGCATCTAATGAGGTATCATCTGATTCTGACTCTGACTCTGAACCTTCTTATGATGATCTTTTTAGTCAGTATCTAGAATTGCATAAATTCACTAAGACTCTCGCTAAAGAAAAGAAACGATTAATTGAAGACAAGAAACTGTTAGAATCTTCTAACGAGAATCTTGTCGCTCAATTAAGCGATTCAAAGAAAGAGTCTTCATGCATCATCACTGCATTAAAAACCGAGATTTCATCATTAACCACTCAAAATAATGAAATGAAATCCGAGATTTCAAATTTGAAATCAAGGAATACCGATTTAGAGAAAATGATGAAACAATTTGATACAGGGTCCAACATGCTGCATCGCATCATATTATCACAAAAGCATGACAGTGACAAAACTGGACTGGGATACGTTGATACTAACGAAGTATCAACCAAACCAACCAAGTTTGTTGTGTCTAAGAAAGAAGACACCCCTAAGCCGCAAGTGGCGTCTAAGAAGACGCAAAAAGCGCCCCCTTCCTCACGCCCCACTTCTTCATATCATGTGAAATATAACGTTGTACCATATAGATATGAAAAGAGAAAAACAATGCATACACGAAATACATATCATCCACGCACTACGCACACACACAGAAGGACATATCAAAAGCGTCCTTCATTCAATGAGTATAGAGGAGTCCTTGGGCAAAGGCCCAAAGTGCATGCACCACATGTCTATTATATTGCATCTTCATCTACATTCTTGCCATTTGATAGACCGAGAATGATCACCCAAGTATGGGTACCGAAAGGTACCTTTACCAAAAGGTGATTAACTAACTCGAAAGGACCCAAAATTAAAAGGGTACCTAAATCACCTTTTCACATTGCAGGGAGACCACACTTCGAAAGACACATCAATAAAGTGGTTCCTTGACAGTGGTTGCTCAAGGCACATGACGGGTGACCCGAGCTTGTTCTCCAAATTAAAGAAGGTCACAAAAGGCGGATCCGTGACCTTTGGAGACAACAATGAAGGCAAGATCATTGGAAAAGGTACGATTGGTAATCCGAACACACTCCAAATCTCCAACGTATTTTTGGTAAGCAACTTATCCTACAATCTTCTTAGCATCTCTCAATTTGTTGACAATGGTTTTAATGTGTGTTTTACTCACCCTCATTGCAACATAATAAATAAAAATGGAGAAACCGTTTTAAAAGGAAAACGAGAAGGCAATATTTTCACGCTATCTATGGATGATGTAGTAGACGCTAAAGTTAAGTGTTTTATGTCAAATGAACCCAATGTGAATTTATGGCATAGACGTTTAGGACACATTGGCATTTCCACACTAGAAAAACTTCCACGAAAGAACCTAGTACGGGGATTGCCTACGCTTGATTTAGACAACTTTCAGTTGTGTGAATCTTGCATAAAAGGCAAACAAACACGTGAGCCACTTAAGCCGAAAAATGAAATAAGCACGACTAGAATATTAGAACTATTGCATATCGATTTGTTTGGTCCTAGTCGCACTACAAGCCTTGGTGGGCGTCACTATGCATGCGTAATTGTTGATGACTTTTCTCGTTATACTTGGACTTTATTTCTTGTACATAAGGATGATAGCGCCGTAGAGATTTCCAAATTAATTAAACAACTTGAAAATCAATACGGTGTAAATGTGAAGGATAAGAAGCGATAGAGGCGGTGAGTTTAAAAACAAAGAGATGATTTCGTTTTGTGAAGAAAAAGGAATTAAACATGAGTTTTCGCCACCTAGAACTCCACAACTAAATGGAGTAGTAGAAAGAAAGAATCGTACATTACAAGAAATCGCTAGAACTATGCTTTGTGAAAATAAATTGCCTAGATTTCTGTGGGCAGAAGCCGTAAATTGTGCATGCTATATTGTAAATCGCCTATCTATAAGAAAGAAAATAAACAAGATGCCTTATGAGATTTTGAATGATCGCATGCCTAAGATTGACTATTTTCGTGTGTTTGGATGCAAATGTTTTGTCTTGAATACAAAAGATAATCTAGATAAATTTGAATCCAAATCAATTGAGTGCATTTTTGTTGGATATTCTATAAATTCAAAGGCATATAGATGTTATGATCCTCTCACTAGACAAATTATAGAATCTATTCATGTTAAATTCAATGAATTTGGTGAAATTGATAAAGATAAGGAATATGACGATGATTTTGAATTGAAACCCGTTTTGAATGAAGATGATGATTCTTTTGATATGTATGATATGAATGACACACTAGAAACGCATGACCACATAGAAATGCATGATAACATAGAAAATGATCAACCAAGATGGCATAGAGATCACCCACATGATCTCATCATAGGCGACCTCACTCACGGTGTGCGACCACGTAGAAGAATCACTTCGGATGAAATAAATGAATTTCATGCTATGATTTCTGAAATTGAGCCCAAAAATGTGCATGATGCTTTGAGTGATTGTTCTTGGATTGATGCCATGCATGATGAACTTAATCAATTTGTTAGAAACGATGTATGGGATTTAGTGCCACGTCCACAAGATAAGACCATCATAGGCACAAAGTGGGTATTTAGGAATAAAATGAATGAAGAAGGAAAGGTTATTAGAAATAAAGCGAGACTTGTAGCACAAGGATATAATCAAGAAGAAGGAATTGACTACGATGAAACATTCGCACCCGTAGCACGTCTAGAAGCTATACGACTATTACTTGCTATTGCTTGCATGAAAGACTTTAAATTATATCAAATGGACGTAAAAAGTGCTTTTCTAAACAGATTCATACAAGAAGAAGTATACGTGAAGCAACCACCCGGTTTTGAAGATTTGAAGCATCCCGATCACGTGTACAAACTAAAGAAGGCACTATACGGCCTAAAGCAAGCGCCAAGAGCATGGTATGATCGTTTTGCTACTTTCCTTTTAGAAAATAATTTTAAACGTGGTACTACAGATAGTACACTATTTTTGAAACAAGAAAAATCAGATTTTCTTATTATTCAAATCTATGTAGATGACATTATTTTCGGCTCTACCTCACATAGACTGGTTAAAGATTTTTGAAAATCGCATGAAATCTGAATTTGAAATGTCTATGGTTGGTGAACTTAATTATTTTCTTGGCTTGCAGATTAAGCAAACGAGTAAAGGAATTCATATAAGCCAAGCAAAATATGTTAATGACATGATTAAAAAGTTTAATTTCGAAAATTTGAAACCATCCCCCACCCCTATGAGTGTCACTACTAAATTAGACAAAGACGAACATGGCAAAGACGTTGATAATGGCTTATATCGATCTATGATAGGCTCTTTGCTATACTTAACTGCTAGTAGGCCTGATATCATGTTTAGTGTATGCATGTGTGCTCGTTTCAAAGTCAACCTAAGGTGTCACACTTAAATGCGGTAAAAAGAATATTCCGTTATATAAAAGCACACGCCCACCTTAGGTATTTGGTATGATAAGGATTCTACATTTGACTTACATGCTTACACTGATGCAGATTATGGTGGCTGCAAAATAGATAGAAAAAGCACGAGCGGAACCTGCCAATTTATAGGAAATTCCCTTATTTCATGGTTTTCCAAAAAGCAAGCAAGTGTTGCTTTGTCCACTACTGAGGCTGAGTACATGGCTCTTAGCCTTTGTTGCACACAGTTGTTGTGGATAAAACAACAACTTTCGGACTTTGGAATTACCGTAAATAAAATTCCTATATATTGTGATAGTATGAGTGCCATAAATTTGTCTAAGAATCCCGTGTTACATTCTAAGGCTAAGCATATAGAAGTACGCTATCACTTTCTTCGTGATCACGTTAACAATGGTAATATTGTCATAGATCACGTACGCACAGAATCACAAGTAGCGGATATATTTACAAAGGCCTTAAATCAAGCCACATATGAATCTCTTCGCTCTAAATTAGGCATGATTCCCGTTGATATGATTTGATTTGACATTATGTGATTTACTTTCCTTTTTGACAGGAATCTTTTGATTTACTTTCCAAAATAAAGGGGGAGGGAAAAGCATGATTTAAGGGGGAGGAGAGACACTGATTGATCTTAATCGCACAAATCAAGGGGGAGCCGGGTTTGAAATTTGAGAAAAGCATGATTTAAGGGGGAGGAGAGACACTGATTGATCTTAATTGCACAAATCAAGGGGGAGCCGGGTTTGAAATTTGAAATTCAAATTTCAAATTTACGCACAATTCAAGGGGGAGAGATAGCATTTAAATCATGTACACAAGTTATTTTGAAAATCATCAAAAGGGGAAGATTGTAGAGATAAGGGGGTTTGAGTGATTTCAAAATAAGTGACTTAAATGTATATATATATATAAACGTGCACAATATATATATACGTGTACATGAATGCATGATATCTTGCCTTATTTAGCTTATATATTATGTTGCCGTACTAACGAGCCATGAAGCATTAAAGCTTACATCATATGGAAAACATTTGTTGTGTTTATACTATTTTCAGGTGCCACCATTAATGAACTAAACTAGTTCATTAAGTGAAGTACTTAGTTTAATAAACTAAGTAGTTCATTAAAGGAAGCTACATTTGGAAAAGGCACAAAGGCAACAAGGCTAAGGAAGGAAAGTCTTCTCCTCCTCCCCATCCTTTAATGCACACGCATATACACATATATATCACATATATTTTCAGAATTTTTAAATAAAGGCACATACACATGTATTCCAACGTACTACCGACACGTTATGTATTTTACGTACGTACGTTAACGTCACACCACTATACCTAACTCATATTTATGAGTATATTCAGGTCTTATATCATATGATATAAGATATGGTGATGACAAATTAAATACGACACGATAAAAGGTTCTAAACCGAAATTTGTCGTATCGGGCGAATACCGAAACTTCGCCAACGTGTCACGTACTTGCCATAAATAAATGGCCAGCCCCTATACTTCAAAAATCATAAATAATTTCGTGCACATGACCATATGTTCAGCCAAAAATACTTTCCATGTTGGCACAAACAAATTACTCCACATTAAGGCCAAAATGTGAAGATTCCAAGTTTAATTTTGTCACATGCTAATGGTACCACTTTAAACCAGCCAAGTGCTGAGATTTAAAGTATATATTATATATATTATGTATAACATAATATATATAACATGTGCAAAAGTTGGAATTTAATTTAGAGAAAAATCGGGTAATCGATAAATATCAAAAATTCGGTTTTCTACGCACATAACATAGAACGTTTTTCTTGTACATCATGTGACACGTATCTAGACACTTTTTACATATGATATACATCTTAAAGTGTTCTAGAAAATTAAATTAAGGGCTGATTGGAATATTACATGTGTGTGTTATTAAATGTGCACTATTTTACAAAGTTAGCAAAAATAAATTTCAGCACATGTATACATATCATCTAACGCCCCTACAGCTGATTTGGAGCACATGTGGAGCTTTGTTGGCATCTTGATTGGTCAAGGATCAATCATACAATGTTGGTGAATTGAAGAGAGAAGCTACAAATGGTAAGAATTCAAATATATCTCACTTATGTCACATGCTGAAAATTTCCGCATACTAAACTTAGGGTGGCCGATTTTTTTCTATTCAATGTGACATATTTTGTCACTCTTATTAAGTGATTGATTAGAAGAAGATATGGTAAGGTTTTGAATATTATTTAAAATAAATAAATGGTGATATTCTACATATCACATGCTGAAAATTTTTCAGCATGTGTACAAGTTGTATGGCCGAATTTGAAGGCTTATTTGTGTCCAAGTTCATTTCTTAATTGGTAGCAACACTTACCATAAGTTGTTGATTCATTTTTATGATGAAAATTCAAAGAAAAATGGTAATGATTTAAACTTTATCCCCATGATGCTAATGCAAAAAATTCAGCATGGCAAGAATGTTATGGCCGAAATTTTAAGCATGTATTTGGAAGACTTTCTTTGTCTTGCAATTTATGATGTATCTCTTGATTTATGGAATGATTTTATGAATGATTTTTGGCACATGTTAAAGTGTATATCTCAGATTTTTTCCAAGTCATCATGATGACAACGTTGAACCAATAAGGAGGTGCCAAGTAAGCAAAGACTAAATGATCATCCAATAAGAAGATGCCAAGTAAGCAAGGCCTTGTCATAATGATGTCTTACACTCTCTGAAGGACTTAAAAGATAATTTTCAAGAGGGGGAGTCAACTAAGGGGGGACGGCCTGCAGCATTAAAAAGAAAAAGAAGAGAGCAAACAAAACAACAACAAGCATTGCAATTCCAAGAGATCAAAAAGCCTAGCTCTTCTTCTCCTACATCTTCTTTCTTTCTCTCTTCTTGTAAAGCCTATTGTTTTCATATCTTTCAATCTTGAATAGGCTTGAGATAAACCACCATTCATACATCTTTGTAAAAGATTGATCAAGGTGTGATCAATCTTCATTCTAGCAAGGTGGTGGTGTTCGTGTGAATTGTACTCGTCATACAAGGTTTGTAAAGGGTTGGAGTTAGGTGTAACTCTATCAAACCTTCGGTAAGGTGTACTGCGTGTGTGTGATTAGTGTGAACCAAGGAAGGTGTTCCTTGAAGACTGGAGTAGGTTGTTTATAACCGAACCAGTATAAAAATCTTGGTGCCATTTACTTTCTGCATTTACTTTTCAGTTACTGCACTGTTTATCCTTCTTGTTCGCATCCGTAAAAATAGTAAACGATTTTCACAAATTACGAAAATTTCCAGAAACATACTTACATGTTCTAGGGTTAATTTGGAACAAGTTTCAACCCTTTTGGATAAGTATAAGTCAATCAAACATCAAAAGTTCTGAGACTAGTGCAGTCTGATTTTCAGACTTGCAAAGGTTGAGACTTTGATTATATTTGACCTACTTCCCAAAAGAATTTTCCAAAACTGTTTCAACCCATTTAAATATAGTATATAAAGAGTTAGTGGTCAAATTTTCGGAGCATTTGGACTTTCACACAAATAGGAATTAATTTTTCAAAACCATCTACCGTTTCTGGCAGATTTGCATAATCTGAGTACCAACGGTTTTTGAAGGGGTTAAAGGTTGAATTTTAATTTGAAATTTTTAGGGGACTCTCATAACATCTTAGGCTAAGTTCTCTCAAAATTTCATAATTTTTGGAGACCTCTAACCTGGTTTTAAAAACGTTTTAAAACAGGTCCTGAAAACAGAATCTGTTTTCAGAACTTGAATTGTTCAAGTTTAAAGAAATTTTAAAAACCACACTTTCTGCACCATCTATTCAACCCCCCCTTCTAGTGGTGCCTTGCAGATCCTACATGAATGTGATGTTTGACCTTATGAATATTGTTTCTTGGTGAGTTAGCTATGTTTTTCAGGTGATGGATTAAAATTAATAAGGTTTTATGACCCCTGAAACTGAGGTAATGCAGTACTGCCCTGCTGATTTCAGCAGTACCTTTGATGATAGTATGTTGTTTTGAGGTCATTAGACTTTTCGGATTGTTACGAAATTTTTATGGTATGAGTCTAAAACTTCATTATGCATGTGTATGGCATGAGTTTATGAAAATGAGCACGAATTGATCAGCACGAAGCTGTATGAATAGAATGTGATTGCTGGACAGTTTTCCCAGCTTAAAAGACAAGTCCGTGCATGCATGCTATGATGTATTTGTTCACGAGTCGCATAGTGCATGTCATACATTGGATCATCGTCATTTCCTTGATTTATGGAACTGATTTTATGAGAAAGAAAGATGAAAAAGCGTTTTTAAAGAAAATATTCTGTTTTTAAAAAAGAACACTTTCCACCGGTACCGTGTGTGTTTCCTGGCCAGTAAAGGACCTGTTCCAGATCCGGGGTTAATTGATCTGATGATATCGGCCGTTCAGGTCTGGAGAGAATAGACCTGATAAGTGATGACGTTACCGCTCCGAATCTGGGAATAATAGATTCGAAGGGAAGAAGTTACCGCCTCAGATCCGGGTGAATAGATCTGATAAGTGATGACGTTACCGCTCCAAATCTGGGAATAATAGATTCGAAGGGAAGAAGTTACCGCCTCAGATCCGGGTGAATATATCTGAATACTCTATTGTTTTCTTAACGATGATGTTTTGAATGAAAGAACAAAAGGAAAAGATTTTCATGGTTTCATTATGCACTACATTTGCATATTCATACGCATTGCATATGGTCATGAGCATGATGTTGAATCTACTACACTGAGATGTGTTATTACTTACTTCATGGCTAAATTATGCTTTTATTGCCATAGTTTCTATTGACTGAAGAGATGAGATTCTAGCCAAATGTTAGATGTAATGTTACTTAGGTTATGATCCTCTTATCTTACGCACCTAAGTTACGATCTCATTACTGTTGATACGTAAGCTATGATCTTATTCATGATACTTAAGCTAAGTTGTTATGACTTGGTAGCTCCTAAGTTATGATCTTTATTGAGTGATGACCTTTTCACATGTTATGATCTTTATTGAGTGATGATCTTTTCATAAGTTATGATCTTTGTTAAGTTTCAATCTTTGATAAGTTATGAGATGATTTCTTACGGGTATTGAATGGAAGGTCCTATGTTCTTAAACTGAATTTTGGGGGTTCGGTTCTTGTATGTACTTTCCATTTAATGCATGATTGTTTATGATACACTTGCTGGTGATATTGTCACTCACCCCCTATTTTCCCTCCTAGAGGTTACAGGGAATAAAGTGGGATGAATTGATGATGAACCTAGGGTCCCTTACCCATAAGACGTGCAAGAGATGGATGGCCTAGGAGACATGACGAGCTGGTTGTGATTGATTTTTTATGAATTTGTGATGGAAACAACTACTTTTGGGAATTTCGTACTTTACGATTTGGATTGTAAAACTGAGGATGATTTCGTAGACGTTTTTAATTTAAAGTCTTTTATTCTGTCACGGTTTCGCTTACTTGTTGACGCGTAAGCATGAAAGTCCATGTATTTTATCATGGCCTATGTCATGTTATGGATCGACGCCTGGTACTCTCCGTAGTGAAGAACGGCGGGCGCACCCTATCCGGCTGGGCCGGGGTGCGGGGCGCTACATTATGGACTGACGCCTGGTACTCTCCGTAGTGAAGTACGGTGGGCGCACCATATCCGGCTGGGCCGGGGTGTGGGGCGTTACAAACATGGCCGTATATAGTATTGCACCATTTATACATTACTTAAGAACATATGTTACATATGTGTGTCTATTTCATATTATTTACACATACATATCCATTTTCATATCATATGGCCGTGTGTGTGCGATGGCTATATTTTCTCATTTTTCCAACACTTATGAACATAGCTCTTACCTATTCTTGATACCAAAACATTGAAAATACTTCATGGATGATCCAACTTTAAATGAACATATATACATACATCTTTTGAAAATCATGAAGGATCTAGGAAGAATATTTTCCTTTATCTCTTAACCTTTTATGAATGTGAAGATTTCTTCACTTGGCTTGAAGAAACTTTCTTCTCTACCCTTTCTATGAACCCACGGTTAAGAGAACAAAATGGAGGGTTAGTGCGCAACCATGAAAATGAAGAAATGAAAGAAGAATAACCCAAGTTAAATGATGTTCTTAGCTTGGGGATGCTTGATTCTTAACTCAACTACGCTTATTATCCTTGGTGCTTGGATGAAGGAAGATGTTATGGATAGTGTGTTTGGTGAAGAAATAAGGTGAAGAGAAGAAAATCTTCTCCTTGGTTCACACTTCAAAAATCACGGTTTTTGGGGTAAAAATGGGGCTTGGAGGCTTTGTTTTCTCTTTCTTGAAGAAGTAGAAGATGTTGGTGAAGACTTAGGAAAATAAGTGAAGTGTTGGAGTGTAAAAGAAAGAGGATTTTCCTCTTTCTTATTGAGGTTCAACTGGTCAAGAGAAAAGGGAGGGAAAGGAGGGAAATTCGGAGAAGTGAAGTGGTTGGTAAAGGACGTGTATAGCACCACTAGAAGGCAGGGGTTGAATAGTAAGTGCGGAAAATTCGGTTTTTAAAAACTTTTGGACCAAAAACTCACTTCTGAAAAACAGTTCCTGTTTTCAGATCCTGATTTGATTAATCTAGATGACTTGGTTATAGACCACCAAAAATTATAACATTTGGTGAGGATGTGCTCTCAGATGTTGTGAGTGTCTCACAAAAATGTCAAATTAACATTCAAAATCTAACCCCTTGAAAACACTTTTTCGTCAGATTCCGTCAATCTACCAGCAATTGTACTCCGAAATGAAAAATTTATTCCTATTAATTGGGAACTCTAAATGACTTAAACATTTTATGGTTTGACTCTCCAGATGTTTATTATTGGGTTAAAACAGTTTTTGGAAATTCCCTTGGGAAGTATGTCAACCACGTTGATGTTCTCAACCTTTACAAATCTAAGAATCAGATTGCACTAGTCTAGGAACTATTAATGTTTGACTGACTTATATTTATCCAAATGAGGTAAAACTTGTGCCAAATGAATACTAGGACGTGTGGCTATTTTTATACAATATTTTGTGATTTTTGAAAATCGTTTGCTACTTTTTCCGTTGTAATGAAGAGGATGCAGAAAACTGAAAATTGAAAGTAAAGTGCTGAAAAGTAAGACCAAGATTTTTATACTGGTTCGTTTAAAACAACCTACTCCAGTCTTCGAGGACACCTTCCTCGGTTTTCACTAAACACAATAACACCTTACCACAAGAGTGATAGGAGTTAAACACCAACTCCACCCTTTTACAATCAAACAATCAAACAAACCTATCAAGAACACCACTAAATATTGAATGAACGTTTTATCACACCTTAATCAACCTTTTACAAAAAATGTACGAGTGTAGATGGTATAATCAAAGCCTACATAATATGTAGAATATATGAATGATAGGCTTGAGGCTAAGAGCAGGAGAAAAGAAAGGAAGAAGAAGAGAGTAGTCTTGCTTTTTGGACTTGTAAGAATATCAAATTTTGCTTAGCCTTGTCTTGCAACATCTTGCCTTTTCTATCTTGTCTTGGCCGCCCCCTAGGGTTAACTTCTTCCTTGAGAATTTTTTTGAATGCCCTTGGAAGATTGCCTTGTGTAAATGATGACACAACCTTGCTTACTTGGTGCAATATGATTGGAGGGATGACTTGTCTTTGCCTAGTTGTCAATTCTTGATAGGCCATCTTTAATCCACCTTGGCACACTTTAAATGAGCTGGAATTTCTTCAAGAAAGTCTGAAAACATGTGCTCAAAATCAAGGTGAATAACTACCATATAATCACAATTCAGTCCCCTTAAGTTTTGGAATACAATTGAAGACAAATAATGGAGCAAAAATCGGCCACCATTCAACATCTGCTGAAATTTTCAGCATGTGGTTTTCTTTTGAATTCTTTCCTCATGTGTTGCCTTTTTCGATTTCATCAAACATCTGTGGCATGTCCTCCACCAATTGAAGTTCCAAATAAGCTTCACCTAGGTTCCAACAAAGCTGAGAATAGGCGTGTGATGGAGGCTACATTTGCTGAAATTTTCTTTTGATAAGCTTTGTCAAATAATGCATAATATTCACACATATATGGTAAATTATAATCAACCTTAATTTGAATTTTCTACAATACTTTAACATATCTTAAATGTGTAAAAAATTTCTAGATACGTGTTACATCAATTTCACAAACGTTCCATGTGTGTAGGTTTGTAGAAAACCGAATTTTCGACTTTTATCGATTTTACGCGATTTTTCTCTGATTAAAATCAAACTTCTTAGAAATGTAATATATATTATGTCACACATAATATAAATAAAATAAGTTGTATATTCATCTCCAATGGCTGATAAAAACGTCCCATTTGACAAAATAAAGTTTACGTTTGAATTCTCCACAAATCAAGCCAAGATGTGGGTAATTGATGTGTGTAAAATTGGTATCACTTTTGGACTGAATTTAACATGTGTACCACGATATTTCTTATCATTTTAAGTGTATGTGGGCTGGCCATCTTTATATGGTAAGTACGTGGCATGTCGGTGAAGGTTCGGTATTCACCCGATGCGACAATTTTCGGTTTATACCTCTATGACATGTCGTTATAATATTGACATCACCATGACTTGTAATATATGATATAAGACCTGAATATACTCATAAATATGTGGTTTATATAGTGGTGTGACGCTGACGTACGTTTATCATATATATGAATATAAGTATATAGTTTGTCATAAAAAATATGGATATATAATATGCATCTGTAATTTGCGTGTGAGGGTGTGAGATGAGAAGACTTTCCATTTTCAAATTTGTTTCCATATAGCTCTCTCCAAATATATCTTCATTTAATGAACTAGTTAGTTCACTAACTTAAGCACTTCACTTAATGAACTAGTTTAGTTCATCAATTATGGCACATGAAAATAGTATAAAGACAACAAATGATTGCCATATGATGTAAGCTTTAACGTTTCATGGCTTGTTAGTGCGACAACATTATATATAAACATGTAAAGCATTTTTATCACGTGCATATATCAAGTAACACTTATTTCATGCATTTCGTAAACACGTAACATTTAAATCATGCATTTTCAAATCATTCAAACCCTTTTTTCTCAACAATCTTCCCCTTTTGATCATTTGCAAAATAACATTGGTCCATCATTTAAATGTGATCGCTCCCCCTATGCACAAATTTGAAATTTCAATTTTATAATATCGTGATCCCCCTTAAATCATGCCTTCACTCCCCCTTAAATCATGCTTTCCTCTCCCCTTTTATTTTGTAAATTACATCAAAATCATTAGTAATAATGGAAATAAAAAGCAACTTATAACATATAAATGGAAATCATGCATTTTTAGTGCGTCCTTAAGGGTTATTGATTCAACCCTTTGCAAATGTACCTTTTGGTACCCATACATGGGTGACCGTTCTTGGTCTTAAAAAAGGTGAGAAAAGAGATGAAAAAGCAACATAATAAATGTTAGGGGCAGGTCTATTTGGCCTATGGCCGAGAATATCATTATGAGCATGATAAGATCTTCGTTTTTTATATGCATTTGTGTTAGTGTGTATGGTGCGTGGTCTAGATGCATTTGTGTTGTATGAATGTCGCGTATGCATCAATGCCTTCCTTTCATATCTATATGGTACATAATTGTATTTTGTATGTGATGAAAAAGAAGGAGTAAAATGAGATATTATGGGTGGTGCACTAGATATCATCTTAGGTTTTACAATTGCATCCAGTTTCTTAGATGAAGATAAAACAAAATTTGTCGACTTGTTTTGTACTTTATTATCTTCAACGTATCCTAATCCGGTTTTATTGCTTTCATGCTTTTGGTAGGAAATGAGACGATCCAACATACAAGTACCCGCATCGAATTGTTTTACTGTCTTTTCTAAGTCTTTGTTTCTTCATTTTAAATTTGAAGTCTCGGCTTTCATCTCCATATTTTCGGATTTCAAGGATTGAATTTCAGATCTCACTGAAACATCAAATTAGACGACTCCTCTTTTGAATCGTTTAATTGAGATACAAGATTTGTGTTAGAGAATTCTAACAATTTCTTATCTTTAATTAAGCGTTTCTTTTCTTTTGCAAGAGTCTTAACAAACTTATATAATTGAAGATATCGAATATAAAAACCATGATACGATGGCTCAGAATCAGAATTTACCTCATTATCAAAAGGTGGAGGCCTTTGGCTTGACATAGCTTCTTGTTCGGTTTTCTGGCTGGTGGATGCTATCTCACAAAGAATTTTATGTCTTCCAGTCGCGAGTGAACCTGCACTCTGATACCACTTGTAGGACCTGTATAGAACCACTAGAAGGGGGTTGAATAGTGAGTGCGGAAAATTCGATTAAATTTTGGACCAAAAACTCACTTCTGAAAAACAGTTTCTGTTTTCAGATCTTGATTTGATTAATCTAGACGACCTGGTTATAAACATCTAAAAATTATAAAATTTGGTGAGGATGTGCTCTCAAATGTTTTGAGTGGCTCAAAAAAATTCCAAATTAACATTCCAAGCCTAACCCCTTGAAAACACATTTTTGGTTAGATTCTGTCAATTTGCCAGAAACTATGCTCCGAAATGAAAAATTTATTCCTATTAATTGGGTACTCTAAATGACTTGAAAGTTTTATGGTTTGACTCTTAAGATGTGTATTTTATTGGGTTAAAACAGGTTTTGAAAATTCCCTTGGGAAGTATGTCAACCACATTGATGTTCTCAACCTTTGCAAATCTGAGAATCATATTGCACTAGTCTCAAAACTATTAATGTTTAGCTGAATTATACATATCCAAATGAGGTGAAACTTGTGCCAAATGAAAGATAGCACGTGTGGCTAGGTTTCTACAAAATGTTGTGATTTTTGAAAATCGTTTGTTACTTTTATCGTTGTAATGAAAACGATGTAGAAAACTGGAAACTGATAGTAAAGTGCTGAAAAGTAAGAACACCATGATTTTTATATTGGTTTCGCTAAAACAACCTACTCCAATATTTGAGGACACCTTCCTCGGTTTTCAATAAACACAATAACACCTTACCATAAGGGTGATTGGAGTTAAAAACCAACTCCGCCCTTTTACAATCAAAGAATCAAACAAACCACGAACACTGCCACCAATCGAATGAAGGTTAGGTCACACCTTGATCAACCTTTTACAAGAAATGAATGAGTGTGGGTGGTATAATCAGGGCCTATATAATATGTGGAATATATGAATGATAGGCTTGTGGCTAAGAGCAAGAGAAAAGAAAAGAAGAAGAAGAGAGTAGTCTTGCTTTTTGGACATATAAGAATATCAAATTTCGCTTAGCCTTGTCTTGCACCATCTTGCCCTTTTTATCTTGTCTTGGCCACCCCCTAGGGTTAACTTCTTCCTTGAGAATTGTTTTGAATGCACTTGGAAGATTTCCTTGTGTAAATGATGACACAACCATGCTTACTTGGTGCAATATTGTTGTACCCAACAAAAAATCGTATTGTACATGAGACTCGTACAAGTGAATTAATGAAAGGTTGGATCCTTCAAGTACATTTTACTAAGTTTTATTATTGCCTCTTTAATTAAATTTTCTTAAAGCAAATATTATATAATTATACAAGTATGTGTTATGAATCACGCGAAATGACAAATTCACCCCTCCAAGACCTTGGAAATTTCGGCCACAAGGGCCTTAAAGGACTTTAGAGTATTCTTCCTTTGGGATAAGACTAGCCTTAATGTTCTTCTTAAAAGCAAGCCTAAAAGACTAAACAAGAAATTAAATATTATAAGTAATGGTGTAACTAAATAAGCATGATTTATGAAATGTGAGAAATAACAGAATACCCTCCCCAACACCATAGAATTCGGCCGCCACAAGAGGGAGTTCTAGAAGACTCTTTGTTCTTCACAATCCCATTTTTATTATGAAGACTAAAATAAAATAATCAAGAAAGGCAAGCATGGGGGACCAAAAGGTGGCTAATCTACTTTTCATGCACCTTTGTCTCCTCTTCTTTGGACCCATGCGCCGGCCGCCTCTTCTCCTACCAAGGAGTCTTTTTCTTCTTTATTAAGAAGCCTTCTCTTCATCTTCAACCCTCCACACTTCCAAGAAATTCCCAAGCAAGACATTAAGGATTATTGAACACTTAAGCTATTCCATCACCATGATCATCCTTCCATACGGTTTCTAGGTGTTAGGAGACTCAAAGATATCTCCATCTTCAAGCTTCAAGATTCATCTAGGTGAGAATTTCTCAAGCTACTAAGTGGTGCTAACACCTTGGTGGTTTAAACTCCAATCAAGCCTCATTTTATGGAGGAAAACTTCAATCCATTTCATCCAAGATCCAAGCTAAAGGAAGGTTCTAGCTTAAAGAGACAAGTATACTCTAGATAATCTTGACTTATTTGTGAAGTGTATGCTTGAATGGCTAGCTATGTTTAAAAAATGGATCTTAGTTGAAGATACTAAGTTTAAAGCATGAGAACTTAGTTGTTCCTTAAGAGAAGTGGCTTGCATGTGTGAAATTCTTCAAAAGATGAGTTCTTTGCCTAAATTAAATATGATTGTGTTGTTTGTATAAGGTAAATATGGTAAGATTCATGTTTCTCACCATAAATGGGACGGCTAGAAGGGGGTAGTAGAGATGAACATTGATTCTTGTGAAGAACATATCTTGTGAAGCAGAAGATGTATGAAAGATGTATGTTAGAATTATTTACAACATGAGTGTATTGTGCTCACTTTAAAAACGAAATATGACTTCTACCATGTGTGACAAACGGGCTGTTTATGGAGATTTATGTGATACATGAATTAGTTATGCCAAAGGAAGAATATATTAAGTGCAAAATGTGCAAGAATGACGTGTGCTATGTGTAAGTTTCAAAAACTGTTTTGGGGTGTTTCATATGTAACGTATTGAAGGTTTGGAACCTGGAATGTTTATGCTAAATGGTGTATTTGTTAGCTAGTAAGTCATTTTAGAGGAATAAGTTTAGTTGATAAACACTTGACAAGAAAAGTAACAAAAAGGAAAAACTACTGGAACTGGACAGATTTAAGTGGTGTGTTGTGTGACTTGAAAATGGACCTTAGGAACGTGAAAATAACATGATTTTTGGTAGGATGCTAGCCTTGTATATTTATTAAATCTGTGAGCGAGAATTTCGGTAAAAGGACTTGTGGTTTATCCGCAATAAGATTTTTAGGGACAACTGGTTATTCCAGATTCTGCATGTGCCCACGTTTGGGAAAATAATTAAATGACCCCTCTAAACCTATTGGGTTGCTCTGGAATTTTTATGGTAATTACTTAGGACATAGATGAAGATGTCAATGTAAATAAATCAGCTTGGAACCATTGTTTTGAGAGCTAGCAACCGAATTGGAATTGTGTTACAAAACTGGAAAACAGGACAGAAATTATAGCATGAGTTGGGAGACCTTATTATTGCGGATTTGGACTTGTATGCGCTGTTGGGCATATGAATATTATTTTTTGGTATGTTTACTGCGTTTTCCAGGTGTTGGCCCAAATTAAATAGGATTTTATGGGCTTGAAAGTAAGGTAAAGATGGGTACTGCGCTGCTGGATTTCAGCAGTACTCTGTTTAGTAATTTAATAATTTGAAGGTTTTATCTACTTCGAAACGTTACGAAATTTTTATGGCATGTAGATAAGACTCCATTATGCATATGTATGGCATGAGATTATGAAAATAGGCTTTATTTGTTATGATTGAGGCTACATGAACAGAATGTAAATTCTGGAAAATTTTTCCAGCCGAAAGAACAAGGCCATACGTGGATTATGTGATGCATTTAGTCATGAGTTGCATATTGCACGTCACGCATTGCATCATCCTCATTTACATGAGTTATGAAACTGATTTTGTGTCAAAGAAATTCCGGAACACTGTTTTAAAGAAAAGATTTCAGTTTTGAAAAGAACGACTCCTAGTGGTACCATTGATTTCTTGCCAGCATAACCCGCTCCAGATCCGGGGTTAATTGATCTGATGATGATTATGACGTACAGGCCCGGAGAGAATAGACCTGATTATGATGATTATGACCGTTCAAGCCCGGAGAGAATAGACCTGATAATGATGATTTATGACCGTACAGGTCCGGAGAGAATAGACCTGATGACGATGATTGATTGTACGACCGTTTTCAGATCCAGACATAATAGATCTGAAGGGAATGGTATGACCACCTCAGATCCAGATATAATAGATCTGAATACTCACTTCTCTCGTTTTATTAACGATGATGTTTTTGAAAGAAAGAATGAAAGAACTTATCTTCATTTTTATCATGATGCATCACATGTGCATACTCATACATGCTGCATTTCATGGCCAGTCAAAGAATTGATGTGCTATCACTTAGTCTATGATGTTATGATATATAATATCTCCTAAGTTGTGATCTTAATGTGATTTCTTGTCTCATAAGTTATGATCTTAGTGCCTTACAGGTGATGGATTGAAAGTTAGGTATGTTATGAATCCAAACTTTTGGGGGTTTGGTTCTTGTGTATACTTTCCATTTAATTCGTGATATTTATGATATACTTACTGGTGACTTTGTCACTCACCCCATTATTTTTTTCTCCCAGAGGCTGCAGGAAATGGGGTAGAATGGATTGATGACGAACCTAGGGTTCTCTATCCATAGACGCGCAAGAGAAGGACAGCTTAAAGACTTGTTATGATGGTTATGTTTGAGGGACTTATGATGGAACATTAATTTCAGATTTCTCTTTATATTCTGTGGACATGGCTATAAACGTTGTGATGGATATTCGGCATGTTTTTATTTAAAAATTTTTATTCTGCCTCAATTTTGCTTGCCTTTTGGCGTGTAAGCAGAAAAAGTCCATACAATTCGTCATGGACTACGATATGATGTGGATGGACACCTGGTACTCTCCATAGTGAAGTACGGCGGGCGCACCGTACGTGGGCAGGCCGGTGCAGGGCGCTACAAATATGATTGGAGGGATGACTTGTCTTTGCCAGTTGTCACTTCTTGATAGGTCATCTTTAATCCACCTTGGCACACTTTAAATGAGATGGAATTTCTTCAAAAAATCTGAAAACATATGCTCAAAATCAAGGTGAATAACTACCATATAATCACAATAAAATCTCCTTAAGTATTTGAAGACAGTTGAAGACAAATAATGGAGCAAAAATCAGCCACCACACAACATGTGCTGAAATTTTCATCATGTGCTTTTCTTTTGAATTCTTTCCTTATGTGTTGCCCTTTTCAATGTCACCAATCATGTGTGGCATGTTCTCCACCAATTGAAGTGCCAAATAAGCTCTACCTAGGCACCAACAAAACGGAGAATAGGCGTGTGAAGGAGGCTGCATGTACTGAAATTTGCTTTTGATAGCTTTGTCAAATAACGTATAATATTCACATATATATGGTAAATTATAATCACCCTTATTTTGAATTTTGTAGAACACTTTAACATGTCTTGAATGTGTAAAAATTATCTAGATACACGTTACATCAATGTCACAAACGTTCCATGTGTGTAGGTTTGTAGAAAACCGAATTTTCGACTTTCGTCAATTACGCGATTTTTCTCTAATTAAAATTAAACTTCTTAGACATGTAATATATATTATGTCACACATAATATACATAAAATAAGGTGTATATTCAGCTCCAATGGCTGATGAGAAACGTCCCATGTGACAAAATAAATTTTAGGTTTTAATTCTCCACAATTCAAGCCAAAATGTGGGTAATTGATGTGTGCAAACTTGGTATGACTTTTGGACTGAATTTCATGTGTACCAGGAAATTTCTGAGCATTTTAAGTGTATTTGCGCTGGCTATCTTTATATGGTAAGTACGTGATATGTCGGTGAAGGTTCGGTGTCACCCGATGCGACAATTTTCAGTTTATAGCTCTGTGACATGTCGTTATAATTTTGACATCACCATGACTTGTAATATATGACATAAGACCTGAATATACTCATAAATATAAGGTGTATATAGTGGTGTGACGTTGACGTACGTTTATCATATATATGACATGTCAGTGGTACGTCGGAATATAAGTATATAGTTTATCATAAAAAATGGATATATAACATGCATATGTAATTGGCGTGTGAGGGTGTGAGATGAGAAGACTTTCCATTTTCAAATTTTTTGCCATATTGCTTTCTCCAAATATGTCTTCATTTAAGGAATTAGTTAGTTCACTAACTTAAGCACTTAACTTAATGATCTAGTTTAGTTCATTAATTTAATGGCATCTGAAAATAGTGTAAAGAAAGCAAATGTTTTTCATATTGTGTAAGCTTTAACGCTTGTTAGTACGACAACATTATATATAAACATTTAAAGCATTTTTATCACGTGCATATATCAAGTAACACTTATTTTATGCATTTCGTAAACACCTAAAATTTAAATCATGCATTTTCAAATCATTCAAATCCTTTTTTCTCAACAATTGGGGAGAAGGTGAGGAATGATGGTTGCTTGTAGGTTAACATGGAAGACTTCTTCCATTTGTCATAGGCCATTATGGCCGAATTTTTGTCCTCTCTTTTATTTTTTTTATCTTACTCAAAATGTCTTCTATGTTGTAATTTCTTTTTCCTTTTATTTTAGTAGTCTAAAACACTTGTGTCATGTCTTTTCTTTTTTGCTTTAATTTATTCTATGTTGTAAGTTGTTACACATTAGTCCTATGTTACATTTTATTCAAGTAGTTGTACATGTTCATCATTGATTTTCTTCGTCTATCGATATTTAGTATGTACTACTACAAACACAAGATTTATACACAAATAAGCACATTATAAAATATGTATCGAAGAATCAAAATTTTTCAGGACGTAACATATCAGAGCGAGATTCACTCACAAGAAGAAGATCTAACAATCTTTATGAAATGACATCCACTTGCCGCAAAATGGAGAAAGAAGGTATGTCAAGCTAAAGTCCTCCACTTTTTGATGGTGAGTCCTTTACTCAATGGAACCTTCGTATGAAACATTTTTTAATGGATATTGATTTAGATTTATGGTCTATAATAAAAGATGGTCCTTTTATTCCATCCAAAATATCCACTGTTGATGATGTTGCTTTAGAGGTTGTAAAACCTAAACAAGAATATACTAGTGATTATAAAAAGAAGTTGAATATGAATGACAAAGCCATGCAACCTCTCTTAAATGGTTTGAGTAAAAGTGAGTTTGGTTATGTCTCTAATTGCTCTGGTGCTCGAGAGATGTGGAAGTGTCTAGAAATGAAGGATGAAGGAACTAGTGAAGTAAAAGAGTCTAAAATCAACATGCTTATGTCTACTCTTGAATCTTTTAAATTATTGCCAAATGAATCTGTTGTTTATTTGGATTTGAGATTGACTAACATCTATAATTCTCTTGAGTTTCTTGCAAAGGTTTTCTCTTTACAGGAAAAAGTACAGAATGTTTTGAAAAGCATCCCATCCGAATGGGATCCTAAAGTGACTGCAATTGAAGAAAGCAAAGAAACAAAGTCAATAAAGATAGAAGACTTGATCGGATCTCTTAAGGGTATACGAAAACAAACTCACTCTAAGGAAATCTGAATCAACATCTAAACAAGGCAAGACCATAGCTTTTAAATCAAATGAATATGTCCCTACTTCTTCTATTGAGTAGATGATAATGACACAGATTCTGATAATGAAGAACTAATCTTGTAGGCTAAAGGTTTAAGAAAGTATATGAGAAAGTCTTTTAAAAATAAACCTAAGCCTACTTCGTCTAAGAACCATATGAATAAGAATAATGATAAAGATCTTAAGTGTTATGATTGTGGAAGACTTGGACACATCTCTTATGACTGCCCGAACAAGGACAAACAAAACTATAAACAAAAACCGTGACAAGAAATGGACAAAAACTAGATCCGTCTAAAAACCAAAGCAAAGGAGGACAATAAGAGCCCTCAAAGCATCTACATAGAGTGATTCATCTCACTCTAAAAGTGAAGAAGCTGAAGAGGAAACGGCTCAAGTATGCTTTGCATCCTAAGCATCCATTGAGGTGAATTTTGATTCTGAACCATCTTACTTTGATTTGTATGTTCAATATCTTGAGCTACATAAGTTTACTAAGACTCATCCAAAAGAAATGTAACGCCTAATTGAAGACAAGGAATTGTTAGAATCTTCTAACACAAATCTTGTATCTCAATTAAAGAATTCAAAAGGAAGTCATCTGTTGTGATTGATTCATTGAAATCTGAAATTGATTCTCTGACATCCAAAAATGTTATAGTGGAAGCTGAGATATCAGATTTGAGATCAAGAAAACCATATCTAGAAAAGACAGTAAAACAATTCAATACAGGAACTTGCATGTGAAATCTTCTCATCTCTTCTCAAAAGCATGAATCTGATTAAACCAGATTAGGGTACATTGAAGATAATCGGGTACAACGCAAATCTACAAATTTTGTTTTATTTTCATCTAAGCAACCACATGCATTCAAAACAACCTAAAGCCTAAGAAGGCGACGACATAAACTAGGGAGTTACCTATTGTATCTAATCATACTATTTCGTTTTTATCACATGGAAAATGTAATCGCGTGCCACATAAATATAAAAGAAAGCCATTGATGTATACGTGACATTTATATCATACTAATGCATCTAGATCACACAACCTGCATGCAAACCGTAATGCACATCAAAGTCAAAAGTCATCCTATTTCTACAATGTAAGTTTTGGCCATTATAGGCCAAGTAGAAATGCTCACGACATGTTCTATACTCTTTCTTCATCTTTTCTCTCATCTTTTGTAAGAACAAGAAAGGTTACCAAAGTTTGGGTACCTAAAAGTACTCTTGTGAAGGGTTGAATAACTAACCTTTAAGGACCCAAAAATAAAGGGTACCTAAATGAGCGTTACACTTTGTAGGGATCACATAAAACAAAAGATGTAGCAAACAAGTGGTTTCTTGATAGTGGTTATTCAAGACACATGATGGATGATCCAACCTTATTTTCGAAATTAAAGAAGGTTACAAAAGGAGGGTTTGTAACCTTTGGAGATGACAAGGAAGGTAAATTAATTATAATGGACACAATTGAAAATCCATGTGCCCTTTAGATTTCCAATATATTCTTTGTAAGCAACTTATCCTATAACTTTCTTAGTATTTAAATTTCTTGATAGTGGTTTTGGTGTGAATATTTCTCACCCATACTGCAATATTATTAATAAAAATGGAGAAATATTATTAAGAGGAAAAAGAGAAGGAAATACTTTTACACTATCTATGGATGATATGTTAGATGCAAAAGTAAAGTGTTTTATGTCAAATGAACCAAATGTGAATTTATGGCATAAACGTTTAGGACACATTGGTATTTCCACTCTTGAAAAACTTCAACGTACGAATCTAGTACGAGGAATGCCTAAACTTGATTTAGACTATTTTGAGCTGTGAATCTTGTATTAGGGGCAAACAAACATGTGAATCACTTAAACCCCAAAAATGAGATTAGCACATCTAGAATCTTAGAATTATTACATATTGATGCTTTTGTCCTAGTCGTACTAGAAGCCTTGAAGGGCGACACTATGCTTGTGTTATTGTTAATGTTTTTTTTGGTTATACATGGACTTTATTCCTTGCAAATAAAGATGGTAGTGCCATTAAGATTGCTAAATTGATAAAACAGCTTGAAAATGAATCCGGTGCGAACGTAAAAAAGATTAGGAGCGATAGAGGCCGTGAATTCAAAAATAAAGATATGATTGCGTTTTGTGAAGAAAAAGATATTAAGCATTAATTTTCACCGCTTAGAACGCCACAATTAAATGATGTAGGTTAAAGAAAGAATAGGATGTTGCAAGAAATTGCAAGAACCATGCTTTGTGAAAATCGATTACCTAGATTTTTGTCGGCCGAAGCCATTAATTGTGCATGTTATATAATTAACCGTTCCATTAGAAAGAAAATTAACAAAATGACATATGTGATTTTAGATGATCACATGCCAATATTGATTATTTTTGCGTTTTTTGATGTAAATGTTTTGTATTAAACATAAAGGATAATTTAGATAAATTTGAGTCCAAATCTATTGAATGTATTTTTGTTGGATTTTCTGTGAATTCTAAGGCATATAGATGCTATGATCCAGTCACTAGACAAATTTCGGAATCTATACATGTGAAACTCAACTTATTTGGTAAATTTGAAACAAATAAAGGATATGATGATGATTTTGAGGTGAAACACGTGATGGATGACAAGAAGAAAATAGCATACATGATGAGCATGACACACTAGAAATGCATGAACACATAGAACTGCATGAAAAATTAGAAAATAATCAACCAAGATAGCATAGAGATCACCCACACGACATCATAATAGGCGACATATCTCAAGGTGTAGGACCACGTAGAAGAATAGATCAAGATGAAATTAATCAATTGCATGCTATGATTTCTAAAATAGAACCAAAGAATATGCATGATGCTTTGAATGATTCTTCTTGGATTGATGCTATGCATGACGAATTAAATCAATTTACAAGACACGATGTATGGAATTAGTACCCCGACCACAAGACGAAACAATAATAGGTTCGAAATGGGTACTCAGGAATAATATGAATGAGGATGGTAAAGTTGTTTGAAATAAAGCTAGGCTTGTAGCACAAGGACATAATCAAGAAGAGGGAGTAGATTATGAAGAGACATTTGCACCTGTAATACGTTTAGAAGCTATATGATTATTACATTCTATTGCTTGCATAAAGGATTTGAAACTTTATCAAATGGATGTAAAAAGTGTATTCTTGAATGGTTTTATACAAGAAGTTTATGTAAAGAAACCATCCGGATTTGAGAATGTGAAATATCCAAATCATGTTTATAAGTTATGCAAATCGTTATATGGTTTAAAACAAGCTCCTAGAGCTTGGTATGATCGCTTTGCTACTTTTCTCTTAGAAAATGGATTCAAAAGATGAACTGTTACGACCCGCGCTCGCGGGCTAGCTGAACGAGAGCGCATAGGAAAATCACTATAGGGATTAAGGAGTAATCTTTGTACCACACTACACGGACTAAAAAAACTTTCGTGAGACTTTACGACAAATAAGTCGCAACCTTTAAGGACTAAGTAACTTAAGTAATTTGATTAAATAGGAACACAAGAAAGATATAAAAATAGCTTTTACCATTATATAAATATTAAGGAAATTAGACATAAGAAAATAGTAAAGGACAAAATTGTCCTTCTGACCCCAAACCCCCCCCCCTCTTGAACTGCCACCTCACACCTCCTCACATGGAAGACAAGTTGTTTTCATTTTTGTTCCTTTCCACCCTAAAAAATTTCGGCACCTAAGGTGGAAGACAAAAGAGGAATCTTGTCTTTCACACTTTACATATTCTTACACTCCATCTCCTATCCATTAGGAATTCAAGCAACCTTTTTCCCATCACTTTATTCTCTTCTTACTATAAGAAACAAGAATAGTCAATCCTTTTCCTCACCCTTGCCAACCACACATAAAGACAAGGATTCCTTCTCTCTTTTTCTCTCCCCTCACCCATGGCTACCTTGCTAAGGGAAGAAGAAGAATTCTTCTTCACTTCAATTTTCCATCACATCAAATTCTTTTTCTACCAATTAAGTTGCATGCACTCTTACATCTTACGTTTTTCCTCTTTCCAACTAACCATAAAATGATGAAAACTTTTTCTTTCCTCCCCACTATCATACACACGGTTCTCCACATGGAAAAGAGGGCAAGTCCATTTGTTTAATCCATTTCACTCCTCATTTTATCGAGGTGTTTTCAAGAAAAATTTATTCCTTCTCTCTAACCTTCTTCTTTCCTTAGCATATCTCTCATCAGGATAATCATACTTCCCCTCAGCACCAGGTAAATTAACTTATTGTCATAATAAATAAGATGTTTTTCCTGAATATGAATAACCCTTAAAACTCAAATAGTTCATGACATATCGACTAACAACGATAATTTAACTGTCTGAAATAGGATTTCATTCTAATCTGATATGCGGACACAGTCACCTATTCCACAGGAGTCATCACCAAAGTCAGAGCAGACATTGTTGTTGGAAAAATACGTTAAAGTAGTTTCCTATGTGCTCCAAACTTATATTGAACAAATATGAGGTTGTTTGGGAGATTGATATGGTGTTTGGAACACTTTGAACTTGAAATAGGTCACTTGGATCGTTCCATGTTTAGACTGGATCGAATCAAGTGAAGGCTGGAATAAAGTTAAGTGTTCTGGAGGACTTCGATCGATCTATGTAAGGGACATCGATTGATCGATGTATACATCGATTGTTCAATGTGGTGTGTTGTTATACCCAACAAAAAATCATGTTGTACTTGAGACTCGTATAAGTGAACTAATGAAAGGTTGGATCATTCAAGTACATTTTATTAAGTTATATTATTACTTCTTTAATTAAATCTCCTTAAAGTAGATACTATATAATTATACAAGTGTGTGTTATGAAGCATGTGAAATGACCATTTCGCCCCTCCAAGACCTTGGAATTTCGGCCACAAGGCCTTAAAGGACCTTATAATGTTCTTCCTTTTATAAGAAGACTAACCTTAAGGGTCTTCTTAAAAGCAAGCCTAAAAACCTACACAAGAAATTAGATATTATAAGTAATGGTATAATTATATAAGTATGTGTTATGAAATATGTGAAATGACAAAAATAGCCCCCCAACCCTTCAAGGAATCTGGCCAACATGAAGGGTTTCTAGAACCCTCCCTAATTTTCTAACCTTTTTAAATATTTATTTAGATTACAATAAATAATAAAGAAATGCAAGCATGGGGGACAAAAAGTAGCTAATTGCAAGACCCCAAGATGCTTTTTACTTTTCATGCAACCTTTGTCTTCTTTTTTATTAATTAGAAGCCTCTTCATCCATCTCCAACCTACAACATTCTCAAGAATTGCCCAAGCAAGTAACTAAGACACTCTCTCCATTCCCCTCAACTCACACGGCTAGGAGTGAGCTAGGAGACTCAATGATATCTCCATCTCCAAGCTTCAAGATTCATCTAGGTAAGTTACATGCTAAACTTCCTTAAGTGAATTCCATATTTCAAAAGATGAAGCTCACATTGGTAACCCTTTCTCCTTGCTAAAACCATGACCCTCCTTGGTCACTAGGTGAGAATTTCTCAAGCTACTAAGTGGTGCTAACATCTTGGTGGTTTGAACTCCAACCCTCATTTTGGTAAGCTAATCTAGCCTTAATCTAGCTCTATTCTTCATATAAATTGATAGCTAATGTTCCTCTTTTTTCTCCCTCAAAACCGTATGTCATATGGAGTAGTGGAGGAACACTTCAATCCATTTCATCCAAGATCCAAGCTAAAGGAAGGTTCTAGCTTAAAGAGGCAAGTATACTCTAGATAATCTTGATTTATTTGTGAAGTGTATGCTTGAATGACTAGCTATTTTTAAGATATGAATCTTAGTTGAAGATACTAAGTTTAAAGCATGAGAACTTAGTTGTTCCTTAAGAAAAAGTGACATGCATGTGTGAAATTTTTCCAAAGGTGAGTACTTTGCCTACGTTAAATATGAATGTGTTGTATGTCTAAGGTAGACATGGTAAGATTCATCTTTCTCACCATGAAGGAGACGGCTAGAAGGGGGTAGCAGGAATGAGCATTGATTCTTGCGAAGAACATATCTTGTGAGGCAAAAGATGTATAAAAGTTGTATGTTTGAATGATTTATTACATGGGTGTACTATGCTCACTTTAAAACAAAATATGAGTTCTTTTATGTGTTAGAAATGGGCTTTTTATGGGGATTATGTGATACATAAATTAGTTATGCCAAAGGTAGACCTTGTTAAGTACAAAATGTGCAATAATGATGTGTGCTATGTGTAAGTTTCAAAACTGTTTTTGGGGTGATTTATATGTAGCTTATTGGATGTTATGGAACCTGGAATGTCTATGCTAAAGGGTGTATTTGGTGGCTAGTAAGTCATTTTAGAAAAATAAGTTTAGTTGGTAAACACTTGACAAGAAAAGTGACAAAAAGGAAAAACTACTGGGACTGGACAGTTTTAAGTGGCGTATTGTGTGACCTTAAAATGGACCTCAGGAACGTGCAAATGAGCTGATTTTTGGTAGGAAGATAGCCTTGTATGTTTATTAAATCTGTGAGTTAGAATTTCGGTAAAAGGACTTGTGGTTTATCCGCAATAAAATATTTAGTGACAACTGGTCATTCCAGATTCTTCCTGTACCTAGTTTTAGGAAAATAATTAAATGACCCCTCTAAACCTGTTGGAGTGCTCTGGAATTTTTCTGGTAATCACTTAAGACATAGATGAATACACCCATGTAAATAAATCAGCTTGGAACCACTTTTTGGAGGGCTAACAACCGAATTGAAGTTGTGTTACCAAACTGGAAAACAGGACAGAAATTATAGCATGAGTTGGGAGACCTTATTATTGCGGATTTGGACTTGTATGTACTGTTGGGCATATGAATATTATTTCTTGGTATGTTCACTAAGTTTTCCAGGTGTTGGACCAAAATAAATAGGATTTTATGGGCTTGAAATTAAGGTAAGGACGGGTACTGCGGTGCTGGATTCAGCAGTACTCTGTTTAGTAACTTAATTATTTGAGGGCTTTGTCTATCTCGAAACGTTACGAAATTTTTATGGCATGTAGATAAGATTCCATTGTGCATACGTATGGCATGAGATTATGAAAATAGGCCTGATTTGCTATCGTTGAGGCCACATGAACAGAACGTAAATTCTGTAAAATTTTTCCAGCTGAAAGAATAAGGCCATACGTGGATTATGTTATGCATTTAGTCATGGATTGCATATTGCACGTCATGCATTGCATCATCCTCATTTACATGAGTTATGAAACTGATTTCATGTCAAAGAAATTCCAGAACGCTCTTCTAAAGAAAAGATTTCAGTTTTGAAAAGAACGACTCCTATTGGTACCATGGATTTCTGGCCAGCATAACCCGCTCCAGATCCAGGGTTAATTGATCTGACGATGATTATGACCATATAGGCCCGGAGAGAATAGACCTGATTATAATGATTATGACCGTTCAGGCTCGGAGAGAATAGACCTGATAGTGATGATTTATGACTATACAGGTCCGGAGAGAATAGACCTGATGACGATGATTGATTGTATGACCGTTTTCAGATCCGGACATAATAGATCTAAAGGGAATGGTATGACCGCCTTAGATCCGGATATAATAGATCTGAATACTGACTTCTCTCGTTTTATTGATGATGATGTTTTTGAAAGAAAGAATGAAAGAACTTATCTTCATTTTTATCATGATGCATCACATGTGCATACTCATACATGCTACATTTCATGGCTAGTCGAATGATTGATGTACTATTACTAAGGCTATGATGTTATGATTTAATATCTCCTAAGTTATGATCTTAATGTAATTTCTTATCTCATAAGTTATGATCTTATGTCCTTACGAATGATGGATTGAAAGTCACGTATGTTGTGAATCCAAACTTTTTTGGGGGTTTGGTTCTTGTGTATACTTTCTATTTAATTCATGATTGTTTATGGTATACTTGCTGGTGACTTTGTCATTTACCCCATTATTTTTCCTCCCAGAGCCTGCAGGAAATGTGGTAGAATGGATCGATGACGAGCCTAGGGTTCCCAATCCATAGACGCGCAAGAGAATGAAAGCTTAAGGACTTGTTATGATGGTTATGTTTGAAAGACTTATGATGGAACTTTAATTTCGGATTTCTCTTTACATTTTGTGGACATGGTTGTAAACGTTGTGGTGGGTATTTGGCATGTTTTTATTTAAAATTTTTTATTCAGCCTCAATTTTGCTTACCTGTTGGCATGTAAGTAGAAAAAGTCCATACAATTCGTCATGGACTACGATATGATGTGGATTGATGCATGGTACTCTCCGTAGTGAAGTACGGCGGGCGCACCATATGCGGACAGGACGGTGCAGGGCACTACATGTGTTGCAATACTGGAAGCTTTCTGTCCAACATAGATCGATCACATCGATCGATCGATGTGATCGATCGATGTGCCAACGAACAGAACTCTTCACTTTGAATTTCATTTTTTGGTCCAAGGATCATCTCCCTTCACCTATGACTGGTAAGAAACTGACATAACTAGTTGAAAATATGCTGAAACGAGTTTCAAATGTTTCTTTTAACACAACCTAAGGTCTATATATAGTAGATCTTGCTATCTTCAAAAGATACAATACATTTTTGCAAAACTAAGTATATTTCAGCATTTCTTCTTTTACCACTCTCTAAATTCAGTCTCTTCTACTATTAAGTTAAATATTCTTCTCCTAGAGCAAAGGAAAAGGAGAAAGCCGTTATATCTTGGAAAGCATTAGTCTTGTTGTCTACCTTGCCCGTCGGTAGAGCTAAATTGCTTTAAGGACAGAGTTATCTTGAAACTCGTCTCGGCTTTACTTTGATCATATTCTTGCTTGTTTACCATCATTTTCTAACATTCTTAAAGCAACTTAAGATGGCATCGAAGCAAGCGTCACCGGATATGTCAAAGATGGAGCCATTTGATGGCAAATTCTATAAGAGATGGGCAGCGAAATTGCTATACTTCTTGGAAATGCTCTCTGTTTCATACGTGCTCAAGATGGACAAACTGATCGATGAAACAGAGGCACAAAAATATAATGCAGATAACACCACTTGCAGATGCCACATACTACACTTCTAGGCCAATTCTCTGTTTGACATTTATGTCGAATTTACTTCTACTGAAGTGATTTGGTCAGCACTGGAGAACAAATATGGTGCTGAAGATGTGGGCAAACGCAAGTATGTGGTGAGTGAATTCCTGAAGTTCCAGATGGTTGATCATGCTCCAATCAACGATCAAATCCATTAGTTCCAACAGTTGGTGGACAATCTGGGACATAAAGGAATTAAGATTGACGAGACGTTCCAAGCGGCGGCGCTGTTGGAGAAACTTCCTCCTTCTTGGAGCAAATACAAGAAGAGAGGAAAGCATGACGACGCCAAGTTGTCTCTAGATGCAGTAATCAAACATATACACATCGAACAGAACAACGGGTTGGAGGATGAGTCTCACAGTGAAGATGGAGTCAAAGCAACCGTTGTGGAGCACGCTGCAAAGAAACCCAAGTTCCACAACAACAACGGCGGCTACAGCGGTGAAAACAAAGGTAAGAAAGTTGCTTTGCAGGCCTTGAACAAGATGAAGGGAGTCTGCTGGGTGTGCGGGAAGCCGTGACACCGAGCAGTCAACTGCAGAAAACGGAAGGGCCAGCCAAGCAACCAGACGAATATTGTTGAGGCCAAAGGAGCAGCAGACGAAATCATCGTGACAGTTGCCTTGACCGAGGTAAACCTTGTTGGTGACACGACGGAATGGGTGGTAGACACAGGTGCTACCAGACATATTGCTACCAGTAATGACCTATTTTCTGAATACAGGGAAATAGGCAGTGATGAGCAAGTTTTCTTGGGAGATGCACATAGTACCCAAGTCCTCGGAAAAGGTAAGGTGCTTCTCAAGTTAACCTCTGAGAAGAGACTATAGCTTAGCAATGTGTTGCACGTTCCTGCCATGTGTAAGAACTTGATCTCCGGAGTGCTGCTGAACAAGGCCAACATTAAGCTTGTTTTAGGGTCTGATAAACTTGTCTTGTCTAGAAATGGAGAGTTTGTTGGTAAAGGATTTTGTAATGGGGGGCTACTTGTTCTTGACGCTATATGTTTGTCTAATAATAAAGAAGCATCTAGTTCTGTTTACTCTGTTGAGTCTCTTGATGTGTGGCATACTAGGCTTGGGTATGCAAACATAGGAATAATAAAGAAACTCAAGAACATGAATGTGATTTCATATGATGGTGACAACTTTTACAAATGTGAACATTGTGTTGAGGCTAAACATCATAAGAAACCGTTTAAGAAAGTTGATAGAGTCTCATAGAAACTTGGTTTCATTCATAGTGACTTGGGTGATTTTAAGAATTATATGAGTAAAGGTGGTAATAGGTATTATGTTACTTTTATCGATGATTACTCTAGATATGCGAAAGTGTATTTGTTAAGTCATAAGGATGAGACCGAGTCCAAGTTCATAAGTTATAAGAATGAGGTTGAAAATCAATTAGATTTAAAGATCAAAAGCCTTAGAACTGATAGAGGTGGTGAATATAGCACAGATTCTTTACAAAGATTTTGTGAAATAAATTGCATTATTCATGAGGTCACACCCCCGTACACACCTCAATCCAACGGAGTAGCCAAAAGAAAGAATATAACACTCAAGAACATGATGAATGCAATGTTGGTAAGTTAAGGATTGCCAGACAACTTGTGGGGGGAGGCAATCTTGACTGCTTGTCATATATTAAATAGGTTACCTCATAAGAAGCTAGATAAGACTCCTTATGAGTTTTGGAAAAGATATGCACCCAACTTGAATTAATTGAAAGTGTGGGGGTGTATAGCGAAAGTTGCTATTCCTGATTTTAAGAGAAGTAAAATCGGGTCCAAGACAAGAGATTTTGTATTCATTGAGTATGCTCAAAATAGTGCAGCATATAGATCATGACTATAGACAATAGTTCTATATTGGAATCTAAGGATGCTGAATTTTTTGAGCATATCTTTCCCATGAATAGACAATCCGATGTTGTTTCTAGATTTGAGATAGGAGAATCAAGCAAAACCTTAGTTGAATAAGAGATTGAACTTCCTTGAAGGAGTAAGAGACAATGACTTTATAACAGTGTTTATTTTAGAGGATGATCCCAGAACTTATGGAGATGCCATTAAGTCGATATTCTAAGTTTTGGAAGGAAGCCATAAATAGTGAGCTTGAATCCATATTGAGTAATAACACTTAGGAGTTGGTAGACTTGCCTAGAGGTTGTAAACCTATCAGTTGTAAGTGGGTCTTCAGGAAGAAAACTAAAGGTGGATGGAACATTGATAAGTTTAAGGCTAGGCTTGTCGCTAAAGGATTCACACAACAAGAGGGTATAGATTTCTTTGATACATACTCTCCGGTTGCTACAATCACTACTATTAGAGTTTTAATAACACTTGCCTCCATTCACAAGTTTGTTATTCACCAAATGGATGTGAAAATAGCATTTTTAAATTGAGACTTAGAAGAGGAAATTTATATTAAACAACCGGAGGGTATGATAGTCAAAGGCCTAGAGCACAAAGTATGTAGGCTTAAGAAGTCCTTGTATGGTCTTAAGCAAGCACCTAAACAATGGAATGAGAAGTTTTATAACACATTAGTGTCAAATGGTTATATAGTAAATGAAAGTGACCGTTGTGTGTACAGTAAATTTAATATTTGTGATGGTGTCATTATTTGCCTTTATGTTGAAGATATGTTAATTTTTGGAACCAACACAAGGGTTTTTAATGATACAAAATCATTTTTATCTTCTGTGTTTTATATGAAAGATATGGGGAAGGCGGACTTAATACTTGACCTTAAGTTAGTGGAAAAATGTGGGGGTTATTTACTTTCTCAAGAACATTGTATAGAGAAAATGTTGAGAAAGTTTAATCACAATGATGTCATACCAGTTAGTACGCCTTATGATTCACATGTGACCTTGACTAAAAGTAAATTTGAAAGTGTGTCACTATGTGAATATGCTAGGATAATCGGTAGTATAATGTACTTGATGAATTGCACTAGGCCTGACATTGCATATGCTGTGAATAGACTTACACGGTACATTCATAATCCGAATGAGAGTCATTGGTGTGTATTAAGACGTTTATTGAAGTATCTTAAAGGAACAACAAATTTAGGACTCATGTTTACTGGATCACCCGCTGTTTTAGAAGGCTATTGTGATGCTAAGTGGGTGACTGACAATGACGAGATAAACTCCACTAGGGGATATGTATTTACATTGGGTGGTGGAGCTATCTCTTGGAAGTCTTGTAAACAAACATGCAGTGCTAAACCTACTATGAAATCTGAATTTATTGCTTTAGTGTTAGCAAGTACAGAAACTGAGTGGTTAAGGAATTTACTTGTTGATATTTCTTTATGGTCTAAACCTATACCTTCTGTATCTATTCATTGTGATTCACAGGCTGCAATTTCACGTGCAAGAAACAAAATCTATAACGGGAAGAGCCGGCATATTTGTCTACATCACAACATTGTGCGTGAGTTGATTAGTTCAGGGGTAATAAACTTGGAGTTTGTAAGAACCAAGTTTAACCTTGCTGACCCCTTAACTAAAGGACTAAATAAGAAGTTAGTCTACGAAACATCGAGGGGGATGGGACTTATTCCATCTGTAGAGAACTCTTCATGACGGGAACCCAACCCACTATTAGTAGAGATTCTAAAAACGGGGTTCAACGTGGTAAAAACAAGTTATGAAAGAATTCTACGTTACGCTATCTAAGTGTTCCTCCTTATGGTGTTGTTGTTGATAGTGCTCACTGTAAAGACTTGAGGGTGAGATTTTAAGAATCTGTTAATGAAAATTCATAGCCATAATGTTTGGTGGTGTGAACAGTGCACACTTGATGAATTTCACCTATATAAGCTTGGAAGTGGTGCCACAACCTGTGAGAGCCTGGAAAACTCTCTAAAGAGCTTATGAAACCCGAGATAGGTGCATGGCTGATATCACACCAAACCGCGAACTTGATGAAGTAGTTAATGATATGTCTTCTTGTTGTTCATATAAACATTAGTGGAGTAAGATTCTGGACGAAGTTCATCTTACTTCCATTTATATAACTCAAGTTGTACACCGGCGATTAAAGACCACAAGTCATCGTATCCATTATGTGTCATTATCTTCGATTGATAATAGAGAGGTTAGTTGTTTAATGTTCTGAAGTTGTTTTTGTATAAGTTTGGATCATGTGGGCGATTGTTGGAAAAGTACGTCAAGGTGCTTTCCTATGTGCCCCAAACTTATATGGAACATATATGAGGTTATTTGGGAGATTGATATAGTGTTTGGAACACTTTGAACTTGAAATAGGTCACTTGGATCGATACATGTTTAGACTTGACCGAATCAAGTGAAGGATGGAATAAAGTTAAGTGTTCTGGAGGAATGCGATCGATCCATGTAAGGAACATCGATCGATCAATGTATACATCGATCGGTCGATGTGGTGTGTTGCAATACTGGAAGCTTTCTGTCCAACATAGATTGATCACATCGATCGATCTATGTGACATCAATCGATCGATATGATCAATTGATGTAAGGCAGAATGAAAGTCAAAGCTTTCTGTCCGACTTCGATCGATCACATACATTGATCGAAGTGACATCGATCGATTGATGTGCCAGCGGACAGAACTCTTCACTTTTAATTGCATCTTTTGGTCCAAGGATCATCTCCCTTCACCTATGAACGATAAACAACTGACATATGCTGAAATGAGTTTCAAATGTTGCTTTTAACACAACCCAAGGTCTATATATAGTAGATCTTGCTATCCTCAAAACATACAAGACGTTTTTGCAAAACTAAGTATATTTCAGCATTTCTTCTTCTACCACTCTCTAAATTCAGTCTCTTCTACTATCAAGTTCAATCTTCTTCTCCTAGAGCAAAGGAAAAGAAGAAAGTCGTTATATCTTGGGAAGCATTAGTCTTGTTATCTACCTTTCTCGTCGGTAGAGGCTAAATTTCTTTAAGGACAGAGTTATATTGAAACTCGTCTTGGCTTTACTTTGATCATCTTCTTGCTTGTTTACCATCATTTTCTAACAACTGTCACCGCCGGCACAGATTTCATCTCCGGTGGCTCAGTTTCTGGGGGAGACACTCCTGGCATTTTTCGAAGCTCTAATAGGAATCCACAAGATAAACGAGGCTGCATAGGCTCCACCACCATCCACCCAGAAAGGGCCTCATATGAACAGTGACGTCTATTGTGGACAGATGGTCACTGCCAGGGTTCTCAGTTTTGATGGAGAGCCAGATATTTGTAAGACAGAAAGATGGCTGGATGAAGTCGAGAGGTGTTTCCAGCTAGCACGGGTCCTTGAAGAGGTGAAAGCACAGATTCTTCTGCCCTTTCTGGTGGGTAGAGCCAATCACTGATGGAGGAATTACATTCAGTCACAGCCCCGACCGGTGACTTGGGCGTAGTTTTTAAAGGAGTTCAGCGGTTTTTACCTCTCCCCAGAACTGATAGAGAAAGGGAGTTTGATACCATGTGACAGGAGACCGATGAATCAGTTTTAGACTATTGTTGGCGATTTATCACCCTGGGCCGCCATGTTCCTGAGATAATGGGTGATGACAGGCTGAAGATGGTAAGGTTCCAGCATGGTCTAAATCCTCGGATCCAGAATTGGTTAATTGGTACACGCTAGCCAATTTTGTGAGACTATTGGAGTACTGTTATAGGGTGGAGTGCATTGTTATGGTACAAGACCGGGAGGTTAGAAATAAGAGAACTCGGAGTGACATTGAGGATCGGACAGAGAGACGGGGTCCATACCCTCACTAGGCAGGCAGACGACCTCACCAGCAGTCATCCAGCTAATATCGGTCTCAGCGACGATAGAGGATAGCAGCAGCAGTTCGATATGCCGAAGGTGCAAGAGACAGCACACCGATGAATGCTGCATAGGGACCGATGTTTGTTTTCAATGCGGCGAGACTGGGCACATTTACAGAAACTATCCAAGGAGAAGAAGGGATTTACTGAGAAGGGTGCAGTAAGAAGGACCCTCTCAGACCGATGCCCAGCTCTAGGGGGTTGTTAGATATCGACAATCTGGATGTCAGATACTAAGGTTATTTGGTAAGGAATAGTTAAGATGAGCACACCCGAACGCTTAATTGCTCGGAATAGCACCGGAAATGTACGGAGGATAATCAACCGTAAGCAGGTAATGTAATAACCCTCTGAAGGTTAGACTATGCTTCAACAACTCATTACACAAAGAATTTGCAATGTAGAGCCACTAACTTATGATTCTAGAGAAACATATCCGAACGCCGGATCAGGGTACTGAACAAGAATCGGAACATATGATAGGAGTAAAATCTGTAGTGAGACATTGAGAAGTGGATTACGATTAACTCTACAAGTCTCGAGGACGAAACTTTTTATAAGGGAGAGAGATGTTACGACCTGCGCTCGCAGGCTAGTTAAAGGAGAGCGCACAGGAAAATCACGACGGGGATTAAGGAACGATCGCTGTACCACATTACAGGGACTAAATAAAAATTTTTTCAAACTTTACGACAAATAAGTCGCAACCTTTAAGGACTAAGTAACATAAGTAATTTAATTAAATAGGAACACAAGAAAGATAAAAAAAACTAGCTTTTACCATTATATAAATATTAAGGAAATTAGACATAAGAAAATAGTAAAGGACAAAATTGTCCTTCCAACCCCGAAACCCCCTTGAACTGCCACCTCACACCCTCCTCACATGGAAGACATGTTGTTTTCATTTTTATCCCATTTCACCCTAAAAATTTCGGCACTTAAGATGGAAGACAAAAGAGGAATATTGTCTTTCACACTTTACCTATTCTTACACTCCATCTCCTATCCATTGAGAAAAAAAGTTTGAGTGATTCACAAAATGCATGATTTAAATAATGCGTGTTTAAGAAATGCATGACACAATTTATTACTTGACACGTTTTTGCGACAAACTTGCCTTACATAATTTATATATAATGTTGTCGTACTAACAAGACATGAGGCTTTAAAGCTTACATCAAATGGCAAACATTTGTTGTGTTTGAACTATTTTCAGGTGCCACCATTTATGAATTAAACTAGTTCATTAAGTGAAGTACTTAGTTAAATGAACTAAGTAAATCATTAAATGGAGAAATATTTGGAGAAGGCACAAAGACAACAAACATGGAAATGGAAAGTCTCATTCTACCTCTTAAACCACACGCCAATTCATATATACTTTTTTTTTAAAAGGAATTTTTATTATTATAAATATCCCTCACTTCTGGCGGAGGAAAACCTTATTACAAATTGAAAAACATGACGAAAGTAGCAGTGTATGATTATCAACATCCAAATATATATGATATGCCGCATTAAAACCTTGCCAAGAAAAACCACCCTTGTGGATAAAACCTTGGCGAAGGAAAAATCGTACATATTTATATAGATGGAATGTTGATAAGCGCTACAGTGAAAAAAGAAATAATTTACAAGCCAAAATGAGTACAAGAGTCGCAAAATGAAAGGAAGCCATGTAGAGGTCCGTAATTGATGTGCCCTCGTTCCGTCAGAGAGAGCAGAGCTGCCAGCGACAAAGCAGACCAAGGAGAATCGTTGCGTCCATGCACAAAAGAAATACGCGGCTGAGTGAAAGCAATATAGATGACTCACTGAAAAGATCTAGGCAAATAGAATGGGAACATACTGAGTATGCCGGTACACAATGAGGTACCGGCAGATGTAATATGGAAATGCCAATCCATATGGAAGACTTGCAAAATTACGGAACCATATGCTTGCATGTAGAAGTACCTCGTCCCAGCAGGCAGATACACATCATCAACTTGGTTGTCAAATAATTGTCGCAAGACATACCATGCAGAAAAGAGAATATGCGCTGAGTGAAGCAGACAAATAGTATATAAGGAAAGAGCAGTGGCAACCAGAAAGAAAATCATACCAAGTCTGCCTGCCCCAACTAGTGGACAGGCAGAAAAAGTGAAAAAGTGCCAATCCATACGGAAGACTTGAAAATGGTATAATGTGTGTCTCATCAAGGTGAGGTCCAATGCAACTAACCGGCGTGGGGGCAACGTCTCAGCCGGGTGCCACGTAAGTGAGATAAGACAATGTCCAAGCCATACAAAAAGACATAATGAAGCAACGTTATTAGCAAACAACCAGCTGTGAGAAATAATGAAAGGCAATAGGTAACAAATCATACCAAACTTGCCCGAACCCTGTAGGGCACAGGCAGGAAAATTCAGATGACGCTAATCCATATGGAAGACTTAGATAGGTCAAGGCACTCTCAAATGTATGAAGAAAGATCCAATGAGATGAAACTACGAACTAATGGCGGAAGAGAGCGAGAATTGTAGATTTGGGTGCAGGGGTTGAGCATAGCATGCTGCGCAAGATAGTGTGCCACCATGTTTGCCTCTCTGTAAATGTGATGATAGTCCAATCGATGTAGCCGCACTAACGTGTGGAGTAATTGAAGATAATAGTTGTCGTACACCATCTGAGGGCGGGATAATCGTGATACAAGCATTGCACAATCTGATTCTAGAATAATCGACCGATAAAAAGTCAGAAAAAACAATGTCCAAATAACGCCGCCTGTATCTCTGCATGAATAGGTGAACTTGGTGGTAATCTAAATGATACTGCGCCTACACAAACTCCAGCATGCTCTCTCAAAATAGCACCACCTGCACTATAGCGCCTTCCAACTGCAGCATCCGTATTTAATTTAAACCGACCAGATGGTGGTAACCTCCATCGCACCAAAATTGGACGCGGGTTCCGAAGTGTAGGAAGCCAAGCGAAGGGATGGCGCAGACCAGTCAGCAATTTGGATTCCGCGATTGACTTACACCACATTGAAATATCATACTGTATGGTGAACTTTAAGGATGTAAGTGAGAAAATGTGTGGCTCACCATATACCAGAGATGCATAGGCACGCCATACCGAATAAACAATGATTGCTGGGACGATGACTCGCAAAACACCAAGGAAAGATGAAAAATTCGAACGATACCACCAGGAGAGTAAATATTGTCGGAGCCTCAAGGATGTTGGGATAGGGTAGTGTAACTCGCTGGCAAAATAACTCCATATCGATCGAATGCCCAGACAGTATAAGAATATATAATCCACCGTAGCAGACTCCTGCTTGCAAAATGGGCATTGGGTTGGGCGTGCGACAAAAAACTTACAAGTATATTCTTCAAAAGGTAATACCGAATGAAAAATTCGCCATAGGAATATCTGAGTGGTAGGCGAATGATGTTTAAACCAAATAAATTTTGTCGAGAGGAGTGATGGACCAGAGGTTCGACATATGTCATACGCACTACGCAAAGAGAATTCCCCAGTTAGTGTTGGAGTTCATGTAAGATGTGCCGCATGTCCTGCAAATAAGTTTCCACACCGGGGAGTCTGGTAGTCGAGGCAAGTAATCGCCGCGATGACCATATTTAGCATACATATAGTTACTCCAAAGTGTTTTTTTGTTGTTGATATGACCACCAAATTCGACACTGATACGCTTTTTGTAACACGCATAGATTCCGAATTCCCAGTCCGCCCTCCTCCCGGGGCGTTGAAATAGTTGCTCAGGATACCCAATGATGTCTACTGCCCCAATAAAATGTCACCATTTTGCGATGTATGATGTGAATTACCGATTTGGGTAGTCCTCCTGCTGCGAGAATATGTAAAGGCAGAGAAGATACAACTGAGCGCAACAATACTAGTCAGCCAGCAGCAGATAATAATTTTGAGTGCCAACCATGTAGACGATCATCTATGTGCTGCAATAATGAAACACAGTAGCTGGATCTGTTAATGCCCTTATGTAAATAGGAACCAAGATATCGAAATGGTAGATGTGAACCCCTCATGCCCGTGATAGACTCGTAGGTATGTCGCTGTTGTGGCGTAATTGCAGCAGATGGAATGAAGCTACTTTTCTGAAAATTTATCTTTTGACCAGAGGCATTTTCATACTGTGCTAAGAAAGATTGAAATCGGCGAAGAATACGCTGAGTTCCCCGTAAGAAAACCAAAAGATCATCTGCATAGGCTAAGTGGGTGACAGTGAAAGGAACCCTACCCAGACGGAAAGGTTGTATAGCACCTGATGTTACTAATGATTTTAACCCCCTGCTAAAGCCTTCAGAAGAAAGAATAAAAAGCAGAGGGGATAAAGGATCCCCTTGCTTAACTCCCCTGCATGGCCGAAATGATGTTGTAGGCTGGCCATTAACTAGAACTGATAATGTGGTGGCACTCAAATGATTCAAAACGAGACGAATGAAAAACTCAGAGAATCCAAAAGTACGGAGTAACCTCGCAAGATATTCCCAGCTTACGCGGTCAAAAGCCTTCATCATGTCTAATTTCAAGCATAGCTGAGGACCTCCTTTATCCAACATATGTATCATCTCTCTGGCCATCAATACTTGCGTGGAAATATCAGAGCCTGGAAGAAAGCCAGTTTGCTCTGGCTAAATTAGTCGTGGGAGCAAGGTATTAAGTCTTGTAGCAATGATTCTCGTGCAGACTTTACTCAGGAAATTAGTGAGACAGATTGGTCGAAAGTCGCTAAATGTGTCTGTCGACGTCTTTTTAGGGATTAATGTGATAAGAGCACTTGCCATGACAGTAGGCTGAGGGATTCCAAGGAAAAACTCCTGGACTGCCTTAACCACATCAGAACAAATAATTGACCAGAATGAACAATAAAAGTTACCATTGAATCCATCAGGGTCTGATGCACTGTGGGGGTCTAAATGCCAGACTGATGTCTTGACTTCCTCTTCAGTAGGCATCTTTGTAAGCATCAAATTGTCCTCTGCTGTAACTATGGATGGTATGTTGCTAAGCACTGTCTCATAAGTGTGCGTGTGTTCCCGCGTAAATAAGGTGGTGTAAAAAGATACTGCTTCATCTTTAATAGATGTAATATCAGAGCATAATCTGCCGTCAGATGTACGGATTTGCTGTATACGCAGCTGAGTACGCCGACCTTTTACGATAGAGTGAAAATAGCGGGTATTGGCATCCCCATCTTGTAACCATCGAACCCGTGCCTTCTGTTTCCAATAATGAAACTCATATAATAGGGCTTGAAGATATTCTGCTTTTGCTTTATGGTATACCTCACGGTTCGCCTCTGTAGAGTCGGCGTCCCAAGCATGCTCTGCCTGTGTCATCACCGATTTCGCATTCTTAACATTGGAAAAGATGTTCCCAAATATTTCCTTATTCCATCTCTGCACATCCTTCTTCAGTCGGAGCAACTTCGCATAAAAGCCATACATTCCCCCTGTTGTTGGATAGGATGTCCAAGCAGTTCTAATATAATTATGAAAGTCTGGATGATGCAACCAGGAGTCTAAAAAACAAAAAGATCTGTGTCCCTCAGTATTACCCAATCGGCATGAAAAAAGTAGTGGTGTATGATCTGAAGGAACTCGAGGTAGATGTGAAAGACGTGTGTCTTCAAAAATATCTTGAAAAGTGGAATTAAAGAATAACCAGTCAAGCCTGCACCGGACTCGACCGAGTCCTCTACCATCTGTCCAAGTATATCGCGGCCCATGATACTGTGGAGACATTAGAGAACATGATTCAATGCAATCATTAAAATCCTACAGGGATGAGAGAGACGGTTGAGAACGGCCTGCATGATCCTCAGAGATCTGAAAGTATTAAAATCGCCCCCAATAATCCATGGCATGTCGTTGGATTCAGAGAAGGTAGATAGCGAATGCCAAAGAGAGCGACGATGAGATACTATATGATTGCCATAGACCACCGATAATACAAAATGCTGCTAAAGCTGTCGAAATAAAAAAGTAAAGTGAACCACCTGATTTTGATCCTGCGAGCGAACCAAATGGTAATCCATGTCACGCCAAAATAACCAAATACGCTCTGATTGAGAAAAGAAATGATTCGAAAAACCAATATCCATAGCGAAACGATCTATATGAGATGGTGAGTGCTTCGGTTCAATCACTGCTACAATATTTAAATGATGTTCATGTATCAAGTTATGCAACCTAGGTAGAGAAGCACGCATGCCTCGTATATTCCAGAATAATATATTCATTGAGATAGAGTAGTATTACTTCCATGGATTGCATGTGACGCACTACAAGTTAAGATTGTGGAGGGCGGTAAAGGTGGGAGATTCTTTCTTGCACGACGCTTTCTACGAGGAACAACAGGAATGAAATCTGCATTATCTGTAGAATCCTGCAGGTGAGATATTAAAACCTCGTCGTCTGGCGATGTAGGAATCATCTCCATATGCCTAACCACTTCTGCAGAGACAGTAGCTATCTCCGGTTGCTAATCATGCTCTGGCAACTCATTGTCAGAAGAGTGACCAATATCAAAAGTTTTAGTATTCTGGGGTGCTGTCTGGTCCTCAGCCGGCGGCAGATCATCTCCCATATGTGATGGCGGGTCTATAACTGGAGCATCGTGTGCTGGGTTGTCTGTCGACTAGGTTTGAGTATCGCCAGAAATGTTATGCAAAGGTGCAGCTGTTGTGACTGTGTTGCCTTCCTTCCGTTTAACAGGGGTCCAGCGTTGTGCCCGCGGACGTGGCGGTGGCGGTGGCGGTGGAGGCGATATAGGTGCCTTCTCTTTGGGAGGATAGTCTGAAGCTGCATGGCCGAGCCTCCTGCATGAGGTGCAAAACTGAGGCAAATCTTCATAAACCACAGATTGTAAGATCATTCGATTTTTTGCCTGCAAATAAATTTCCTGAGGTAATTCTTGAGAGATATCCACTTCAACATATATACGTGCGACGGACGGCCTTAATCCATCCGCCGTCTCAACATCAAGCTTGATCGGTGTGCCTATAGTACGAACAATTTCAAACAGCGAGTCTCGGTGGTGAAGATGAATCGGTAAGCCGGGAAATGCAATCCAAACCGGGACTATTGGAACATTAGCAGTAGGATCAAAATCAATAGTCCATTTCGTAATACGCATGTGACAACCCGATATGTGCCAGGAACGGCGACAAAAACATCTTAAATAATCGGATTCATTCCGAAAATTCAAAAGTATATGCGTTTGATCTATAAGTGTGATGCGCAAATCATGATGAAATCCAATCTTTTCAAATACCTCACGGATCACCTTCAATGGAGGTCGGCCATTCCAGAAAGTGCCCACCAATGAATGTTTGAATGGAGCAGCAAGAGCATCAATTTCCGAATCAAGAAATGATATCATTGGGATGCCCTTGTATCCGGATACTGTTTTCGGCGATATAGAAATGCGTTGAGAAGAGGTTTCGCCTGCAACCACTGCAGCGAAGGAAGGCAGTGGTGTCGAAGCCATCATAGGTAATCGTAAAGATCAATTCTTTGAAGCAAAAACGGTGTGGAAAGGAACGCGTGATCAGCAATTGGTTGAAGAAAGGAAGAATGTTGCAATGAGATCAACGGCAGCGGCAGAGCCACAGGGCCGGCGGCGTGCTTCAGAGCTCCGAAATCTTCGGAGCCATATTCAGCGGCAGCGCTTTTCGCCAATTCATATATACATATATATATACACACACACACACACACATATATATATATATATATATTAAGATTTTTTTAAAAGGCACTATACACATATATTCCAAAGTACTACCGACACGTTATATATTTTGCAAACGTACGTCAATGTCACACCACTATACTTACCTCATATTTATGAGTATATGCAAGTCTTATATCATATGATATAAGTCATGGTGATGACAAAATTATTACGACACGTTACAAGGTTCTAAACCAAAAATTGTCGTACCGAATGACTACCGAAACTTCGCTAACGTGTCACGTACTTGCCATATGTAGATGTCCTGCCCCTACACTTCAAAAATGGCCAAACATTTCGTGGCTTACATGTTATATTCAGCCATAAAATCATTCCATGTTGGCACACACAAATCACCCCCAATTAAGGCCAAATTGTGGAGATTTCAAATTCAACATTTTTGTCACATGGGGCACCTCTTTTAATCAGACTTTAGAGCTGAATATTCAAGTTATTCTATGTATATTATGTGTGACATAATATATATATAACATGTGCAAAAAGTTTTTATTTAATCCAAGAAAAATCGCGTAATCGACAAAAGTCGAAAATTCGGTTTTATGCGACCACAACACATGGAACATTTTTGGCATGACATGAACATGTATCTAGACACTTTTTACATATTCAATACATACTAATGTATTCTAGAATATTCAAATTAGGGCTGATTAGAATATAAAATGTGTATAATTATTGTGCACTATTTTACAAAGTTTACAAAAATAAATTCATCACATATTCAAGTTTAATCACACGCCTACTCAGCCTTGATGGAGCCTATGTGGAGTTTAGTTGGCATCTTGATTGGTGAAGAATGGACTACACAAGCTTAGTGACTTAATGGAGGAAGCTACAAAAGGTAATATTTCAAACGTTGCTACATTTGTAACACATGTTGAATATTCAGCATGTATGAATAGATATGGCCGATTTTTAAGTTCATAATTGTGATAAATTTGCCTCTTCATTTTCAAGGGATTGATATAATATTAATATGGAAATAATTTGAACATGTTTAGAACATTGCACATGCTGAAAATTTCAGCATTTGAATCAATGTTATGGCCGAATTCTTGGAGTTATTGGTGACATATTTTCCTTCAAAATTATTTGGGATTAATTATGTGATATTTGGCAAGGTTTTTATTAATAATTTTGCACATGTTTTAAGTGTAACTCTCATATTTGTACAGTCATCAAGTGATGGCAAATGTCATCCAATCAAGGAGTGCCAAGTAAGCAAGGCCAAGACAATCATCCAATCAAGTGTTGCCAAGTAAGCAAATTGATGTCACATCTATGCAAGACATTCTTCCAAGGACTTAAAAGAGAATCCTCAAGGTGATAAAAACCCTATAGGGGGCGGCCAAGACTTGATAAAAAGAAGAAAATGGGGCCACTCAAATGCAAGATAATTCTCATATTTCTCTCAAGTGCAAAAAGTGTCTTCCACTTTCTTCTTCTACCTTTCTTTCTTCTTCTCTCTCAAGCCTATTGTTCTTATATTCAAATATATTGAATATGCTTTGTATAAACCATCATACACGCTTATTGTTGTAAAAGGTTGATCAAGGAGTGATCAATCCTTCATTCGTTCGGTGGTGGTGTTCGTGAAAGGTGTGATTCCTCGTATTGTTTGCAAAGGGTTGGAGTTGTTATGTAACTCCAGAAACCCTTTGTGGCAAGGCGTTATTTTGTGATTAGTGATAACCGAGTAAGGTGTCCTAGAAGACTGGAGTAGGTTGTGTTAACCGAAATAGTATAAAATTCTCGGTGTTATTACTTTCAGCACTTCACTTTCAGTTTCCAGCACTTTGCATCGTTTTTATTGCATTAGTTGTAGCGCCCCGCACTTGGACCTCGTTCGAATACGGTGCACCCGCCGTACTTTACTAAGGAGAGTACAAAGCGTCATGCATAACATGCGAAAATCCATAACTTAGACCATGGACTTCCATGTTAACATTTAACCTGGTACCAAAATTTCGGCAGAATTTAAACTTTGTAAATAAAGATGCATTACGAAATAATAAGTTCCCCAAAGTAGTAATCCACAAAACAACATAACCGAAATCCCAAAGAGTTCCACATTGTTCATAATACAAACATCATGGCCGCACAAAAGTCCTCAAGCATAGCCTCCTTCTGACTTCCTCGCCTACGAGTATGGCACTCTCGGCTCATCCTCGATCCACTCAATCTTAGCATTAACTGGCTCTGGGGAAAAATAGAAGTGTGAGTGATAAAATCACCCAGCAAGCATACAATAAACCACCATGAAATAAATAAAGAATTATAACGTGAATGTAAAACCCCAAGAACCTCAAATATTAATTCATACATGATCTTTAATCCTGGATTTTCTTGACGATATAGCCTAAGCATAATTCTAGGTAGTGCTATACCAACAATATCTTATTATCCATTAACTGAAACATACAACATGTCAACATGCTCATGAGTCATGCAAGATGCAATACATGATATCATGTCATGTCAAAACATCATTTTGGTCCCATAAAATAACGTGTCAGAAAAACGGAGTGTCAGATAAATTAACCCCAGATCTGAACGGGTCCAGAACATGTCGAGGTTCTTAGCAAACTTTCTGGAGATAAATGAGTGGCTAGCGCCACTGTTGAACAATACATTTGCAGGTATGCTACATACTAAGATAGTTCCTGAATCATGCACATTTAACTAAGCAACAGTATATGCACGTATAAGTAAAACATATTTAAGGCGTAAAACTTTAAATCTTACCAGTTACTACATCTACGGCCCCCTCAACATCAGCATCCGTCATGGCGTGCACCCTTGCATTTGCACATGGCCGCTGGTTCTTTGGCTGTTGTTGCTGTTGCTACGCTCCTCTTTCTAGGCAATCCCTAATCAGGTGGCCATCCTTGCCGCATCTAAAGCATTGTCCAGTCTTCCATCGACACTCACCCATGTGTCTCTTCTAGCACTGAGGGCACACTGGTATAGCTGGCTGCTGAGGTGGAGCTTGATTTCTTTGCTGGTTATTTTGGTGCTGCTGGCGGCGCTGATTTTGACCTTGCGATTTTCCCTGTCGAACTGATCCTCTGAAGTTCTTCTTAGCTACCTTTCTGTATTTCTCATTTCTAGTCCCTTGTCTCTCTCTCTTTTGTCTCACATCGTCTCGTCGGATAATGTCTCTCTCAATCCGGTAGCATGCGTCCAAGAGGGCTCCAAAATTTGTGGGGTTTGCGTTTACTAACCAGGTCCGAATTCTAGGGTTCAGCCCTCTTTCAAACTTCAGCATTTTTGTTTCTTCATCATTCGTGGTAACAGGCTGAAATCTCCCTAATGCGATGAACTTATTTGCATACTCTGCTACTGTCATACCAGGCTCTTGCTTCAGGGATTCAAACTCATGCCTCTTTTGTAGCTTGACCGACGGAGAGATATAGAACTTGTGAAACTCTTGTAGAAAACTTTCCCAGGCAATCGGTCTGGGCAAGGGGTGTAGATTCGTCTTCCACCATTGGTTTGCTTCATTGATCAGAAAAGGTCTGATGGCTTGGGCTTTTAGCTCGTCTGTGGCTTGAATTAACTCGAAACAGTTTTCGACTTCATCCAACCACTTCTTTGCTGTATCGGGGGTCTGGTTTTCCCTCAAACGGTAGTACATTTGCTCTCTTTAATTTCTCAAAGTAGTATTGGGCATCTCTCACAGGCTGGTGGGGATGAGGTGGAGCATTCTGATGGATTAGGCCTTGCCCGATCTGGGTAACAACTTGGCAAAAGGCCTGAAAGGCATTCATGTCAGGGATAACCGGAGGAACAGGTTCCTGCGGTGGTGGTGGTGGATTATTCCGAACTGGAGGATTTTGGTCCGGCTGTGGTGGCGGGACCTGAACTGGTTGTGGAGGAACGGGCTTCTGAGCAGCTGGTCGTGCCCTAGGAGGTCTGCCACGCGGTCTCACCATCTGCACTATAGGGTGTTAACATTTTACTTAAAAAGTTGGAATAAACCAAATTATTTTGAATAGAGACCATAATCCAAAAATTTAAATAAGGAAGATAAAAGACACATCTTACGTTATAGATCTGGATTTCATAATTTAGGATTAATTATTAAATTACATCATAAACCTGATCTAAGTGGTCCTAGTCTAAGGCCATCACTCATCTAAGATCATGACTTAGATCTAAGATCAAACTTAGATTGCTAAGATCGTAACTTAGTTCTACGTTCTGCCCGAAATCTAGAGCCTGGGCTCTGTTACCACCTGTAGCGCCCCGCACCCGGACCTCGTCCGAATACGGTGCACCCGCCGTACTTCACTAAGGAGAGTACAAAGCTAATGCATAACATGCAAAAATCCATAACTTAGACTATGGACTTCCATGTTAACATTTAACCTGGTAGCAAAATTTCGGCAGAATTTAAACTTTTTAAATAAACATGCATTACGAAATAATAAGTTCCCAAAAGTAGAAATCCACAAAACAACATAACCGAAATCCCAAAGAGTTCCACATCGTTCATAATACAAACATCATGGCCGCACAAAAGTCCTTAAGCATAGCCTCCTTCTGACTTCCTTGCCTACGGGTATGGCACTCTCGGCTTATCCTCGATCCACTCAATCTTAGCATTAACTGGCTACGGGGAAAAATAAAAGTGTGAGTGATAAAATCACCCAGCAAGCATACAATAAACCACCATGAAATAAATAAAGAATTATAACGTGAATGTAAAACCCCAAGAACCTCAAATATTAATTCATACCTGATCTTTAATCCTAGATTTGCTTGACGTTATAGCCTAAGCATAATTTTAGGTAGTGCTATACCAACAATATCTTATTGTCCATTAACTGAAACATACAACATGTCAACGTGCTCATGAGTTATCCAAGATGCAATGCATGATATCATGTCAAGTCAAAACATCATTTTGGATCCATAAAATAACGTGTCAGAAAAACAGAGTGTCGGATCAATTAATCCCGGATCTGAACGGGTCCAGAACATGTCATCAGATCAATTAACCCCGAGTCTGGGTCGGGTCCAGAACATAACATCAGGCCGATTAACCCCGAACCTGGATCGGGTCCAGAACATATCATCGGACCAATTAACCCCGGGTCCGGAACGGGTCCAAAACTTATCATGTCATCAGACCTATTAACCCCGGGTCTTGAGTCAGGTTATTCGCATGCTTGGCCGGCAAGGGAATCATAAAGCTTTCTTTAAAAAACATGGGACCATAAATAACTTACATGCATAAGGAAAAACGTATATACTTGAAAAGACTTGCTTGCTTACGGAGAATTCATAAAAATCAGATTCATGGTGCATATGATCATGCATGATACATGAAATGATATGCAATGCAAGTCATGGCATGAATTATCGCAATTATTCCTTATAACATGTCAACAAGCATGGTTTCAGAAACTAAAAATTTCCAGATTTCACTTCATGTCCATGGGGAGGCTAAATTAACCAAACCAGCCCATTTCATATTCTTTTGTCCTACATGTGTTTAGTGGGGTCTTATTTACATGTCGTAAAGTTTTCGTAACTTTCTAAGGCGAATGAGGCCCTTATATCATTAAATTATTATCAAGTGTACTTGCTGAATTCTACGGTATAATAGCCATTATTACCTTAATTTTTCATGACTTTAGATCTTTAATCATATGGCCACAACCTGGAAAATATAGTAAAATCCCTAAAGACTAACATTCATGGGCCTAAACCGTGTATATAGGTGCAAATCCACAAAATTAAGCCTCTTAACTTATTCCCCTGTTCTGCCCAATTTTCTAGTTTTAGTACCTTAACTTTATATCCATAATTACCCATCAAAACGATAATAAAAAATTGATTAATTTACATGGTCATGCTCCTCTAGGTCTTAGGTGCTTTACGTAAAATTTCCAGGGCAATCCAATAACTTTAAAGGGTTCCTTTAATAATTTTTCCGAAATGGGTCACATGTTGTTATTGGATTAACCAATTTTACTAAAAATTCTATTGTGTCAAAACAATAATTCCTTTTCCTGAAATTCCAACTCACCCATGTCATAAATATGCAGAACTAGCATCCTACCGAAATTTAGCCCAATTGCATGTTTCCAAGTTCCACTTTTGGGTCAAGAAACTCGTTACTTAATTCTGTCCTGCTCCAGTAGTTTCAGCTTGAGCAGTTTTACCAAATAATTTCATAAAAATAATCAACATCCTATTTTATCAAAATTCCAACTCTCAATTTTGCCACACACATAATTGTGTCACCATACCAAAAATCAGCTTAATTGAACGTCTCCAAGATCCAGTTCTAGACCATTTAAATCATTATACAATTCTGCCCAGTTCCAGAAATTCCAGCCTGAGCAGTTTCACCAAATATTTTATTAAAAATAATCCACAACGTATTTTACCAAAATTCCAACTGTCATATTTGCCACTCACATAGGAATAACTTCATACCAAAATCATCTTGATTGAATTTTAATAAGGTCCACTTTGATGTCACACAACACACTGCCCATTTCTGTCCAGCTCCAGTGGTTTTGTGTTTTGTCACTTTTCCATATCAAGGGTCCACTAATTATCTTGTTCTTATGAAGTAACTTTTTAGTCACCACATACACCTTTTTCCCATGAATATCCAGATTTCATTCTTTTTTTATTGGGTCATCTTTGCATCATCTCAAAACAGTTTGTAGTTTGTACACAATAATTATCATATTCGCTAAAAAAATGTTCTTTCTTGAAGTCAAAACTCACCATCTTATCCATCCTCTTGGCCGAAACTTGTGTCATGTCATGAACATATTTCACAACCTTTATTTAGGCAGGCAACATATTCAAGGGCTATTTTATTTCAATCTTACCAAACAACTTCATAAACTCACATCTAGCACATGCATGCTATCTTAGAACCTCACAAGTCTCATCCAAGAGCTATTCTTACCTAGAATCTCTTAGGTGAACCTTATTTCATCCTAAAACAGCCTCATATCACATTGCATGTAAGAAAAGATTTCATCTTTGGAGGAATTAATCACATGCAAGACATTGTTCTTGAGGAATTACTAAGGTATAGTCTTAAAACTTAGTATATTCAACTAAAGTTCACATCTTAGAAACATCTAGCCATTCAAGTCATTAATTCTTCAAATAATTCATGAGAGTCTAGTGTATACTTGCCTCTTCAAGCTAAAGCTCTTTTCTTAGCCTGGATATTGGATGAGTTGAGTTGAAATCTTCCTCCTCCTTCACCCTTGAGCATACGGTTTTTGAAGGAAATGAGGGAAGAATATTAGTCATCATTCTTTGATGAAAATAGAACTATTTTGAGGTTAGATCTTCTTACCAAAGTGGGACTTTGAATGGAGCTTCAAGTATCAAAAGATTGCACCACCTAAGAGGTTGAAATCTTAGCACCTAGTGACCATGAAGGTCACGGGTTGGGGTAGAAACAAGAGAACCCATGAGCTTCATTCCTTAAAAATAAGAATCCACTTAAATGATCTTGGAACAAAACTTACCTAGATGTTTCTTGAGCTTGAAGATGGTAGTTGAAGTGAACCTCCTAGCTTCAAGATGAAGGGCCGAAAGTTGTGTATGTGGAGGGAGATGGGAAAACTTTCTAAGTGTTGGCTTGGCTTGAATGCTTCTTGAGGGAGTTCAAGATGGGTGGAAGGGAGTTGTCTTGCAAGATTTAAAAACCTAGGGGGTAAGGGGAAGGGCAGCCGGTGCATGGGGGAGGGAAAAAGAAAACCTAGGCTTGTAGCTTCAAGCTTTTGCCTCCCATGCCTTTTTTTTATTATTTTATTATTTCTTTTTGCATGCCTTCTTTATTTTTTTATTATATAATTGTATTTTTTGCTAGATAATTTAAATACTAGAATAATGGAGAGGATTCTAAATCCCTCCATTCCCTTGGCCAAAATCTTGGGGGGTCTTGGGGGGCATTTTAGTCTTTTCACTTTGAGCCTACCACATATTTATGTAACTTATACTATTATTTATTTTATCTAATGTGATTTTAAATTTGCCTTTGTGAGGATCATTTAGGTTTGTATTCTTATAAATCGAAATTGTTCCAAGGTGGATCAAGGCCTCTTGGCCGAATTTAACAAGGTATTTCTCATACCTTGTGACGTTCGCTTATATAACTATTCAGTGTCCGTCTTAAATGAAGTCAGAGAATTTAAATAAAGAAATACTAATTTGGCTTAAGTAATACGCACGTGGAGAAATCATTATCTGCATTATGTCAACTTATCATTGTTTCAAGTACATGTCAGTTGGGTACAACATTAGTAAAAATATCAAACGACTTTCAAAAATTACCAAACTTTGCATAAACATAGCCACACCTTTTAAGTTTCATTTGGGGGAAGTTTCAACCCTTTTGGATAAGTATAAGTCAATCAAAGGTTAATAGTTCTGAGACTAGTGCAATCTGATTTTTAGACTTGCAAAGGTTGAGAACTTGAACGTATTTGACATACTTCCCAAAAGAAGTTTTTAAAACTGTTTCAAATCACAGATTAATCGGAATAAAATTTTTAGACCATTTGGAGTCATGGATTAATCGGAATAAAATTTTCAAATCAGACTACTGTTTCTGGCAGATTTCCGCAATCTGAGAACAAACGATTTTTCAAGGGGTTAGAGGTTGAGTTTTGATATGAAATTTTTAGGAGATACTCAAAACATCTGATTAGAGTCTCTCCGAATTTTAGAATTTTTGAAAGCATGTAACCTAGTTTTTCAAAAGTTTTAAAACAGGACCTGAAAACAGAAACTGTGTTTAGAAGTTGGGTTTTTGGGTCAAAACAGTTTAAAAACAAAATTTTCCGCACCCACTATTCAACCCCCCTTCTAGTGTGCCTTACAGGTCATACAAGTGGTATTATAATGTAGGCACACTCACGAGAAGGAGATCCAACGATCTTTGCGAGATGGCAAGCACTAGACATAAATGTAGAGATAAAGCGGTTTGAGTGATTTCAAAATACATGATTTAAACGTGCATGACATATTGCATAAAAGCGTGCATGACATATTGCGTAAAACTTGCCTTATATAGTTCATATATAATGTTTCCGTACTAACGAGCCATGAAGCTTTAAAGCTTACGTCAAATAGCAAACATTTGTTGTGTTTGAACTATTTTTAGGTGCCACCATTAATGAACTAAACTAGTTCATTAAGTGAAGTACTTAGTTAATTGAACTAAGTAGTTCATTAAAGGAAGCTACATTTGGACAAGGCACAAAGGCAACAGGACTAAGAAAGGAAAGTCTCCTCCTCTCACCACACTTATATGACACGCATATATATATATATATAAATATATATATTTTCAGATTTTTTGAAAAAGGCACATACACATGTATTCCAACGTACTACCGACACGTTATATATTTTATGTACGTACGTTAACATCACACCACCATACTTAACTCATATTTATGAATATTTTCAGGTCTTATATCATATGATATAAGTCATGGTGATGACAAATTAAATACGACACGTTAAAAGGTTCTAAACCGAAATTTGTCGTATCGGGCGAATACCGAAACTTCGCCAACGTGTCACGTACTTGCCATAAATAGATGGCCAGCCCCTTAACCTTAAAAATCACTATAATTTTCATGCCTATGATGTTATTTCCAGCCATAAAAGCATTCCATGTTGGCACACACAAATCACCCCACATTAAGGCCAATTGTGGAGATTCCAGTTTCAATTTTGTCACATGTAAATGGCGCCACTTTAGACCAGCCAAGTGCTGAAAATTAAAGTTTATATTATGTATATTATGTGTAACATAATATATATAACATGTGCAAAAAGTTGGAATTGAATTAGAGAAAAATTGGGTAATCGATAAACATCGAAAATTCGGTTTTCTACGTACACAACACATGGAACATTTTTGGCACATCATAGGACACGTATCTAGACACTTTTTATATATGTCATACATCTTAAAGTGTTCTAGAAAATTAAATTAAGGGCTGATTGGAATATAACATGTGTGTATTATTAAATGTGCACTATTTTACAAAGTTTGCAAAAATAAAATTCAGCACATGCATATACTTGTCATACACGCCTATACAGCTGAGGTGAAGCATATGTGGAGCTTTTTTGGCATATTGATTGGTCAAGAATCAATCATACAATGTTGGTGATTTAAAGAAAGAAGCTACAAAAGGTAATGTTTCAAATTTTATCTCATTTGAAACACATGCAGAAAATTTCAGCATGTGGATACTAGGCTGGCCGATTTTCACCTTTAATGAGCATATATTTTGTGTCTTGAAACACGTGATCAATTTGAAGAAGAATTGGAAGTAATTTGAATAAGATATAAAGTCATAAAGTGTGATATCTTGAATATCACACATGCTGAAAAATTTCAGCATGTGTGTGTATGCACCTTGGCTGATTTTGTGGTCATATTAGTGTCCAATTTCATTTCTAAAAATTATGAGAATATTTGCTACTCATTGGTGATTTATTTTAAAAGAAAAATCAATGAAAATTTGGAAATAATTTTAATTATATCTCCATGTATCACATGCTGAAATTTCAGCATGTCAAGTATCCTTTATGGCCGAAATTTTCATCAATTTTGTGGAGAAATTATCTTGCTTGATTTGGGTAATAATCTTATGAGTTATGGAAACTATTTTATGATGATTTTGGCACATGTTTTTAGTGGAATTCTCAGATTTTCCAAGTCATCAAATGATGACAACATTCAACCAATCAACAAGTGCCAAGTAAGCAAAGGTTAAATGATCATCCAATGAGGAGGTGCCAAGTAAGCAAGAGCATGTCACAATGATGCCACACACTCTCCCAAGGACTTAGAAGATAATTTTTAAGAGGGTGAAAGCACCTAGGGGGGACGGCCATATGTTAAAAAGGAAACGAGATGAGCAAAACAAGAAAAAGAACAAGCATTACATTCTTGAAGATCAAAAAACGCCAATACCTCTCTTCTTCTACACTCTCTTTCTTTCTTTCTTCTAAAAGCCTATTGTACTTACATTCATATTCTTCAATAGGCTTATCTTAGACCACCACACATATTCTTTATCTTTGTAAAAGATTAATCAAGGTGTGATCAATCTTCAATCTTGCAAGAAGGTGGTGTTCGTGTGCATTGTATTCAACATACAAGGTTTGTAAAGGGTTGGAGTTGGTGTGTAACTCCATCAACCCTGTGGTAAGGAGTTTTTGTGTTGTTTGATTAGTGTGAACGGAGGAAGGTGTTCCTCGAAGACTGGAGTAGGTTGTTTATAGCCGAACCAGTATAAAATTCTCGGTGTCATTTACTTTCAGCACTTATATTCTGTTTCAGCACTACTTACTCTTTTTGATTACGTTCGTAAAAATATTAAATGTTTTTCCAAAATTATGAAACTTTCCAGAAACATAGTCACACATCTTAGGGTTAATTTGTCACAAGTTTCAACCCTTTTAGATAAGTATAAGTCAATCAAACATCCAAAGTTCTGAGACTAGTGCAGTCTAATTTTCAGGCTTGCAAAGGTTGAGACTTTGAGTGTATTTGACTAACTTCCCGAAAAAAAATTTTCAAAACTGTTTCAACCAATTTAAATACAACATATAAGGGGTTAGTGGTTAAAATTTCAGAGCATTTGGAGTTAAGTACAAATAGGAATAAAATTTTCAAAACAGTCTACCATTTCTGGCAGATTCGCGCAATCTGACCACCAACAAATTTTCAAGGGGTTAGCGGTTGAATTTAATTCTGAAATTTTTAGAAGACATCTGAGGCTAAGTTCTCTCCAAATTTTGGAATTTTTGAAGACCTACAACCTAGTTTTTAAAACGTTTTAAAACTGGTCCTGAAAACAAAAACTGTTTTCAGAAGCTGAGTTCTTGAGTCAAAACGATTTTAAAAACCACATTTTCCGCACCCACTATTCAACCCGCCCCCCTTTTAGTGGCGCCTTTCAGATCCTACAATTGGTATCATAGAGCAGGAACACTCAAAACAAAAGGATCCAACGATCTATGTGAGATGGCATCCACTAGCTATAACACCGTGCAAGAAGGAATGTCAACCATAAGGCCTCCTATCTTTGACGGTGAGTTTTTCGTTCAATGGAAGGTAGGAATGAAACTTTTCTTTATGGCAATTGATATTGATCTTTGGTCAATTATAGAAGATGGTCCATTTGTTCCATCAAAGTTATCCACTGTAGATGGAGTCACATTAGAGGTCGTTAAGCCTAGGCAAGAGTACACTAGTGATGATAAAAAGAGACTAAGCATGAACGCTAGGGCTATGCAGTTACTTTTAAATGGACTAAGTAAAAGTGAATCAAGCTATGTTTCAAATTGTTCTAGTACACAAGAAATGTGGAGAATACTTGAAATGAAACACGAAGGCACTAGTCAAGTAAAAGAGTCCAAGATCAACATGCTAATGTCCACACTTGAGTCATTTAAATTATTGCCAAATGAATCTATTGTTGATATGGATCATCACTTGACTAACATCTACAATTCTCTTGAGTCTCCTGGCAAAGCCTTTACTATGCAGGAAAAGGTACAGAAGGTCTTGCGAAGCCTTCCATCCGAGTGGGACTCTAAAGTAACGGCCATAGAAGAAAGCAAAGAGACTAAATCGATTAAGATGGAAGAACTAATTAGATCACTTAAGGTATATGAAAACAAACTCGCTTTAAGACATTCTGAGTCTATTTCTAATAATGATAGGGCTATAGCATTTAAATCAAATGAATACGTCGTAGATGATAGTGACATAGATTCCGATGATGAGGACTTAATCACGATGGCTAAGAGATTAAGAAAAATATTGAGAAAATCGATTAAACATAAGTCTACCTCATCTAAGGATCATAAAAATAAAAATAAGGAAATAAAGTGCTATGAATGCGGCAAACTTGGACATCTATCATATGATTGCCCTAATAAAGAAAAGCAAACAAACAAATACCCTGACAAGGATCGGAACAAGAATAGACTCATCTCAGAACCTAAGCAAAGAGAAGAGCCTACAAAGCCTCCACTTGGAGTGACACATCCGACTCTGAGACTGATGACATGGAAGAACACAAGACACAAGTATGCTTTACATCTAAAGCATCAAATGAGGTATCTTCTGACTCTGATTCCGATTCTGAATGTTCTTATGATGATTTATTTGGTCAATATTTAGAATTGCATAAGTTTTCAAAGACTCTTGCAAAAGAAAAGAAGCGATTAATTGAAGACAAGAAATTGTTAGAATCTTCTAACAAAGATCTTGTGTCTCAATTAAACGATTCAAAAGAAGAGTCGTCATGCATTATAAATTCATTAAAGTCTGAAATTTCATCATTGACCACGCAAAATAATGAAATGAAATCCGAGATTTCAAGTTTGAAATCAAGGAATACAGACTTAGAAAAAATGATGAAACAGTTTGATATGAGATCCAACATGCTGCATCGTATTATCTTATCACAAAAGCATGATAGTGATAAAACGGGTTTGGGATACGTTGAAACAAATGAAGTATCTACGAAACCAACTAAGTTCGTTGTGTCTAAGAAAGTAGACACTCCAAAACCAAAAACGACGTCTAAGATGACGCAAAGACCCCCTTTCCCCACATCTCGTCATACTTCTTCTTCATATCATAAGAAATACAATTTTGCACCATATAGATATGAGAAGAAACAAGTGATGCATACACGACATGCATTTCATCCATCTAGATCACACACTATGCACATTAACACAAGGACATATCAAAAACGTCCTACATATAATGCGTATAAAGGAGTTCTTGGCCAAAGGCCAGATGCAGTTGCACCTAAAGTATATTATGTTGTGCTTTCATCACCCTTCTCACCTTTTGGAAGACCTAGAAGGGTCACCCAAATTTGGGTACCAAAAGGGACATTTTCAATGGGTTGAATAAATAACCCTTACGAACGCACGCTTGAGATTATTTAAAATACATGATTTTTTTCTTTACATGCTCTTTCCATATTTACATGCATATTTTGATTGACTTTCCAAAATAAAGGGAGAGAGAAAGCATGATTTAAGGGGGAGAGAGATACTAATTGCATAAATTAAGGGGGAGCGACTTGGAATTTTGAAATTCAAATTTTGAATTTATGCATGATTGAAGGGGGAGCGATAGGATTTAAATCATGAAAGTAGGTTATTTTGAAAATCATCAAAAGAGGGAGATTGTAGAGATAAAGGGGTTTGAGTGATTTCAAAATACATGATATAAACGTGCATGACATATTGCATAAAAACGTGCATGACATTAACGTGCATGACATATTGCGTAAAACTTGCCTTATAGTTCATATATAATGTTGCCGTACTAACGAGCCATGAAGCTTTAAAAATTACGTCAAATGGCAAACATTTGTTGTGTTTGAACTATTTTCAGGTGCCACCATTAATGAACTAAACTAGTTCATTAAGTGAAGTACTTAGTTAATTGAACTCAGTAGTTCATTAAAGGAAGCTACATTTGGACAAGGCACAAAGGCAACAAGACTAAGAAAGGAAAGTCTCCTCCTCCTCTCACCAAACTTATATGACACACACACACATATATATATATATATATAAATATATATATTTTCAGATTTTTTGAAAAAGGCACATACATATGTATTCCAACGTACTACCGACACGTTATTTATTTTACGTACGTACGTTAACGTCACACCACCATACTTAACTCATATTTATGAGTGTATTCAGGTCTTATATCATATGATATAAGCCATGGTGATGACAAATTAAATACGACACGTTAAAAGGTTCTAAACCAAAATTTGTCGTATCGGGCGAATACCGAAACTTCGCCAACGTGTCATGTACTTTCCATAAATAGATGGCCAGCCCCTACACCTCAAAAATCACTATAATTTTCGTACCTATGATGTTATTTCCAGCCATAAAATCATTCCATGTTGGCGCACACAAATCACCCCACATTAAGGCCAAATTGTGGAGATTCCAATTTCAATTTTGTCACATGTAAATGGCGCCACTTTAGACCAGCCAAGTGCTGAAAATTAAAGTTTATATTATGTATATTATGTGTAACATAATATATATAACATGTGCAAAAAGTTGGAATTGAATTAAAGAAAAATCGGGTAATCGATAAACATCAAAAATTCGGTTTTCTACGTACACAACACATGGAACATTTTTGGCACATCATACGACACGTATCTAGACACTTTTTACATATGTCATACATCTTAAAGTGTTCTAGAAAATTAAATTAAGGGCTGATTGGAATATAACATGTGTGTATTATTAAATGTGCACTATTTTACAAAGTTTGCAAAAATAAAATTCAGCACATGCATATACTTGTCATACATGCCTATACAGATGAGATGAAGCATATGTGGAGCCTTGTTGGCATATTGATTGATCAATAATCAATCATACAATGTTGGTGATTTATAGAAAGAAGGTACAAAAGGTAATGTTTCAAATTTTATCTCATTTGAAACACATGCTGAAAATTTCAGCATGTGGATACTAGGCTGGCCGATTTTCACCTTAAATGAGCATATATTTTGTGTCTTGAAACATGTGATCAATTGGAAGAAGAATTGGAAGTAATTTGAATAAGATATAAAGTCATAAAGTGTGATATCTTGAATATCACACATGCTGAAAAATTTCAGCATGTGTGTGTATGCACCTTGGCTGATTTTGTGGTCATATTAGTGTCCAATTTCATTTCCAAAAATGATGAGAATATTTGCTACTCATTGGTGATTTATTTTAAAAGAAAAATCAATAAAAATTTGGAAATAATTTGAATTATATCTCCATGTATCAAATGCTGAAATTTCAGCATGTCAAGTATCCTTTATGGCCGAAATGTTCATCAATTTTGTGGAGAAATTATCTTGCTTGATTTTGATGATACTCTTATGAGTTATGACAACTATTTTATGATGATTTTGGCACATGTTTTTAGTGGAATTCTCAGATTTTCCAAGTCATCAAATGATGACAACATTCAACCAATCAACGAGTGCCAAGTAAGCAAAGGTTAAATGATCATCCAATGAGGAGGTGCCAAGTAAGCAAGAGCATGTCACAATGATGCCACACACTCTCCCAAGGACTTAGAAGATAATTTTCAAGAGGGTGAAAGAACCTAGGGGGGACGGCCATATGTTAAAAAGGAAACGAGATGAGCAAAACAAGAAAAAGAACAAGCATTACATTCTTGAAGATCAAAAAAGCCAATACCTCTCTTCTTCTACACTCTCTTTCTTTCTTTCTTCTAAAAGCCTATTGTACTTACATTCATATTCTTGAATAGGCTTATCTTAGACCACCACACATATTCTTTATCTTTGTAAAAGATTGATCAAGGTGTGATCAATCTTCAATCTTGCAAGGTGGTGGTGTTCGTGTGCATTGTATTCAACATACAAGGTTTGTAAAGGGTTGGAGTTGGTGTGTAACTCCATCAACCCTGTGGTAAGGAGTTTTTGCGTTGTGTGATTAGTGTGAACCGAGGAAGGTGTTCCTCAAAGACTGGAGTAGGTTGTTTATAACCGAACCAGTATAAAATTCTCGGTGTCATTTACTTTCAGGACTTATATTCTGTTTCAGCACTATTTACTCTTTTTGATTACGTTCGTAAAAATATTAAATGTTTTTAAAAATTACAAAACTTTACAGAAACATAGTCACATGTCTTAGGGTCAATTTGGCATAAGTTTCAACCCTTTTGGATAAGTATAAGTCAATCAAACATCCAAAGTTCTGAGACTAGTGCAGTCTGATTTTCAGGCTTGCAAAGGTTGAGACTTTGAGTGTATTTGACTAACTTCCCGAAAGAATTTTTCAAAACTGTTTCAACCCATTTAAATACAACATATAAGGGGTTAGTGGTTAAAATTTCAGAGCCTTTGGAGTTAAGTACAAATAGGAATAAAATTTTCAAAACAGTCTACCGTTTCTGGCAGATTCGCGCAATCTGACCACCAACAAATTTTTAAGGGGTTAGAGGTTGAATTTAAATCTGAAATTTTTGGGAGACACTCATAACATCTGAAGCTAAGTTCTCTACAAATTTCAGAATTTTTGAAGACCTACAACCTAGTTTTAAAAATATTTTAAAACTGGTCTTGAAAACAGAAACTGTTTTCAGAAGTTGAGTTCTTGAGTCAAAACAATTTTAAAAACCACATTTTCTGCACCCAATATTCAACCCCCCCTTTTAGTGGTGCCTTGCAGATCCTACAATAAAACCGAGCAAGAAGGTGCGCCAAGCCAAAGGGTTCAACTTCTTGATACTAGGGTACATTCTGATTCCGATTCCGATCCCTATTCTGAACCATCATATCATGATTTGTATGTTCAATATCTTGAATTGCATAAGTTTGCTAAGACTCTTGCAAAAGAAAAGAAACGCTTAATTGATGACAAGAAATTGTTAGAATGTTCTAACACAAATCTTGTGTCTCAATTAAACGATTCAAAAGAAGAGTCATCTTGCATGATAAATTCATTAAGGTCTGAAATTTCATCATTGAAATCTGAGAATACTGAACTGAAATCCGAGATTTCAAATTTGAAATCAAGAAACAAAGATCTAGAAAAGACGATAAAACAATTCGATAGAGGTACTTGCATGTTAGATCGTCTCATTTCTTTGCAAAAACATGAAACTGACAAAACCGGATTACGGTATATTGAAAATAATCAGGTACAAAACAAATCTAAAAATTTTGTTTTGTCTTCATCTAAGCGACAACATGTACTTAAAAAGATCGTAACGCCCAAGAAGGTGACAATACAATCTAGCGAGCCCCATGTTGCATTTCATCGCACCACTTCTTTTTCATCAAATGGAAAGTATAATTGTGTGACATATAGATATAAAAGAAAGCCAATGATGCATATGCAATGTGCATATCATACAAATGCATCTAGATCACACTCCATGCACATCAACATAGGTACATATCAAAGACAAAGATCATACTATGTGCATGATGGGATTCTCGGCCAAAGGCCAAACACATACCCACATAATGTCTATTATGTTGCGTCATCATCTCCCTTCTCACCTTTTGGAAGACCTAGAAAGTTCACCCAAATTTGGGTACGAAAAGGGATATTTGCAAAGGGTTGAATAAATAACCCTTAAGAACGCACTTTCGATATTGTTGCACAAAAATGCATGATTTTTGTTGTTATACAATTGCTAGTTCTTTATTACATGCACTTTTGATTTTATTTCCAAAATAAAGGGGGAGAGAGTGTATGATTTAAGGGGAAGATACGAGAGACGAGAGTGATTGATTGCACAAATCAAGGGAGAGAGAATTCAAATTTCAAAATTTGAATTTGTGCACGATTGGAGGGGGAGCGATTAAATTTAAATCATGAACTAAGGTTATTTTGTAAATCATCAAAAAGGAGAGATTGTTGAGAAAAAGATTTTGAGTGATTCACAAAATGCATGATTTAAATAACGCGTGTTTAAGAAATGCATGACACAATTTATTACTTGACACATTTTTTGCGATAAATTTGCCTTACATACTTTATATATAATGTTGCCGTACTAACAAGCCATGAAGCTTTAAAGCTTACATCAAGTGGCAAACATTTGTTGTGTTTGAACTATTTTCAGGTGCCACCATTAATGAACTAAACTAGTTCATTAAGTGAAGTACTTAATTAAATGAACTAAGTAGTTCATTAAATGGAGAAAAATTTGGAGAAAGCACAAAGGCAACAAACATGGAAATGGAAAGTCTCCTTCTACCTCTTAAACCACACGCCAATTCATATATATATATATATATATATACATATATATTTTTTGAAAGAGATATTTTATTAATATAAGGCCTCACTTATGGCGGAGGAAAACCTTATTACATCGAAAAAATAGTATAGCGCCCAAAGAAATTGATTGTTATCAACATCCAAACGATATATGATATGCCGCATTAAAACCTTGCCAAGTAAAACCACCCTTGTGGATAAAACCTTGGCGAAGGAAAAAGCGTACATATTTATATGTTTGGAGTGTTGATAGGCGTTACAGTGTAAAATGATAATGATAGTAATCCACATATGATACATAGAGTACAAATGATGTAGAAGCCGCAGAAAATCCCGAGCGTGATGATGAAGTCCAATTCCGTGGCAAACAGCAGTCGCGTCAGCGAGAGGAACAAGCCAAAGTTGTGATTCCGTCCATGCACAAAGGAAACATGAAAGTGCGTCAATCATGAATATGAGACATAAGAAAAGGCAGCAGACCAAGGAAATGGAAATCATACCAACTCTGTCTGTAATCGTCAAAGTACAGGCAGAGAAGTCGAGAGAATGCCAATCCATATGGAAGACCAGCAAAAGTCGAACGAGTCTGCCTGTACCCACTGTAGTACAGTCAGAGTAAACAAAAGTGTGCCAATCCGTATGGAAGACCAGAAGCTCAATGTGTACGCAAGCTTGATGAGGTTAGGTCCGAAGTGACTGAAGCGCGTACCATGGGTTGCAGACTGCTGCTAGTGAAGTAGCATGTCCTCGGAGACATCATTGCATGCTGTGCAAGGTAGTGAGCCACCGTGTTGGCCTCTCTATATGTATGAGTTATTTCCAAGCGATGAAGGCGAATCAATGTTTGTAAGAGCCCGAGATGATAGTTACCAAAGACAGTTTGTGGTTGACGCAGTCGAGACAACATTTGAGCACAGTCGGACTCTATTGTGAGTGAACGATATAAGGGGAGAAAGTATAGCAAGCCAAAGAGCGTAGACTGGATCTCTGCCATCAAAGGTGTACATGGAGGCAGACGAAAAGAGAGTGCGCGCACACAGGTGCCGAAGTGATCTCGCATGATAGCGCCGCCTGAGGCATAGTGGCGGCCAACTGCTGCATCAATATTTAGTTTGAGTCTACCTGAAGGCGGAGTTTGCCATCGAACAACTTGGAGACGCGGGGGTCGAATATGTGGGATCCATAAAAGAGATATAGATGGTCCTACTGCAAGTTTGGATCCTTGTATTGTCTGAAGCCACATGTCAATATCAAAATGTATGGAGGCCCGAAGCACAGATATAGAAAAGGATGCGGAGTCCCCATAGACTAACTGAGCGTAACTGCGCCATATGTTGTACACTAGAATAGCTGGAATGACAATTTTTAAAACCCCAAATAGAGACGAAGATGTGGTGCGATACCACCATGATAATAGGTATTGGCGCAGATTTAGAGAGGTAGGGGGTATTCCATGCAACTCAGAGGCAAAGAAGGTCCAGAAATGCCGAATGCGACTACAATAGAGGAATACATGATCCACCGTGGCCAAGTGCTGCCTGCAAAAAGGACATTGTGTGGGGCACGCCGCATAATAGTGCCCAATATAGTCCTCAAATGGCATGGCAGAGTGAAAGAGGCGCCAAAGTAAAAATTTTTTGTGGTTGGAGAATGTTGCTTGAACCAAATAAATTTAGCAGAAAGTAGTGTTGGTTTTGAGATACGACAAATATCATAGGCAGCCTTTAGGGTGAATTCGCCCGAGGGTGTCGGCTTCCATGTAAGATGGGAACCTGTGCCTGCCGTTTGAGAGATGCAGGTAGCATGTATGTGACATATTAGTTTCCAAACCGGTGAATCTGGTAGTCGTGGTCGATAATCCCCTCTCCGGTCATATTTAATATGCATATACTGACTCCATAGAGTGTCATGCTGCTGATATGACCACCAAATTCGGCAATGATACGCCTGTTGCAACATGTAATATCCCGAAGTCCCAAGCCTCCTTCCTCAATAGGCAAAGTAATTGTTGACCATCAACCCAGTGATGTCGATTGCCCCAATAAAATGCTGCCATCTTTCTGTTGATCATTTTGATGACAGACTTTGGTAAACCACCTGCTGCAAGAATATGAAGCGGAAGCGCAGAGATTACTGAACGCAACAACACTAAGCGACCCGCCGAGGAGAAAAGGCGGGAGTGCCATACGTGTAGTCGATCCTCAATATGTTGTGGCAGAGAAGAACAAAATCTAGACCGATTAATTCCTCTGTGGAGATATGAACAAAGATACCGGAAAGGTAGTGAAGTAATTCGCATGCCCAATATTTCTTGGAATGACCGACGCTGATGTGGCGCAATATTGGCCAAAGGAATGAGACTACTCTTTTGAAAGTTTACCTTTTGACCAGAAGCAGTTTCATACATAGTTAAAAAAGAGTGAAATCTTCGTAAATTGCGCTGTGTACCCTGCAGAAAAATAAGTAGGTCATCCGCATACACCAAATGAGTAATTGCAAAAGGAATGCGTCCTAGGCGAAATGGCTGTATTCTGCCAGCGGCAACTAGTGATTTTCATCCTCTGCTGAAACCTTCCGATGACAGAATAAATAACAATTGTGACAATGGATCTCCCTGCTTGACACCTCTATACGAACGGAAAGAAGCTGACGGCTCACCATTTATTAAAACCGATAGTGTAGTGGCACGTAAATGGTTGATGATAATCCGAATGAAAAAATCAGAGAAACCAAACTGTCGCAATAACCGCTCAAGATACTCCCAACTGACCCGATCAAATGCTTTCATCATATCTAAGTTCAGGCATAACTGGGATCCACCTTTATCCAGCATATGAACCATTTCACGTGCCAATAAAACTTGTGTAGAAATATCATGTCCAGGAAGGAATCCTATTTGCTCCGGTGAGATTAACTTCGGTAATAGCGTCCCCAAACGCGTGGAAATAATACAGGTACAAACTTTGCTCAAAAAGTTTCTAAGACAGATAGGCCGAAAATCACTGAATGTTTGAGGAGATTGCGTTTGGAGATCAATGTAATTAAAGCACTAGCCATGACAGTTGGTTCTGGGACTCCAAGAAAAAACTCCTGCACTGCTTTAACAACATCAGAATGTATGACAGGCCAACATGAACGATAGAACTTACCATGAAAGCCATCTGGTCTGGCGGCACTATGAGGGTTTACATGCCACACTGCCTCCTTTACCTCTGTCTCCAACGGAAGCTGTGTAAGCATAAGATTGTCTGACTCTGTTATCAGACTAGGGATGTGTGATAGAATAGATGAATGATTTTGTGTTGCCTCCCGAGCAAATAAATCGGTATAGAAAGAAACCGCTGCGGACATAATATCAGTTGGATTCGTAAGCAATAGTCCCGCCGCAGTACGAATCTGCTGGTTTCGAAGGTTTGGCCGCCTACCTTTGACAATGGAGTGAAAATAATGTGTGTTAGCATCGCCTTCTTTTAGCCACTTGACCCTCGCTTTTTGTTTCCAGAATTGCAATTCATAAGTGGAAGCTCGTAGAATTCTGCTTTTGCCCGATGATACGCCTCACGCGTTTCCGCAGTGGGATCCGCATCCCAAGTTGCTTCTGCGCTATCAAGCAGATTCTCTGCATGCTTCGGATTGCTGAAAATATTCCTAAAGATTTCCTTATTCCAACGTACTACCGACACGTTATATATTTTATGAACGTACGTCAACGCTACACCACTATACTTACCTCATATTTATGAATATATTCAGGTCTTATATCATATGATATAAGTTATGGTGATGTCAAAATTATTGCAACACGTTACAAATTTCTAAACCGAAAATTGTTGTACCGGGTGACTACCGAAACTCCGCTAAAGTGTCATGTACTTGCCATATATAGATGGCCAGCCCCTATACTTCAAAAATGGAAACAAATTTCATGGCTTACATGGTATATTCAGCCATAAAATCATTCTACGTTGGCACGCACAAATCACCCCCATTTAAGGCCAAATTGTGGAGATTTCAAATTCAACATTTTTGTCACATGGGGCGCCACTTTTAATCAGCCTTTAGAGATGAATATTCAAGTTATTCTATGTATATTATGTGTAACATAATATATATAACATGTGCAAAAATTTTGAATTTAATCAAAGAAAAATCGCGTAATCGACAAAAGTCGAAAATTCAGTTTTCTACGAACACAACACATGGAACGTTTTTGGCATTACATGTAACATGTATCTAGACACTTTTTACATATTCAATACATAGTAAAGTGTTCTATAATATTCAAATTAGGTCTGATTGGAATATACTATATGTGTATAATTATTGTGCACTATTTTACAAAGTTTACAAAAATAAATTCATCATATGTTCAAGCTTAATCACATGCCTACTCAGCCTTGATGGAGCCTATGTGGAGCTTAGTTGGCATCTTGATTGGTGAAGAATGGACTACACAAGGTTAGTGACTTAATGGAGGAAGCTACAGAAGGTAATATTTCAAACTTTGTCACATTTGTAACACATGCTGAATATTCAGCATGTATGAATAGATATGGCTGATTTTTAAGTTCATAATTGTGATAAATTTGCCTCTTCATTTTCAAGGGATTGATATAATATTAATATGGCAATAATTTGAACATGTTTAGAACATTGCACATGCTGAAAATTTCAGCATTTGAATCAATGTTATGGCCGAATTCTTGGAGTTATTGGTGACATATTTTCCTTCAAAATTATTTGGGTTTAATTATGTGATATTTGGCAAGGCTTTTATTAATAATTTTGCACATGTTTTAAGTGTAACTCTCAGATTTGTACAGTCATCAAGTGATGACAAATCTCATCCAATCAAGGAGTGCCAAGTAAGCAAGGCCAAGACAATCATCCAATCAAGTGTTGCCAAGTAAGCAAATTGATGTCATATCTATGCAAGGCATTCTTCCAAGGACTTAAAAAAGAATTCTCAAGGTGCAGAAAAGCCCTAGAGGGGGGCGGCCAAGACTTGATAAAAGGAAGAAAAGAGAGCCACTCAAATGCAAGACAATTCTCATATTTCTCTCAAGTGCAAAAGTGTCTTCCACTTTCTTCTCCTACCTTCTTTCTTCTTCTCTCTCAAGCCTATTGTTCTTATATTCAAATATATTGAATAGGATTTGTATAGACCACCAAACACGCTTATTGTTGTAAAAGGTTGATCAAGATGTGACAAATCCTTCATTCGTTCGGTGATGGTGTTCGTGAAAGGTGTGATTACTTGTATCTTTTGTAAAGGGTTGGAGTTGGTGTGTAACTCCAGCAACCCTTTGTGGTAAGGTGTTATTTTGTGATTAGTGATAACCGAGGAATGTGTCCTCGAAGACTGGAGTAGGTTGTGTTAACCGAACCAGTATAAAATTCTCGGTGTTATTACTTTCCGTACTTTACTTTCAGTTTCCAGCAATTTGCATTATTTTCATTGAATTAGTAAAAATAACAAACGACTTTCAAAAATTACCAAACTTTGCAAAAACATAGCCACATCTCTTAAGTTTTATTTGACATAAGTTTCAACCTTTTTGGATAAGTATAAGTCAATCAAATGTTAATAGATCTAAGACTAGTACAATCTGATTTTTTGACTTGCAAAGGTTGAGAACTTGAACGTATTTGACATACTTGCCAAAGGAATTTTTTAAAACTGTTTCAACCCATAAAAATACATATCTTAAGGGGTTTGTCATTAATTTTCAGACCATTTGGAGCCACAGATTAATCGGAATAAATTTTTCAAATCAGACTACTGTTTCTGGCAGATTTGGGCAATCTGAGCACAAACAATTTCTCAAGGGGTTAGAGGTTGAGTTTTGATCTGAAATTTTTAGGAGATACTCAAAACATCTGAGACTAGGATCTCTCCAAATTTCAGAATTTTTGAAGGCTTGTATCCTAGTTTTTCAAACGGTTCAATACAGGACCTGAAAACAGAAACTGTTTTCAGAAATTGGGTTTTTGGGTCAAAACAGTTTAAAAACCAAATTTTTCGCACCCACTATTCAACCCCTATTCTAGTGGTGCCTTACAGGTCCTACACTATCCATTAGGAATTCAAGCAACATTTTTCCCATCACTTTATTCTCTTGTTACCATAAGAAACAAGAATAGTCATTCCTTTTCCTCACCCTTCCCAACCACACATAAAGACAAGGATTCCTTCTCTCTTTTTCTCTCCCCTCACCCACGGTTACCTTGCTAAGGGAAGAAGAAGATTTCTTCTTCACTTTAATTTTCCATCACATCAATTTCTTTTTCCACCAATTAAGTTAAATGCACTCTTACATCTTACATTTTCCCTCTTTCCAACTAACCATAAAATGACGAATACTTTTTCTTTGCTCCCCTCAATTCTACACACGGTTCTCCACATGGAAAAAAGGGGAAAACCATTTGTTTTATCCATTTAACACCTCATTTTATCAAGGTGTTTTCAAGAAAAATTTCTTCCTTCTTTCTAAACTTCTTCTTTCCTTAACATCTCTCTCTTTCACCTAAAGAAAACTTACCTCATCCTCATTAAGTCTCCCAACCAAGAATTTTCTAAGGCCAAAAAGGAAGAACTCCTCTTCAACTCTTTAATGAAGAATCAAGGTAAACATCCTATCCTCCTTTCTAAACATGTTTCTTTTACTCTTTCTCCAAAAAGATTCAAACTTCTTCTTCTTTATGCCTTTTGGCTGTGAGTGCCAAACAAGAAAGGAGGAGTTCTCGAGTTAGAAAAGTTAGAATCTTCTAGGTATTCAAGAGTAAGTTTCTTTTAAGAAATGATTTTTAGAACCTCCTTAAGGTTTGTTTCCTTAAAATGACCATTTCTCCTTGAATGGTCACTAGGCCAAGAGGTTTCAAAGAAAAAAGGAAAGAAGCAATATTTTGCTTCTTAAGGGTAAGAATTCAAAAAAAAGCAAGTATCTCTTCCTAGTTTCTTCATGCATGTCAAAAATGAAGTCTTTTATGCTAAAAACTAAGGATGGATCTTGTATGTATAAGATTAAATGATGAAGGAATTAAGAGTATAAAGAAAGTATACTTGCATGTGTATTATTTCACGGTCATGATAAAACTAATCTCACACATACATGTTTTTCTTATTATGGTAGGAGGAAAAATTGCTTGCATGTTATATTCAAGACAAATGAAGGTCTTATGTAGATATGCATGTGTAGCCAACTTGACCACCATCATCATCATAGTGTTCATTTTGTAGGATCTGCAAGGCACCACTAGAAGGGGGGGTTGAATAGGTGGTGCGGAAAATATGGTTTTTAAAATTTCTTTAAACCTAACCAATTCAAGTTCTGAAAACAGATTCTGTTTTCAGGACCAGTTTTAAAACGTTTTAAAAACTAGGTTAGAGGTCTCCAAAAATTATGAAATTTTGAGAGAACTTAGCCTCAGATGTTGTGAGGGTCCCCTAAAAATTTCAAATCAAAATTCAACCTTTAACCCCTTCAAAAACCGTTGGCACTCAGATTGTGCAAATCTGCCAGAACCGGTAGATGGTTTTGAAAAATTAATTCCTATTTGTGTGAATGTCCAAATGATCTGAAAATTTGACCAATAACTCTTCACACACTGTATTTAAATGGGTTGAAACAGTTTTTGAAAATTCTTTTGTGAAGTAGGTCAAATACACCCAAAGTCTCAACATTTGCAAGTCTGAAAATCAGACTGCACTAGTCTCAGAACTTTTGATGTTTGAATGACTTATACTTGTCCAAAAGGGTTGAAACTTGTTCCAAATTAACCCTAGAACGTTTATGTATGTTTCTGGAGATTTTTATAATTTTTAGAAAACGTTTAATATTTTTGCGAACGTGAACAATATGAGTAAACAGTGCAGAAACTGACACGTAAATGCAGAAAGTAAATTGCACCGAGATTTTTATACTGGTTCGGTTATAAACAACCTACTCCAGTCTTCAAGGAACACCTTCCTTGGTTCACACTATTCACACACACACCACACCTTACCACAGGGTTGATAGAGTTACACCTTAACTCCAACCCTTTACAAACCTTGTATTGTGAGTACAATTCACACGAACACCACCACCTCGTAAGAATGAAGATTGATCACACCTTGATCAATCTTGAACAAAGATGAATGAATGGTGGTTTCTATGAAGCCTATTCAAGAATGAAAGAAGTAAAATACAATAGGCTTTTTACAAGAGAAGAAAGAAAGAAGATGTAGGAAAAGAGGGCTAGAACACTTTTGATCTTTTGCTTTGCAATTCTTGTTCTTGTTTTTGTTTGCTCTCTTCTCTTCTCTTTTAATGCTTCCAGCCGTCCCCCTATGAGCTCTTCCCCCTCTTGAAAATTTCCTTTTAATTGCTTGAGAGAATGTGAGACATCATGGTGACAATGTTTTGCTTGCTTGGCATCACTCCATTGGACCATCATTTAGTCATTGCTTACTTCGCACCTTTTGATTGGCTCAATGTTGTCATCATTTGATGACATGGAAAATCTGAAATAAACACTAAATATTTGCCAAATAATCAATTATTAAATCATGCCATAATTGTCACATTTTTTCATAAAGTGCAAGACAAAAATATCTTCCTTCCAACCTTGCAAAAATCGGCCATAACTATATTTTCAATGCTGAAATTTTCAGCATTTACAACATGAAATAACTCAAGATTTCTTCCATTTTCCTTTGAATTTTTTCCAAAAAAATACGTCAATTATTTAAGGTAAGTCTTGCTACAAGATGAAGAATGAACTTGGACACCAAAAGAGGGTCACATTCGGCCACTATCATCTTCACACATGCTGAAAAATTTCAGCATGTGTGATATGAAGAATATCACACTTAATAACCTTACATACAATTCAAATCATTTCCATAACTCCTTTGATTTATTCTTTAATGAAAAATTGACAAATTATCTTCCTTAAGCCTTAAGAATTCGGCCACTAGGTATGTGACATGCTGAAATTTTCAGCATGTGACATAAGAGAGGTATATGTTGAAAACTTACCTTTTGTAGCTTCTCTCTTTGATTCATCAACATTATATGATTGATCCTTGACCAATCAACATGCCAACAAGGCTCCACATGTGCTTCATCTCAGCTGTATAGGCGTTTATAATATGTATATACATGTGCTGAATTTTATTTTTGCTAACTTTGTAAAATAGTGCACATTTAATAATATACACATGTAATATTCCAATCAGCCCTTAATTTAATTTTCTAGAACACTTTAAGATGTATATTATATGTAAAAAGTGTCTAGATACGTGTCACATGATGTTCAAGAAAAACGTTCCATGTCATGTGCGTAGAAAATCGAATTTTCGATATTTATCGATTACCCGATTTTTCTCTAATTTAAATTCCAACTTTTGCACATGCTATATATATTATGTTATACATAATATATAATATATAATTTAAATTTCATCACTTGGCTGATTTAAAGTGGTACCATAAACATGTGACAAAAATAAAATTGGAATCTTCACATTTTGGCCTAAATGTGGGGTGATTTGTGTGTGCCAACATGGAAAGTATTTTTGTCTCAATATACAGTCATGTGCACGAAATTATTATTACATTTTGATGTATATGGGCTGGCCATTTATTTATGGCAAGTACGTGACACGTTGGCGAAGTTTCGGTATCGCCCGATACGACAAATTTCGGTTTAGAACCTTTTATCGTGTCGTATTTAATTTGTCATCACCATATCTTATATCATATGATATAAGACCTGAATATACTCATAAATATGAGTTAAGTATAGTGGTGTGACGTTAACGTACGTACGTAAGATATATAACGTGTCGTTAGTACGTTGGAATACATGTGTATGTGCCTTTTATAAAAAATCTGAAAATATAGTATATATATATGTATAAAACGTGTGAAATGAATGTGGGGAGGAGGAGATGACTTTCCTTCCATAGCCATGTTGCCTTTATGCCTTTTCCAAATGCATCTTCCTTTAATGAACTACTTAGTTTATTAAACTAAGTACTTCACTAAATGAACTACTTTAGTTCATTAATTGTGGCACCTGAAAATAGTATAAACTCAACAAATGTTCGCCATATGATGTAAGCTTTAATGCTTCATGGCTCGTTAGTACAACAACATAATATATAAGCTAAATAAGGCAAGTAATGACAAGTTATCATGCACACATGTCTATATATCATGCACGTTTTATCTTATGCTCGTTTTTGTGCACATTTAAATCATGCATTTGAAAATCACTCAAACCCCTTTTTCTCTACAATCTCCCCCTTTTGATGATTTTCAAAATAACCTATACTCATGATTTAAATCCTATCGCTCCCCCTTCAATCATGCATAAAATCAAAACTTGAATTTTAAATTCCGAGTCGCTCCCCCTTAATTTATGCAATTAGTCTTTCTCTCTCCCCCTTAAATCATGCTTTCTCTCCCCCTTTATTTTGAAAAGTAAATCAAAAGATGCCTGAAAAAAAATCATGCATTTCATATAACGTGCGTTCGTAAGGGTTATTTATTCAACCCTTTGAAAATGTCCCTTTTGGTACCCAAATTTGGGTGACCTTTCTAGGTCTTCCAAAAGGTGAGAAAGATGATGAAAATGAAACATAGTATCCGTTGGGGGCAAATGCGTTTGGCCTTTGGCCAAGGACTCCTTTATACGTATTATATGTATGACGCTTTGGATATGTCCTTGTGTTTGTATGCATAGCGCGTGGATGGATTGAATGCCGTGTATGCATCACTCTTTTCTTTTCATATCTATATGGTATAACATTGTATTTCGCATGATATGATGAAGAAGTGGGGCGTGATAAGGGAATATGCAATTTTCGCGTCATCTTAGACGCCACTTGAGACTTTGGGATGTCTACTTTCTTAGACATAACAAAATTTGTTGGTTTGGTTGATACTTCATTTGTATCAACGTATCCCAACCCCGTTTTATCACTGTCATGCTTTTGTGATGATATGATGCGATGCAGCACGTTTGACCTTGTATCGAATTGTTTCATCATTTTCTCTAAGTCTGTATTCCTTGATTTCAAATTTGAAATCTCGGATTTCATTTCATTATTTTGAGAGGTTAATGATGAGATCTCAGTTTTTAATGCAGTGATGACACATGAAGACTCTTTCTTTGAATCGCTTAATTGAGCGACAAGATTCTCGTTAGAAGATTCTAACAGTTTCTTGTCTTCAATTAATCGTTTCTTTTCTTTTGCAAGAGTCTTTGAAAATTTATGCAATTCTAAGTATTGACTAAATAAATCATCATATGAACATTCAGAATCGGAATCAGAGTCAGAAGATACCTCATTTGATGCTTTAGATGTAAAGCATGCTTGTGCCTTGTGTTCTTCCGTATCGTCAGTCTCAGAATCCGATGTGTCACTCCAAGTGGAGGCTTTAAATGCTCTTCTCCTTTGCTTAGGTTCTGAGACGAGTCTATTCTTGTTCCAATCCTTGTCAGGGTATTTGTTTGTTTGTTTTTCTTTATTAGGGCAGTCATATGATAGATGTCCAAGTTTGCCGCATTCATAGCACTTTATTTCTTTATTTTTATTTTTATGATCCTTACATGAGGTGGACTTATGTTTAATCGATTTTCTCAATATTTTTCTTAATCTCTTAGCCATTGTGATTAAGTCCTCGTCATCGGAATCTGTATCACTATCATCTACGACGTATTCATTTGATTTAAATGCTATGGCCCTATCATAATTAGAAATAGACTCAGAGTGTCTTAAAGCAAGTTTGTTTTCATATACCTTAAGTGATCCGATTAGTTCTTCCATTTTAATTGATTTGGTCTCTTTACTTTCTTCTATGGCCGTTACTTTAGGGTCCCATTCAGAAGGAAGGCTTCGTAGAACTTTCTGCACCTTTTCCTGCGTAGTAAAAGCCTTACCAAGAGACTCAAGAGAGTTGTAGATGTTAGTCAAACGAAGATCCATATCTACAATAGACTCATTGGGCAATAATTTAAAAGACTCAAGTGTGGACATGAGCATGTTAATTTTGGACTCCTTTACTTGGCTAGTCCCTTCATGTTTCATTTCAAGAATATGCCACATCTCTTGAGCACTAGAACAATTTGACACGTAACTAGCCTCACTTTTACTTAGGCCATTTAATAATAGTTGCATGGCTTTAGCATTCATGCTAAGTTTCTTTTTATCATCACTTGTATATTCTTGTCTAGTTTTAACGACTTCTAATGTGACTCCGTCTACAATGGACAACTTAGATGGAACAAAAGGACCATCTTCTACAATGGACCAAAGATCAATGTCTATTGCCATAAAGAAGAGTTTCATTCTTACCTTCCATTGAATGAAAGACTCACCGTCAAAAAGAGGAGGCCTTATGGTTGACATTCCTTCTTGCACGGTTGTGGTTGCCATCTCACTGAATCGTTGGACTCTTTGAACTGAGTGTTCCTGCGCTCTGATACCAATTGTAGGATCTGCAAGGCACCACTAGAAGGGGGGGGTTGAATAGGTGGTGCGGAAAATATGGTTTTTAAAATTTCTTTAAACCTAACTAATTCAAGTTCTGAAAACAGATTCTGTTTTCAGGACCAGTTTTAAAACGTTTTAAAAACTAGGTTAGAGGTCTCCTAAAATTATGAAATTTTGAGAGAACTTAGCCTCAGATGTTTTGAGGGTCCCCTAAAAATTTCAAATCAAAATTCAACCTTTAACCCCTTCAAAAACCGTTGGCACTCAGATTGTGCAAATCTGCCAGAACCGGTAGATGGTTTTGAAAAATTAATTCCTATTTGTGTGAATGTCCAAATGATCTGAAAATTTGACCAATAACTCTTCACACACTGTATTTAAATGGGTTGAAACAGTTTTTGAAAATTCTTTTGGGAAATAGGTCAAATACACCCAAAGTCTCAACCTTTGCAAGTCTGAAAATCAGACTGCACTAGTCTCAGAACTTTTGATGTTTGAATGACTTATACTTATCCAAAAGGGTTGAAACTTGTGCCAAATTAACCCTAGAACGTTTATGTATGTTTCTGGAGATTTTTATAATTTTTAGAAAACGTTTACTATTTTTGCGAACGTGAACAATATGAGTAAACAGCGCAGAAACTGACACGTAAATGCAGAAAGTAAATTGCACCGAGATTTTTATACTGGTTCGGTTATAAACAACCTACTCCAGTCTTCAAGGAACACCTTCCTTGGTTCACACTATTCACACACACACCACACCTTACCACAGGGTTGATAGAGTTACACCTTAACTCCAACCCTTTACAAACCTTGTATTGTGAGTACAATTCACACGAACACCACCACCTCGTAAGAATGAAGATTGATCACACCTTGATCAATCTTGAACAAAGATGAATGAATGATGGTTTCTATGAAGCCTATTCAAGAATGAAAGAAGTAAAATACAATAGGCTTTTTACAAGAGAAGAAAGAAAGAAGATGTAGGAAAAGAGGGCTAGAACACTTTTGATCTTTTGCTTTGCAATTCTTGTTCTTGTTTTTGTTTGCTCTCTTCTCTTCTCTTTTAATGCTTTCAGCCGTCCCCCTATGAGCTCTCCCCCCTCTTGAAAATTTCCTTTTAATTGCTTGAGAGAGTGTGAGACATCATGGTGACAATGTTTTGCTTGCTTGACATCACTCCATTGGACCATCATTTAGTCATTGCTTACTTGGCACCTTTTGATTGGCTCAATGTTGTCATCATTTGATGACATGGAAAATCTGAAATAAACACTAAATATTTGCCAAATAATCAATTATTAAATCATGCCATAATTGTCACATTTTGTCATAAAGTGCAAGACAAAAATATCTTCCTTCCAACCTTGCAAAAATCGGCCATAACTATATTTTCAATGCTGAAATTTTCAGCATTTACAACATGAAATAACTCAAGATTTCTTCCATTTTCCTTTGAATTTTTTCCAAAAAAATACGTCAATTATTTAAGGTAAGTCTTGCTACAAGATGAAGAATGAACTTGGACACCAAAAGAGGGTCACATTCGGCCACTATCATCTTCACACATGCTGAAAAATTTCAGCATGTGTGATATGAAGAATATCACACTTAATAACCTTACATACAATTCAAATCATTTCCATAACTCCTTTGATTTATTCTTTAATGAAAAATTGACAAATTATCTTCCTTAAGCCTTAAGAATTCGGCCACTAGGTATGTGACATGCTGAAATTTTCAGCATGTGACATAAGAGAGGTATATGTTGAAAACTTACCTTTTGTAGCTTCTCTCTTTGATTCATCAACATTGTATGATTGATCCTTGACCAATCAACATGCCAACAAGGCTCCACATGTGCTTCATCTCAGCTGTATAGGCGTTTATAATTTGTATATACATGTGCTGAATTTTATTTTTGCTAACTTTGTAAAATAGTGCACATTTAATAATATACACATGTAATATTCCAATCAGCCCTTAATTTAATTTTATAGAACACTTTAAGATGTATATTATATGTAAAAAGTGTCTAGATACGTGTCACATGATGTTCAAGAAAAACGTTCCATGTCATGTGCGTAGAAAATCGAATTTTCGATATTTATCGATTACCCGATTTTTCTCTAATTTAAATTCCAACTTTTGCACATGCTATATATATTATGTTATACATAATATATATAATATATACTTTAAATTTCATCACTTGGCTGATTTAAAGTGGTACCATAAACATGTGACAAAAATAAAATTGGAATCTTCACATTTTGGCCTAAATGTGGGGTGATTTGTGTGTGCCAACATGGAAAGTATTTTTGTCTCAATATACAGTCATGTGCACGAAATTATTATTACATTTTGATATATATGGGCTGGCCATTTATTTATGGCAAGTACGTGACACGTTGGCGAAGTTTCGGTATCGCCCGATACGACAAATTTCGGTTTAGAACCTTTTATCGTGTCGTATTTAATTTGTCATCACCATATCTTATATCATATGATATAAGACCTGAATATACTCATAAATATGAGTTAAGTATAGTGGTGTGACGTTAACGTACGTACGTAAGATATATAACGTGTCGTTAGTACGTTGGAATACATGTGTATGTGCCTTTTATAAAAAATCTGAAAATATAGTATATATATATGTATAAAACGTGTGAAATGAATGTGGGGAGGAGGAGAGGACTTTCCTTCCATAGCCATGTTGCCTTTATGCCTTTTCCAAATGCATCTTCCTTTAATGAACTACTTAGTTTATTAAACTAAGTACTTCACTTAATGAACTACTTTAGTTCATTAATTGTGGCACCTGAAAATAGTATAAACTCAACAAATGTTCGCCATATGATGTAAGCTTTAATGCTTCATGGCTCTTAGTACAGCAACATAATATATAAGCTAAATAAGGCAAGTAATGACAAGTTATCATGCACACATGTCTATATATCATGCACGTTTTATCTTATGCTCGTTTTTGTGCACATTTAAATCATGCATTTGAAAATCACTCAAACCCCTTTTTCTCTACACATTTCTCATATTTGAGTTAAGTGCCAACATGCATGAGAATGAAAATGGTAAAAAGGAAGAGGGTGCTTAAGAATGTGGATGTAACTAAGTTACATGTATAAAAAAGTATAAGTTGTGCATGAGCTAAGAGTATATTTCGGCCAAGAGGGGTGAAAAGAAAAAGGTGTGTGTATTTAGCTACACTTATACATGTGAGTGAATTATATTAGAAGATGTATAAAGTAGTTTTGTAGAAGAGCCTAAATGAAAGTGTCTTGTATGCGTTGGAATAATTGAAGTTATATATGTGTGTGTGTGTGAAGAATTTCGGCTAGAAGGCTTAAAGGTAGAATACTAGGAGGTTTGAATATATTATTTGTGCGTATGTGATTCCATCCAAAATGTTATAATTAACAAATGGTAATTTGCATAAGTGTGATTTTTTTATGTGTGTGTATAATTTTCGGCCAAATGGCCTATCATGTGTGTTGTACCCCAACCGTATTGTACTTGGAACTATGATGAAATGGCGAAATGAAATGTTAGATCTTCCAAGTACATTTTATTTAGTTATATTATTGTTTCTTTAATTAAATCCCCTTAAAGTAGATACTATATAATGAAAGAGGTGAGCGTTATGAAGCAAATAAAATGATCAATTCACCCTCCAGGGCCTAAGAGATTTCGGCCCAAGGCTTAAAAAGGGCCTTAGAAGGTTTTTCAAATTTATAAGAAGGCTAATCTTAAGGGCATTCTTAAAATAAGCCCAAATGGAAATTAAGGAGTTTTAAGTAGTGGGGCAATTTTCCCCCTCAACTCTCACAAAATTTCGGCCCTTAGCCCAAACAAAATCAAGATTTCCCTAATTTCATTTTAAATCAAGAAAAAGGGGAAAATAATGAATTAAAAAGGGGGCAACTACCCATATAGATTTTCATTAAACACACTTGAGAAGTGATTTAAGCATGGTAATGGCTACTAAAGGCCATTACCGCCGGTTTTCCCCTATGGTTAACCCAAGAAGCCTTTCAAATCATACCATGGTTACTTTATGTTAACCACAAGGTTAAAGTAACCCAAGTTAGCCTTAAAGTAACTCTAGTTGGATAAAGTTACCCAAGTTAGCCTTAAAGTAACTATAGTTAAATAAAGTAACTCAAGTAGCATTAAAGTAACCTTGGTTAGCTTAGAGTAACTTAGGTTAATTAACTTTAATTAGCCTAACCAAGCCAAGGTAAACCCTTCTTCTCCCTTTGCTTCCCACGGCTAAACCATTTTAGCCTAGTGAAGAAATCTCTCTCCCAAGAAACTCTAGAACACTCTCCCTCAAGAATTCACAAGGAGCAAGAGACTTCCCTCTTTTTCCATTAAGGAACACGGCTAGTTTGAGCCAAGGAATCCAAGATCTTCAAGCCTCAAGAATCCTCTAGGTAAGTATACTCTAAACCCCTTAAGAGAGTTTTATATCTTACATAGAGTGAAGCTCATGTTGCTCCTTTTTCTTGCCCAAAAACCGTGACCCCCTTGGTCACTAGGTACAAGCTTTCAAGCTCTTAAGTGGTACAAATTTCTTAAGAGGTTTGAACACCATTCAAGCTTCATCTTGGTAAGTCAATCTAGCCTCTATTTAGTTATATCTTCCACTTAAGAAAAGGACTAACCTTTGTTCTTTTTCCTTCCCAAAAACCGTGGGGTTTGGATATTGAAGAGGAGGAAGACTTCACTTCATCCAAGTTCCAAACTAATGAGGTCTAAGCTTGAAAAAGGCAAGTACACTATAAATATTCATGATTTGTGTGTGAAAGTATGTGCTTGAATGTCTAGATGTTACTAAGTTTTAATCTTAGATGTAAAATGCTAAGTTTGAAGCATAAAACTTTTGGATCCTTAAGAAAAGTGGCTTGCATGTTTGAGATTCCTTCAAAGGTGGATTCTTTTCCCTTCTTGAGTATGAATATGATGCTTGTATAAGATATATGTGGTAAAGATCTCTTCTTTATTATGAAAGCAAGACGGTCGGATGGAAGTTTGGGGGTAGATATTATTTTTGTGAAAGATTGTGACTTGTGGGGTAAAGGATGTGTATAAGTTGTATGCTTCATGACTTAGGTGTAAAATGTTCACTATGAAAAATGAAAGTTAAGCCCTTGCATTGTGTATGAGACGAGCTGTTTTGGAGGTATGGTACGCACATGCTAGATGTGCCAATAATAGATTTTATTATGAACAAAATATGCAAGATCAAGGTGTGTTATGTTTAGTAAATATGTGAGTTGGAATTTTGGTAAAATAAGTTGTGGTTTATCCTTAATGAAATTTTTAGTAAAACTGGTCAAGCTGAAATTTACTGGACTGGACAGAATTTAAAGTGGTGTATTGGTTGACCCAAAAATAGACCTTAGGAATATGCAAATGGGCTGGTTTTTGGTAGGATGCTAGCCTTATATACTTACTAAGTCTGTGAGTTGGAATTATCGAGAAAGGACTTACGGTTTGGTCAAAATAAATTTCGTGGTAAAACTGGCCACTCCAGAAATCAGCATGTACCCGTTTTGGAAAAGTGAATAAATTACCCCTTGACAGTTATTATTTTACTCCGGAAATTTTACGACAATGACTTAGGACATAGATGAGCATGTTCACGTAAATTAATCAGCCTGAAATAATTATTTTAAGGGGTAAATACCAAAGTAAAGCGATTGCTACTAAACTGGAAAATTGGGCTGAAACTACAGAACTAATTGGAGGCTTTGTTCTTGTGATTTAGACCTGTTTAATCGGTGAGGGCTTATGCACAATATTTGTTGGCATGTTTACAGTATTTTTCCAGGCTTGGCCCAAATTAGATAAAATTTATTGGGCTTAAAAGAAAGATGAAAGAAGGGTACTGCACTGCTGAATTCAGCAGTACCCTGTTTGGTAATTTATTTGTTTAAGGGTCTTACATATCTCGAAATGCTACGAAAATTATATGGCGAATAGAAAAGACACCCTTATGCATATGTTACGAAATCATGATGATGGGCCTAAACTAGGAGGTTTATAGGCCGCGCAACAGAACGATAATTCTGGAAATTTTTCCAGTCTAAGGAATAAGAATGTTACATGTATGTATGTGATCCATAATGTCACGAATTGTATGGTACATGTCATACATTGCATCATCGTCATTTACATGATTTATGAAACTGGTTTTATGATAAAGAATGATAAAAAAGCGTTTTTAAAGAAAAGATTCCATTTTTAAAGAACGCTTTCCATCAGTACCGTATGTTTCTGGCCAGCAGGACCCGCTCCAGATCCGGGGTTAATTGATCTGATGATAATGACCGTTCTGGCCCGGAGATAATAGACATGACTATGATGATTATGACTGTTCAGGCCCGGAGAGAATAGAACTGATTATGATGATTATGACCGTACAGGCCCGGAGAGAATAGACCTGGTGACTATGATTGATGATGTGACCGTTTTCGGATCCTGAAATAATAGATTCGAAGGGAAGAATATGACCACCTCAGATCCGGATAGAATAGATCTGAACACTCTCTTGTTTTATTAACGATGATGTTTTGAAAGGAAGAACGAAAGAACATATCTTCATTTTATCATGACGCATCACATGTGCATACTCATGCATGTTGCATTTAATGGTTCACGAATATTTGGTACATGTTACTTAGGCTAAGATGTTATGACTTGATAGCTCCTAAGTTATGATCTTTAATAAGTTATGAGCTGATTACTTACGGGTATTGGATGGAAGGTCAGGTATGTTTCTGAACCAAATTTTGGGGTTCGGTTCTTGTATGTACTTTTCATTTAATTCACGATTATTTATGGTTTACTTGCTGGTGACGTTGTCACTCACCTCTTATTTTTCCTCTCAGAACCCGCAGAAAATAGGATCGAATAGATCGAAGACGAACCTAGGATTCCTTATACGTAGAAGAGCGAGAGGTGGACGACTTAAGGAAATTCTGCTATGATGGAAGTGATTGATGAACTTGTATGAATTAATGTTGGAAACATTGACTTTTGGATTTCCGTATCTTGTGAACATGTCTGTAAGACTCATAATGGATGTTTAGACGCTTTTATTTTAAAAGTTTTTATTCTGCCTCGGTTTTGCTTACTTGATAACGCGTAAGCATGATAGTCCACATATTTTATTCTGGACTATGATATGTTATGGATTGACGCCTGGTACTCTCCGTAGTGAAGTGCGGCGGGCGCACCATTTCCGGCTGGGCCGGGATGCGGGGCACTACAATGTGTCATGATAATTTGCATATTTATTTAAAGGTATACATATATGAATGAATACAATTATGATGTGATAAGAGTGTAATATTAGTGTAAGTGTATTTCGACCATGGGCCATAAGCAAGGCTTAAATGATGTAAAACCTTAATAGAAAATACATACATATATTGATATATATAAAAGGTACCGTACGAGCTTGGTTAAATTACCGATGCATCAGTCAATTAAGCTAATATGGTAATAATGAATAACAGGGCTGTTTGTAGCTGTTTAAAATAAGGAAATTCATAATGACAAAATGGTGATTTCGCCTAGGAAAACATCATGTCACAAAGAGCCAGCCAATAGCCATAAGTTGCGGAATGATTAGAATTATGAAATCAGTCAGTACTGAGCATTCTATCATGCATACGACAAAGACATTTTGGAAATGACATTTTTTATATCATGATACATTTTTGAGAAATATGCTTATCGTGAATGCGTTTTAAAAGAGTTTTTCATGACACGTTGGCGTGTTTTATCGCACGATATGTTTTAAAATGATTTTATTTATGAACCATACCCTGCGTCGACTTTTCCATATCAGACACATTACGCCTATTACGACAGTTTATGTTTATGTTGGAGGCCGTCTGGCATCGGGTGTAGTAGTGAGGATGTCAGAGGAAACTTATGTTATGATACACCTCTTTATGGATGTTTATGTCGATATGTCCGCTCCGTGACATCGTAATCTAAGTGAGAGGTTAGGTGTCATGAGGGCGAGTTTATGTTACATTTGGTTGAGTGTAACACCGTGTCTGGGACCTAGGATTTTTGCTATTTGTGTCCCCATTAGCCTACATACGTATGATGTAACACCGAGGTTAGAAAATTGGGATTCATAGACGGTATGGTGGCTATTTGGAGAGTCATCGGTAGTCTACGTGCTTATGATGTAACCCCATGGTTGGACCACGGGATTCACAGACAACGCTGGGGGCTACTCCGGGAGTTCAGTCGGTGAGTCTTGTGTACATTCGTACTAGATATGTTATGTTATGAGCACAGCTGTGCCAGTTCTGATACGATGATTTATGACATGATCATGATATGACAGATTTTTCTAAAAAGGATGCAGGTTTTTACATCACATGAGCATACCGCATGTTTACTTGTGTCAGCCTACTGGACCTAAGCTCAGACCCATAGTAGACCAAGGATGACAGTAGACATAGCCACAAGGAAAAGAAACTGATTACTAAGTATAAGAAAGGAAAACACGACAGTTGCATAACTATTTATTTTGTGATGTACTTTTAGAGTTGCCTGTTTTATGTATTCATGCTGCAGTACCTTATCTGCGGGTACATGTTAAGTTACATAATGTAATTGTCCATGTTATGATTAGTTTACGATAAGTCGACTGTTATGATTTACCTGCTTTACTTTATTATGTGACATCCCATGGCATTTCATGTCACTTTTCATGTTGCATTTAATATACACCATGCATGATCCACATGAAAAACCTAGGCGGATAGACTTGTGAGAGATTTGTTATTGCTCATCCTATCATTACCACATCGCAGGGTCAAGAGCCAGTACTGAGATATGGAGAAGATGAGCCAGAGAGAGATCATAAGTGATGGATGTGCAGATTAGATTATGTAGTTCTTATGTTATTTTCGACTTGTATTTTGATATTGTACCGATGACATTTCAGATGTACTCGGGTTTAGTTATTCTGTTTTATGCATGTCGGTTATGCTTCTTGCCTTTTACATTGCTTCTGCGATTTCGATACATAATATGTCGGCATGCACATGAATGTCATCGACGCCTTGTATTTCTCGTAGCAGAGTACGGTGGGTGCAATGTGCTGAGACCTTAGTCCCTGACGGAGCGCTACATGAACCATCGGTAGTACTCTATTCTTGAAATAAGAAAAATCGGATTTACTCATTATTCAAATTTATGTTGATGATATTGTCTTTGAATTTGCATATAAAAAATTAGTAGAAGAATTTGAAACTTGCATGAAATCCGAGTTTGCAATGTCTATGGTAGGCGAACTAAATTATTTTATTGGCTTGAAAATTAAGCAAACTAGTAAAGGAATACACATAAGTCAAGTGAAATATATCAATACGATTAAGAAATTTAATTTTGAAAACCTGAAACCATCTACCACCCCTATGGGTGTAACCACTGAACTTGATAAAGATTAAAACGGAAAAGATTTTGATAATGGATTGTATAAGTCTATGATTGACTCTTTGCTTTATTTTACTGCAAGTAGACTCGATATTATGTTTAGTGTTTGTATGTGTGCTCGTTTTCAAAGTAATCCTAAAGTCTCACACTTTAATGCCGTAAAACGGATATTTCGTTACGTTAAGCATACCCTCACATTATGAATTTGGTACAATAAAAATTGTGAATTTAATTTCCATGCTTACACTGATGCCAATTATGGAGGATGTAAAATATAGAAAAAGCACAAGTGGGACATGTCAATTCATTGGAAATTCATTAATATCATGATTTTCAATACACCAATCTAGTGTAGCAATATCCACCACTGAGAAAGAATACATGGCCGTTAGTCTTTATTCCATATAATTACTATGGCTAAAACAACAAATTTCAGATTTTGGTATAGCTGTAAATCGAATTTCCGTTTATTGTGATAGTACAAGTGCTATAAACTTTAAGAATCCTCTCTTACATTCTAAGGCAAAACACATAGACACAAGATATCATTTTCTTCGTGACCATGTAAATAATGACGATATCATTATAGAACACATTTGTACAAAAGAACAAGTAGCCGACATCTTCACAAAAGCCCTTAATCAAGTCTCGTATGATAATCTATGGTCTAAATTACGCATGATTTCGATTGATATGCTATAAATTGAAATTTAGTGCTTTTGCTTCTGATTGCGTTTTTGATGTGATTTACAAAATAAAGGAGGAGAAAAAGGTGGAGCATGATTTAAGGAGGAGCACGATTTAAGAGAGTTTTGAAAGTCAAAGTTTGAAATTCAAGTTTTGAATGCATGATTGTAGGGGGTGTGATTATGACACATTTAAATCATAACTAGAGGTTATGTTACAAATCATCAAAAGGGGGAGATTGTTGAGAAATCAGGGTTTGAATGATTTTAAAATGCATTATTTAAATGTTACGTTATGCTTGATATGTGTGCATAACAAATATGTCTTATATGTTTATATATATCAATGTTGTACTAACGTTCCATGAGCGTTACGGGTTAAATCATATGGCAAACATTGTTGTGTTTACAATATTTTCAGGTGCCAAGTTAAATGAACTAAACTAACTCATTAAATGAAGTGTCTAAAGATGTATTTGAAAACACCTATTCTTCAACAAATCTCAACATGGAAAGTTCCTCTCTACACCGCATATATACATGCACGGCATATATAGTGAGAATCCAGACCTAAGGAAGTGCCTTAGTGAGTGCTGTGGGGAATGTCATTGTCAGTGTTGAACTCTGTCGGTCGATTTTCAGTGGAAAGAATAAAATACTTATATGCGTTGCTTATGAAGAAGAAAAATCAATGGAAAGAATAAAATAGCTATCTATGTTGCTTATGAAGTATAAATTTTTCTTCGTTAATGTTTGTTTGGTTATTATGGATTTGATGGAGTTATGCAGATGAAAAATAAGTTGACTGTAAAAATAAATAAATAAATATATATATATATATATGCGCAGTCATCGTTCTTTTGAAATAGAGATAGATTAGTAGTCCCACGACTGATCATTTGATTTCTTTTTCTTTTATTTTAGCTTGTAGTAACGGCTACCCTCGGCCATTAACGCGGGATATTTGATGCATAAATAAAATTCGGAAGGTATCCTTCCGTTTAAATAAAAAATATATATATATATATATTCTTTTCTCAAGACGTCAAGCTATATTCTTATATCTCGGCATTTCAAAGACACGTCATCAATGTACGACATCAAAGTCAAGCAATCATATACACGTCATCTTTTGTGTGTATAAATATCTAAGATATTCCAAGTCATATATTCCATGTCATTTATTTTCCAAAAATATCTCATCACGTCAAAAGTTTATGAACCGAAAACCGCCACATCAAATAACTACCGAACCGTCACTGACACATCATAAACTTACCATACAAAGATGGACAGCCAATATACACTCCAAGCACCTCAAAATTTCATGCACCACATGAAAAATTCAAGACCAAAGTCATACCATAATTACATATATCAATTATTTATCATTTTCCTTATTCTCTTGGAAATTCAAATTCAAAAATGTTACACCCCATGATCGAATTTCGTACACTATTTGGAGCTGAGATTATACATATTTTTATTCATACTATATGGTGTATATCACATTTTACATGTCTAAAGGGTTCTTGATCCATTGCAGAAAAATCGCGCAATCGGCGGAATTCAAAAATTCAAAAATCTACGCTATACTAAAGGGGGACGTTTTGGACATGTTGTGACATGTACCTAGACATGTTTTACACATTCAAGACCTATCTTAGAGTATTCTAGAACACAAGGTTCAATGGTGACTGAAATTTACCATGTTTATGAAGATGCTACATTATTACTCATTCAAAAGTCAAAAACTATTTTCAGCACATAGGTGCTGAAGTGAGCGGCTGATTTGCGCTTACATGGAGCCTAGGTGGAGCTTATTATCCATTATGATTGGTGGAGAATGATCTACAAAAGAATTCTGTTGGACCGTGCACCTGCAATGGACACCACTAGAGAGGAAGTGAATAGTGGTTAGCGGAAATTACACTACTACCCTTGCTTAAACTCCCCTTTTGAAAACAGAATTTGAGATCACCTCAGATTCAGACCCCATTTTTAAAAAATTACAAAATCAGTGTACACAACTCCAAAATTTATCAAAATTTGCATAAATTAACTTTAGTGTCTTTAATTGACTTTGTCAAAGATATCAGATAAAAATTAGGTCGTTTGTCCCTTCAAACAAATAAAAAGATTCAGATGGTCAATCTGGACAGAATTAGACAGAATAATGCTGAACTTTGCAAGCGTATTTCTCATTGAATACTCAACCAAAAAGGTTGATCTTTATATCAAAACATTCCTTAGGATGTCTAGTTTATGTTTTTAAAAAGGCCTGACCTTAAACAATTCTTTATGAAAACAAAATTCAAGTTTTCTCAAAACTGGTCAGATTGCAGCTAGATTGTAGCAGTTATCTTGCAATGACTGAAAGAATAATTTTATTTTACTCAAATCAAGTTATTCTTGTTGAAAATTAAAGCTAACAGTCTGAAGTATAACTACACCAAAAATTACGAATTTGGAAATATTTTGTTTTCTTTTTTTCCAAAACATGAGAAGTTGTGTGAAATCGGCAGTGAAAACAGGCAAAAAACAGAAAAGTGTAAAGAAGACAAGAACACAAAAGATTTATCCTGTTTCGGTCAATGTTGTAGGATCTGCAAGGTACCACTAGAAGGGGGGTTGAATAGTGGGTGCGGAAAATGTGGTTTTTAAAATTGTTTTAAACCAAAAACCCAACTTTTGAAAATAGTTTCTGTTTTCATGACCTGTTTTGAAATGTTTTGAAAACTAGATTACAGGTCTTCAAAAATTCTAAAATTTGGAGAGATCTTAGTCTCAGATTTTCTGAGTATCTCCTACAAAATTTCAAGTTAAACTTCCACCTTTAACCCCTTTAACAATCGTTGATGGTCAGATTGCGCAAATCTGCCATAAACGGTAGTCTGATTTGAAAAATTAATTCCTATTTAACCGTGATTCCAAATGCTCTGAAAATTAAATGACTAACTTCTTATTAGGTGTATCTAATTGGGTTGAAACAGTATTGAAAAATGCTTTTGGGAAGTTAGTCAAATACGTTCAAAGTCTCAACCTTTCCAAGTCTGAAAATCAGACTGCACTAGTCTCTGAACTTTAGACGTTTGGATGACTTATACTTGTCCAAAAGGGTTGCAACTTGCGCCAAAAGAACCTTAAAACGTGTGGCTATGTTTTCTGAAAGTTTTGTGATTTTTGAAATTCGTTTACTATTTTTAATAACGTGATGAAAATGATACACTGTGCTTGAAACTAAAAGTAAGTGCTGAAAGTAAAGAACACAAGGAATTTTATACTGGTTCGGTTAAAACAACCTACTCCAGTCTTCGAGGACACCTTCCTCGGTTAGCACTAATCATACAACACAAATAACACCTTACCACACAGGGTTGATGGAGTTACACACCAACTCCAACCCTTTACAAACCTTGTAAATGATTACAACAATCACAAACAACACCACCTTGCGAGTGCAAGATTGATCACACCTTGATCAATCTTTTACAACAATAAAGAGTATATGGTGGTATGTAAGAAGCCTATTCAAGATGTATGAATATGAATACAATAGGCTTTTAGAGAGAAGAAAGAAAGAAGTATAGAAAGAAGGAGATGAAAAACGTTTTTAGCACTTGAATTTTGCAAGACTTGTCTTGTATTTTGTTTGCTCTCTTCTTTCCTTTTTATCCATAGTGGCCGCCCCCTATAGCCTTCTCGTCCTCTTGAAAATTATATCCTAAGTCCTTGGAAGAGTATATTGCATCATTGTGACATTTCCTTGCTTACTTAGCAACTCCTCATTGGATGATCATTAAGCCCTTGCTTACTTGGAACTCATTGATTGGATGGAAGTTGTCATCATTTGGTGACTAGATAAATATGAAAATAATCCTTAAAAACATGTTCCAATTAGCCATAAAAGTGTTGCCATAAGTCACATAATAATTCCGCATAATTAGCAAGAGAAATTATCACAATTTCCTTGCAAAAATCGGCCACATGCTAATTACACATGCTGAAATTTTAGCATGTGTGATATTCACACTTTATTCAAACTGTTGCAAAGTTTGTATTTAATTAATTCCTTGAAAATAAAGAAAAAATCAATCATCATTTAGTGCATAACATTTCTACTAATTATGGAATTAAAATTAGTCACCAAGAAGGCCATAAGATCAGCCATATGCATTACACACATGTTGAAATTTTCAGCATGTGTGATATTTGAAAATATCACTTGATTGTTTCCATAATATATTTGAAACATTGCCATATTATCTTTCAACCAATCCATATAATTCAAGGTAATAAATGTGGCTCATTTAGTAGCAAAAATTCGGCCAGCCATACTACACATGCTGAATTTTCAGCATGTGTCACAAATGTGACAAAGTTTGAAATGTTACCTTGTGTAGCTCCTTTCTTTATGTCACCAACATTGTATGCTTCATTCTTGGCCAATCAAGATGCCAACAAAGCTCCAAATATGCTTCATCAAGCTAAGATACGCGTGTGATGATGAGTGTACATGTGCTGAATTTTATTTTTGCAAACCTTGTAAAATAGTGCACATATAATTATACACATGTGGTATATTCCAATCAGCCCTTAATTGATTTTTCTAGAACACTTTAGAATGTATAGAGTGTGTAAAAGGTGTCTAGATACATGTTATATGGCATGCCAAAAATGTTCCATGTGTCTGTTCGTAGAAAACCAAATTTTCGACGTTTGTCGATTACCCGATTTTTCTCCGATTAAATTCCAACTTTTTGCACATGTTATATATATTATGTTACACATAATATACATAAATTAAACTTTAATATTCAGCACTCATGGCTGATCTAAAGTGGCGCCCAACATGTGACAAAAATTGAATTTGGAATCTCCACAATTTGGCCTTAATTTGGGGTGATTTGTGTGTGCCAACATAGAATGATTTTATAGCTGTATATACCATGTAATCCACGAAATTTGTGGCCATTTTTGAAGTGTAGGGGCTGGCCATCTATGTATGGCAAGTACGTGACACGTTGGCGAAGTTTCGGTATTCACCCGATACGATAATTTTTTGTTTAGAACCATTTAACGTGCCGTAATAAATTTGTCATCACCATGACTTATATCATATGATAAAAGACCAGAATATTCTCATAAATATGAGTTAAATATAGTGGTGTGACGTTAACATACGTTCGTAAAATATATAACGTGTCGGTAGTATGTTGGAATATGTGTATGTGCCTTTTTTAAAAAATCTGAATATATATAAAAACATATGTATAAAAACGTGTATAGAATGAGAGGAGAACTTTCCATTCTTCAATTTGTTGCCTTTGTGCCTTTTCCAAATATAGCTTCCTTTAATGAACTACTTAGTTTATTTAACTAAGTACTTCACTTAATGAACTAGTTTAGTTCATTAATGATTGCACCTGAAAATAGTTCAAACACAACAAATGCTTGCCATTTGATGTATGCTTTAAAGCTTCATGACTCGTTAGTATGACAACATTATATATGAACTATATAAGGCAAGTTTTATGCAAAAACGTGTTATGTCATGCATTTCTTTAATACACGTTATTTAAATTATGCATTTTGTAATCACTCAAACCCTTTTTTCTCTACAATCTCCCCCTTTTGATGATTTAGAAAATAACCTACGTTCATGATTTAAATTTTATCGCTCCCCCTTCAATCATGCACAAATTCAAATTTAGAATTTTCTCTCTCTTGATTTGTGCAATCAATCTCTCTCTCCCCCTTAAATCCTGCATTCTCTCCCCTTTATTTTGGAAAGTCAATAAAAAATGCATGCAAATATGGAAAGACAATCAAATCAAATAAGCAGAAACCATACCTAATTTAGAACGTAGATTTTCATACGTGGCTTGATTTAATGCTTTAGTGAAAATGTCAGCTACTTGTGCCTCAGTGCGTACGTGATATATGACAATATCACCATTATTTACGTGATCATGAAGGAAGTGATAGCGTACTTCTATATGCTTGGCCTTAGAGTGTAGCACGGGGTTCTTAGATAAGTTGATGGCGCTCATACTATCACAATATATAGGAATCTTATGTACCGTAATTCCAAAGTCAGAAAGTTGTTGTTTTAGCCATAGTAATTGTGTGCAACAAAGACTAAGTACCATGTATTTAGCTTCAGTAGTGGATAAAGCTACGCTTGCTTGCTTTTTAGAAAACCATGAAATAAGAGAATTTCCTATAAATTGACAAGTGCCACTCGTGATTTTCCTATCTATTTTACAGCCACCATAATCTGCGTCAGTATAGGGTTGTAAGTTAAATTCACAATTTTTATCATACCAAATGCCTAAGGTGGGTGAGTGTTTAATATATCGAAATATTCTTTTCACGGCATTATAGTGAGACAATTTAGGTTGACTTTGAAAATGTGCGCACATACATACACTGAATATGATATCAGGTCTACTAGCAGTAAGATATAGCAAAGAGCCAATCATAGATCTATATAAGGCATTATCAAAATCCTTACCATGTTCATCTTTATCTAATTTAACGTTGACACTCATAGGGGTGTGGGACGGTTTTATATTCTCAAAATTGAACTTTTTAATCATATCATTTATATACTTAACTTGGCTTATATGTATTCCTTTACCCGTTTGTTTAATCTGCAAGCCAAGAAAGTAATTTAATTCACCAACCATAGACATTTCAAATTCCGATTTCATGCAAATTTCGAAATCTTCAACAAGTTTATGAGAGGTGGAGCCGAAAATGATGTCATCAACATAAATTTGAATAATGAGTAAATTCAATTTATCTTGTTTTAAAAATAAATTACTATCTATAGTGCCTCTTTAAAACCGTTTTCTAAAAGGAAAGTAGCAAAACGATCATACCATGCTCTAGGTGCTTGTTTTAGACCGTATAGTGCCTTCTTTAGTTTGTACACGTGATCGGGATGTTTCAAATCTTCAAAACCGGGTGGTTGTTTCACGTATACCTCTTCTTGTATAAAGCCATTTAAGAATGCACTTTTCACGTCCATTTGATAGAGTTTAAAATATTTCATGCAAGCAATAGCAAGTAAAAGTCGTATGGCTTCTAAACGTGCTACGGGTGCAAATGTTTCATCATAATCAATTCTTTCTTCTTGATTATATCCTTGTGCTACAAGTCTAGCTTTGTTTCTAACAACTTTTCCTTCTTCATTCATTTTATTTCTAAACATCCACTTTGTGCCTATTATTGTCTTATCTTGTGGTCGTGGGACTAAATCCCATACGTCATTTCTAACAAATTATTTAAGTTCATCATGCATAGCATCAATCCAAGAAGAATCACTCAAACCATCGTGCACATTTTTAGGTTCAATTTCGGATATCATGGCATGAAATTGATTTATTTCATCCGGATTTATTCTACTACGTGGTCGCACACTGTGAGTGATATCGCCTATAATGAGATCGTGTGGGTGATCTCAATGCCATCTTGGTTGATTATTTTCTACGTTCTGATGCATTTCTAAGAGATCATGCATTTCTAGTGTATCATACGTATCTAGTATATCATGCGTGCCATCATCATCATTCAACACGGGTTTTAATTCAAAATCATCTTCATATTCTTTATCTTTATCAATCTCACCAAATTCATTAAACTTCACATGAATGGATTCTAGAATTTGCCTAGTGATGGGATCATAACATCTATATGCTTTTGAATTCACAGAATACCCAACAAAGATGCATTCAATTGATTTAGATTCAAACTTATCTAAATTATCTTTCGTATTTAACACAAAGCATTTACAACCAAACACACGAAAGTAATCAATTTTAGGCATGCAATCATTTAATATCTTATAAGGCATCTTATTAATCTTCTTTCTAATGGACAAAAGATTAATTATGTAGCATGCACAATTTACGGCTTCCACCCACAAAAATCTAGGCAATTTATTCTCACACAACATGGTTCTAGCAATTTCTTGTAATGTCCTATTCTTTCTGTTGTACCCCACCGAAAAATTATATAGTACTTGAAGACTCGTATAAGTGAATTAATAAAGTGGTATCCTTCAAGTGCCTTTCACTAAATTTCCTTAGTGATTCTTTTATTTAGGATGATAAGCAAATGATATAATCAATTCAAGCGTGAGTAATGGACTATATGAAGTGGCCAATTCACTCCCAAAGGCTCAAGAAAATTCGGCCATAAGGCATAAAAAGGGGCCTTAAATGGGTTTTTTCCCAAATTATAGGAGAGTTTAATCTTAAGGGCCTTCCTAAAATAAGCCCAAATGAAAATTAAGGAGTTGTAAGTAGTGGGCAATTCTTTCCCCAATTCTTAGAAAAATTCGGCCCTAGTCCAAAGGGAATTAGGAATTTCCTAATTTTTATTTTAAAACAAGAAAAGGGGAAATAATTAATAAAAAGGGGGCAAATACCCACATGGCTTCTCATTAAACTCATTTGGAAAGAAATTAAGCATGGTAAAGATCCCCCCCCCCCAAGAGTCAAAACCGCCACCACCCCATGGTTGAAGATTTCCATGGTTACTCAATATTTACTACAAGGTTAAGGAAATAACTCTAGTTGGATAAAGTAACCTAGGTTAGTCATAAAGTAACTATAGTTGACATAAAGTAACTATAGTTGATATAAAGTAACAATAGTTGACATAAAGTAACTATAGTTGGAATAAAGTAACTATAGTTGACATAAAGTAACTATAGTTGACACAAAGTAACCTTGGTTGGATAAAAGTAACCAAGGCTAATTAATTCTAGTAGCCTAACTAAACTATGGTAAACTCCCTCCCCTTAACACAAAACCTACGGCTGCACCCCTAGCCAAGGGAAGAAAAATTCTCTGCAAGCAATTTTAGAACACTCCACTCTCAAGAAGTCAATGGAGCAAGGAGACTTCCCTATTTTCTCCATTGTAACATACGGTTAGTGAAGAAGTCCAAGAACAATTTTCAAGCTCCAAGAATTCATCTAGGTAAGTACATGCTAAGCATGCTATGTGAATTCCATGTTTCAAAGAATGAAACTCACATTGGTATCCCTCTTGTCTTTCCAAAAAACATGACCCTCAAATGGTCACTAGGAGAAGGTTTTGCAAGATACCAAGAGAAGCTAATTTCTTGAAGGGTGGATTCATTTCTAGCTCCATTCAAGTTTCATTCTGGTAAGGGAATCATAGCCTTACTTTAGTTGTGTTTTCACTTAAGATAATAGCTAATGATCCTTCTATTTCTTCCTCCTCTCAAAACCGTGTACTATATGTGAAGTAGGAGGAAGACTTTACTCCATTTCAACCAAGGCTCATGCTAAGGAAAGCTCTAAGGTTCAAAGAGACAAGTATACTCTAGCCAATCTTGCCTTATTTGCGAAGTGCATGCTTGAATGGCTAGTCATTATTAGGCTATGAATCTTAGTAAAAGATGCTAAGTACAAGATATGAAAACTAGATGTTATAGGAAAAGCGATGGTATGAACAAATGATTTGTTGTATGAATGTGTGTGACAAATTTGATATGACTCTTAAACTGATTATTTATGGTTTAAAGCATATTATGAGGCTTGGAAACATTATGTTGAAGTGAGTATTTAATGGATATTAAGTCATTTTAAGGAATGAGGTTGATTGGAATTGCTTGAACCATAAAAATGAAGAAGTGCTGGAACTACTGGAGCTGGACAGATTTGTGCAGCTGATTGTGTGACCTGAAAACGAACCTTAGGAGTGTGCAAATTGGCTAATTTTTGGTATGATGTTAGCCTTACATGTTTATGAAATGTGTGAGTTGGAATTTCAATAAAAGAAGTAGTGGTTTGTCCTAAATAAAATGTTTAGTAAGAGTTGGTAAAACAAAAGTACTGGAACAAGACAGTTTTATATGACATGTTTAACGACCTGGAAACGAACCCTAGGAATGTCCAAATTGACTAATTTTTTGTTATGGTGATATCCTCATATATGTAATAAATATGTGAGTTGGAATTTTGGTAAAAGAATATGTGGATTGACCAGAGTGTAATTTTTAGTAGAAACTGCTCAGACAGAAGTACTGGAGCTGAACAGTTTTATGTGTTATGTTGTACGCCCTGAAAATGGACCTTAGGAACATTCAAATTGGCTAATCTTTGGTATTATAATAGAACTATGTGTTTATGAAATGTGTGAGTTGGAATTTTGTCAAAAGGAATTACGGATTATTTTTAGTAGATTTTTTGGTAAAACTGGTCAAACAGAGTTTCTGGAACAGGACAGTTTTGAGTGGTATGTTGTGTGGCTCGAAAGTGCACCTTAGGAATGTGAAAATTAGTGGATTTTTGGTATGATGATAGTTTGACGTGTGTATGACTTTTGTGAGTTGGAATTTTAGTAAAAAGAGTTGTGGTTTGGTCACAATGAATTTCGTGGTAAAACTGGTCATCCCAGATTCAGCATGTACCTAGCTGGGAGAAAGTAATTAGTTGACCCCCTTAAACTTATTGGAATGCCTTGGAATTTTTATGGTAATTACCTAAGGCATATATGTACATGTTCATGTAAAGAATCCAGCATAAAACCATCATTTTGATGATTAACAACTGAGTTGAACTTAGTTGTACAAAACTGGAAAACAGGACAGTTTTATGTCTTAAGTTGTAGGGCTTCGCTCTAGCTCATTAAGCTTGAATGTGATGTTTGGCCTTATGAATATCGTTCCTTGGTGAGTTAGCTATGTTCTCCAGGTGATGAATTAAAATGAATAAGGCTTTATGACCTATGAAACTAAGGTAAAGTGGTACTGCCCTGCTGATTTCAGCAGTACCATTAGTGATAATATGATGCTTTGAGGTCGTTAGACTTTTCGAATTGTTACGAAATTTTTATGGTATGAGTCTACGACTTCATTATCCATGTGCATGACATGAACTTATGAAAATGAGCGCGAATTGATTAGCACGAGGCGGTATGAACAGAATGTGATTGCTGGACAGTTTTTCCAACTTAAAAGACAAGTCCATGCGTGTATGTTATGATGTATGTGTTCATGAGTCGCATAGTGCATGTCATACATTGCATCATCGTCATTTACATGATTTATGGCATTGGTTTTATGCGAAAGAAAGATGAAAAGCGTTTTTAAAGAAATGATCATGTTTTAAAAAGAACGCTTCCCACCGGTACCGTGTGTGTGTATGAGCCTGGCCAGTAAGAACCTGCCCAGATCCGGGTTAATTGATCTGATGATATGACCGTTCAGGCCCGGAGAAGAATAGACCTGATAATGACCGTTCGGGCCCGGAGAAGAATAAACCCGATAAGTGATGATGCTACCGTTCTGAATCCGGGAATAATAGATTCGAAGGGGACACGTTACCGCCTAAGATCCGGGAAGATAGATCTGAACACTCTGTTGTTTGAGACGATGATGATTTGAAAGAAAAGCATGAAAAGTCATATTCTCATTTTTATCATGATGCATCACATGAACATATGCATGCATGTCACGTTTATGGAGTCATTGTGTAGTGACACATGATACTTAGACTAAATTGTTATGACCTTGTAGATCCTAAGTTATGATCTTGTTAAGTGATGATCTTTGATATGCTACGAACTTATGCAAGTTGCAGTCTTTTATTGTTGTGTTCTTTAAGTAACGATCTTGCTTAAGTTATGACCTTGATGCATTTAGTGTTGATCACTAATGGGTATTGGATGGAGGTCAGGTATGTTACTAAACCGGATTTTGGGGTTTGGTTCTTGTATGTACTTCCCATTTAATGCATGATTGTTTATGGTGTACTTGCTGGTGACTTTGTCACTCACCCCCCTATTTTTCCTCCCAGAGGCTGCAGGGAACAAGGTAGAATGGATTGAGGATGAACCTAGGGTCCCCTACCCATGAGTGCAGCGAAGGATGGACGGATTAGGAGACATGACTTGACGATTATGACTGATGACTGATTATGTAGTTATGATGGGAAACATCTACTTTTGAGAATTTCGATACTAATTCGGTTTGTAAAACAAAGAATGATCTTGTGGATGTTTTTAATTTAAAGTTTTTATTCTGCCACAGTTTCGCTTACTTGATGACGTATAAGCACGAAAATCCATGCATTATTTCATGGATTAAGACACGTTACGGATCGACGCCTGGTACTCTCTTTAGTGAAGTACGGCGGGGGCACCGGTTCTGGCTAGGCCGGGATGCGGGGCGCTACAGGTGGTATCAGAGATGAGGCTCCAGATCCGGGCAGAATGTAGAGCTAAGTTATGATCATAGTCAACTAAGCTTGATATTAGATCTACGTCATGATCCTAGATGAGAGTTGAACCTAGACTAGGATGATTTAGACTGAAAATTAGGTTTTTGACCAAATGATAAAGCCCTAGTCGATGGCCATCAATAGAATGTAATCATGCCTGCTTGCATGACCATAAGATCGTATATGGATTACGAATTAAATGGTGTCGCTTATCCTGAATATTTGTACTTTGAGTAAGACTCCGACACTTCGTGGTGCGGATGGCACCACAATTCAGTAAAATGATATCATCATTGTCACCCCAGGAGGCAGTAGACTTTACTAGCAATAGTTAGTAAGAACATGTATTCCAAGGTTTGGCAGGGAATTTAGTTCATAGCAAGCAGGAAGATGGTTAAGTAAGGTTGAAGGTAATTCCATGCTGACATGAGTACTGGATAGGATAAAGGCAAAGTTCTAAGGGGAGTTTTGTGAGTTCTTCCTCTCTCGGGACTTAGTCACGAGAAGGGTTGAGGAATTTGACTCACTAAGACAAGGGTCAGGAATCTCCGTACTCATTTATTACTTTGGGACAGTATGTTCCTTTGATCATGAGAGATGAAAATTTTAAGGTGATCCGATTTGTGCGCGGTCTAGACCTCCAGATCAAATTAGGCTAAGTTAAGTCGTATTCAAGGGCCTTTGGTGAATTATTGGAGGACCGCTACGGAGCGGAATGCGATAGTAAGGGAACGAAAGAATGAAAGAAGCGATTTAACAAGCAAACGAAGTAGAAGGTGGGAAATCGTATCCATATAAGGCTAGTTTATGCGGATGACAAAGAAACAACCAAGGTACGCCTAATAAGTGTGAAGTACCTATGTCCTCTGCTCTACTTCCTATTAACCAAGTATGAGTGATTATGATAGTTTTCTTTAAGTTATGATGAGTAGACCACAAGTAAACAAGTGAGATTATTAGTGATAACATGACTAAGTATGACACTGTGTATGGGACTCGGGGTCCTCGTCATGATGCATCACTATTAGCACTTGTACACATTTTATTGCACTATATAGGGAATAGGTCATTATTATGAAAACCATGTTTTAAGAAAACAGACCACCTTAGGATGATTTGAAATATCACAAAGGGAACATAAGTTTCAAAGGAGAACCCACAATTTCTAGTTCGATCTTATGAAATGATCACAAAAGGTAAAAGTTGTTACATAGTAAGGCGAGCAGCGGACAGATGAATGTAGCACATACCTTATGAAGAGCTTGGTATGTGTACCTTATTGGAATTATACGGGAGGACATTGGATGTTGTTTCATACGTAAGATGACAATTACGTGATTACGGAAGGGATGTTTACAGAAAGGAACTAATGGTCCATATCTCAGAGTTAATGATCTCTGCCAAGTTTTTCATATTTTATGAAAAAAAAATTATAAGCCTGCTATAATCATGATTACACGGAATGGATTTCATTATCAAGTGCATAGTATTAAAGTTGCAAGTGCTTGATATGAGATAGGTTACGATAACACCTCTAGAGAATTAGAATAAGTTCTGATGAGACCTCTAAGATGAATGGAACAAAGCAGTTCTGAGGGAACTAAATAGACACTTTATGCGATCTTATTTACCTAAAAGAAGAAGCCACATGGGAAACGGAAGACAACATGAGGAGTAGACGCCCCATTTTGTTGACTAGCCTGAAGTTTCGAGTACTAAACTTATATTAAGGGAGGGAGAATGTTGTACCCCCCCCGAATAATCATATAGTACTTGAAGACTCGTATAAGTGAATTAATAAAGTGGAATCCTTCAAGTGCCTTTCACTAAGTTTCCTTAGTGATTCTTTTATTTAGGATGATAAGAAAATGATATAATCAATTCAAGCGTGAGTTATGGACTATATGAAGTGGCCAATTGTTATGACCTGCGTTTTCATCCGATATATATATGTATATTAGACGTACACGCACGGCAAAATAATTAGAAAAGAAACACAAAATAAAAGAAGATAAGTTTAAAAAATCCCAATATGATTATGAAGTAGATAGATGAAGTTTGAATTTAAACTAATCCTAATCACACTAGAATAAGATAACCAAACCCTAGCCTACATCTATATCTATACACATATACAACACAAATCATCATCCTTATTCTTCAATAACAAACGGCAACTGCAGCCCTCCCACACAGCAATCACGACATCATCAATTTTCAAGAAAACCTTGGCAGCCATGCTGCCATTTCTTGCCGCCAGCAGCAAAAAAAAAAAGAATAAGCCTTGCCTCCCACAAGCCACTCTCAGCCGCAGGGTATAGGAAGGAAGAACAACCCAATTCTTGTCCGTTCAATCCGCTTCTTCGTATGCGATATAGTATACCACGTATCGAGGCAAGTATCCTTGCTATATTGCTATGTTTTTATAAATTTATTATGCTATTTTCATATCAAATCGAATCATGCATTCGTAATTGTGAGTTGCATAGATTGTTGTTACACGTATGTAATCGTTGTAAATATGATCGGTTGTATATGTGTGTATATATAAGATTGAATTTTGTAAGTATTCAGAAAAGAAAAAAAAAACGTAAGTTTAATATATGTTAAAAGCTTCGACCTCCATTATCGAAATTCAATATATAGATCTTAAAGTTGGAATTTGAATAAGTGATAAAGGTGTGCCGTGATGTATATACAATTGGTATAAAAAAACACAAAACAAAGAAGAAGATATGTGAATGGGAAAGTCAGAGTACTGGCATATTCTTGGCACATAAATATATATATTTGATTAGTGGTATGTGAACGTGCAACCTTTTTTGAATTTAGTTCTTGGTTTTTGGGTTTTCTATTTTTGCTGAAAGTTTATATCCTATTTGGTGTAAAGAACTTCAAAAAACAAATATTTTAGGATAACTATATTATATATATCTATACATATGCATTTATGTGCCATTCTAAATACTTATAAATAAATATGAGATGGAAAGCAAAAGTAAAGTGCTATTTCGGAAGGCTGCCGGAAAAAACAATGGATTAAGTTTGAAGATGTAATTTTATATATATGTGTGTGTGTGTGTGTGGAGTTGTCATTTGTGAACAGTAGACAAAGAAAGTGCTATTTTTTATATATATCTATATATACTATATAATATTAAAAGGTATTATTGTGAAATAGTTTTATTTTCCTTCTCTTACTTTGGTGCTTTTCGTCAAGGTCAGGTAGGCCACTGTCCACGCGTGACAGTGGCTAAAATGTGGTGTATAGTAAATTTTAGCATATTACTATGTAATTGTAATATAAAGTATCAATGTTTGTATTGTTACGAGTATATATGTGAGTATACTTATACGTAGGAGATAAGTTGGAATTGAAACGGTAATAATGTAGCGCCCTGCACCCGGCCTCATCCGGATACGGTTGCACCCCGCCGTACTTCACTGAGGAGAGTACAAGGCGTCATGCATAACATGTGAACATCCATAACATAAGTCGTGGACTCCCATGCTATCATTCAACATGGTAGTAAAATTTAGGCAGAATTAAAACTTTTCAAATCAACATGCATCACTAATTTACTGAGTTCCCAAAAGTGGTAGTGCCACAATCATAACATAACCGACAATCCAGAGAGTTTTAAACATAGTCATAATACAAATCGTCTTGGCAGCACAAAGTCCTTAGCTTAGCTCTCTTCATACTCCTCGCCTATGGATAAGGTACTCTCGGCTCGTCCTCGATCCATTCTATCTTGGCATTCTCCGGCTCTGGGAAGAAAAATAAGTGTGAGTGATAAAAATCACCCAGCAAGAATACAATAAACTAGCATGAAATACGTAAAGAATCATAACATGAATGTATTACCCCAAAAACCTCAAATAATCATAATTCATACCTGCTCTTGGATCCTGTACTTACTTGACGTTGGCTTAGGCATGTGTTTTAGGGAATGCTATACCATACCTGATCTTGGATCCTGAACTTACTTGGCATTCGTCTTAAGCATGTTATTAGGAAATGCTTTACCAACAATAACTTATAACCATTAATTGTGACATGAAACATGTGTTCATGATCGTGAATTATGCAAGATGCAATGCATGATGTCATGTCATGTCAAAACATCATGTTGGTCCCATAAGGTAACATGTCATAAAAACAGAGTGTCAGATCAATTAACCCCGGATCTGAGCGGGTCCAGAACAGATATCAGACCAATTAACCCCGGGCCTGAACGGGTCTAGAACAGATATCAGATCAATTAACCCCGGATCTGAGCGAGTCCAGACAGATATCAGATCAATTAACCCCGGATCTGAGCGGGTCCAGAACATATCATATCATCAGACCAATTAACCCCGAGTCTGGAGTCGGGTTAGTCGCATGCTTGGCCGGCAAAGGAATCATGAAGCTTCTTTAAAAACATGGGACCGTAAAAAACTTTTCATGCATAACGAAAGATAGTCGCTTGTAAAACTTGCTTGCATCATAAAATCCATGAAAATCAGTTTCATGATCATGCATGATACATGCCGTGATATAATATGCAAGCCATGACATGAATAATCGTATGCATTCATTATAACAGATCAACATACATGAATTTGGAAGCTAAATATTTCCAAGACTTTTTCTTCATATTCATAGGGCGGTTAAGCTAACCAATTAGGTCCATTTCCATAATTCTTTTGTCACAAATATGTTTGGTGGAATCTTAGATACATGCCATAAAATTTCAGATTATTTCAATATCCGTAAAGGGACTTATTTACTTACTTTCCGAACTGGGTTAGGTGCTTAAACTGAGCTGACAAATTTTACTAAAGTTTCAATTGCGGTGAATCCGTAATTCGTTTTCCAGAAATTCCAACTTGCCCAAGTCATAAACATATGGAACTAGTATCCTACCGAAATTAGCCCATTTTCATGTCTCTAAGTCCCTTTTCTGAGGCTAGAAAGTCGTTACTAATTTCAGGTTGGCTCCACTAACTTCAGTTGAGCAGTTTTACCAAATAATTCATTAAACATAATCCAGAACTTATTTTACCAGGATTCCAGCTGGCGTGTCCCCTACACTCATAGGATTATACCATGCCAAAAATCAGCTTTATTGGTCATCTACAAGGTCCCTTTTTAAGTCAGTGAAAAGAGGTCACTATTCTGCTCAGTGAAGGTTCACAAGATCCTCTTTTAATACGTTGAAGTCAATGGTCAATTCTGCCCCAGCTCCAGAATTTGTTACTGGAGTAGTTTTACCATGTAATTTCTTAAAAATAATCCTTAGCTTATTTTGACAAAATTCCACCTCTCACTTGTGCTACATTCATAAGACTAACTTTGTACCAAAATTAGCTTCATTGAAGGTCTGTAAGGTCATTCCTTAAACCATCTAAAACGTCACTCTATTCTGTCCAGTTCCAGAATTTCCAGCCTGAGCAGTTTCACCAAAACATTTATTAAAAATAATCCATAACTTATTTTACCACAATTCCAACTCTCACATTTGCTAACACATAGGACTAAGATCATACCAAAAACCAATTTGATAGCACGTCAGTAAGGTTCAGTTTAAGGTCACACATCTCACTGTCCAATTTTGTCCAGCTCCAGTGGTTTGACATTTATCCTCTTTTCATGTCAAGTGACCACTAATTATCTTGTGCTTATGAAATAACTTATTAGTCATCACATACACCTTTTTCCTAGGAATGTCCAGATTTCATTTCTTTTTTTTTTGAGTCCTCTTTGCACTATGTCAAAACAGTGGGTAGTTTGTTCACAACCACTAGCATGCTTGTTCACAAAAGATGTTCTTTCTTGGATTCAACTCACCTTCGTCTCATCCTTTAGGCCAAAATTTAGGTGATACCAAGAACACATTTTCACAACACTTATTTAAGCATGCAACACATTCAAGTACCATGTTATTCCAATCTTAACCCAAACACCTCATAAAACTCACATTTAACACATGCATGCTTTCTTAGGTCTTCACAAGTTTCATCCAAGAGTTTAATCTAGCCTAGACTTACTTAGGTGGACTTAATTCATCTTAAGACAGCCCCCATTTCACATTGCATGTAAGAAAAGATTGCATCTTTGAAGGGAATTAGTCACATGGCAACATAATGTTCTTAAGAAATCACTAAGGTACAAACATGAACTTAGTGTTTCCTTCTAAAGTTCACATCTTAGGAACATCTAGCCATTCAAGTCACTAATTCTTCAAATAATCATGAGAGTCTAGTGTATACTTTGCCTCTTCAAGCTAAAGCTCTTGTCTTTGCTTGGTTATGGAGTGAGTTGAGTTGAAATCCACTTCCTTCTCCAAAAAAACCTTGACTACACGGTTTTGATGGAGAGGAAAAAGGAGAGTTAGTCTTCATACAATAGTGAAAATAGAGTTCCAATTGAGGCTAGAACATCTTACCAAAGTAGGTTTGGAGTGGAGCTTCAAGTGTAAACAACGATAGCACCACCTAAGAGAGTTGAAATCTTCCACCTAGTTGGACAAGGAGGCCACGGTTTTTGGGGTGGAGGGAGTGGTTCAAGTGAGCTTCATTCTTCACCAAATAAGAATTCACTTAAGGAATTTGGAACAAGACTTACCTAGAGATCTTCTTGAGTCTTGAATATGAGCTTGATTGAGAACTCCTACCTTCAAGAAGTGGTTGTGGCAGAAAGTTGGAGTGTGGAGGGAGGGAAACTTCTTAAGTGTTGGCTTGCTTGAGAGGGGTTTCAAGGTGAGATTGAAGTGAGCTTCTAGGAACACTTAAAATAGAACATGTTGGGCGAAAATGGGGAGGGGACCGGCGGTTCCTAGGGTCAAAGAGGGGAGGAGAAACACAAGATGAGAATTGACCACTTTTCCCTCATTCAAGCTTGATTCCTTCTTATTTTATTACTTGTTGTTGCATGCTTCGTCTCCCATGCTGCTTTTGTTTCTTTATTTTATTATTTTACATGCATGCTTGTCTTGTATTTTAAATATTCGATTAATCTAAATATTATGGGAACTAATGTGGAGGATTCTAGATTACTTGAGAGGCTTGGCCGAAAATTGGGGGTCTTTGGGGGTATTTTGGTCATTTCATAATTAACATGTCCACATTTATATAATTTATGCTACTATCTATTTTATCTAATATGATTTTAATCTTTCTTTGTGAGGATCAATTAGGCTTGCATTCTTATGAAACGAAATTGTTTTATGATTGATCAAGGCCTCTTAGCCGAAATTCATAAGGTATCACAATACCTTGTGACATCCCCTTATATAATTATTTATTATCCATCACAAAGAGTTTAAGTAAAGAGTGCTAAGTTGGCTGAAGTATCATGCACTTAAAGAAATCATTGTTTCCATTCCGTCACTTATTCATAGTTCCAAGTACATGTCGTTGGGGTACAACATCCTCCCCCCTAATCATAAGTTTCGTCCTCGAAACTTCAGAACTAGTCAAAAAGATGTGGATACCTACTTCTCATATCTTCCTCTGCTTCCCATGTCGCTTCTGCCTCCGAATGATGCCTCCATTGTACCTTCACCATGGGTATGGTTCTCTTTCTTAAGGCTTTTTCCTTCAGATCAACGATCCTTAAGGGTTCCTCTTCGTAAGATACATCATCTTCTACCTTCAACTTTTGGTCCTCAAGAATGTGGCTAGGATCGTATACATATCGACGAAGTTGGGAAACATGGAATACATCATGTAACTGGGAGAGAGATGGTGGCAACGCCAAGCGGTATG